>JAOWBP010001760.1:7573585-7598221 GCA_028571105.1 Tragopan temminckii | reverse complement strand
TTTGCAAGATTTTTTTTTGTTTGCTTGTGGGTTGTTTGTCCCCCCCCCCCCCCCTTTTTTTTCCTAATCCTTTTTTCTGTAATTGAAATAGACCTTGAGTCTTCCTGACTTAATATTCTCCATGGGCTGCTTGTATAGCAAGGTTATAGCTTTTGTGAAGTCATAACCTATCGGCTAACAAGCCTTTCCACCACAAGGGAAGGACTCCTTCTCTTACAATAAAAGAAAGAAGGAGAGAAGAGAGAGAAGAAGGGGGAAAAAACAACAAACAAACCCACTCTGAATACAAACCTTCTGTAGTTTATCTGTTGCTCAAAGAGAGATGAGTCAGTGGACAAACTTTTCTTTTGCTTTCAACCTTTTGGCTATTTTAAAAAGAATATTGACAAAGGCAATGTTATAGTTATCCTTTAATTAAAAAAAAAAAAAAGTTGAAGTCAATTTTATAGCCTCATCTTATTGAAATACTGATCTGCTTCTTTCTTACACCATTCACATGGCAGAAAGAGGAGAAAGTAGGAAAATACTGAAAAAGGGAGAGGTCATGAATGAAAATGTTGAGCAAGGTGGGACCCAGCACCAACCCCTGGGGAACACCACTAGTTACAGGCCTCCAACCAGACTGTGCCACTGATGACAACCCTCTGAGCTCTGTCAGTCAACCATCTAACTCATCTTACTCTGTTTTTTCTATGAAGAAGCACAGATAATAGAAATATAGTTACTGTATGCATTTCTATTTATGTATATTAATCTAAGGATTTATTTGCGAACTGTGATCTTCTCTTCTAGAGTAGCCTCCCTTTGCTATTTAGTTAGAATGACACACTTTTTTTTTTTTCAGCTCTTCCTTTGTAGAATGTAACATACCAGTTGAGCATTTGGTTTTATGGCTTTGAGCAGACTTGGGAAAGACAGTAATCGTACAGTCCCATTTTGTTCCCAAAATGTGAAACTCCATTAACAAACACTTTATTTTTCTATGTTATGTTCTTGCTGTACCGTGGGAGGCTTTGTTGTTAAAACCAGAGTACAATTTCTGCACTAAATTTCTCAGTGCATTTTTCCTTTTTTAAAATAAAACTAAAGGAAACAATACATGTTTGCTGGAAGGAAGTAAGTTTCCCCAGAGGGAAAAATGATTTTGTAAAGAATTCCTCAACATATTCCATTAATTCTGAGGGAAGAATGGATGTAAAAATTTCATGAAGCAATCAAAACTTTAACAGAGTAGAGAAGCATCATCCAATCAATGGTTATGAGAGCTGTGCTTGCCAGCATATTCACTTGCTGAGTTTGATACTATAGTGTTAAATTTCTGCTTTTAGGATATAGCGCTAAGGATTTAAGCAAAGCTGAAGAGTTAAAGAAAGATGTGTTCTGGTGCTTTGTAGAGAGACAAAACATGCTTTCATTCTATGAAATTATAGTACTATGAGTATTAACTGACTTCACTGGTGCTTAACAGTGGATCCATGTGAATCAGTAATCAGGATTATGGTCGTGCCCTTTACTGGAACTTTGTATGTCTCCCAGAGTTGTGTTTTGCAGCATGGTACACAAATTACAAACAAAGAGTTTGATAACCAGTGCTAATTAACAACAAAATCTTTTTGAAGACAGAAGCATGCAGAGGGAAATGCCCAAGCAGCTGCCTTCTCTAATGTTATACTACAAAAATCTGTTGGGGAGGGATGTTTAAAGGACTGTCTCTGTATTACCTACAAGGGGATTTCTTACATAAAAGTTTTAAATGAAAGGATGCACTGGTGTCAGATAAAGGTTAGAACATTATCCCAATTAGAGCTAGTCTATATCATAGGAGTGTTTGCTCTTTCAGCCACTCTGCACAGCATCACATGTGGCACTTTCCTGCACAATAACTTGTTTGCTGTGAGCTGCAAGGAGCTGACTGTTAAGTGCCATGAATTGAAGAACTCCACGATGCTTCTACTACAAGTCATAGTTTGAAAATGGTTTTTGAGGGATGTAGAACATGCCAAAAATGGATGTGACTTAAGTTGGTTTTCTGGTGTGTGGATGGGCACTGAAATACTATGTAGCTATATTAGATATTGAAACTAATGGATGGTTTTGATTGGTCATGGCAGTTTGGTGAATTCAGTATCAGGTAGCATGCTGTTCCCTGAGTACCTAGGTTAGAGATGCTGAAAGTTAAATACAAAATTAAATTTATTTTTTTTTTTGTGTATGCACGGGGGAGAAAAATGGAAAGATCTCAAACACCGTATCATTTGCACAGGTTTAAAATTATTTTTTTTCCAAAGACTCATCCGTTTGTTATGAGTTTGTGAACTTGGTATAACGCTTAATGAACCAAAGTGTCATTTTCGTAAGTATAAACGTTTGTCTGGCTCTTGTCTGAGTGAAGCAAGCTGAGTAAGTTCCACTAAGCTTAAGCGTCTATTTTTTGAGAAGACTGTGCTTGCTTATGCCTGACTTTACTTGGCACTCTTGTTTGCAGTGTGAGTGGATAGGTCAAGGAACAAAGAGATCCTGGTATTGACCTTGCTTTCTGCTTCTAAATAAAAGCTGCTGTTAAGGTCATAGCTGGAGCAGTCTGGTGGGCAGTGACCAAATACTTGTAATGCTGCCTCTAGCATATAATTGCTTTGAAGACAGTAGCCAGGTTGAGACTGTCAGTCCAGTGCAGCTAAGATGAAGAAAATGGAAGTAGGCTGAGAGCTGATGCAAAACTTTCTTGAAGTTACTTTCTTCTTTTAAATAAAACCTGGTGAAATAGCATCAGGTTGAATGGATTTTCTGTGATTTTCAAATTGAAACTGATGGACTAATGAAAATTTGGGAAGCAGCAGTGTCAATTCTTTCCAACTGATTGTGAAAGAAAATAAACACGCGTCCTTTTCACAGCACCTGGATTGCTTTGGGACAAGGATATCTTCAGTCTCTGCGCTGTTTTCTATACAAAGGTGCCTCAGACTTTAGAGCATTCAGGTCTTACTGCACTCTTAGCAGAAACGAATTTTTCTGACTCTCTTCGTCTTTCTTCCTTATTTTGAGGACCATTTTAAGATGTCTTTTTAGGTAGCTGTAAAATAACTGTCTTTGACTTGTTGCATGTATTTGACTGGAGCCACTCCGTGCACTTCATGCTAGAAGTGATACTTCGACAAATGCATATTTATTACTCCTTTAACTTTTTTCTGTCCCTTTTTGAAAGTTTCGAATCTTGTTATTATAATTCCCAAGATTAGTCTCCTAGAAGATAGCACACGCACACTTAAACTTGAGTTACTAACATATTTGTGTAACAATGCAGTGTTTTCAGTACTTGCACATTTCTATGTGGAATGCAAAAACTAAAACACCTTAAAACAAAGTTATTGTCATATCAAGATTTCAGCCAATTAAATAAGCAAACATCTGTGCTGTGCTTAGCTCAACTTTCCTTTGTCTTCCCCAGAAAAGAAGGATGTGTTTGCAGCTGGTTCTTTTAATGTATTTTCTTGAAAGACTGAACTCTGTTAGTAATGGTGACTTCATTTCTAATTCCCCACCAGACTACAAGATTGAACAATACTGTTGAGAGCCTTTCCCCAGTAATTGGTCAGTGGAATCTCTACTGGTTTGTTGGTAGGCTTGATAAAGGAGCAGTTTTCAAATGCACTTCCAGCAAAACTACCAGCAGCTGAACTTAATGTTAAGTTGTAGTGCCTACCATGTGCTGGATACAGCTGCTGTATATTGTCAGCTTGCACTCACTTTTGTAGCATGCTGAACTGAAGGAACAGCTAAAGGTATTTTTCTGGCCACCTGTTCCTTTCATACGTTATGCCTGCAAAAACATACCTCTGCTGAGTATAAATGATTCAGCTGTAGTTCTTTGCTGTATGCAGCTGGAGAAAGATGAAGAACATATCAATAGGAAAAAAACACTTGGAAGAGGACTGTTAAAGCACACCAAAAGCCCCATCAAGAAACTTTCTTCGGATCAGGGCTAAGATTAAGTAAATACATTCAGATCAGAAAAAAGAGTTTAGATAGGGTCCAAACCTTCAAAAGAAACTTATGCTAATACATGCAGTTTGTCATTGCCCAACTTGTGGTGGTTTGCTGCAGTAGATTGTAGCTGGCTGTAAACCTAAATCTGCTCAGAAGCAGAATCATGGCCATTTTCATTACTTTTCAGGCACAACTCTACAGACTGTGGACATTCACTATGCATCTGACATCTTTAACTCTTTTTAATGTATTAAGTGGATTTATCTACTTTTGAGACTGTGTTCCATTTATTCAGGGATGTCTTCCTGCACTGCCAATATGTTTAAACTATAAACTACAGGGATAATTTTTAGTGGTGAGAAAAAGATCTAGTCTTGACATCTAGTACACATTCTCAGCTTGCTTCTTGAAAGAGCCTCGCCCTGAAATGAAGGAGTTGTAGTCAGGGTGAGAATATTAATCTTCACCTTCTGTATTTCATCAGACATCACATAAATACAATTCCACGTCTATAGGAGTTAAGTTTCTGCATGTCATTTGTTCATGTTTCTAATTTTTTTTCCATCTCTGCTTTACCTGTCTTCTTTTGACTGTCGTTTTAGCTGCCCTGGTCCTGTAAATGTTTGTTTTGACACTTTGCCTTTGCATAACATAATCTATAGTCATCCTTTTCTTTGAGATGTTTAAAAAGGAAGGTTTACTGGACTCTTCAGTAAATTTTGTAATTCTTACAAACTAAAATGTTTATGTTCATATTTAGCAGATTTTTTTTAGTAAAATTTAGAGAGCTGAATCCGTGGTCTAACGTCCAAGCATAGTTTGTCCTCAAAGGGTAAAAAAGAAGGGTAAGCGAGATTTGACAGTTTTGTTCATTTTGTTTTGTTTTTAAAAAACAGTGTTATTCAACCGTGCAGCCTGGTCACCATCACTAACAGAATTTAGCCTTTCAAGAAAATACATTAAAAGAGTGCGGAGAAGGCTTTGACCCTGTTGCACTCTTTGAATTTAAAAAGCTGTTAGAATCAAACAGCTTTTGATCACCAGCAGCTTTTGGCTGACTTACAACATATGACTTAAATTTAGGAACATAAGATGGGGAACAATCACTAGCAAGAGCTGGGGCACTAGTTAGTCTGTGGCATTCTGGTCTTCTACTGTAATGGGATTGGTTTTTTCACCCTCTTCAGGTGAACTGAAGTTCAGTAGTCTCACCCAGTTCTACAGATTGCTTTATTTTAGGAGACTACATCCTGTGTCCCTAATCTGCTATCTTCACCTTTTCTCCGTTCTTTTTTATTTTTCTTTCTCCTGTCCCCACCTCCTATTTCCCAGAAGAAGTGATGATGTTGAAATTCACTATTATGATTCCTTTTGGTGTAGCAATATTTTTTCTCTGGCATTTTTAGAGATGATTTCTGATCCACACCTGTAAGTTTCAGTTGTGTTATTTCTGATGTTAACAGATACTTTTGTGAGGATTCTTCATAGCGATATCTAAGCCAAAAGCAAATAACCAACAGTGGAGGTTTCCTGTGGGCTACAATTTGTGCAGCTCAGTTTTCCACTCTAGCAAAATATCACTTTTTTTTTTTTTTCAGTGAAATGAGCTGGAAATTTTCTCATGCCTTTTAAGGAGTACTAAATAGTGTGCAGTGTTTCTTGCTCTTAACTCATGACTGCACCCTGACATCCCAAGGGTTGGTGGAAAGGGAATAAATAGGCCAAGGCAGAAGAAGTTTACGCAGAGAGTCAGTCCATGGTGGGTTTGAGCTATTTGAATACGCTGCTTTTATTTATCTTGTGCTAGGCTATTGTTTTCACCAAGAAGTGTTCAAAGAACATCCATTTTCTCATCGTGTTTTAACCACACATCAGAACCACAATGTGAATGTTGTCATAGTCTTAGCTACCTCTGGTGCATCATGTCTGATACTGGGCTCTTGCATGTATTTTGCTATAAGCCACATGTTCTTCAGGCTCTGACTCCTGCTGTACATCTCTAGCTCACCCACAGTCTTCTCCCTATCTTCTTGCTTGCCTTTGACAGATGAACTTTGTGGCCTAAATATGATCTGCCCTGATAGTGTCCTGTTCGTACACAGGTATAAATTTTTCTGTTTTGAATGTTGCCCTTTGCTAACACAAAATAACAAGAAAAAAAAAAAACAAACACCTGTTCTTCTCCTTCCCTGCTTTCTTTTCTACTCAGGGAGAATAGTGACTGGGAAACAAAGTACAAGATAAACAGGCACAGGCCAGATGTATAAAAGGGTCAGAAGGGAAAGGCTGCTTGATACTTACTTAGTTTTGCACGCTTAACAATGGAATGGTTCTTTCACTCTGAAATAAATTTAAAGGGGAGCAAGGTTCAAAATGTTCAATTGAAATTTCAGGAATAACTTGATGCTTTTCTGGCTCTTTTCATTTTCAAGGCCTACATCAAGAAGAGCAAAGCTTACTTCAGTAAGTCATTAATAATATGCATTTTCTTATTTGCGTATCCTGTTACAGTGCAAATGAGGCTTATACCACTGAAGATCTAAGCATAAAGCTTAAAGAGAAAAATTGACACTGTGGCTACTATTGAGCCTAAAGTGTCATTGATCCAATAGTGTCAGTAATACAGCATGCTTTGTTAAAGAAAAGAGCAGTGAAGACAGATCTTTAGCCAATGGAGCATCTTCTACATGTGCAGGATGATTGAGGTAGAAAGACATATCAGGAAACTACCTAGTCCAACACCCTGCTCCAAGCAGGGTGCTTCTCCAGGTTAAGCAATCCTATCTCTAGCAACCTGGTCTCATATGTCAAATGCTGCAGCCTGTTATTATGCATACATTACGCAAGCTATTCCTACAACTTAACAACATGTCTGGAAGCTATTTCTCCTCATGTTACCAGAGAACTGAGAAATGTTTCTTCTTCTGGTAGGAGACATGTCTGAGTTACAACAAGAAGGATGTTTATGGAGGCTGTGTTCAGGGCTTCTAGCAGAGATGGCCTGCCCTCTCTACTGGAAAGTATTGCTGTTCACAGAGTTTGCTAAATCCACAGCTTTGACCAGAGGCTGCAATTTCTGCGAGCCTTTAGCAGTGTCTTTTGTGGTGTGCTCCTGTGTTGCATCTCTGATTCTCCACCTTCATATCAACCAAACATCATGAAGGTTTATTCAGCTATACGTTGAGGACTGCAACGTGTTGTTCCCCAGCATCTCACGGTCAAGCCCTGGGCATGGCATGCTGTAGTGCTCTGCTAAAATTCTGATCGGACTCAAACCAGAACTACATTATCTTGGTGCCTCATTATGGTGAGGGAAATAAAGCTGAATTTTTAGTCAGAATTTAGTAAAAATTGCTTTGGTTTATTTGTCCATTTTACTGTATGTGGTTGAACAGAAATTCCCTCAAGGAGGAGGGAATCTCTTGTGTGTCTTGGAGCCAATGCTGCTGTTTTCTGTGTAACAGTTGCTGTTTGAGAAATAAATGTCTGACTAACAGACATTTTAAGACAAATCCTTGTGCACATTAGCAGGCGTGAAACATAATATGTAGATTCAGTGTTTCTTTTGTGATGATTTACATGGAACATTTTGCATCCATTAAGTGCTTCAGGATTCAGACTTGTCTCTTGAAGAAGAAGGAGGGGAGAAGAGATGTGTTTTGTTTGTTTTTTTTTCTAGTGAAGTAAAGTTGAAAACCAGATAAGCAGCAGGGTAGGAGTGCCGCAGGAGTTTGTTCACATTTGCAAAACAAAAACAAAAATGTGGAAGGCTGAAACAGAAAATGATCAACTGCAACCAAAGCATTTGCTGCCTGTTTGCTCTGAACATAATGTGCAATTGGCCTTGGTCTTTTAATTATAATCCATAAAGATGGCTCTGTTCCCTACCCCTCCTTGAGCTTCCAGGAGTACCAAGTGCTCAGGGCTTGGGTTGTTAATGCTCTAATTGAAACAGCTGCTCTGCTCTCTGAGTACTTTATTCATTCACCTTCAGAAATGTTGATGGATCTGTGGCATGTTCTGCGCCTTTACTTAGATGTGAATCTCGAACATGGGCGCTTACTAGATACTGCTAATGAAGAGAATTTGTTATGGCTTTTAGTGCACTGTTGTAATCTTGGCTTCTAATGGTAGAAGGAAAAGGGAAGGGGTAGGAAAAAGTCTTCTCTTAAATTGTAAAACTATTTGAACTAAAGTCATTTCTCCTACATGATCAGGCATCCTAATTCTCAGTTATTCTCAATGACTTCAAGTGAATATAAAATATTACTAGACCAAAAGGTCATTATTCTTATATTCTGTACTGATTTTTGTTCTGAGCTCTTTTGCATACAGAGAAGAGCCTTTGTGACTTGTGCTGTAATTGAGCAGAGCATTAGGAGGGTTCCATGGGAATTCATTAAGGCCCCAGGCTCATGGTTGTTCTTCAGCCATTTCTCTTTGCCTTCTTACTGCAGCAAGAGGACTAAATCGCTGTTACTAGTTTTGCTGTAGCCTGGAGACTTGAAACCAACAGAAGATTTCAGGTATACCCATAGTACAGTTTCTCAGTATGTCTACCTTTAACCATTGTTTATCTTTGTGTTTGGTTCATTTTTGAATTGCTGTCCAGGAAAGAAGAGTTGGTCATCGTGTCAGATGAATGCACTTAATTGGTAGAAAGTCATCCTTGTGTGAGCTAATGGCAAAGCTGGGAGTAACATGGATGAACTGGGTAGTGCTGTGGTTTAGATGCAATTACTGACTAAAATACAATTGCTTGAATGCTCTGATGGGATTTTTGCCTAATGGCCAGCGTTCAATATATCCTGAGACAGTTTACCCATACAAAAAGTGTTGTTCAGAAGCATCTGAACTCTTAATTATCCAGAAGCTGGTTCACCCAGGAACAACTTGAAAATGCATAAAACCATTGAGCTAGGTAGAGGTGAGAGCCACTGCAGTCTAAAGGCTAGTTTTTATTCAACAGTATTGATTGTTCATGTCAGATATAGAGTCTTAAGAGCTTTGTGGTTATGTTTGTTAAGGAAAATTAGAGGTCATTGCGAGACGTTGAGAATCAATAAATCTAAATTTTGGTGAAAGAGGCAAAATCTTACTCTAAAGCAAGTACTCAGACAGTACATGTGGGAGGAAAGGGTAGAACAAAAGGGCTGAAAAATTTATCATGTCTTCCAGCTCAGCCTGCAGCTTTCAGATTACGTTTCTGTTCAGGAGAGGAGGAATAGCAAGGAAACAATCCTAGGAGGTAGTGCATGGAGAAATCCTCTTGATGTGATGTGGAACAGATGATTAATGTCAAGTAACCTTAGTATTGGTGTTTCTTCCCAGTTTTATTTTACCTGTAGGTGAGCTGACAGTATGCCAGCTGCATGGATGCTTTGCATACCTACAGCCTTTGCTGTCTGAAGTGCTCAAAGGTTGTTGCACCTTCGTATAGCAAAACTCATCCTTGTTCTGAATTAATATATGCAAAATAAGGCTTGAGTCAGACCTAGAAATAACACCTAGGTTAATTTGCCCTTTTTCTATCTATGCTGGGTCTTTTTAACTTTGTCTAGCCTTACAATATCCTCACCTACCAAGTATACAGCTTTATACTTGAGTTCGTAGAAATGTATTTCTGAATTCACCCTGGAATATCACAGCAGGGACCTTTCACCTCATTCTCACTCCCTGTGAGGGAGTCTGAGAATGGTTTTATTTTCAGACTTTGCTTAATATGAGCGAGCTTGTGAGAGTCGTTCCTGTTCTTTGAGGCTGAGATCACGTTTCTGGGTTTTCTAGGACACTGTCTCACATGGTCTGCTCCCAGCACAAGCTATCCCAGCAAATGTTATTGTAGTTACTGATGCAAAAAATAAATGAATTCTTATTGAATTTGAAAAATAACAGCATTGAAAGGACTTGCTGTACTTTGAGAGTCTGTAAAAAGACCTGGTTTTGTTATTGTCAAACACTAAAGACAGCCGTCACTTTCATGCTGTTTTAAAATCACTTTTAAAACACACCTCCAGTTTCCCTGGCCATGTTAATCCAAGGAATTTAGCTTTTTGGTTTAGGTACCTTTTATTTGACTGTGAAAAGCCAGTAAATTATGCTAAAACATCTTGTGGAGTCTGTCTGCTAGGCATGTTTCTTGTCAAGACTTTTCCTATTTATGCCAAGAGGAAGTGTATGTGCCAAAAGTTGAGACTAACAGGCAAATGTGTACCATGCTAAGTAAAACATCCCTGTGCTCCAGCTTCTGGGAAGCTGGTATCTCAGAGAGTGACTTAAACATGTATTTCTAGGCAGTGGCAGATGTGGACAGCTACTCTTGGCTTCCCTTTGGGGCATTCTTCACGGCCTCCCGGGATTTTGTTTCTTGGAATTGTCCAATACACACAGGGGAGATTAGGTCTATGGGACAGAACAATCTCAGTGTGTGTGGCAAAAGCTTGTTTTGTCTTTAGCCAATGTTTCTTGTATTTGGACCTATACAGCAGGTACTAATCTCACGTACGTTCCAAATCTGGTAATGTAGTGAGCACACTGTTATCAGTTATTGTAGTACTGTAGTGATTACTGCAGTGCTGAATGAAAGCTGTGTGTTTCTCTCACTTCAAAATTGAATTTTCAGCTGTTAAGTAGTACAGTCTATTCAGCCTCTGATGTGCCATTTGCTCTGGTAAGCAGATTCCATTTCTTTGAATACAGTGATAAAGTAATTGTTTTACTTTTTTTTTCTTCTCATTAAGGTTTTTCCCCATTCAAATTTGAATCATACAATTCAGAGAACCCCTCTCCTGCCCAGTAATGTAACTGTTATAATACCTTCTATATGTGCAATAATAGACTTAACCTTTCTGCGTTCCACCCCTCATCTTCTCCGATTCAGATCCTTCTTAATGAGTCATTTCTTTAAAAAGTCTGTTTGAAGGAAGTAAATTAAATTGGAAAAGGAGGTTGTTTATCCAGTAGTCCATCTTCCTTCTTCACTCCTGCAATTTCCTCTCATGCTACCCTTTGTGTTGCCTATCTATAAGCTGTCTGTATTGCATAGATTTATTAGACGTTTAACCAATATTAATCTCATACCATGCTTTTTAAATTATTTATTTGCATCATATATTACACACCCTACCCTCCATGCAAATCACAAGAATGAGTGGAATAGTCTTCTCTGAATCATACATCCAGCCTTCTGTTTCAACTAAATGTTGTAGTTAGGAGAAAGGTGGCATTTGTTGAGGATTATCTTCCAGTCTTTGTTTGTGGGAATCTGATTTATTTATTTATTTAATTTATTTATTTTAGGAGCCTCTTACAGGAAGCTGGGGACTGTCTTGCTGTGGGTGGGAATGCCTGGAGTAGATATTCAATAAACCTTTCTGAATTTTATGATCCAAAGAGTTCTTTCTTAATCTTTCTTTGGGTGTATTGATACTTAAGTTTGAAGTCCAGGTTATTAAAGCTGCTGGATAACTGCAGCATATCCCTAAAGGATACAGAGTTAAGCACAGCGGTTCTCTCAAGTAGAAACTTTCCTTTCATCCACTGGTTCAGCCTCTGAACCCAACATTTTCCAAGTGCTAATTCCAGTGGGCAGACACAGTATCTGTACTTTCCTTTAGTTGTGTTATGAAAAGTCATTGCTGAGCACAGAAGATTCCTATTTAATTGGTCTCCTACATGCAGCTATTGAGAACTCAGTTATTTCAGAATACCTTATCAATGTACTCTTCTCTTTGAAGAGACCTCCTGTCTTCCTGAAGCAGTGGCCACATTTGACTGTAATTAACATCAATATGTTTCACTTTTACTATTTACATTTTAAAAAAAAGGGAACTACTCTTTGGTACAACTAAAATAAAAATAAAATTGCAGTGATGTACATTGGGTTGAAAGAATGAAATTTCCCTATGATCCTCAAAGACAATCAAATTACTCTCTGAAGCATGAAATTTAATTACTCTCACTAGAAGCAGCATGATGCAGTGGATGGGGACATAGGAATAAGTATCATAAATTTTTATCTCTGATCCTCCTTCTGCCATCTATTTATTGAGTGACTGAATGAGTCATATAACCTTTCTATGCCTTCTTTTCATCCACCTGAAAAACGAGGTGTTTGATTTCTTTGCAAAGGAGCTGTGGGATCTGTATAAGAATTTAAAGGTATAATAGGTTATATGAAAGCTAAGTCTTGCTAGGGTTACCTTGGCTTGCATACTGCAAGCAGTTATTGCAATTTGGTTTCATAGAGTGAAATCTCATTTTTTGGCAGTGCTAGCTTCATTAAAAGAAATGTAATCAAGCTCATGGGCAGACAGGGAGAGGACTACAAGAGGAGATGATACTGAAGAGCCATTGTGCATGCTGAGCTATTGTTTTTTTTTCTCAACAGTTTTGATGCTACATCTCAGAGTTACTAACTGTAGCATCTCAGGGGTGCTTCCAGCCAAGCTCTTCTCACAAGGTGGAAAAAAAAAAGCATTTTCAGTCTTACGCAGTGTGACCAGAGAGCAGAAGGAAAAAAAAGAGTGCCAGATGAACGTATTCCTCAGTAAAGAGTATTTATTTATACTGTATGTGTATTTGCTATTGCAGAAGTCTCCTACTGTAGTGGCGAGTCATGTCTGTGTAGACCTCCCAGAATGACTGAAAACTGCTTAATGGATGTGGAGAACTCTAAGTATAAAATCCCTTGTTTTAGTCTTAAAACAAAAAACAACAACAACAAAAATAAAAAACAAACCCAAAACACAAGTGTGTTTACATGTCAGAACACCACTGGACTCTCTGCTAAAAAGAAATTAGTCCTCTACTGAGCAGCCTAATCTCACTGCCCTTCTTTGCATCCCTCTGAGTTTGTGCTATTTTTTTCAGGGCCTTGTTCTGTGTTAAAATCCATTAAAAGATTCTCATTTGTAAACACACAAATTAGATTGATTTATGAGGCTGGCTGCAGTTCTGGATGGATACTTACCTGATTCAGTTTTTTGCAGCATTCAAATGTAAGTTTTTAAAGAGAAGGAAATTTACTTTAACCAGGTTAGTTTAAAAAAAAAAAAAAAAAAGGAAACCTGAAACATTGACTTTTGCACAAGGCATGGAGAAAAGAGGTTAAGAAAAGACTAATGTTTTAGTTCTATGAAAGTTTACAGGATAATGTAATTTTTCATGGCTTTTCTGTCAAAAATAAAAATCTGTATAGAAAAAATCCTGTGTACAATCATTGTATTGCGGTCTTGTAGCATGCTCTCTAAGTAGAGGACAATGTCCAAATAATAATGAAACTAATGGCTTAATTGTGATCTTTCAGTGTTATTTAAGAATAAGTATGACTTAAAGATATCTTGTGCGGGTTGCTCATGTCTCACTGAAACCTAAAGCAACTTCTGCCACGATATCTCTAAAGATTTTAGAATTGTAAAAAGACTAGCTGTACAAAAGGACCCAGCAGTGCAATCCTAAAAGGGTGGAGTTAGCTTTCTCCTCAGTACAAGGGAGGCAGTACCATTGCAGTCTGGTTCCAAAATCATCTTGTTCTCTAGTTCTAGGTAAGGTAACTGTGTGTGTTTGACCCATCAGCCAGGCCTAAAAGAATCATATTTTCTTGTATGGAGGTCACTAGTTTTATGCATCAAAACCCAGGTGCTTTTTTTTTCCTTAGACGTCGAAAGGAAAGAAAATCATTACAATTAATTCCATCTTTTTTATGGCTAAACTTTTGTGAATACAACTTCTAAATGCATTTTGAGGGAACAACTGAGAAGCATTCTGGAAACTAGCAGAATATAATAGTCATGGGGATATTAAAGGTCTGATCCAGAGACACTAATAAAGGTCTTAACTGTGTTTAACCTATCCCCAACAATTACTTATGTCCTATGCAAGAGGCCATAACAGGGGGCAGGTGGACAATTGTCATTAAATCAATAGAGGAAAATGCATCCCATTTTTCTTTCTCTTAAGCAGAGTGCCCAGTGATAAGACGACTTTGCATTGTAGACTTTGCATTGCACATCATTGCTTTCTCCTTTAATGCTAAAAATAATGTCTTGTATTAACATACACTGATTTTATTTGTTGTCATATTAGGAAATAGATCCTTTTCAAGATTAAGTATATCATCATCCATCAAATTCAGGCTCTGATGTCTTTTAAGTAATTTTAAGATCAGTAAACTGAAATTGATTTAAAATTGATAATTAAAAGCAATTACAAAGCAGTGTATTGTTTGAACTAAGAAAAAAAAAACAAAAAAAAAAAACTATGGTTCATGTTATTTTTTTTTTTCTCCTGCTGTCTCTTGGAATTATAATGGCATCTTCACCAAAAAAAAGAAAAAAAAAATTTCCTGTTTGCTGTAGCCTAAAAAATCTAGTCTGCTTTTTTTGTTTGTGCAGTACCCATTAATTCCTGAGGGGCAAGTAAGTCTGGAGCAGCGTGGAGGCAAGATGCAGAGCCTACTGTAAACTCAGTTATAATTATGCAATGGCATGTAGGATGGAGAAAGTTATGTTCTTTTACCAATTCATTTGGTAAAGGGGGAAAATTCTCTTTTGGATTCCTAGGAATACATATATGTGTTTTATTTATATGCATTTAATCCTGTCCTTAACAAGGTTTCATTCTCAAAAGGCAGCTTTCAATATTTCACTTCCTTTATCATGCCACATGTGGATTTTGATGCGAAATATTCTGATGCAGACCCTCTTATTGGTATTTAATTTTGTAATTTCCCAAAATTTGTTGAACACTTTTCCAAGGGTAGAATAAGTCCTTGCCTAGGTAGATGGCATTTTCTTCTCAGGCGTGCCACGATAAATGTTTCTGACAACAGAGAACGTTGATTTGGAGAATTAAAATCGCGCTGTAACTCAACTTAGGTTCAAGAAATCTGGATCTTTGTAGAGTTGGGTTTTTTTGTTTCTTTTTTTGGCTAGTTTTTTGCATCTTCTCATACAATTAAGACTTTTGCTTTCAAATTGGCCCCTGATTGGAAGAAAACACTGGCTTTATCAGAGCAAGGCTGGGATTATGTTAATAGATGAAACAACCTATGCTAGGGACCAGCACACACCCACAGTGCATGTACCTGAAGGCATAGATGGTAAGGCAGGTGCCAGGCTGGCTGTCAGCATGGAAATTAATTCTATCTTCCACATATAGATGGAAGTCTGAGGGAATAATCACTAAGATGCTTGTTATATTTAGGATGTGAAGACCCAAGTCCTAAAACTTGCTGAAATTTAGCACTTTGAAACATCTCTTCAGCACGCTGAAAGAGCACCCAACATGTATGAGTATGTATATTAGCTATCAAAGTCATTTATCCATGAAGACAGACTAAGAATTCAAACCCATCTTTTTATGAACTTGCTGCTTCTAAGAGAACATCCTGGAATGCACTTGCAATTAGTCACTGTTTGTATTACCCAGAGCAGCGTGCATCATTGCATCTAATGCATTAGAATATTGATTCAAATTAATCAGTAGTATGTTCCTCCTGAAACTTTATGCTACATTACAACCAAAACAGTGTGTAGATGATGAATACCTCTCAGAAGTTAAGTTTCCATGAAAACTGACTTATGCTTCTAAAACTGGGTAACTACATGTGAAATAGAGGCAGGGGAGCATAACCGGCGAACCGAATTATGAACAGAAGGTCAGAGGTAACACTGAGAAGAAGGTGAAGTCAGTGAGAAACAGTTCACGTTGTTCAGGACCACTGTGGTCTGTTTGATCACCTCACTCTTTCAGGGCTGTTGAAGTTCTATGTTTATAGCTTACCTTCCCTTTCCAGAGTGTAAATGAGTCTACAGATGGATACTTGGAAATTCAGACCTTGTTCTGTGGTCAGTTTCTGTCAGCAGCATTTTGTGGCTAGGGAAACGATGATACAGCCTTGTAAGAGAAACACTGAGTGTAACCCAGACTTTCTTTAAGCAACTAATTCTCTCTAGTTAATATATAGATCTGAGCTTGTCTGAAGTCTAAAGGTACATGGTTCCACAATTCTGAGCTATTCTGTCACCTACGCTTATTCCAGATTTTAGATATCTGAGCCAACTTCTTTCTTACCGTAACTTCAGTGAAAGTTTTGTTGGGTGACTCTGGCCTGCTGAAACAAGCCTGAGAAGTGTCTAATTAATACATTATAGTGTGTTGCTTTACAGCCTAAAACGTTACATTAAGACGTTAAACTATGGTCTTATCTATTGCTTGTGGTAGAGAGATCATCATGGCTGTTATGGCTGATGCTGTGGTAAAAACAGGCTTTGCTATTGAAGGCTGTGTGGAGATTATAGCTATATGCACTGTAACTGATGCATTTGTCCTTGCAGTTGTCAGCTTACCAGTCCAATCCATCATTCTGTACACTGCTTGGAGGTTATGCAGAGGCTAACAGGAACAATCTGTTATCTGCTATAACTTTCTTTTGGAAGTGAGGTTTCACAGAATCCCCGGATGATTAAGGTTGGAAGGTACCTCTGGAATCGACTTGTCCAACTTCACTGCTCAATGCAGGGTCAGCAAGAAGAGGTTACCCATAGCCATTTCCAGTCAGATTTTGAATATGTCCAAGGACAGAGACTCTGTAACATTTCTATGCATCTTCTTCAATTGTTAAATTACCCTTGGATTAAGCAATATTCTTCTTGTCTTTAAATGGGATCTCTTGTATTCCAATCTGTGCACATCACCTGTTGTCCTTTCATTAGATATCACTGTCTGCCTCTCTTGACATGATACCCTTCCACAACATAAAAACATTGACAAAATCCTCTGTGAGCTTTTCCTTCTCCAAGCTAACCAATCCCAGTTTTCTCAGCCTCTCCTCATACATCAGATGTGTCAGCACCTTAATAATCTCTGTGGCTGTTTGCAGGGCTCACTTTGGTAAGCTTGTGTTTTTCTCGCGATGGAAAGTCCATTTGGCAAAAAAGCATAGCTAATGCTTATGTTGGAAAAACTGGTTTGTAGTTGAGAATCTTCTTTATCAAATAGTGTTATTGTGCTCTTTCATCTGTTGTAATTTCTGTGGAAATAAATAGAAGGTGTTGCTTTCAGGGTGACCTACATAGGTCTTGCTGCTGCCAGAAAACCTGTATTAAAAGATCTTCAGGTGACTGTGTTTCTGTTACATTCAGGGTGTTGTATGGAAAGATGTGGAGAGCAGAGTCTCTATTCTGCCATGGAATGACAGCAGAATTGATTCTTATCTTCATTTGACCATGGGTCTCTGTACTGATCCAGTAGCTATTTTAGTGTCCCTAATAAATCTACCAGTTAGCGTCATGTTCAGATCATTTATTTTTGTGTCCACGAAGAAACGGTCTAATACTTGGGAATTCATTTCACGTGAATCTTTGAATCTCAGGCAGTGTATCGTAGAAATTGGTTTGAATATATTTTTTTATGAATCTGGACTTGAGTGAATCTGCCTCTTCCAGTCTTGCGTTGCAGTGAAATAAAATACCTGCTTGGCAACAGCGCTGTGAGTTAATAAAGTTTCCGTGGTAAACTATGAGAAGCCTGAGAATTTCAAACTAAAGTTATTGCACCAGTAACTCAGAAAAGCAATTCCTAAAACTCCTGGCACATTTATCCAGAGGGTTAGCTGCAGCACAGAAATGGAAATCATTGTTGAGAGCCACTGCGTACTTGGAATTAAAATCCATCAGTCTTCTGAAACTGAGGAGAACAATTTTTGTGACATATAGATGCTTCTGTAGTTCATAACAAAAATTAGATCTATGGCTGTTTTCTATCCTATTTGTAGGGAAATTCATATCCTTAATCCTTGTAATATACCTAACTTGGGATGACATCAAAAGAAATAACACATGCATAGAGAAGCTAGGCATTTAAACCACTTTCAATGCTTCATTTTATTTAATTTCAGTAAAAATGGAGTTAGCCATTTGGATGAGGGGGATTGGAAAGGAGACAATGCTAAGCATCACCTTCTGAAGCTGGAACTTCAAGTATAGAAGTCAGAGGAATGTGGAAGATAGAAGATTCATAAAGCTTAGCAGTCTTGTTGTTGGAATTGGAGGGGAGTGGAGAAAGAAACATAGTAAACCACGGGGGGAAGAAAAATCAGATTTCCTCAGATAAGAGTTGAACAGTTAGTATTGTCAGGGTGTTTTTGCAACCCTGGCTTAGAACTTTTATTTAGTCTTTAACATACCTGTTGGCAGCTTCCTTGCCTGATGGGAATTTTGTCGTATTGAACAGGGTGTAGTGACACTGCTGTGTTTCTACTTGAGGAAAAGAATGTGTCTACTATTGCTGGGACAAAGTCTCCTAGCTATTAGTGGTGTAGGGTTAGAGATTTTGTATTGATCCTTGCTTGTAGCAGGCACAAATAGTTCTTGATGCAAATGATTCAGTGAGGGAAGGACAGGGAGAGACACACACATGAAGATACATAACCCAGCACGTAGTAGGATGATAGGATTTACTTGATAAGAAAACGTTTATGTTTCAAGAGAATAGTATGAAAGAGCAATGAAAAATTTGTTGCCCTGACCAATTACATTAACAAAAAACAGTATTCCTCAAAAATGCTCAATTTTGAGTCCTTGAAATCACCTTATGAAAACACAGTACGTTTTTGTTCTCATCTTAAAATTTGCAGTTGAAGCAATAAAATATGTTTTGTAATAGGCTTTATAATTACCTGTTGTCTTGCTTATCTCCAGTTACAGTATGCTAAGAGATGGGTTTTTTTTGCTTGGTGCTGCTTTTTTCATGTAACAGAAAAGAAAAATGAAGAAGTAGATTAGTAATGACTTGAATGGATTCACAGAGAATTTCTCATCTCTGTGTTTATGGTGAGTGACCAGGCAGCAGACAAGCTAGCATGAAATGGATAATGGTCATTCTATAGCTGCTGAAGCTTCCTGTTGGAAGGCATCCCTTCACAAATGATGCCAGTAAGTGTTTTTACTGGCAGCCTGCGCACAGTTCAAAAAAAAAAAAAGAAAAAGTTAAATGGGCCAGAGAGCATTACCATTGTTATTTTATTCCTAAAAATTGTCAAATATGTCAAGTTGGAAGGGACACGAGGATCGAGCCCAAATCCTGACTCCACACAGCGCCACCCAAACCCTATGGCTGAGAGTGCTGCCCCAACGCCCCCTGAGCTCGGCCACTGGGGCCATGCCCATTGGGCAGCCTGTGCCATGCCCACCGCCCTCTGGGGCAGAGCCTTTCCCTCACCCCCACATCCATTTCCGCAAGGCAGCTCTTCAGCTGCTCTCATCCCCCAGCCTGTATGTATATCCAGGCCTACCCCATCCCAGGTACAGAATCTGGCACTGCTCTTTTTGAACTTGTGCATTTGGTGACTGCAAAGCTCTCTGATGTGTCTAGATCTCTCTGCAAGGCCTCCCCACCCTTGAGGGAGTCAGCAGCTCCTCCCAGTTCATGTACCATCTGTAAATTTACTTAGCACACATTTGAGGTCTATGTCTAGATCATTCATAAGAACAGTGAAGAGAACTGGCCCTGAAAAGGAGCTGTGGGGTAGCCTCGCTAGTGTCTGGTCGCTAATGTGATGTAACCCTATTTAATGTAACTCTTTGAGCATATCCCCTCAGCCAGTTGATCATCTATTGCATCAATCCTTTTCTAAAATCCCAATTACATCTTCTGTCTTCCCTTGTTCAGCTAGGTGGGTAACCCTGTCATAAAAGTAGATTAAGTTGGTTAAATAAGACTTCCCCTTCACGAACCCATACTGGCTGTGACCTTTGACTGCAATATCTTTCAGGCGTTTTTCAGTAACTCCTAGAATAATCTTCTTTATAGTATTACCAGGCACTGAAGTGAGACTGACAGGCAGATAAGCATTACAGCACATTCAGGAAAAGACAGATATTTATATTTTTACTACCTGTATTTAGACATGTCTTGCTGGGCACAAGAATAGTCAGATGTTAAATCAGAGGTGATGTGTGTGAACTGGTAACTGAGCATCTAGGTGCAGTTCTTGTGCTAGCTGGCAAGATGTCTCAGGTAGAGCTGCAAAACCAGCTGATTAGGCAGTAGAAAATGGACATTAAAGAAAGCAAGCCCATTCTGTCCTCTCACATCTCAGAGAATAAATTAAGCTAGGAGTAATGGTATGTTTTAGTTGTGTGCTTCCTGAACCAGCAGTGTAGTGCAAGCCTTTGAGACCGACTCATAGCCTGAGTCTGACTGTAACAGCCTTTGCCAGCAAGGAGGAGGGGGGGTGATACTTAGAGAGGGGTATGCATGCGTGCTACAGATTTCACAGCTTGCTTTGCAAAGAAAATTAAGCTTCCTTGAAACAGCAGGCTGATATTTGCAAGAAGTTCAGGAGCAAAGTGTGATAGAAGAGCCACTGTTTAGCTGGGGTTTTCACGTTTAGCTTTTTGGAAATCTTGGTCCTTAGAAGCTTGGTTTTGCAAAATCCCTGGGAGGGGAGTCCCTGACTGAGAGGCACTGTGAGAGGATGGCGGTGGGGCTATAGTATGAGTGGCTACGTGTGGAGCTGCTTCTCTTGGGGTTTTGGCCTTTGTAAACCAGCCTTTCTTATCGCTCTTCTCCTTTGTTATTTCCTCTTGCTGCATGATGAGAGCAGATGGGTGCTGCTTCAGAGAAGAGTTGGACATATAGAGAAACCATTTCGGATCTCATTGGAGTACGTTGCTAATGGGAACAAGAGCATAGCAGCTGTGGATTCTTTTGCAATGAAGAACTGCACTACAGGTAATGTACCTTATTTTATTGTTTCTGTCTTACAACGTTTTGGTGTCTTTTTGGAGAGGAGCATAATTTCTGGCTGTTGAAGAACCTTCACGGAATTTAAGTTTCTTGTCAGATCGGTCATTTAAACAAAAAGTAGGGTATCTTCCAGGGAATAATTTTGCTAATGTTGTATTAGAAGTTTTTAACCTCTTGAAAGAACCAAGATATTTTTTTCCTGTTTTGGAAAGAAATTCTGGAGAAATTCCATTTTGGAAAACACAGATGAGTACTCTTCCTGGCTTGCCAGATGCATATCCTGACAACTCCACTTTCTGCAGCAGATAGAACAGATGAGTGGTGCCTAGAAAGGTATCTTGCAAGCCATCTTAAGGATGTTCCTGGTAATAATTTGAGTCTTTTTTTTTTTTTTAAACAACTATCATGAACTTGGTTTTACAAAATGCATGTTTCATTGGAAATGTTCCAAAGCAGTTCTTGTGGAG
Source organism: Tragopan temminckii (assembly GCA_028571105.1). NCBI lineage: Eukaryota > Metazoa > Chordata > Aves > Galliformes > Phasianidae > Tragopan > Tragopan temminckii. Next base: position 7,577,018 of record JAOWBP010001760.1, on the reverse strand, counting down.
TTACCCCTAAAAGAGCTCGATACAGGGCATGAAATTTTAGTAATGGACAACCTTAATGGGAGTTACCTTTTTAAATACAAGCTTAGTTATCAATTTAGGTATGTAAATTTAGTGCTTTGTGTCAGAAGCACCTGCGTTTTAGTTCTGCCATCTTTATGGAGCTTGTGAATCATACTGAAATCTTTAGGTGGTGTGTCGGTGAAGAATGTTATTACTTCTAGCACTTAACGCATTACTTTTTGTCATTTTTATTTACTTGGAATACTGCAGAACTACATGTCCTCCTTTTCAGCCTTCTAGAACAGGGAGACCTGTTGGAGAGTATATGCAATTTTGGTTATTTACATTGCTCTTCACAAAGGCAAGTTGTATTAAGAGGTTTATTGCACTGTCCATATGTAAAGATGATCTCTAGGCTCCAACAGTGAATGGCTAGACTTTGTGCTGGAAGTGCAAGGCAAATTCAGATAGAATGCACCCGCCTTTCTACTTACATATGAAACACATCTTGATATCTCTGTGAGGATGAAAATGAAGTGTTGCAACTCTGCAAAACAAATAGGACAGAAATCATTGAAATCCATAGTGTTTGGAAATATGTTGCAATGAACTATGGGAGATGTTCAGCTGCTGTGAAAGTACATAGATTTTTTGCTTGGGAATGCCTGAAGGAGAGCCATCAGTGATGGTTAGGTGAAAGACAGGCACTGTTTGCTGAGTGAAAGGTTAATGTTTTAGTGAGACTTTTGTTAGAAGCTCACACCAAGACAGGACACACAGTTATAGAATCACAAAATAGTTTGGTTTGGGAATATCATCTAGTTTCAAATCCCTGCCAGGGGCTGGTGTTTTGGTTTAAACCAGCAGGTAGCTAAACACCACACAGTCATTGGCTTGCTCCCCCCTTCCCAGTGGGGAAGTAGGACTTGTGGGTTGAGGTAAAACTATTTACTAAGACAGAGAAAAGGAAAAGAATAATTGTTATGACAAATGTAAATGTGTGTGTATGTGCGTGTGTATATATATATATATATATATATATATATATGTATCTGAATGTATGTAACAGATGATGTTCAAGCAATTGCTTACCACCCTCCAAGGCCCAGCTAGCCCTCAGACAATGGAAGAGAGGGAGAACTCCCACTCCCTACAAAACTTTGCTTCTGCATGATGTCATATGGTATGGAATATCCCTTTGGCCAATCTAAGTCAGCTGTCCCGATTCCGTCCCCTCTGAGTTTCTTGCCCTGTCACTAGTAGGAGCTGAGAAACTGGAATGGCCTTGACTCTGTACAATACTGCTTAGCAGCAACTTGAAACATCAGTGTGCTATCAACATTATTTTTCTACTAAAACCAAAGCATAGCATTATACCAGGCGCTATGAAGAAAAACAGCCCTGTCCCCACTGAAACAAAGACTAAGGTTTGGGTTGGAAATATCATCCAGTTCCAAATCCCTGAGAAGGGGTGAGACACCTTCCACTGCATCAGGTTGCTGAAAGCCCTTTCCAGTCTGTACTGCAACGCTTTCAGAGATGGGGCATTTACAGCTTCTCTGGGGAACCTGGTACAGTGTCTCATCAGCTCACAGTGAACAATTTCTTTCTAATATCTAAACCTACTTTGTTTTAGTTCGAAACCGTTACCCCTTAGCCTGTTACTACACTCTCCATCTTTCCTGTAGATCCACTTTAAGTATTGGAAGGCATATGTAAGGTCTCCTTGGAACCACCTCTGGAGTAAATACATCCAACCCTCTCAGCCTGTTTTCATAGGAGAGAGACTCCAGCCCTCATAGCTGAACTCAGTGCTCCAGGTGGATTCTCACAGGAGCAGAGGGAGAGAGTTGCTGCCTTAGATCATTTAGATACACTTCTTCTGATGCAGCCCAGGCTATAATTGACTCTCTGGGCTGCAAGAGCATTTTGACAGCTCACATTCAGCTTTTTGTCTAGCAGTACCCTCAAAATCTTTCTTTGCAGGAGAAGCAGCAGTTCTGAAGATGACAGAGTTCAGTTGCTGAGGCTGTTAAAGTCTATTGTGAGCACAGAAGGACCAAATGTCCTTTTTTATCTACAGATTTTTAGCAGTTGGCTATTCTTCTATTCTGTTTACAGTACAAGGTATATAAATTATACCACTAGGAAATAAGCCCACATTATTTTTTCTGTTAGCTGAAACTGTTAAAGTGTTATGCACACAAGTAAGTACGTGGTACTGTGCACACTTACTAGAAAGAAAGTAGTAATGGACAAGCAAGGTAGTACCTGAGGGTTGGGAAATAGGGAAAGCTACATGAAAAGATTCATCTACATCTAATTTTTCTTCAGCTTTTTGAGGCCTCTAGGCAGTTTAGGTAATAGGATACCTTAATGCCACTGGAGAGTCTAACACATACATGAATTTGGGAAAGAGACATCTGAGAAACAGTAATAATCCTTCAGCCTGACTTTACTAAGCCTTTTAAAGACCTGTATACAGTTCAAAAACAAATTAAGGGGCATTTTCTTTAGGAAATTAGGCTGCTATTTCCGTGGTTGAATATGGATTTGAATCTAAATTATATGCTAATAGGGGCATGAATAAGGTGGAGGTTTGGGGCTGGAGTTTGCTTTAAAACATGGAGAATTCCATTTTGTGAATTCTTTTATCAAGGAAAAAATAGGATTTTTGCATCTGAAGTGAAAAAATAGGAGTATATTTGGAACAAAAATTAACAAATTAAAATTCTGGTGCTGATCCTGAAGCTTTCTATATTTCTGAAGTTAAAAATTCAAGATTGAAATCCCATCTAGCTAAAAAACATTGATTAGAAATAGATTTCTACGTAATTCTCTGTGCTTCCCTTTCTTTTTCATTCAACAGATGAGAAAATCAAAGTGATTTGTTACTTGAATATCTTCACATTATCCAATTCCTATATACAATCAGTCTTGATCAGGTTAGGCTGATAGGAAAAATGAAAACCCATGCAAACCGATAGATTTTATTTCATTGTTGGTTTTAATGCTCAGGATGAACAGTAACTGTGTTCGGTGCATCTCTTGCCATTGCTGTACATCATCACCACTGTTATTTTCATGCGCTCCATCAAGCTCTTGGATATTTATCCTCTTGCATGGATTCATGATTTTAATACTTTTTTTTTTTTTAACAGAAAGTTTTCCTGTGGCATGGGATTAGATTCTGATTAGAAAACTCCTATTATCAATAAAAATGTTCCTTGAAATTATACAGGTTTGAGATCAGGCCAATTAACAGGTAGCACTGCCCTTGGTCCTACATCCAATTGACTTTCTATTATTGTCTTAAGCAGATTGTGCTTGTCAGTGTCTAAAACCTAAACTATTGATTGTCTAATTTTCTTTCTTACAACTTACTATTTAAATAAGTGCAGTAATCCATGGGGGGGGGGGGGGGCGGGGGCAA
>JAOWBP010001760.1:7541697-7562216 GCA_028571105.1 Tragopan temminckii | reverse complement strand
AAAAAACAAACAAACAAAAAAACAGCTGTCCTGGGAAGCCTGTGTAGATTAGAAATATAAAGCCAGAAATCAAACTTGGGCTTTTAACTGCAGTACTGTCTATAGATATTTTATGAATGAGTCTGGAATAGCAGGTGTATTTCTGAACAGAACAATCACACAGACGAGCATGCAGATATAGAAGCAGCTTGTTGAAAGTAAGTTGGTTCTTGGTAGAACCAGAGCCACACCAAAAGACTTCTGATGGAATCCTGTAGATCATTCTGCTTCTCTGTATCCATATAAAATCACTGACATAGAAGCTTTGATTTTTGTTTGACACATTCCTTTATGTGAAGAGCCTTTGAAAAATCTGCCCAAATTGAGTTGCATCTGGACACTGGATCGCTTGTTGCTTTCCCATAGAGCAGTAATAGAAGATCCACATTATTATTATTTTTTTTTAAATCTCTTCTTTGCCATTAGATGCGGTTCCCTCTCTTACACTATCTTGCTTGTTTTTATTACCCTTGTGAATGAATGACTGTGTCACTTCCGTTTAAGCAGAAGTGGTAACTCAACCCCTTAATAATGGCTTAAATGTTACTTCTAAATGAGGTTAAGATCTGTATTATGTGAAGCATTTGCCTTGAAACATAATCCGTCTGAATATCTAGTTACACTCAGGAGTTAGTCATTTCAAATCCCCTTCTTTGAGATCACTATGTTCTAGCCTAAATTTCAACTGACAGGATATCTTTGGCATAATATACTATTAGGAGTCATGTCAGGGAGTTAATATTCCATTACATTTGTATTATCAATGTGTCTACTAGGAAAAATCTAAAACAAAAACTTCTGGATATAAAATTGTAGCAAGTTCTTGTGTTCATGTTTGTATGCTCATTATGTTTTCATAATTTTAATGCTCTCTGAGAGAGCCACTACGATTTCCTGTACGTGGTTTTTTTTTTTTAATCTCCGTCTTGATTTAAAGAAAGGTCCCTCTTGTGCATTTCCTTGTGTGGTGACAGAATTTCCTCTGAATGTGAGGATAACTGCAGCTGTTTTGTTTGTTTGTTTTGTTAACCACTGTCCTAGTTGTAGAAACAGATCTGAGCTGAGTATCTCAAATGAAGACCAAGCTGTGCTAACAAATCTCAAAGCTGTTAAGGTAATGACAATTAGAAGTCTGGTGTTCTTCAGTATGCTCTTTTAAAAATAAAGGGAAAGAAAAATACTCCTCCATAAATTGCCTTGAATGGAATAATAACAATATTATTATGTATTAGAACTATTTTGCATAATAGAATGGCGTCTTTGTAATAGTGACTAGTGCGCAGCCACTGAGTTGCTTCTCTGCCTTGTTGTAGCACCGTCTCGTGGCCTTGCTCCTCTAGTCCTTAAGCAGGCAACAAGAGCGTGTAAGACATCTAAATGCTGCCCAGATTGCTGCTGCCATGTGGAGATTCAACAGGTTAACATAAAATCCTTGAGTTGGTAAGAGCTGTTGTTCTGGACTCCCCTGTCTGAAATAAGGAGTACTTGCACATGGCTGTTCTCTTTGGGGGTCAGAAAGAAAAGCAGTCCTTAATAGATGGAGGCAATAACCTGTCCTGTCAGGGCAGCTGGAGGTGTGCGTCTGCCTGTAACCAAAGGGACTTATCTGTACCACAAGTACAAATAACTCCAAGTTCTTGTTGCAGTCAAGTTTGACTACGATGAGCTGAAGTGCTGTTGTTAAAGCTAGAACCTTGCACTGCTTGAGATTTGTAGAGGGCAGAATCTTCACCTCATGAATTTGTGACTATGTATTTGAAAGAAGTGGGGGTCTGTTGACTGAGCACCTTAGAATACTGAGAGGGACTACGCCTTGCTTCCAGTAGTTAGGACAAACATTTGTCCATTAAAAAGCTTGGATTCAGATGCTGGTAGGTTTCTACTACAGTTTTCCCACCACAATAAAAAGCAATTCTCACTTGAATTTTGGAAATCTGAGCAGTTATATTAGAACCAGACATTCCACTGTTAATCTGGAAGTTATTCTGCTTTGAAATTGAAAGTCTGTTCATAATCTCATTTTAAGACTGTAATAGACACTCAGTGCTTCACCTACAGAAAATTAATAACTTAGCATCAAAAATTGACACCATCTATATATTGCTGAGTGAAGTCAGTGATTTACATCATTGCATGTAAGATTTGTTATTACCCAATTTACTGCATTAATCAGTGAATGCCAAACTAGTTTGCAGATTGCATGTAGATCACTTTAATCTGTCACCTTAATTGTCAGTGAAATTTTTAATGTTGAGTTTTGCATTAACTGTTTTCCATACTGGTACTCAGTGAAAAAGCAATAGCAGCATAATATGCCCTCAGTGCTCATGTGAAGCATCAGTGGTCATTTTTCACTTCTGTGCAAATTTGAGGTTCCTGGTAATACCTGTATTTTGCTAGTATTTGCATTTTTAATATTTGGCAAATGGAGAGCATGTTTTCAGTTATGTCAGTGCTAACCTAGTTAACATAGTTAAAAATAATAATAATAATATTCTCACTGGGTGCAGTGGCTGAATGATTAGATTTCAGGGGACAGGACGAAGCTCAAATGACCCAGGGCTTCCTCAGGCAGATGCTATGATAGCATGTGGTAATGATTCCAGCACTTCTGCCACCCTGAGGACTTGTGAATAGCATTTACTGATACACTCAGTACAGCCTTCCACTTGAGAGGCTCTGTATGTTATACAAAAGGGGTAGGCAGCATCTGTCTTTATTTTAGGTTTGTTAAAAATGTAACTTCAGTGAGATGAAACTGTTCATATTTCTGGTAAAATTTACTAAGTGTTTTGACTGAAAAATTAGAAATGATGGGAAAAGCTATAAATTTTAATACCTCTTCCTTTAAAAAAATTGAAGGATTTAATATCCAAAATAAAGCAAATTTTGAGATTTCTAAAAATGAAACTAAGCAATAGCTTGCTCTAGCTGTTGGAGACCCTGCACATAGCAGGGGGGTTGAAACTAGATGATAGTTGTGGTCCTTTTCAACCCAGGCCAGTCTGTGATTCAGTTTTTTTTTTTTTCCAGGTCAAGTAAGATCTTTTGAACTAATGCTTAGAAAACTTTTTCCTTATTCAGAGGTTATTTTCATTTCAGATAAGCTCTTAAAAATGAGATGTTCTTCTGTGCAAGAAAAAGTACACTGTTCACATAGCTATACTTCTAAACAATAAGGAGACCACAGAATCCCAACAAGATGTATTTCTTTCTGGTGCAGGCAATGAAATGGAAGCTTGAGGAAGTGAAGAGACATCCCCAAGGTTGTAGCCTAAGAGTCAATTTAAGAGCAATGGTCAGATTCTGTATTTGATAGGAAGCATTTTTGAAGGTGGTTGGCTAGCAATTCAAGGCTCCTATACACCCAAATAGAGCAGTAGTTTGAAACCCCTCAAAAAAAAAAAGTTGGATAGCTGTGTTTTGACTGTTTTGAGTACAGTTCTTGGTTATTTGATTCTTTCTTTCCTTTCTTGCATGTTGCAAAAAGAATGCTAAGCTTTTTACTTCTGAGGATATGCTCCATGGTTGAAGTGGTAACTTAGTCATGATCTACCTGGAAGAGGCTTAATGGCTGCTGTAATACACCTTTCAATTGACAAAGACTAAGTTGTCCATAGACCTCCTCAGCAGAATTGTCATTGGATAAAAGTGGAGAGAGCACTAAAATGGAAGTAGGACGAATGAGTTCTTGTAGCATGAAGAAAATGTCAGCTGCTATTGCTGGTACTGAAGCTTCTACATATCTAGAGGGCTGTTAATCTGGATTTGCCACCTTGTTTTTGCCAACTCTTAGTCTGCTTAGTTTTCCTACTCTTTTGCTGAAAATATTTCAGGGACTGCAGGGATCGTTAACCATAAAGACCTGCCTGTTATGAATGCAGAGGCCTCTGACCTTCTTGACTGTGTTACTGCCTGTGGAGCAGTGAATCATTGATTTTTATCCATTTTAGAGGATGGAGTAAGGCTCTTTTATCATCTTTGTGATAACAGGGAAAGACTGTTTAAAATTATATTACTAACTAAAAAGCAGTGGTAATTACATGTCGAATGGAAAGAAGAGCATTGTAGAAGTAGGGTTGAGAGCCTTTACTGTAATTACTACTGCATAAGAGTCCTGTTGCTGTTCAAGAAATCCTTGCTACAGAGGCGTGGCATGTTTTTTCCTGACTTAAGGGCAGATTTCAGAGCAATTGATTTTGTTGGTGTTATTTCACTAAGTTTTCTGAGTGTAGACTCCCTATGTGTTAAAAGGGATGTCCTAGTGCTGCAGTGTTGAGAATAATTGTATCACGACATTCATTATTACTGCCTCCACATCCCACTAAAAAAAGGCCCCAGGAGGGCTGGAAGTCAGGTATTTTAACTGCTCTCTTTGTAAAGACATACAGACACATGTATATCTATGTATATCAGATGCATAACACCTTTGCACTCAGTATAAAGTAAGACACATGGAGGGGTCTATGTGCAGCTGAAGGTGAATGTTCAGAACAAACTGTGAAGCAGAGTGAAAAAACAAGAAAAATTTGTGTCCCCTAAGATGACTGGACCTCACAAAGATGACCACTTGTATAATCAATGAATATACAGATGTTATAATTAAGAAATATACAGGAAAGTTAGGCTAAGTGAGATTATTGTAACAGGAAAATAGTAAATGGAAAACACTTACCAATGTTGTAGGCTTGCAATATTCTCCAGGAAAAGATCCTTCCTCAGCGGCAGTCAGCACTTAAATCTAGGATGTAAGAGAGGTGGAGCCAGGCTCCATCCCTTCTGGTGGCACAGGTGAATTGCTTTCACCCGTGCTCCCGTGGCTGACTCATTGCTTGCCTCACGTGGTCAATCAGTGCTCAGAAGTAACACTTCATGAAATGCATACAAAACTACTGTTAACCATTATCTGGTCTTTTAATTGATACATCAAGACCAAATTATTTTTTAAGTTTAGACACATGTAAAGTACCTTTATGGCCAAAAGAAAGTTTGATGAGAAATGTGCAAATGGCTATCAGTTCTCAGTAGTTGTGTAAAATCCTCTGAGAGTTGTTTAATTGCGTGGTTTACTTATTGAAGGACAAAGATCTTAAAGAAAACCTGGAGCCATGTTACCAGAAGACATGTTCTGTCTACTTGATCTATCTTTACACATAGCAATAATTTTATTAAAATTCATGTTAGTGTATTAATATTTTTTTTTAAAGCTGTTTTTACAGTGTTTACTATTTACCTAGCTTTTTCACCATGGCTAGCAACCTATAGGCATCTCATCCTCAGGGCATGGTAATTCTGAGTAATAATATTGGTCACCTCTTACCACTCTCTCTGCACCTCAGTGTGTATTTGGGAAACAACTCCTGTATGGAGAGCATTAACCAAAGTGTGTTTCAGCGTGCTACAAGACAGTAGGGAGAGTGCCTAAAACCCAGATGGTTGTCTTAGAATTGCAATGTCATCTCTTGTGTTTTTCACTGATGTCTTCGGTGTGTATTGCTTATGTGGAGCCAGTCACTGTGTTATTCTCTGACATCTGTGGGTCATTTTGTTCTTGTTTTTCTATAATCTTTACTGATTCATAAGTCTTCCACATGTTTATGGGTTAGCAGATAGCCTCTGGTAGGGCCACAGATTCCAGAAAGGAATTCTTCTTTAGGCTCTGTTTGATGTCCAGTGCCACTGACCTTCAACAGCTTTGCTCCTGGGATAATTTCATTGAAGTTTATCAAGGCTTGAAGCACAGCCTAGCACACAAGAGTAAGGAACTGCTTCTTCTCCATCCCCTTGGACTTCAAAGCACTGAAGTGTAGGCAGACTTCGGTGCACTCAACTGGAAAAGTCACCAATGAGTCATAGCATCCACCAACATACTGACGTTCAAGGACATGTTGAGATAGGATAACACTGCTCAGATGTCCTTTTACTTGCATAGAACTGAAAGCTGGATTGCCTCTATCCACATTAGGTCCCCCTCTTGGGAAATCTGTTATGAGTGGCCAGTGTTATTGCTCTCCCTCACAGCAAGTGCTTGTGTGCAATTACATTCTGCTTATACTTTGAGTTTTTGAGCTATTGCTTCTCTGGTTTTGAACAAAGTGGAAATTATCTCCTTGACAACAATTTGCTGCACTTGTACAATTGCAGAGTCAGAGGGGTTGGCACAGTGAAGAGTGGTGTGACATAAAACTTTCTTCCCTGGCAAGCTTCTGCTTCTACCTGTAGTAATTATTGATTTCCTATTATGGAGCCCCTGCTTTGCACAGAAGAGCATTTGGCTGTGATATTAGTGTGCATCACTGCACCCTGCTGAAAGGATCCACATAAGCATGTTTGTGATTGTGTAGATTTGCAATATTCCACTCGTTTCCCCCAGCAACTGGTCTGCAGTAAGGCTATAAACCTTAATTTAATACTGCTGACAGCTAGAGGAGAGGTGCTACTTTGAACAGTTATAGAAGCAAAATTACATTTTAAAAATGAAAAATATTTCTTTTTAAATCTAAAGTGATGTTTGAACACAGCAAGTGTCATCATACTTCTATGTGTTTTTCATGACAAGGAAGACCGTTGTACCTATCTACTTCTTTAGCAGTGCCTTAGAGATTGCTGAGATGTGACTGTTGCAGAGTTCAGTTCTTGATGATCCAAGCAGTCTTCTCCACTCTCTTGTTTCTTTTGCTTTTTTCTTGCATTTGGGAAACTTCAGTGCAACAGCTACAGGCTGGAATGGGGATCAGTTAGTCCGGTTTTGGCACTTCACAGCCTCATTTCATTATTTGAAACTGGTTGTTGCCTTAGTTTCATCATCTTTAAAATTTTATTAATGTTTTACTCAATGTAGTGCTTTGGAAAACAAATCCATTATTGGGTTGTTCCTGGAACCGGGGAGTCTCAACGGGCAGAGATGAACCTTAATAATTCAAGTGGGTTTGAACCTAGCCTTCTGGGAGGAAAGACGTTACACACGTTTTCTACCGAATTAACTCAAAACCCAAAAAAGTATGCACTATTTTTGTGTCCTATTTCAGTAGCTCATTTTATCTCAAAGCAGTTCTATGTCTGATGTTGAGAGTAGAGCAGTGTTAAATCTGCTGCTGTTGTCTACAAATAAACTTTGAGATCTTAACCACTTCATGATTCTGTCAGAGTCCATCACCTGTGGCAAGCAGCATTGATCTTCCACTGAGCTAGCCGTCCAGCCGTCATTTCCCACAGGGAAGGTACTGTTGGCTGATAGCAGCTGGCGTCTGAGCCCATTCGGATCCAGAGAAGTCTGATGGGAATGGCAGAGCTAATGGGAGAAGTTGTACTGTGTTATTTTCCCTCTCCAAGGTCTGTATTTTGTAAAAATCACAGAAAATATTTCAGTGTTTTTTCTCTTTTTTTAGTTTTCTTGTTGCTTTTATTGGTGTTTTTTTGTTGTTTGCCACTTACTGTTAGAGTAATCACCGCTTTTACGAGAGGGATGAAAGCTGGGCTGTTGGCTTTTTTAATTTCATGAAGATACAATGGAAGCTTAGGAAAAAAGGGAATCAAATAGCAAATATGGTCTGATATTGAAGCACTGACAACAACAAAAACAAAAGAAAATGACATTTGGGATTTCAAAACAAATTATCGCATTACATTGTTGGAAGTCTGGATGTTGATATCAAAGGAAGAAAACTTTAAAGATCTGCTGTGTGAGTTATAATAATAAAAATATCCGATGACTATGTGTACACAGTGTTTCAGATATTTGGGAACAAGTATTAATTTTCTATCCTTTTTGGCTGCTTTCAACCTTGTAGGTACTCCAGAATATTTTGCATGTTGGAAAATCACGCTTTCTCTATGAAATCCTCCGCTGCTTCTCTTTACTTCCTTTTAATCCTTTTACTTCCTCTTTACTTCCTTTTAATGTCTTGATGTGCCGTTGAAGTTGTTCACTGGAAAGCAAATCAGAGGAAGAAATACTTACGTTACCGTGAGCCCCAACAAAGCAACGGCTACATTTTGTGCAAGATTAATAGGAAAAGATGTTATCATGTTGTTTCTTATACTCAGCAATTATTTGCTGTCTCGGGAGCAATGAAGATAAATATTAGATCCTCAGTCAAGTTCCCTAATTAAAAAAACAGGAAAGTGTGAAATACAGCTAACTTGGCATTCCGTATTAGTTCTAAGAAAGCTGGTTGTTGCTGGAGCCTTAGGAAGGCTACATCACATATACAGTAATGTGGGAAATTCATTCAGTTAGACGTTAGGAAAAGCGACTTGACCTGATCAGAAGCATTTCCAAGAGAATGCAGAGGATGTGAATGCTGGCTCATATTACTGAAATGTGCTGAGTAAGTGCCTGCTCTTAGGCTGTGCTTTTAAGCTCTCGTTGGTGTAAGCAATCATATTGACATTAGGCAAGACGAAAGGAGCAGGCACTGCAAGCACTGAGTACTAAACATAACAATCCCACTTTGAAATAACAGCAGCAGAGAGTGTGTTAGAACTGAGCTGGCTGAATTATTGACGTGAGTGAGTAGCTTTGCACTTCAGTTTCCTGACGAAAGGCGTTATCTTTGTCTGAATTCAAGTGTTTTCAGATTTCTTGGTTTTATGACATTTAGGTACATATTGCAATCTCTAAAGTCAGTATTTCCAATCCAGAATTGTTGTGAAGTTTTTGTTCTCTGAGAAAGTTTGGCATTTTTATTTTAGGATAGAGTACACTCTGAAATGTTAGATTTCATGTGCAATGAAAGTTCTGTTTTCTACATGGCTCTAACAGGCAAACCTTGGAGTAGCTCTCTGTGGGAGCTGTGCCCCTGTGGCATGCACGACAGGTGGTGCTCACTCAGTGGGAGCTATTCAGTATTTTTTTGGCCTGTCTTCATCATGTGTAGGGCCCTGTTCATTTTGTACAGTAAATTACTCAAATTGCACCCCAAAGACAGTGAATAATTTTCTTACAGTTTTTTTCAAGGCTCTGCTATCATAACATCTTAGTTCTTTGCAAGTGTTAATGAACCTAATGAGCTCCTGTAATGAGTTTGTCCCATTTTGAAGATAGAAAGTGAAATACAAAGATTAAAGACAATTATGTGACTGGAAAGATGGGCAAGCTTTCAGACATATGAACATTGGCTGTTCTTTCTGCCTCTAAGAGGCGATGTAATAAAAAGAAATCACCTCTCCATACAAATGTGGCTTCAGTTGCAGCCTTAGACAACAGCAGCAACAGTAATGATGCTGTGACAAAGATTAAAGTTAGAAATTGTAAACTGTTGACTAATTTTGGCTGCTTGGCTTGAGAAATCTGGAATCCAATCTTTTGTTGATGCATTTTTTTAGGACATTGTATTTACCAAGCATGTATTTCTCTGGTCTCATTTGCAGCTGTGACTGCTTGACTTTTCTGCAGATCTGAATAAGGGAATCTGGGGTTGGGTACCTGGAACATGAGGGCAGTCTAGCTGGCTGTAAGATTGTGATTTATGTGTCTGTCGTATATCATGTTGGATTTCAAAGGCCATTTACCAAGGATGGCTTCAGTTTCCTTAACGTGAACCCCGCTTTCTCTTCTTTCTCTTTCTTACTTCCTTTGTTTTACATCTTCCAACTGCTCCAGTAGTGGAATTAGGGGTATTGTAGTCTCAGTATCAATGGAAAATTAGCTTTGTCCTATACTATGGCTATCCTCAGCACCAAGATAGGATGTCTACACTGCTGTAAAGCTGATGGTTTGGAGATGAGCAATGAGAAAATGATGTGCCCACAAGAAATGGACAATTCATAGCAAAATCAATGATCAAAAACTCCCCCAAATTCTCACTATCCTTTCATTATAGCTAAGCAACAGTTTTTCTTTGTCCTTGCAGCCTTCAAATCCCCAAGTATTCTTTTTTCAAATATCTCTGAGTCAGGGCCTGGAACTCCAACCAAAGTAGTAGCAAATGAAATTGAGAAGTTAATGGTGAGTACTTGTATCAAGTAAGCAATAACAATAATGTTCCACAATCTATGGTTTTCAGTAGCATTTCATGGCTGGGGGGAGGAGCATGAAACTGCAGCACTAGCGTGTGAAACTATTTTTAAAGATAAATAATCATTGTAGAATCATAGAATGGTTTGGGTGGGAAGGGACCTTTAAGGTGATGCAGTTCCAACCCCCTGCTATAGGCAGGCACAGCTCCCTCTAGACCAGGCTGCTCACAGCCCCATCCAGCCTGGACTTGAATGCCTCCAGAGGGGGGACATTCACAGCCTCTCTGGGCAGCCTGTTCCAGTGTCTCAACACCTTCACAGTAAAGAATTTCTTCCTAACATCTAGTCTAGATCTACCTTCTTCCATTTTAAAGCCATTTATTTCATAGGGAAGTTCTGTTTTTTGAAGGTTAGCATATGTGGTGAGATAAGCAGGGTAGAGTTCCATATTTCCGTATTTCTTACTACTTATTAGCAATTAGAAGTGGAATTTTTCACCTTATACGTATGCAGGATCTTGCCCTGAGAATCACCAGAACCAGAGTTCAAATGTGTCTGACTGGGTTCCTCCGAAATAGCCAAGTGAGCCCCTTCTTGTCGATGGAAACTACACAAGGGTGCAGGTTCATCCCAAATTATTGCAAGGTCTGTTCTTCTGTTTTACAAGGCACAAGTGACAGTTGTTTCAAAGCAAGCAAGGAAATGTCCTATTAGTATATCTTGTTTCTCTGTGCACTGAGTGGGAGTGCTGTGTTGGTCCCAGAAGCTTTCAGTAGCATTGAAAATCATGGCCTGAGAGGTTCCATGTAACACTTGAAGGTATAATTGTGTTCAGCTTGATTGATCCCACGTGCTAATTAGTAGTCCAGCCAGTTGGCAAGATAAGGGAGATCTTTGTGATTGCCTGTAAGAATTTGTCTTCTCCCCCACTTTCACGTGTGGTGGCAGTCAGCTGAAGGTTCCTATTTTGCAGTGATCTGTTGAGCAACCGTCACAAGCAAATGGTCACGTTTAGCCACATTCCTCAGGGACCGATTTGCCAGAACTTGCCAATACATTTTGATTTCCCTGCTGATCAAGGAGGAATGGAGGAGAGAAGAGGCAGCCCAACCCAGAGCAACATCTGCTGCAGAGTAAATTACGTCCCCACTCGGCCTCACAGTCTGAGCTGTTTATCCTGTGTTAGGCTAAGCCATGTCATTTTTACCTTTTATGCTGTTAACGCTGCATAGAAACTAAAAGTAAGTCAAGAGACCAGACTTGTCGTTTCTTTCCCAGGTCTGACACTGGGTTTGAACATTTCCAGTTCTGGACTGTGGTCAGAAGCAGGGCACGTGAGGTCCTCAAGGAGTTGTTTGTTTCTCCTTTCGATTTAGAGCCTGAAATCCCATTTGTTTAATGTTGCTGTTTAAATAATGATTTGTAAGGCTCTAAGCCAGCCATGGTACAGCTTAATGACTGCTGTAATTTATGGATGCCCCTGACTATATACATAAACATTGCTGTAAATATAAAGGATGTCTCCCACAAATTTTCCTTTGATACTCGTTTGATACAGTTCATTTTCCTCTCCTTGAACATCTTCTGTATATGAGTTGAGACCTCCTGATTTAGTGATAAAGGTCCTTCTGGCTCCACTGGCCAGAAATGATAGGGGGTGGGAAATGAAAAATCAGTTCAAATGTCTGTTACAAAATATTTTAATTGAAAATCAAGTTTCCTTGAACTTGGACACAGACACCTCTGTAAAGTGGCCTAGTAAAAGGGTCACTTATATTTGGGCTTTTTTTGATTAGCTGTTTGTCTTACGACTTAATCTTCAGTCCATTTTGCTTCTGTGCGCATTGTAAGGAAGCAAATGGGAGACAGAAAAACATCATGCACTGTCGCAGAGCCCAGCCATTCCTTCAGCTGCAGCTTTGCTATTTGTGATCTCTAGGCTATACCAGGAGCATGTATATGTGCATCTAATGCAAATTCAAGCCAATTCAAGTGCCATCTCTGCAGAGATGAATAAGCATGCAAATCTGCTGTTTTGTTTTGGAGGACAAGCTCCTGGAATTGCTTAATGTCTAGTTGTAACTGATGGCTTTTAATATTGCAGTCAGTTGACTTCAAGAGATTTGTGATTTTTGGGGCTACAACAAAGACATCTGGGAAGAAGATAATAGGTGCTCTTGAATGCCTTGGTTCCATTAAAATTAGTGTTAATGCACTCGTGCTTGGAAAACTGATTGCCTTTACAAAGTTGTAATAAATTGAGTGAACAGAACAACTCCATTGCTTACAACAGCCTCTACTTTGAACGTCTGCATGTGACCTTGAAATGCAACAGTTTCTGGGCTAAAACATAGACAATGCTGAAAAGATTGCAGATAAACCAAATGGGATATGAGAACTGGTAATAAATGTGGGAGTTTCTTCAAAAGCATACATGGGGTAATTCAAAGGCAAAAAAACTTCTGAATTTAACTAGGACTTCAACATTTTTAAGAACATTCTGATATTTCTAACCTTATGGAAGTTCCCTGCTTAAGTTTTCATTAGTTGGTACTTGAAGCAACATGGTGCTCATGGGTGTGGTGCATACCCCACGGAGAAAGGATAATTTACTAAGGTACCGGAGCCACTTCTTACAGCTCTGTGGGCATCTGTTTGCACACTGAGACTGGTTTGAGGCAAGCAAAGAGTTTTGCTTCTAACATAGTAAAGCCTTTTGACAGTGTGTCGAAGAGTGCATTTTTGCAGAGAGCATTGCAAGGGCGAAGAGGGTATCTTCTCTTTGCCGTAAAGCCTTATAAAGGGACCCAAAGAAACTGTCAGCAACCAGCTGAGTTGTGTTGGTCTTTTTTTTTTTTCTGCAAAGCTCTTCTCTGTAGTCATGCCTTGACCCTGACTGAAATACGAGGGCACTGTGCAGAGTTGAATGCAGCAAGCCAGAATGACTCTAAGGCAGTCCAAAAAATTGAGCTGACAGTAACGCAGATCACCCTTTTCAGGAGTCTGGGTCCCTTATTAAAAAGGTTTGACATGTATTCCCCCCACTCCTGAATTGATTTGCACCATAAAATAAGCTTGAAGAGAAGTAGTGGTTGTTTTCCTACATGCTTCATTAATTTTAATTTTGGCAGGCAATATAAATAAAAGTATCAAGTGCAGATCTAATTGAATCACCAATGATTCCCAGCTCCCTGTAGTACCAGAGAACATGATGTAGCCGCTCTGTTTAGCAAGCATGGATGAGTTAGGCAAACAATGGCTCATTCTGCCCAGAGGCTTTGGTTTAATCTTTAGTACTTACCCATTTAATATGAGACAGGGCAGGAGTTTTTGCAGTGGGGGATTCACAGCACAGACCTCTTTATCATTATAGACTCGTCTGTGCAGACAGTCAGGAAGGTTTCAGTGCATTGGATCTACACCCAGATTTTTGTGGAATGGACTCTTGTGCTTAGCAAGCTTGGCCTCCTCCGTATGTACTGACTGAAGGCTGTTTCTGAGCTAATTCCTACTTTCCATATGTAACTGACCATTGAAAATGAAGTAGTCTAATCAGTCCTTGCCCCATGTACTTTAGCCATAATGAAAGGATTCAGATTGAGAGAAGTCTTAGTATGCTCGTCACACTAAATGGTCTCTGACTACTCAACTGACAAGGAAATCAAGTGCCTCCAGAAAAGGACTGTGCCAAGAGACAAGTTCTCCAGATCATTTCTGAATGGATGGTATGAACTTCTAATAGTATTTTTCAGTGGCTGCATGTCACAACCGTTGGCTCCTTTCCATGTTGCTAGCTGCTTTTTGCTTCTTGGCATAGGGAAAATGAATTGGTGATCTTTGTATCTTAATAGATGTAGACTGCAGCAGAACTCCATGATTCATGGGGACAGGAGTACAGAAGTAGAAGGAGATCTAGAAGAGAAAGAAAACTACCAAGAGAGGTCAAACTGTTTTCTTTCTTGCAGAAAGGATTTGAGGATATGATACACCCAAGTCATAGGTAATACATGTTGACAGGAGAGTGTGATGAAAGCTTATGTTCTTTCCATGCAGTGTAGACGTTATTCCTGAAAGAGAGAGAATGTCAGTCTTCCGGACCATCAGTCTAGCAGCAATTTGCACACAATTAAAAATCCATCATGCATATCATGTTGTTTTTGATAAGTACCACAGAGCAGATTGTAGGATTTCAACCCTGTTTTCAAGGTTCAAAGCTGCCTTCCAAGTTAAAATGACAGACATGCCTGGGAATCTCAGTTCTGCATTAGGTGGACTATTTGGTGTTTGGAAAGATCTGGACAAACAAAACAAAACTACTTTATCGGGTAACTGTTGGACTGAGGGATTTCTGTAACATGTTTCTCCCCTTCGTTGTTATCCATGACTGTGTTGGATGGGGAGAAGGCAATTCAGTAACCCGAAGTGGCTTTTATTTTCTTTTTCTCTAGGAGCTGCTTCTGTCTCAAAAATGGCCCTGGAAGGTTCCTTCAGCTGCTGGAATGGCACATCAATCAGGCTGGGCCAGGCGTGTGACTTCATCAGAGACTGCACTGAGGGAGAAGACGAGGGAGCAATGTGCAGTGAGTAAATCCAAACCCCCAGGCTGTCCTCCTTTTCCTCCTGAGAGATGGAAGCTGAGCAGCTCCTTCTAAAAAGCATAAATTATTTTGAATTTTAATGCCTGAGACTTCAGTAGTAATTAATTCAGTACTGTCAGAAGACCAATGTTCTCCATTATATGTGCACTTTCTCTGGATATCAGCCTAGAGTGGACCACTTGATATGTTTCTGTACTAGCCTTCTTTAGTTCTGCAGCAGGTTTTTAAGCTGTTCTTACTGTCTCATCTAACAAAATCCTGATCAAAAATGCAAAGAGAGTATAGCTTAAATAGCTAGAAGTTTTACAGAATTATGAAATGTGTGGTTTGTTAGTGCTTTTAATCAAAACGTGGTACAGCATGTGGCAGAAGGTGGAAGAAGGAGAGGAATTCTAAGGTATGAAAAGTGAGTGGAACCAGGAGCTTGTCTTAGACCAACTCCTACTCTTGTGTCTTTGTTAATTACTCTCATTTTCTATCCTTTCTTCAGCAGTCTTTAGTGCTTGATCTTTGAGTCTATAGATCAGGAGTTAGATAGCAATTTGAGTTTTCTGGAGACTTTACATGCCTAAATGTTTTTGTAATTGTGTTACTTTAGATATTTTCTAGCATTTCTTCAACCATCTTCAAAATGTGTTGTCTTTTTTTATATATATATACTTTCATCTTTTCTGCCTCTATTGTATTTCCCTTTGTCAGTCTACTGAGGAGTGGTGGTTTGAAATATTTGCGAGTAGATCTAGCCTATGGACTCCTATTGACAGGACTGGTTTAGTATGCAAAATTGCATTCCCTGGCCAAAATACCTGTACTGTCAAAAGCCTTTGGAATAGAACAGACAATTACTCTCAGTTTAGTTTTCGTGTGTGACATCTAGAGCAGGGGTTAACCTTGGTGAAGTAACTCAAACAAACTGTGGGTGGCATCTAGACTAAAAGACCTTTTAGCATAAACTTAACACAGCAGTGATACGCAACTCCTGGCAAATTTCACACTTCAGTTCTTTGCTGCTAACAAAGAAATAAAGTTACAGATAGTATTGGTGTGGAGAACAGTGGTTTGGCCTGGGACCATCTAGGAAATCAGTTAAAAGCTTGAAGTGATAGGAGCCTACTTTGTGTCATGAATTGTTACAATTTGAAATATTTGCTACTGACACATGCTGAGTGAGTATTAAATTCACTTCCATAGAAATAGTAGCGTTGCTGCTGACCTGTAGCTGCTTAGAACCAAGAATGCTTTGTATTACTGGTATCAAAACCTTCCTTTCACCTAAGAGCTTTAAAACAGAGCTCTAAAACAGGATCACAGAATGGTTAGGGTTAGAAGAGACTTCTGTGTCCCTCTGATCCAACCCCTGCTTAAGCAGGGCCACCCAGAGCTGGTTGCCCCAATCCACGTCCATGCAGCTTTTGAATAAGGAAATTCCACAACATCTATGGGCAACCTGTGCCAGTGTTCCAACACCTGCACAGCACAGAAGTGCTTTCTGATGTTTAGATAGAACTTGCTGTGTTCCAGCTTGTCCTTACTACCTCTTGTCCCAGCACTGGGCACCATTGAAGAACCTGTCTCCTTCTTTGCAGCCTCCCTTCTGGGATTTATAGACACTGATAAGATCCTCCCTTAACCTCTTCTTCTCCAGACTGAACGGCCTCAACTTTCTCAGCCTCTTCTTGCAGGAGATGTGATCCAGCCCTTTAATCATTTTGATACTCAGATCTGATAATGATATTTCTATTTTCTACACTTAAATTGAAAATCCTTAAAAATTATGACAGTTGTAGAATCATAAAATGGGTTAGACTGGAGGAGACCTTGAAGATAATCTAGTTCCAATGAGTAATGGGTAGGTATAATGCATTTTCATGTCATTGGAAGTACAGAGACATATTACTTACTCTTATTTAATGTGGATTGGTTATATGTCCAGATAGACTGTTATATTCTTAAATGGTTCTGCCTTGTGAGAGTAATCCTATCTATATCAGTGGGAACAGTAGAGCTCCTTCTGTGGAGTTGTGTTTGTCATGGATGCAGACTAAATACTGTCATAGCATAGGGGAAACCTAAAGAAACGTGACTCTACTTTTGCTGTTTATGAGGATTTCTTCAGCTGCCTTTTAGCCAGCATTCATCTATAGCTATTAGCATAAAGCAGTATAGTACATTTATGTCAGCATAAAAGTTTTTCAAAATTTTCAGATTTACTGAAAATACAGAAAAGGTAAGAAGTGGAAGATATTTAACCACCTATTTAGCAGAACAGTCCCCAGCTTGAGAAGACCTCACAGCTTGTTTTCAACCCCAGGGGCTGGCAGTGGGACACGTTGCTCCCAGCCAAAAGGCCCAAAAGACATCATTTTCCACTACAAGCAACAAAAAAGAAAGGCTTGCAAGAGCTTGAGTTGAGCTGTGTGTTTGTTGTGTTGAATGTAATCATAGAATGCCAGGAATTGGAAGGGACCTGGAAAGATCATCTAGTCCAATCCCCCTGCCAGAACAGGAACACCTAAGTTTTCTTGGCATTAAACTTCTTACACAAAACAGAAAAATGATCAAATGTTTTAGATTGTTTAGATGAGTTACACCTGCATGTCAGCCCAACACAAAATCTGCATCATCTTTCAGCATTACAGTTGTTGTTTTAGTCCTGAGTAACATGGATATTTTCATCAGCTTTCTGCAGGTGTGGCAAGAAGTGATTCTGACATATAGAGCAGGGAAAGGGGTTTCCGGAGAACTTCTGCTTACAAGAAAGAGCTGTCAGAAAAATGTGTAGCCATGCATGCAGCTGAAAAAGGAGCTTTTCAAATTACCCTTAAACAAAGGCTTCCAACTTTGAGCTTCAAAATTGTTCTTAGTTTGTGTTTTTTTTTTTTTTTCCTTTCACAGTCTTTTAGCTGCTTGGAATAATTATTTTTTCCATTTCCTCTTTCTTTTTTTTTCTTGTCATCTTATCATTTGATTCCTATTCCTTTCTTAACTGGAAAAAGCTCCCTAAACCTGCTATTTGTTAACATCCCTTTAATTATCAGTGGCCAATGAAAAGTCATGGTGCTTGTTCTGCAAGCAACCAATTAGTCTTTGTAGAAAGCATAAAATCAGACAGGGATGACCCCTGGAGAAAAGCATGTTGCTGTTTAAGTCATAATCAAATAAGCTCACAGGGGGAAAAGACAGCTTCAAAGAGGCAGATGTAGAGATAGATGCTGAACCATGTTGATTTGGGATCAGAGTTACAGATCTACCAGACTGATAGAAATGCCCCTCTGGAGATTATTTTGCAGAAGCATACTTTGCAGATGTATGTTAAGACTTCAGATAATGGTGGCCTTATGTCTTTGCTAGTAAATTCCTGATTATGAACTTACTGACAGAAAAAAAATTAAAGAAGAGAGAAATTCTTTACTAATACAGATCGGTAGAGCTCTTCCTCTACCAAAGAAGAGAATTTGTTTTAGTAGTTTTGTACTTCTCTTATTAGGTAACAATATATTGGATTTGGGTTAAAAGATCTTTTGTTGAGGGCAGTAAGCCTAGAGAAGAAAAGTTTTACTGGAACAAAACTGCATACACTTTTACTCTAGTCCAATCCCCCTGCCAGAACAGGAACACCTAAGTTTTATTGGCATAAAACTTCTTACAAAACAGAAAAATGATCAAATGTTTTTGATTGTTTAGATGAGTTACACCTGCATGTCAGCCCAACACAAAAGTGCATACACTTTTGTTTGGTCTAAAACTATCATGGAATCATAAAGGTTGGAAAAGACCTCCAAGATCATCCAGTCCAACTGTCCACTTACCACCAGTATTTCCCCACTAAACTGGGTCCCTTGAACACCTCTAGGGTCAGTGACTTTGTTAGCTTCTGGGTCAGGTTCACCAGAAACATTCAGCCTGGGAAAATATTGGTTGATCAAGCAGAACATGTAGGAAATTTGTGGATGTATTTTTAAAAAAATATATAGTAAAAATGAGAGTGTTGGTAGTACATTTATTATCTGGAGACCCAGAACTTAGAGGATTCACTCAGGATGTGACAAACCCAGGAGTGATTCTTTCTTCTGTCTGAATGAATTTGAACCCATATTTCTGGTTTCCATTGAAAGTTTCCAAAGCAGTGTGGTCTGGAATATACAGTTTGGAAGAGAAAGCATTATTCAGTCTCTCCTGGTCTTGCTCTTCCACACTATATAAACATTACCTGCAAGAAGGATTGAGAGTAATATCCTCTGCCTTGCAGATGAATTGCATCACCACTGGGTTATAGAGTAATTTTCACTCTTTGCCTCACTGAATATTTAAGAATGTTAAACAAATTGGATTAACGCTAGCAGATGAGGTAAGAAAGACTAGTATCTGGTTCACGTTAGGAATGACTCAAAATGTTCTGTGTAGTCAGATAAGTGCATACACACAGCTGTCAAAAGTCGGATGACAAGTAGAATAGGAACCTGTAAAGTCTGAATTTGAGATAGCACAAGCAATTGGCAAAAAAAAAAAAAAAAAAGGTACAGATAAATAGTTCTAGAGAAGACAGTTTACTTTTCAGGCAAAAAAAAACAACAGTGGATTCATATATGTCTTACAGATAGATACAGACAGCAGAATCCCCCAGCAAACCAAATGAAAAAGCAGCCTGTTGCATTGCAGTCCTCTTTATGTTCCTGTCTTGCATGCTCACATCCTTTTGTTCCTTTCTTGATTAGAAGCTGCAACTCTAGCAGTGAATTTTAATTTCTGGCAGTTCTCAACTTAGCAATGCTTTCCATCATTAAAGGAAAACTCTTGTTGACTGTATTGAAATGTATTTTCCCTTTCTCTACTTCATTTCTGATAGAATTTGGTAGACAACTTTGGTAGCACAGAGACAGCCATTGAAAACAAGCTCACATTTAAGATTCATGTGCTTCTTTAAACTTTCTGAGTAGATGCCTTCTGAGATTTTCGCCTACGTTTGGGAAAAGTCTGTACAAAAAATGAGTAATCTTTTATGTTTTTGTCCTTTATAATACAGGTCTGGAACTTCACTCAAAACTTTAAACTGTAGTAGCCCCTTATTGATTTGCATCTGGTTTTGAGTCAAGAGCCAGCCAATAATGAACCTGCTCCATCTGCTTCATAAATTATTCCAGTTGCTAGTTTGGTTTTCTGCTGTTAAAGGATGAAAAAAAATTGAGGTAAAGGTTGGTGGTGGTGGTTTTGTTTTTTTTTTAAACAAACAAAGCCACTTGAGTTTAACTGCCTCTCAGGCAAAATCATTCAGAAGGCTTGAAGATACTTGGTTAAAAAAATGTTTAACACCCTTCAGCATCTCTGTTTCTCAAAGAAAAGCAGAGACTTGCATTCTCACAGTACTTTAGTCTTGATTGGATTACTTTATTCTCTGTCCCAAATCCATAAGCTTCTCTTGATTTTAGGGAGTTCTAAACCTTTTGAAGTTTCTTTCACCAGTGGTAATACCCAACATGACCTACTGTTTCAGTAGGCATAATGACTGCTCCTTTTACTTGTTTTTACAATAAAATCAGGTTAGCTTTCCTTCATCAGTGCAATGTGAACACTAATGTGAGTTAGAAGTATAAGCACTCAGAACATTGAGAAGTAGATGCTGACAGAGGAGTGCTAGCCAAAGTGCACTTTGTGAAGCAGCTATACGTACAGCACTTACAATTCCATGTATTTGAAGTAAGAAAGAGCAGCAAAGAACATTGTACCAGTGCACAAGACATCTGAAAATTCATAAAAGATTAATTTGTGGAGGAGCAATCAAATTTCTGGGGAAGTAATAGCTTCTTATTTATACCCTTACTTGTTCATCTACAGTGAGCTTTTTCTGGCTTCCAGGCAGGGATTACTACTTAGACTCCTCCTGCTGCTTTGACTTCTTTACATCAACCTAGATAACGTAGGGCC
>JAOWBP010001760.1:7519727-7540387 GCA_028571105.1 Tragopan temminckii | reverse complement strand
CAGAGCTGTGGTGTCCCATCACTGGAGGTGCCCAAGGCCAGGTTGGATGGGCCCTGGGCAGCCTGAGCTGGTGGGCGCAGCCCTGCCCACGGCAGGGACTGGGGCTGGCTGGGCTTTAGGGCCCCTTCCAACCCAAGCCATCCTGTGATTCTATGTATAAATGAGAGCTGAAGCCCTGTGAAGAGATGTTTGATTGACCTGCAATCTCAGACAGGGAATTCTGATCATATTTAAACATTTTGAATTATCTGGGGTGTGGATACTGATTCCCACTTTATAGACAGAAAGCTTTAGGGGGAAAAATTCTTCACATTCATGAGTTCAGGAGCCTCTTCTTCTCATAGGGAAGCTAATGAAATTCCTGGTATCACCTCGCCAGCAGATTCTTTTGCTTTAGGAGCTTGTAGTTTATCCTTTTTGTAAGTCAAGAATTTTTTACTCTGACTTTGACAAACAGTTGAAACGAAAAACTAATTTCCTGGATATGTGGTTTTATAATGTGTTTACACATTAAATTTATTTTTATCTGGCAATTTCAAACAGACTTCTGGTCTCATTTTCTTTCCTTTCAAACATAAAAAAATAAAAAAGAACAACAAAGACAGTTTTAGGGGATCTTTAGGGGTACAGGGAAGTAGAAGTAAATATAGGCTAAACTGCTAGCACAGATTTGAGTACATAACTGTAAAAGCTGTGAGAAGTCAGGAATATCATCATCCCTTTTATAGCTACATCTGAACATCCTAGTGCTTTTTCTACCTTACTGGAAGAAAGAACAGACCCACTGAGCACCTGCATTCAGGGGCTTTGTACTGCCACACCTTAGGACTGGTTTGTCTGTATTGAAGGATAAAAGCAGTCATCACTCTTCTTTACATCTATTCTGGCATCTTTGATGCGTAATGGAACTCCATATTTAAAGTGCACCTTTTTTTCCAGGGCTAGCTTTTCCCATAAAAGAAAGTTTGTGCCCTTTTTACTGCTGGGAAGCCTCCCCATACCCGACAGAGTTGTCAGCTACACCCTGGGCACAAAATCTGTATTATAGATGATGAGTTATTCACTGAAAATGAAAATCATGTTATAATGCTGGTGATTTTTAGATGACATTTTACAAGGCTCGTTTTCTCTGAGGTTACTTAATAAGGTCAGAATCTGCCATTGTGCTGGAGAAGAGAAATGCAAAGGTAGAACCTATCATCAGTAGAAATTAGGCAATGTGTTTTTATTAAAGATGATGGGAAATGTGATTTTATAAGTTTTCAAATTGAGTGAACTGTGGCACAACGGAGCATTTTTACCTGTGGCAGTGTAAGTGTGCAGCATCTGTGGCAGCTCAGATGTGCTTTACACATTCTGTAAGAATCTGCAGTGTGGAGAAAGGAGATGAAGAAGGTATGCAGACATGTGCTGCTTTGAATGTGATGATTATTACTTTAAAACTCATTAATTTAAAGGCAAAAAGCTAACGTGTCTTTATTGTTTGGAGCTGGAAACTTGCCTGAAATCCAAAGCCAGTGACAGAATGAGTGGGCTTCAAATCCTGAAAGTATGGCTTAAAATAAACTATTTTCTTCCATTCATCTCACCAAACAGATCCACAGATGTAGAAACTGAAGCACAAAAGGGTTTAGTGCTTTATCTGAGACCTCATGAGAGGCACTTCTCACAAAGGGGAGAGGTCACAGTGCTGAGCTGGGCTGGCTACAGGCATGAAGAGGGAAGCATGTTAGTAATTATCACTGTCCAAGATTTCCCCAGCAGGGGCCAGATAAATTCCTGAATGCCCCATGATGCATACTGAAATATGTCATCTTCCTTCGGTTTGTCTGGAGGGAGGCACTTAATCGCAGTCCTGGGCTTGCCTCCCTTACCACTGTCTCTGTGGTAAGGCACGTGCATGACTCCACATAGAAAGCAGATGTGGGGTTGTCTGCATGACCTGGGCAGCTCTGTAAAAATAGTCAGTTTCTGTGTGTGCCCAGGCGTCTTATCTACAGCTCATCTGTGTTCTATGTGTGTTTCTCTCCATCTTGCAGGAAAACTTCCTTCTGGTTTTTACTGCTCATTTGAAGAAGGGGACTGTGGCTGGATGGAGGGCTCATCAGCATCCCGTGCTTCTTCATGGCGAATTGGGAGCCTGGAGTACAACCATTTTCCTTCAGTAGAAGGTATGTAAAAGTAAATAGTGCAGATAGCAGACAGCAAAAAAAGAAGCAAATGGTGGGGAGGTTTCTTGCGTACTTACAGATTCAGCCTTCAGTGAAGCAAAAACATCTTTCTGCTATCTGTGCTTTGAGCAGGACTATCCTGCTCACTTCCTGTCTTTAGGAAGAGGCTAGTTAGTACCTCAGGTTTCCTAGGCTGACCACAGAGAGTAGTCCTGCCTCCCTCTAGACAACTTCCCATGAAGCATTCATCTTTGTGCCCCTCCACCACACTGAGCTGTTTTTTATTTCTGATTTATTTTTTCTGTGTCTGTTTTGCTTCTTTTTTCCCCTCACACTTCCAAATTTTCCTTCTCTTTGCTCTCTTGTCCCTTGAGTTCCACTTATATATATATAACTACTGCGTACTTGCTTCCTCTACCCAAATCCCAGGATTCCTAATCCGTCTCATACAAACCATTGAAGGTTTATACCCTGGGCATTGAACTACTGCTGGTTGAGTTTTGGTATGCAGGCTGCCTGGCACGATAAGATTTTTCCTAATGCAATAATGTAAATCATTGAAAGCATTTATTGTTGAGGCACAGAGGATCTTAATAGGATGCAATAACAGCAGAGTTAATGGTGTATAATCCCAACATTGGTTTACAAAGTTACATCCATTGTTAAACATAAAGAGTGAGATTCTCTGCTTTCCCGTGAACTGATACAGACTACAGTGCAGCTATTCTGATTTATGACACTTGATGGCTCAGCCCACAGTACTGCAAACCACAGATGAATTGAAGCATAGGTAAACAAGAAATCAGAGGCCCAGAAAGAGGTTACTATGGAGAGATAGCAATGAAACGATGATGATTCATGATCTATCTATGCTGTAGAGGCAATTTCATTGTAAGCTCAAATAACTAAGATCCAGGTAGTGGTACCTTCCTGAACTGCAGGGGCAGAACTGAAATACTGCAATATATGCTTTTTGGTCTAGAGCTGTCAAGGAAGAACTCTAATGTTACTACTGCCCTTGTTCCTCTGGTTACTACTAATATTTAAGGTAGCAAAAGTACTTCAAGCTGCATTAATACTTCTCTCTTGTTATTTTGTTGCCGTTGTTTGATTTTGTTTTGATAAAGACGAAGATTTCTTTCTGAGTTTGTTTGGGTTCTTTTGCGTGTCGAAAAAGATGCTAAATCACCCTTGCAAGAAAGATAAATTGGAAGTTGTGGAGGAATAGAAGATAACTGTAGGAGGAGAGTAGTCAGGCTGCCCAATGAGAATGTGAAGCTGCTTCCCTGTGAAATTGAAAAATATATTTTCCTGTCTGACATCCTGCTGTAGTAGTAGGAGCCAGCTTACACAGGCTTTGAGGAAGTTTCCCAAAACCAGAAGGTGGGTTCCTCAGTTTGACCTTCTTCCTGCTCTTTTATCTAGATTATGCCCTGATCCTTGACACCAGCAAAGCACCAGCAGGAGCAAGCACTGTAATGACCAGCGCTACATTTCCAACCCCTTTGAGGAACTCCCCCTGTGAGGCAAGTCATAATGTTTTCTTTTCTTTCACACTTTAAAAAGCTTTTTACTATGCCTGGCTCTGGTTTTCAAATATAGGCACTAGATCAGTAGCCCAGCAGCCACTTTCTCTATGGTTTGTCTTTGAAATATACTTACTTAATGTTCCAATGTGCAAAGAAAAGAGGTAGTTATCTGCTTGAAATGCCACTAAATGTATACTGAGAAGCTTGGCGTGTCTTGCCCTGATTGTATGATCCCACATGATGTAGCAACAGTTTTTGTAATTGGATTTATGAGCTAAGGTAGGACAGCCAGCATTGCATAAATGCAAAGAGGAAGAGGCTGGCTGCTTTATATTTGCAAAATCCAAGAAAATCCACTCAGAAAATACAGTGCATGC
This sequence comes from Tragopan temminckii, assembly GCA_028571105.1. Lineage (NCBI taxonomy): Eukaryota > Metazoa > Chordata > Aves > Galliformes > Phasianidae > Tragopan > Tragopan temminckii. The sequence goes on along the minus strand of JAOWBP010001760.1, from coordinate 7,536,310 downwards.
TTCTTCTAGTTCAGCTGAGATTCAAGCTGGCAGGCCTTCATCAAGTTGCACCTCAAACCTATCACCCCTCACAGAGGCCATGCTCTTAGGAGTTACCAGCAGTGGAGATGAATTCATACAGAATGAGCCAGATTCATACTCAAGCAGAAAAGCTGTTAATAGTCATAATATGTTAACTTAAGCAAGTGTATCAACATTTGTTAGATAACTGTGCACAAGTAGTTGTCATTTCTAAATCAATTGTATTTAACCCTTAAACTTCTGGTAAGAGAAAGATATCATCTCTGTCTTTTTATCTGGTCTATAGCTTCACAGATTATATCATCACTGATTGTATATATGGCTTATGATTTTGAGTCACACATCTTGATTATTCATCCTGAGCTTCTGGGTTCTGGAGCAGGATTGCTTGGGAAAATTGATTCTTACAACAGACAAAAAAAGTCAGATCTTTCCTCTTCCACTGATCTAAAAATGCAGAAAGGACAAGAAGGGATACATAAGAAAATCCTCTGAAATTAAAATACTTGAGTGTTTCTTTTGCTTAAAGTTTGGTTCTCTTCTGTTGTGTATCTCAGTACGTACAGCAAAGCACATCTGTGTTTGCTCTCTTGATATATTAATGTCCTCCTTCTTTAGGAAATACATTCTACCTTGTTTTTCCTCCCTTCTGTGACAAAGGCATATGCAAGTTCTGAATATTTTAAGACCTTGTTCTGCTGTGGACCAGCAAGAGCAAGTGTTTTTCATCATCTACCTGACACGGGAAGCAGAGTGAATGATTTCCCAATATGTTTATATTTTTACCTTGTGTATACAACAGTGCAAATAATTAAACTTGCCATCAGGGGAGAAGCTGTCGTGTATTTCATCTGCTCACATGCCATCCCACCTCCGTCACTCCCCTTGGCACTTAAAAGGCATCCGGACACATCCAGCATTGCAGCTGTTGGTAATATAGAGTAAAGGAGTTTGGCAAGGGTTTTTGTCTCTTGTCTTTTCATATAGTGTAAAAGCTTCTCTTCTCAATGAGCCCCCGGTGGCTTCAAATTCTATTTTACTGGCACAATCTTTCTGTGAGCAGAATAATTTGATTCCACTTTTCAACACAAGAGGAGAAAAGAGATACTCCCCCACGCACTTATTTTTCCAATAGGTGCCAACAAGCTTCTGTGCAGTGAAGTAAAGGTCAGAAAAGAGGCTGTGAAAATACCACAGTCCTATCCTGTATTTTTTCACCCTCAATCACTTCCCAACTGAACTGACTCAAGGGCAGGCACTAAAAGATGAGTTTTCTTCTACCTGTCAGTGCTGACAGCTCCACCTGGCATATCACAAACAGGACAAGTCCTCTGGCAACTGAAATCCCACTGACAAAGTTCACTCATGATTCATGCGATAAAGGGATCTGAGCACATGTGTGCAGATTAGATCCATTTATTCTTCTGCAGTCAGATCAAGCCATAAACCTGCCCTCCCTCTTGTATTTGATACAGTTTACATGCTCCTCTAGGTATCTGCCTGCTCTCCTTGCATGTTCACTTTCATAGTTGTTAGTTCTGACAGCCTGTTTCAATCCATCCAGATAGATTTTCCTCAGATTCACAGGCGGCACCAACACATGTAAGTGATGGGGGCTTTCCTCAGGCCAGTCATTTCCTATCCCTCCTCCTCCTTGTATCTGTCCACCCCAATGTCAGCACAGCCAGCTCAGATGAACTCCTGAACTCCTGCACAGCCCTACCTGCACAGTTTGTTCTCCTGCCTTGGGTGCATAGAGCACACCTGCCTTGGGCACTTGTGGCCTTACGTGGAAAGTGTGAGAGCAGCAGTGAGGCCAGCAGATGTCCACAGTTTGCTGATTTTGACTCCTCTCTTCCCTTGCTACACAGAAGCACTAGCCTCACTGTTTCCTGAAGCTCCTGTTTTTTCACTTATCTCTTAATTTGCCTCTATTGTGTTGAGCTATGTTAGACAATTACATCCACCATAACAAATGTTGACTTGTTAGCTTGAGTTGTACAGAGGAATGAATTGCTTTAACCTCATCATGAGGAGCATTCTCTGCTGCAGTAGCATATACCATGCAGGGGGGCTCTTTAGTCTGGCCAAAATGTCCATGGAATAAGGACCTAATGCTGATAAGGAAACAGTCAAGCATTCTGTGGTGGTTGCCTGCTGCAAGGAGTCTGAGACCCGGTACCTACTGAGATTCTGGATGGGTGTTTGCAGCAGTGGTGACACAAAGCACTGAGAGACCCCAGATCCTGGATGATCTTTGGCTTAGGTGTTGCTGCTGTGTACAGGATAGGCACATCCCTTCATCTTCATGTTCTACCATGATGTGCTTTCCTCTGCTTGAGCTCAGTCACTAGGAACATGCTGGGCTGCTTGTGTGCTGTACTCCTCTAGCATTTCCCATACCCTGCACAAGGCTTCTCTAACTCACAAAGGGAAAAATCAACCTGATCTACTCTGCGCTGCCCCACGTGCATCAAAAGATGAGAACAGAGTAAAAATCCATGCAGGAGACAGAGTCATAAACATAGCCTGTACTTTCCCACACATTTGGGATTGGACCTAATGTGCCCTGCACTTTGTATATAGCTTCATATTGCACTTTGCTTCTGTTTGTTTTGAGCAGCTTTATATTTTCATTTTCTTCTTTCCGCAGTGCTTTTGGCAGGTCAGAGCTGTTAGTTTGTGATGCTGCCCTTTGTTCTTGGTTCAGTTAGTTTTTCTTTTTTGTTACTTTATTAGATCTTGGCTAGAATATCCTGACTTCAAAGAGTCTCCGTTGTTTGCTGTCCAGACAGTCTTTGTTATCTTTTTCATGTTGCACGTTCAATAGAGCCCTTTGCCTGTTGACCCATTAACAGTGTATTTAATGCCCAGTTTAAATGCAAGAGGGAAACTGGCAATTCTAGTAAATCTTGGGAGGGTGCAGGAAATGGTACATGCAGTTCACAAAGAGATACTCTGAGGTGACCAGCAAGGGTGAACACAATGAAAAAAAAGAAACAGAAAATGATCCAGAAAACAGACCGAGACACAGTAATAAAATTGAAAATATTTTTAACTCACATCTAAAAGTTCATCAGAAAGAAAAACATGTGCAGTTGAGCACAGGAATGCACATAAACTCTGAAGAATTAATCCAAATGTTGGCCTGATTTGAAGGCAAGTTTTATAAAGGTTGAACAATAGAGAAAAGCATTATTCTCCCTTTCTCTTCACCTTTTTGATCCCCTCCTTGGAATTGGTAGGAATTGGTTGGCCTGCACAGGGCTGTAAGAGCACAGGCTCATGGGATGGTTGGACGTTTCCTCACTTTAAAGAAGCAGTCCATATGCCTGTCATCAGTAACAGCATTACAGTCTGGGAATTCAGGAAACCACATTGCAATTGAAGTCCAAAGGAAGTGCTGTCATCTCAGACGCCACCCATGGCAAAACTAAATTACTTTGCCACAGCTGATATCCCTTAGGTGTACACAGTTTCCAGATTATAATGGCCACCTGCTCCTCAGTACGTATGCAAAGATGTCAGAGAGCTGACAAAAGAGTTTTGCAGATGTCAAGGGAGAACTTGCCCTTTGTCTGGAAGTTATGAACTGCATTCTGGCCTCCCACATCTGAACAACGTGGCAGTCCCATCTCCTTCAGTCCCAGAATTGTTGCTAGGCAGATGCAGAGTCACTACCCTGACTTTGCTTTTTATTCCATTTTTCAGAGATGTTCCCCAACATCTGCAGCCTTATGCTTCAAAGGATGCTGTGGTGCTTGTTAATCATAAGTCATGCACTGTGTTTTCCCCAAGTGTTTGGGCTTCTGTCATAAAGAGATATAAGACCAGGCCTAAGACTACTGCATTTTTAAGGGCTTGGTGCAGTGCGTACCTGGCTGGGCAGCAGAAGTTATAACCATTCTGAGAGATCTCATTTTGTGGTGGATCGTGACTATTACTGCTGCTTGAAAATCACTGCAGACACACGAGCAGCCTGGAAACTGTTTTTAGACAGGCTGCACTTTGCTCAGCACAAGAGAATCTGATGGACCTCAGTGCCATATCTGAAAATTAAAACCTGTGCAAGAGGTGTTGGTGTGGGCTATAATACGGGAGGAGAATAACAATAGAGATGGTGTTTCCTGGTTTGTGATGAGCTTAAAATTAGCTTTAAATGTCATCATACTCATAGAAGAGAAGCTCGCTCTTTGCAAGTGGGACTCCACTGTAATTGGTAACAAGATGATTTCATTTTCATTAGATTCTGCATCAAACATTTTAAAGGGTATAGCTGGGCTGCAAAACAATGAAAAGAGATCCCTGTAAAAGAGCTTTGTGCCTTTGGCCATGTTTAAAATAATGATCTTTTTTTTCTGATGCAGTTTTGACATTTCAACTAGCTGTTTCATGTAAGCCTCCATTATATTACAGAAAGAGGTACCAAACTGAGCCAGACTTTTTTTTTTAACCTGAAATTACTTTTTGAATGTAAACCCGGTCTCTCTTGAAGATGAACATAATATGTTGATGTAAAACAGCGTGGTTGAAGTTTGCCCTCTCATTTGGGTTAGGAAAGATGGTTTCATGCTCTGTGGTTATTAACTCAGTTTTCTTTCCTATGCAAAAGTGTTGTATTTTTAAAGCATGTAAATCAATAATTGAAATAATTCCTTGAGCACATTCTGAGCCCCATGCTGGCAGCAGCAAGGCACGTCTCTTTTTCTCCTCTGTTCTTTGGGTTTTAAACAACTTAGAAGCGTACATGTTAATAACATTGATTCACGACATTTATGAGCATGAAAAATGCAACATAGATATGCCTCTAGCGCATCCTTTCATGTGCTTTATTTTGCAAAATGTTGTTAGCATCCTTTTTATTTTAAGTGCTGGTTTTAATATTTGTGCCGTTCATATGCTGTTTCTGTTCTTACCAAAACTGATTCTTCTCTTGACACCTTGCTGTTGTGTCACTGAATGATGTATGAGATCTGAAATTTCTCAGAGGCCCAAACTTTACCCAGGAGGGTCTTGGTATTTTGCTTCTTTTGTGCATACAGAAATAAAATGCAAGTCTTGCTTAGTTCTCAGATAGTTTTGGAGCTGCGTATCTGGTACCCTTATTGTTTCTCTTCACCTCTAAACCTGCCAAGCCCTGTTGGCACTGATGAAGATTGGTGGTATTTCATGGATGAATTGAGTCTCCTGCTTGTCAGCTCAGATATTCCACAAACTCATAGGCTAAGAAGATTCTTAGGAAAACATCTTTACAGGTATTGTCTGCAGTACAGTGCATGTGGACACCTGACCAAAGTTTTGCTTCAATATGCTGTGCCTTAACAGTGGGTTCTCTCTCCCTCTAATTTTGTGCAAATCAGTGTAGGCTGTTTCATTTACAGAGTCAGTGAGTTTCATGTGAACAGCTAATCATCAGTTACAGTGGGTTCTAAAGCCAGAAAGCAAGGCAGTATTGAGCCAATGTCTACCTGCAGTGCTTAATTAATTTCTAAATGATGTTTCTGACTCTCTTGCTTCTGATTCTTTTGCTGCTGGTTTAACACAGAGGAAGATATTTGATATGTAATGTTAGGGATATGCCACCAACAGCCCAAATTCAGATTTTTCTAAGCATTGCCCTACGCTATTTACAGGAACTCATAATGTATGTGGCACCACCTGCCATCACTGATGGTGTATTCTGTAGAATGAATGCCAGCCCCATTTGGAAGTCTTTACTATGGCATCCAGCTCATCATCTGCTCTGGTTCACTTCAGCAGGTGTGAAAAGACCTGGACTGCCCTGCTGTGAAGCTTAGAAATGACAGAAAACGTGGCCAAAAATGCCCATTTGGACACAGTGACAGTCAATTCACTCGGAGCCAGTTCATTAGAGCCTGCACATTGCACTTTGCCAGCGAGCTGATCTCCCACATCTAATGCCAGCTACATCTTTCCCTCAAACAGCTGACATGTGTGCAAAGGCATCCATTCCAATTCATCAGTTGCTTTAGCTTGTACTCTAGTGTTACATTAATAGCTATCAAAGGCTTGCTCTTTCCTCACTTCTGACAATGTAGATTCTGCCTCTTATTGTCTGGCAGGTCTCCAGAAGAGACAGAGGTCTGAGATCTTGTGTGTATTAAGATGTTCAAGGCTTTACCTCCTCAATTTCGAATTGTGAAAATGGCACAGTGAAGTTGTTCCAACTTAGATTATCTCTAATAATCTCTAAGTTCCAACTTAGAGATTTCACATAGGGTGTTACAGTACAATTGGCATTAGTGTCCTAAAACTTGTTCACATGAAGGTTGTCAGTTAGAGGATTTGTTTTTCCTGCAATAGGTTGAATTTGTTGCATGTCCACCATAATCAGCCTGTTCGTTGTCTGGTTTTGGAAGTTTCAAAAAAAAAAGTTTAGTCCTGATAAACTTCCTTGGAGTCCCCATCTCTGGAGCTATTCAAGACTTACCTGGATGCTTTCCCATGTAACCTGCTGTAGGGAACCTGCTTTAGCAGGGGGATGGATTAGATCATCCCCAGAGGTCCATTCCAGCCCCTACAGTCTGTGATTCTGAGACTTCACTGGATCTGAAAGATCTTCCAGTGGTAATGAAGGAAAAGCAATTTTCACTGTAATTTCAGTCTCACTTATAGACAGTCAAGAATATTAAATGCTCACTTTGTTCTTTACTATCTTGATTGTCACCTGACATTGATGCCATGTATGCAGTAACAGTTAGGAATAGCCATGCAGATGTCCTGAAGTTTGCTAACATCAACCTCCTATACCACAAAGCTTTGTCAGCAGCTTCTTTCACCAGTGGTGGTGAACTTATATGTATGAATTCAATCCTTGCCTATCTGTGTCACAAAGTGACTCCAAACATTCCATGGCCAAGGAGGAAACAGGACAAAAGGGCAGATTACAAACTTCTCACTAAAATTTAGTCCTGATTATAGTATGACTCCTCTATTAGGGAAATGAGAGAGAGAGAGCTCACCATTGAAATTTGCTGCTGATGTACACTTAGCAACAAAATGCTATGCAAACACATCCAATCATGTACACCATTCCTGACTCCACAAATCATCTTTCCTCATTTCCTTGCGCAGCAGGACAAGTGCAGCCTTAGGTTAGCCTCAGTCCACTCCTTGTGTCCCCCTGAGACTTTGCTCTCCCAGAGATGAAGTTTTTCTCAAAGCAGAATTTCTGGTGTTTTGTCACATGATTGGTTTCTCACTCCTACTACACTCCATGAAAGAGCTCAGGCCAGAGTTTGCAGCTTCGTTTTATGCTAAGAAATGGATATAAATATTTTATTCCATCAAAGCAAGAAAGAAAGTAATAGTATCAGATATTCCTTCGTGAAATATAAATTTAATTCCTAGCTCCCTGACTTAGTTGTTGGTTTTGAAGTGTTAAAATTGAGGGCCATCTTTTAACATGCATTGGCACTGTGCTGAACACCTTTCTGTGTCCAAAAATCCATCATTAATGTAGCTTTAATAAACTTATTTCTTCAACATTCTCACCTCTGGTTATTGAGATGTCTATAGAGACTCATGTAATATTTATATATATTTTATTAACAAAGAGCTAGCTTTTCTTCTTTCCAAGAAGATCAGGCAGCTGTATTCATACAAGATTCTGAGACTAGCCTGATAGAGAAGGGTTTCTTTTTCTTTTCAAAAAACGAGGGAGGGAAAATCATAAAATGTGAAATCTACATGAAATAATTTTCTATACATAGGAATAAGTACATAGGAAGGGACTTCATTACATTTAATGTAACAACAAAAAGTAGAAAACAGGTAAGTATTTTAATTAATCTAAAAGAAAAAAAACTAACACCTAATTATTACTGAATCTTAATTAGAAAGTCTGTAGAAGAAAGAAGGTAAGGATTTTTAATTTTTGAAAAGAGTAAGTGAGGGATGAGAATATAATTATTATGCTTAATGCTCCCCATGATTTTGTTGCTGCTGCATATAAAAAAATGTTGCTGAAAAAGTTTAGTCTTAACTTGAATCTCATCAGTGGCTTCTAAGGGGAGAGAGGTCTTTCTTCTGCAATAATAGATTATTAGCTTGTCCATTTTAAATTACAGACACATATGTAACAGCAAAAACAGATGTTTTTGGACTCAACTTTAACAACAAGAAAGGGCAGTAGCACCAATAGTAAATAGGATGTACTGAGTCTTAGAGGCTTCCATGCGTGTGGTGAAACTGGAATTTTCTAAAAGGATTACATGGTCATAAGGGAGAGAGAATTAACTTCTTGGTGATAAGAAAACACAGAAATGAAGAGTTAGGAATTTGTTAACTTTTGGATAATGTTTGTTATGTTTAATCTCTTATGTTCTCTTTCTTCTAGCTACGAATGTCATGGCTTATCCGTGGTGTCTTGCTGGGAAATATATCCTTGGTGCTGGTTGAGAACAAGACAGGGAAGGAGCTGAGCAGGACGTTCTGGCATTCAGCTAACAGCGAAGGTTTGGGAATATGGCAGTGGTTGATCTTACCTCTCCCGGATATACTGGACAGGTATGCATCTCTCCCCATCATTCTCCTTCTCACTGATCAGTCACTTCACCACTTGCTACTTAGCAGTGAAGATGGCCAACATCACTCCTGGAAGTAGTTCCCTTAGGGAGAGGGAAGTGCTTTGTCCCTGAGAGGTGCCTTCTGAGAAGGATAATGAAAATAGCTTGAGTGGCTAGCACCCAATTTTAGAACTGAATGGTGGTTTTGGTTCCCCACTTGAGTCACTGGTTTTGCAAGGTGTAACTTCTGTATCTCCATTTCACTGACTGGAAATAATCATTCTCCTCACACGTTAATTTGTGTAGCATGTCTCAGTTCTCTTATGATTTGCTAGAGTTGATGTGAGCTTTACAGTTAGGTTTTTTTTCTTCTGGGTAACAAAGTCCTTAACTTCTGATGCCTCTAAATCTGAGGATGAAAGACATGGGAGAAGCACCTACTGCCAAATCAGACAAGGATGCTTATAAGCACCTTCGTGTTAGCTCTAGCAGGAGGATCAGCATAATAAATGGCTGTCTCAGTTACAACTGTAGTCTGTCTTTAAGCATAAAAGGTTTATCTGGTAGCATATGCTTAATCTGATGGCATATGCTTATTTACAGAGTGTTGTTTTAGCTGCTTCTTACAAGTTAGCTTTAAGGGAATACTCTGTTGCTCCTTGTTTATTTTTGTGTGTAATCTGGCCTATGCTGTTTAGAGAGAAGACACAAACATACTTCACCTCCTGCTGCCCTGCCTTTAGGCGGTATGATGCATCTGCAGGCTGTGTCATGAGCACTGGTGTCCTTTGTCTTTTGGGGAATCTGTGCCCTAGAAATAATGGATTTCATTAAGGATTTGCCTCATAAGAAGTTTGAGCAAACATTGTATGAGTATGTCTTTTGTCTTGCTGTCTCTAGGGGCTGCACGTAGGCTGGAAATACAACAAGGACACTACCAATGCTTTGGTCTGGAATGTATAATTAATATGTGTGCGTCAAAGGTTTTAAAAATATATGCATTAGGCTTGTGCAGTCACTGCTGAAGCACCATTTGTAAAAATATCTGGTTGCTTCATTCTCTTCAGCTGTGTTTACTTTCAAGACTGGTGTATTTTGCCATTATTATTTATGTGATTTATTTTCTAATGTTGCCATGGGAGTGTTTTGTATCTGAATTATTCTGTACACTCATACTACTGTTTTCCTTTAAATTCTCTCGTGTTGCACCATTAGACAGAGAATACTTTGATGTTAGGAACCAGGCTAGAAATGCTTCACGTGGAATCGCAGTTTCAACTGATATACAGTGCTGACTATTATTTATAGGGTTATGACACCCTTGCTTCCCTATTACTTTCAGAGAAAGACAGCAGGGTTCACTGAAAGAAGAGCTTGTTGGATGTTAAGACTTAAGAAAGGAGAACTTTGAAGTTTTGTTGTCCCTTGAAAAGCTTTTAATCCTTATTTATTCACAGAAATTGTGCTGTTTTAAAAACTTTTTAAAAGTCTGATTTAGTTGAAACCAGTTCTTCCTGTGAGATGTGGAAATACTGCGGGCATCTTTCTCGTCATTGTGAAGTCTGCTTCTTGGGAAATCCAGGTTTATGTATTGGTGTATGTGTGCATTAGGAACTCTATGGAAGTGACACACCAAAGTTGTGCTGGGGAGACAGCAGTATTGCATTTATCCTATGTCATTTATATTTGGAGATAAATGACAGATAATTTTATTCAACTGTAAGAATTACTTAATTGATGTGAACTCTGTGCTGGGACTGCAGAAAGTTTACTGTTTATGTCTTTTTTCTAATTGGTGCTAGTGTCAGTAGCTATGAGTGTCTGCATTAGACAGAAGGCAGCAGGATATGGTAGATATTCCTGCAGGAGGAGCTGAAACTTTAAGTCATCCCACAGCAGTAAAGCTCTTGAATAGAGCATACTTACGTACCACTTCCACACAAAATTAAAGTGCCATCCATTTTGGCTGGGGAGCTGAGTGGAAAGTGTTATTAATAACAAGATAATATGCCCTAAAACTGCTCAAAAGCATGCTTGTTCAAAAACTGCTTAGCCATTATTTCTGTGTTTGGCTTTTCGCCCTTCAAAGAATCATTATCATAGAATCATAGAATGGCTTGGGTTGGAAAGGGACCTTTAAGATTAGGAAGATTTCCAAAACTATTAGAACACTTCTGTCTTTAGAAGCAGACATTTCTTAAATGTTTTATACCCCTCGAGTTCCTGGGGGAAAATTATATTTTGGCAGATAAGCACAGCTAGAACATTTCAGGTGATTTGGCAGGAACAGAAAGCATGGAGGAGCATGACAAAGAAGCTAAATTGGGACTGAGGGACATTAAATTTCTAGCATTAGCCTGGGGAACCCTGGACACATCCTTAATTTCAGAGAGTACAGTGGGGAGAGGATTGAGGATTGTCCTTCCTGCCATTTGTTCCCCAGGAACACATCCAGTTGAAATTTTACTCTGTAAAATTTCGTTTACTTTGGGAAATTTAAAGATGCTCAAGTCCTGGCTTTTTACATTCTCCCTTTTTCTGGGGGGTGTTGGCAAAACAGTCTTGAGGATCAGCTCCTGCAGCGTGTGTGGGTTAACAGAAATGTAATTCCAAACACTTGGTATCTTCTGAGCACAGGTGAAGAAGGGAAAGGGCCCAACTACTACTCCTCCCTGAAGGACAGTTTATCTGTAAATCAGATCATACGCAGAGACTAGAGAAAGCTAGGAAATTGGTCATTTTTATGCAATGATGTAACACTAAATATTTGGGTTGAGAATAGCGTAGAGAACTACATTATCAAGGAATTATTTTACTCAGTGGAAAAATTCTGCTGTTTTTCCGATGGTAAATGATAAGGCTCCTGAAGGTTGTCCTTTTTCAGCATCACGGAAATGCAAGTAGGCAACACAGCCTTGAAAGCTCTGTGATAGTTAGGGCTTGATTCTTTTACAATTGTTACAGTTAGTAAACGTGAGCTTAAAGTTTAATAATGGTATCATCATGAGAATGTGACAGCAAGAACAAACAGAAGCCTGATGTAATTGCAGATGAGTGATTTGTATAGCTAACAATTAGACATGTTGCTCTCTTAACAGAATGGTTAAGGTGTGTCTCAGAGAAGAATGTCTCCTGTAGATTGAACACTAGCATGTGTAAAGAAATGACTCTCCAGCACTTACTGCAGGCTAGTGCTGATTATCACCAGCCCATCTAGCAACTGTATTGCTAGGCAGAGTAAAGGCTAAAGAGAATTAGCTCAAATAGACTGATACCTGACTGGAAAAGTAGTGCTTTGATTAAGAAACAATTTCTTGATTACTGCTCCCTTAGTGAAGCTGAAGTAGGCATGTGGAAGGACGCACAATGAATGTTCTGTGGGTCTGTCTGCCCTCTGGCTGAAGTTACCTGGAAGTGGATGCTATGTGAGCCTAGTCAGTTGGACACTTCATGCATATCTTCTCCCCTACAGCTGTCATTCACTTAAAGGTTTCAGAGTAAATTCTGGTAAAAATAGCAAGTATTAATAGCCATCTGTCTGAACTCAGTACAGTTCTCTCTTCAACAAAATTGAAATACAGAGTGTAACAGTGGAAAGGACTTCAAAGATCATCTAGTTAACTGCCTGGCCATTTCAGTGCTAATGAAAAGTTAAAGCATGTTATTGAGGACATTATCTAAATGTCTCTTGAGCACTGACAGGCATGGGGCACCAACCAGCTTTCTACGAAACCTGCTTCAGTATTAGATGACCCTCACAGTAAAGAAGTGTTTCCTTACATGCAGTCTGAACCTCCTCTGGTACAGCTTTGTGCCATCCCTTTCATTCTATCTTTGGTTACCAAAGAGAAGAGATTGGCACCTCCCTCACCATTTTCCCTGCTCAGGAAGTTGTAGAGATCACTGAGGTCACCTCTTAGCCTCCTTTTCTTCAAACTACACAAACCAAGTGTTCTAAGCAGGGATAGGCTCTATGTGCTTTTACCTGGGAAGCACATCCAGAAGGTAAAAAATAATATTCTTTTGCTTCCATTCTACTGATGAGAGTTTTAAATTTTTGTTCTTGTTGATAACATTTTCCTGAACATGGGCTGAGGAGTTTTACTACACTGGAAGAGAAAAATGTGGCTTAAACTGGAAGTTTAGATAAGGATGTGACCTTCCTGAGGATTGAATTAAAAAATAATAATAATAATTTAAAAATAACAGACTTCAATTACTCTAGAAGGAAATACTCTGCTCCAGCAAGTCAAAATTGGTGTCCAGATGATTGTTCTTTCTTTAAACTGCTATCTTTACCCATTCTAATTTTGCTGGCTCACTGGTTTTGTCTGAACTGCAGTGGGGCTCATCAGCTTCTCACGGTTATATTAAAGCAGGATTCCCTTTTGGTCCTCAGGAATGAGATCTTTTGTTCTGCCTGTCTCCTTCAGCAACTCTGATCTCAATGGCAGCCAAAGCAGCTGGGGAACCTCTGGCTCATTGCTGCAGTATAAAGAAGTCATCTCACAATCATACCACTCTGCTATATTTTGCCAGCTGTGCCAAAGCGCTTGTCTGATCATTTCTTCTTGCATTGCTTTCTCATCGTACTCCTTTCAGATTTTATTTCTGGTAAATTTCAGGACGCCAGGTTTCTCATTGAGGAAGAAAAAAAAAGGAAAGTTCTTGTCAATATTTTGTGCTCGGAGACACGACTGTCTCATGTTATTCCTGAAGTTTCTTTCCATTCTTCCACAAAGAACCAAGGATCCTTAATACAAGCCAGAGTCCATATACATTACCACATCTGTATTTATTGGTTGCGTGTGTCCTTCACCCAGAATTCTTTATTCTTTCTTCCTCTATGGATCCAATGAGTAGTCCTGCATTACTTGGTTAAAAACAGAACAAGTCTTTAAATCTGCATCACTGCCCTGCTGTTCTATAGCATTAACTAAGTCTGCTGCTGTTCCCTTGCAATAGAGTTATTCTGGTGATGGCTGTTCTATTCTGAAAAAGTGGTTTTTGGTGACAGTGAGTACCTGTGATAGATTTTGTATGAGTATATATTGTGTGGTTGCCCTTAATAACACCTTTGAAACTTAACCTTTATTACTGGCTAATTCTGTCTGTGTAACTGAGACTCTGTAACTGTTAATATGCTTATAGTTCTCCAAATAATCCCATTCCACCTGAATATGTCTTTTATCCCAAATAGTAAGTTATTTGTGAAATAACAATACATCATTTTTAACAGAGGAGTTAATGGGAACCCATACGTGATAAGGGTTACTGACCCAAAACGTTTCTCTTTGCTAAGTACCTCAGTCTCAAGCAGGTTCAGCTGTAATTATTTTAGCTAGGTAGAGAGAGAAATCAGTTCCATCGGAGGCAAAACAGTACAGGCACACTGTGATTGCATCACTGCATGGGGGGTTGACTACAGAGGAGATTAACATTCAATCTTGATCAATAACCCCTGTCTTTATGATAAGATGAAAAATTAATTATTGCTATGAGACATTCTAAAATAATAGCAGATAGATAGCTACCTGGAAACCTAACTGGCTGTATGAACCAAAGAAAATATCTAGGTGGAATTCAGAGTTGCTGCTGAAGGGAGGGAGCTGCAGAGAATTCATACAAAATTTGCTGAGGTTCTCAATATAAGGAGAATGATTTTTTCTCCTCTACGTAGTAGAGGACGTAATACACCTGAAAGCTAACATTTCTGTGCAGTGAAGACCTAAGGATAGGTGTCATAAGCAAAATATTTTGTCTTCAAGGAAGCTATGTAGATGTATTTTCATAATTTTGGCTCTTCATTTCCCTAGATTTTGGGAAGGGGGCATGGAGCACAAGGAGAACCAGTCTTCCATTAGTAGCAAGAAAAACATAAGGAAACAAAAAGAAGCAACTGAATGAAAACCCCAAATGATATCTCAAATACTGAACACTCTGAAATAGGATCTAAAATTTGTGAGAAGTGAGGAAGACTGCAGTACAGAAGGTTCAGTGCTGTCCTGTTTCTGTGTCAATTTTAACTTATTTGGAATGTACTTGGTGTTACCTTTCAAAGAACAGCTCATCTGGATTCTAATTTCATGGGTTGGGCCAAAGAAACAAACCAAACGAAAGTAATTTGCTATGCCTTTGGTGGCATTTCTTAACTGTGATTCTGAAGTATTTCATCAGTAGTCACCCCTGAGTGGTTTCTGGATTTATGTGAAATTTGAATCCTTCAGAAAGCTGAGTTGATGCTCCCCAATGGGAGATTTGAATTAATTTTTCTTGTCCACCTGGTACAACATTTTCCATCTGCCTCAAACAGACTATTAAAAAATTTTTAAAAAGACTACACGTTCTGTTTACAATTCAGCTGATGCTCAGCTTTGCTTTATGTAACTTCCTGATTGTCAGACATCTAAGGAACTTTTTTTTCCTAGCTGTGTTGATCCAAATAGGCAAAAGAAGAGAAAGAAATATCCACCAGTCCTCAAGTAGCAATTTTTCTAGCATCAAAGTCATTAAAACCCTTCATAACAGCCATATTTTCACTCCAATGACGAAATGTAGCTTGCAAGCACAGCTATCTGATCAGGATTTGGATTCCATGTGAGGATGTTGCAGGAATTTAATAAGCAACAAAACTGTAACAAAACTGTGAACGCTGATTTTGCTGCTTCTTTATAATAGCCTTCATGTATGGCCTTTCATGGCCATCCACCACGTCCACAAAGTGGGTTGGACCAGCATCTGTGCTGCATGGGTGCTCAGTCAAGTACTGGATGCACACTCAGCATAGCACACTTAGAGCTTCGTAGAAGTAACAGTGAGTCACGACCACCTACTGCATTACACTAAGTCACCACTGTAGCTTGTCTGTCTGGTATTTCAGTATCAGCTTTCAGCAACACCAAGGGGAGTTGCTTCATTGATTTCAGTAAGCACGGATCAAGCAGAAAGAAGAAAAAGGAGGGGGCAAGGGAAAGAGATTGTCGTTTTTTTCCTTCTCACTGATGTGTGACATTTCCATCTTCAGTTTTGATTAAATTTCCCTTAATTAGCCCATTAAGCTAAAACCACCAAAGCTAATGATTGAAGTGTTGGTTAACTGATGATCTTGTTTCAATGGAATTTGAAAGACATCATATTTCTAAATTAATAGTGGCATTAAATTGGAGAAGAGAAAAAGATGAACTATTTGTTGCAGTAATGCTGATCTCGAGGGAAGGCTTGTACTGAATCTGCATTCATGTTAGAAAATTAAAGAAAAACCAGAGATTAGTAGGCAACCACAGCAACACTGGTGGTCCTGACAGTGTTTGACATTTGCACAATTTTTCTATTTTGGGGGCTCTTCTATCTTTTTCATCACTGGTGGACTTCAGGAAACCTCTTATGTGTTCTGGACTCAGTGTTTCTGCAGTGGAAATTGGCAAGGCTGTCTCTTAAAAAAGAATTAAGAGCAGCCTATTACATTTTTTCTTGGGCATGTTAGATGATATTCCACTTCATGACAGAAATACTCTTTTGTATCATGCCTTCCTGCTTTTAGGAACTGGACATTTGGTAATCTTTGTAAGAACAACCATTCATTGTCTGGATAGACAAGATTAGGACATGTTTCACATACAGTTCAGTCATTTCTACTACTGGAATGCTAACTTACATGAGAAAGAAAATCAGAGCACACTTTGTCCAACAGCTGAATCAAAACACAAGGGCATATGGTCCCCAAATACAAGTACCTCTGAGGAGAAATGCATCAGTTGGGTGTTGTTTTGTGAGGTTAATTCACTGGTGAAGGAGAAGCAGATTTTAAAACTGCTGGAGGCAACAAGTCTAATATGTGAACACTGATAGCCACCAAAACAATGAGAGAAAATGTTTTAGATGAGTAACTGTAAGGGATATAAGGGATGAGAGTCTGTGTGAAGAAAATTCTTGCTGGTTACTAGATTCTTGCAGTAGTGCAGGAAACAGGATTTGTATAAGCTTTTTAAATAAACAGGAACGCTACTAAGAAAAACCTTTTTTGTTCATCTGTTT
>JAOWBP010001760.1:7502186-7512323 GCA_028571105.1 Tragopan temminckii | reverse complement strand
AACAAACCGTTCTCATCATAGTTTAGAGCCAGCTCCTTGCCCTGTTATACAGACCACAGATAATTTCCTCAAAGGATGCCTTGATGGTGTTCCCTTTATCTAGATGGACATATAAAAAAATTTTAAAACAAGAAAGAAGTTACGTGTAATTTACTTGAAATGGCGCTGAGGTGTGATCTGATATACATTCGTAATTACAGCAGCTCTTGTTGAGCTGAAAAATATGTCCAAGTCTTCCATTGCCTTCATCAATGGCAGCCAAATGTCACTGGTCTCCTGTTAGAATCATAGAATGGCCTGGGTTGAAAAGGACCACAATGATCATCTAGTTTCAACCCCCTGCTATCCACAGGGTTGCCAACCACCAGACCAGGCTGCCCAGAGCCACATCCAGCCTGGCCTTGAGTCAGCTTCTGGCTTCCCTTAAGGGTCAAATGTTTCAAAGGAGTTTGTGAACGCTTTTACAAATAGACGAAGGAAGTGTTCTGCTTGTCTGTGGCATTGTGTTCATTCACAGCTGCGTTAGTGAAATGAAGTCCCTGAGGGACAATTAACAGAATTAATTGCTTCCATAATTTTAGCCACTGGGGTTTTTGCGCTCCTAAAATGCTAGGCTTTATGACCCTTATTAACTCTTTTTTAATTTTTATTAATTGAGTGGAAGTGAGATAGCCTCTTGCCTGAATAGAGGTTGTGGCAATGTGCCCCTAATAGTGCCTATACATAGTTATATTGCACTGATGCATTTTGCTACTGCTTTACTTTAGATTCCAAAAGAAGCCCAGCACCATGGTGCTTAGTTTGTGCTTTCCTCAAATCACAGGAAAGCTTTGGTTTGGAACAAGTTGAACCCTGGTTCAAACCAGCTTAATTTAACAAATGCCATTTAATACATTTAGACCCTTGAGGTATAGCTAAAATGCTAGCGGCTGTTTTGTGATGTGGGGTTCATATGCTGTATGTGACAGTCAAATTGCTTTCTACGTTAGCAGTACAAATGTGCTTTAGGCTTTGTGCCTCTGTTTTCTTTTCTTTGCTGTTTGTTGTTATTTGCAGCAGCGCTGCCTTGGGCTGTGAGTTGTATCAGAGCCTCAAAATAATTAATCATTTCAAGTCTTGTGGGCTTTTGTTCTTTTTCCTTTGCTTGAGCCGGGCATCCGTCCCCTTTGCTGCGGCTGAAATCCAGCGCTGTTAATTGCTGTGCATCTTATGTGCCCAGCCAAGCAGTGCAGAAACGAGAATTTTTGCTCTAAATAAGAAAG
Source organism: Tragopan temminckii (assembly GCA_028571105.1). NCBI lineage: Eukaryota > Metazoa > Chordata > Aves > Galliformes > Phasianidae > Tragopan > Tragopan temminckii. The sequence goes on along the minus strand of JAOWBP010001760.1, from coordinate 7,511,061 downwards.
TAATTGTCAACGTGTGTAAATATATCAGTAAATCTAATTGGGAAGAAAAATTGGGAAGAATTTTTTTTTTTTAAAAATCTATTTTAATAGGGGCTAAATGGCATTTCTTGCACAATATTTTTTTCTGGGAACTTAACAGTGTGTTGGGAAGCCTCCCAGGCAGCTTGAGGAGGGCAGGTGTGTGGTTGAGCAGGCAGCAGACCAAATAGTTCTTTGCCAAATTTCCCATGAAAGTGGGCATTCTATCAATATATAAATTATTCACTGAAATGTAATACCCCAGTTCTGAATCTCAATTCATTTATTTTCTTCCCCCTACACTAAGCAGGCATTTCCAGTTCTGAAATCCAGTTAGCATCTTGCAACTGCCCATGGCAGAATCTATTAGGGACCCTGCATTTGGCTTCCTGTTAATTTTCGTCATGGGAATTCTCAGCTGTTTCTGGAAATCAGGCATCTGTATCTTGTATGAAGGCAGGCAAAATTCCAAAGCAGTGCCAGCAGTGCTCCCCGTCACACACTGCAGATTGAAGAAGAGGCAATGCCATGCAGTATGCAATGGATCGCAGTTGTACAAGAGTGGATAAAAAAGAAGTGCTTCTCAGCTGGCTGCTTAAGGAGTTTGGGATCAGGGCTGCTGCTTTAGTCTTTGGAGATGAAAATAATGCTTCAGATGGAATTAGGGTGAGCTGCTGTGCTGTGGCAGGCAGCAACCTGTTGAAGTCCTGAGCTCGAGAGACATGCTGCAGTCATTTTGAGAATCAAGAGAAAACGTATACATTACAGGGAATGAATGAATGGTTATTCTTGCTCTAAAAAAGAATGGTTATTCTTACTTCAAAAAGAAATGGTGAGTTATCTAAGGTAGGGAGTACTTCGAGTCTGTTTTAATACCAATTTGAGATTTTCAGCTACTGTTGTTTCTGCACATTGAGGATGAGTTTTGTGAAACTTAAGAGAGAAGAGGAGGGGAAGTGAAAGGTTTTTCGTCTGTATCCAAAATTGTAATTGAGGCCTATCTGTGCTATTTATGTTGAAATGAGGGGCAACTTCTTCCCATGCTGTATTCTATTCCATTTAATTCAGCAGCAAAGCTGTTAAATGTTGGAATGGCTTTTGGTATAAAAATAAAAGTGGAGATAAACAAGAGAAAAACTACTGTTTGCAGGTCAGAGCAGTAGTGATAAATGAGGATACCATGCAATACCTGACTGTAGGCTTGTACTGAAACCTTTGTTCCCCGAAATCAGCTGCAGTCAGACATCACTTGGGCCAGGCTTCTTCCAACTGTTGTTTTCTTTTTTGTGGATGTCACTATAGCTCTGCTGCTTCTGAAACATGTCTTCATTCCCACCCACCATCTGCATGAACTGAGCAGTTAGATATGTTTGCTCGCACAGAATGCAGCAAGATGCAGAACCAAGTAGGCTTTAGATGCAGTCCAGCATATACCACTGTGTCAGTACAACAGGATTGCTTCTGAAATCTAAGATAATTCCTTCTGTGCTCAGTCATCTCCAGGCTCCTTATGTCACACCTCCAGTCATAGTATATCTTTGGCTTTTTTTTTCCAGACCTCTTGTGCTCTGCTTTAAAAGTCAGATTCAGAGAGCTTAGATGCACATTCACTAATCTTAGATCACCAGCACAGTTTGGTCTTACCCTGGTACTGCCTGTGCTCTGGAAGCGAGCATCTTACAGGATATTGAAGAAGCAGAAAATACCAGACATTTTCAGTTGAAGGGTTGGACTCGATGATCTCTGAGGTCCCTTCCAACCCCTACAATTCTGTGATTCTGTTCAAGATTTAGTGGCATGATGTTTACATCAGGAGGGCATTTTTCTTCTGTTCTATCAGGGTATTGAGCTGGTTAAGAAAACAGAGGGTCATTACAAGGCATTTTAGAATAAGATGTAGTTCATTGATCCCCTGCCCATGATACCCAGTGAGAGTCAAGAGCTGCCTCTTGCATGTACAGCCATGCTGTGTGTTGCATGTATGACAGTCTATAGGTACTTCTGCCATCTAAGCAGATAACTAAGGAGGGAGGTTTGTTTAAATGGAGTAAATTGTAAATGCAAAGCTTAACCATAGCAGCAGTATGCATATGCTGTGGTCTGTGTTAGGTTATATCCCTTTCCATTTTCCATATCATTCTTTCATGTTTTGGTTATATTGTCCTCTTGAAGGTCACCTGCTGCTATCTTTGGGAACATTTTTGATGTTTCACCAGAGACATCCAAATGGCTTCTTATTGTTCCAAGCAAAGACATTTACCTGTCTGCTTTACTAAACATATGTTTCAGTGCAGGTGGCTTAGCCCACTGGGATGCTGCAATGTTAAATTGCTGTGATAGCTGACAGAAGGTGTCTCATCTTCCATTTTGTGTGAAATTTCACTTTGTTTTTGATGGTGGGTTTTTTCTTTCTTTCTTTCTTTTTTTCCTCCAATAAAAATAATAAACCTAAGTAACTTCAGGTATAAGACTATAAGTAGTAGCAGAATCAGAGCTATCGAAGCATTTTGCGTAGGAAACTTCAGGCCCACTTGCTTTCTTAGGTGTTTTCCCTTATTGCCTATTGTTCATGGAGAGGAGTGTACTGGTGTCCGAGGAAGAGAGGGGAATTATTCCATTTGCTATCTACTACTTTTAAGACTTTATATAGCCATCCATTGCTGAAGGATTTGAGAAAAAAGTAAAATAAGTGTATCTGTATACAGCAGTAGGAAAGTCCCTAAAAGGTCCTTGGAGGGTGGTCTTGAGGAGAGGTGATATAGATTTTGCAATAAGACGTAAGAGCTTATTCTCTCAGCAATGCTTAGACAGGGAAGCTTTCCTAAAGCTGTTCTGCATTACTTCAGGAGCAGCCAAGGCTCTGTTATGAAGGTTTTTCAGAAGTACCAGCCACTTTATTTCTTGCACTACTATCAGATTGTTTGATCCATTTCATGCGTTGAAGAATGAATTTAGCCCATCTCCAGGATTAGTTTGTGAAAACTTGTGGTTGGCTTTACTACTGTGTTGCCTTTATTTCTGACAGTTGAGCTGCTACAGGAGCAATAATGGTAGAAGTGCTTGCCTGTCTTGTCCAGACACTTGTTCGTTATCAGTTCTGGATCAGGGCTGCTCAGAAAATAGTGTCAGATGCCAAGAAGCAGAATCTAGCTAATGTTCTCACTTTCTGAGCTAGTTAGTTCTGAAAAAGCCTGCATATGTTGTATTACAGTAGAGAATGTTGGGTGGCAAAATACTACCCTTTGCCAGTGCTGGAAGGAGGATTGGCTGACCCAGCACCATTTATAGAAATATTTTCTTTAGACATGTTTCAAGTCTTTTGCCTTTAATGGCGGTTTATTATACTGCCATGTTCTCTGTCAGTAGGATGAGCTCCAATAATAGAGTTCATTGGATTGTGTGTGTTAGCTTGTTAACAAATATGGATGATAAATCACATAATGTGCACCAAAAACTGCCCAGTCTATTTATTTTCCATCTAGAGGTTAGTTTTGATTACGTAGGCAATATTTTCTTATTTATGAGCCAATATGTTGAGGTGGGTATTATAAGAGCATTGTGATCTTGCAACATGCTGGCATCATGTATTCAAATTAAAATTCAGGTTTGTGAGGCACAAATCATCAAAGCCATGTTCTAGAAATCTGTTTGTTCTGAGCTGGTCTTTCCATTTGATGAAAAAGGCTGCAACAGATGTGCATTGATTTACACCCAAAAATCTGAACTATAACATGAAGAGCTGTATGCTTGTTCTATGCTTGTTCTACAGACCAGTTAGGTGTTCTGCCTTCTGAAACTTAACTTGAATCTCATCTAAATCATTATTCAAAAAGTTACCAGTTTACTGTTATGTTGCACTCACTAAGATAATGACGTATTTACAGGTTTTTATCTAATTAACAGCTACTTTCCCATAGAAAATAGGTTCAATGATCAAATGTAAATATGAGCTGAAATGGCTAAAATGCTCATTCTTGAGGTTAGGAGCATGCTGTTTAACAGCTTAGTGAGCAAAGCCAGAGACTGAGTGGTCTGTGCTGCATTTTACTTCTGTTCTACTATGTTATTTTGCCTTTTTGAGCCTTAGAAAAAGTAGAGCCGTGCTCATGGTTGTAGCAGTTTTGAGAAGTTTCAGATGAGAAGCTGTCAAAGCTGTACAGTGTTATGAGTCATCTGAAAGAATTGTGTGAATATTTGTTCTGGCTAAAACCTCAAGGGCCAAGTTCTTCTCTTGATACTGCAATAACAAAGAGTGGATGAAGAGCAGAGCAGCTACTTGATCTTTGCGTGCTCAGAGCATGGTTTGTCTACGTTCACATTTCAGATCACTGGCTGTTCACAACATGCGGTGCTAGTGGAGCCTATGGCCCCACACAGAGCCAATGCAATGATGCCTACAGGAACTCCAACCTCAGTGTGATTGTCGGAGCTGAGGGGATTCTCCAAGGTATTCAAATCTGGAGAGTACCAGCAACCAACACATACAGGTAAGGGAAACATCTGTTGTTCTCATAATATGTGTTTGTGTTAAAATTTCTCCAAGCTGTGGATACGTGCTAGACATGTATGTGTTGTATTCAGAAATTTAGGCAGATCTACTTCTCCTTGATTTTGTGATTTCCAGTCTTTCCAGTTCTAGATTTGTTGTCCAGCAGATGCTGCTATTTGGTGAAATGGAGAAGAGAAGAAACAACTGTCCCAAGGCACATAAATATTCAGCCTAAATACCTTACAGGATGGGAGAGCTTTATAAGTAACTGAAAACTGAATATTTTGACCTCCCCGAGCCAAGGTCAATGCATCCTATATGCTATCCATTGAACTTTGGGATCAGAATCAGTTTTTTTCACCCTTCATCTGATATAGGAGGTACAACTTTGTCAGCTTTTCTTACAGGACAGATTGCATCAGCCTCTGCTTTGTTTTGGAATGAGATATAGTAGGTTGAATCTCTATGCCTATAGGAACTGTAGAAGTGATTTTGGGAGCCAGCCACCTAAGTGTTAGGCTTTGACACTGAGAGTTAAAATGCTTAAATCCCCCTACAGAGTTGTCCTTAAAGGGAGATGATCAGGTACAATTTAATGGAACTTAAGCTGATCTTTACCACTTTTCTTTTCCTATTTTTGCTCCTGCTGGGAGGAAGAGTGCAAAGCTTAGCCCACTGTATCTGAATAGTAACATCAAGCCATAGCATGCACCACTTTGTCTCAATGAATCGATGATTATCTAGTGTATTTTTAATACAGCTTCCCTATTGAAACTAATGATAGTGTCATGGATTTTGAAGCAGAAAATTCTAGTGTAGTCTTTGGACAAATTTCAATTAAAACTTACTGGCACCTTCTCCGTTGTTCTTTTTGTTGTTGTTGTTTGGTTTTTTAGTCTTACTGAAAAAATATATATACTGGGGGTAGATACCAGTCTCTAACAGAAGTCTGCTGTAAAGCAGTTATGAGAAACTGGCTAGGCTAGGCTGTGCTCAAGCTTTGCCAGAGTGCCTATTACCAAAGGATTGATGATAATGAAGAAAGCATTCATGACATTTTACTCAGCTATCAAAAATGAGTTGCCTGAGGTGAACAGAATTTTTCAGGACCAGCATTCAGTAAATAAGGATATAAAGTATAGCCCAAAAGAGAAGAGGCAATAAACTTACAGTATTGTCATTTCTTTAATATTGTAGGCCAAGAAAGAGCCAAAATTTTAGTGCAACTGTAGGCTGATTTTTGCTACACAACACAAACCACAGGTGAAATGAGGCTCCTGCAGGAAGGACGTAAATATTTAAGGTCCTATAAATGACCTAACAGGCTTTTAGTTCAGTGTAGATAATAAATGGCTAATATCATTAACTAGATGACATTCTCTTCTGTGCTTCATAAGACTGCTGTAGAGAATTCACAGCCTGGGGAAGGAGGCAGCAACTGTGGACCTAAATTATCTTGACATATTCCTGATTTGGAGCTGCTGGAGGAGCAGGAGGGACCCCCCCCCCCCCCAGCATAGCATAGCTCTAGGAAAACATCAAGTTGCAATATCAGCAGTAGGCTTTCCAGAGTCTAAATCCACAGCCTGTACTTAGCTTTCCCTTGCAGGCCTACTGCACTGCGAATCCTGTAGGTCCATCTGATATCCATCTCCAATTTATCTGACCCAGAGATAAAATCCTCCAGCTGGCTGTTGGGCTGTTTAGAAAGCTGGTGTGGTTCATCAGTGCGTCTTGCGTTGTGTAATGCAGCACAGTGAGTTACATACCTAGTAATTGAATAAGCCGAATATAGATCATGTGAACACAAGACAAAATATGCTTTATTAACTCACAGAGACAGAAAGCTTAACTTTTCACAAAACTCTGCTAATATAAGCTTACCCCACTATCTGTGAAGGCCTGGGTAGGCTGCCACACACTGTACGCTGCTTCATTTGAAGATTGCATTCTTATATGCTCCAGTGCTGATGCGGATAAAATAAGCTGGTTCAATCCCATGAGGTGAGCATTGTATAATAATAATAAAGTTAGGCAGTCTAAAAGAATATTTTTTCTTTCTAGATTGTTTTCAAAGCATTCAGAAGACTTTGTCATTCCACATCTATGCCTATGATCAACTATGAAAAAAGCAAGCTGTAACAAATTACATTACCATCCATTAACCAAACTCATTCATTTTTTAAAGCAAGAACCTTTGGTCCATTTTTCTGTACGACCATTTGATGTCACTTCCACAATTCTCTTTTCTCTTGTCCCTTCTTGTAACGTAAAACAAAAACACAAGGCTGTGCCTGTACTGTCAGTGCCCTATGCACATACTGCTCCTTCCTGAAGTTTTTAGGAAGGTATGCTGTGTTTTGCTTATATCTTCTCAGGTAATGTGACTTTCTTCAAGGCCACCCTCCCATAAAAGAAAGTCTTGCCTAAGGAAAGGGATCCTGCTCTAACCTGAAGTCAAGATAACCCATCTGTTCAAATAGCAATACACATTTTAAATATGGAATGACTGTCTCCCAAACCTGCCATTTATTATTTGTTTGCAGCCTTTGAATGAGGCAGAAATGGGTTTTCTCAAATTTTGTGATATCATTGCTTATATGCAAAATCTGTTTATGCACAAAAAAATATGGCCCCTAATTGCAGCCGATTAGCTGTGCCAGCTTGCTGTGCCTGACAGCGCACTTCATTAAGCATTCCAAAATTCCACAGTAAATTTAGCTCAGTCTTCAGGTTCATGCAGTGTCTGCTCAAGGGAGCCCAGTACTGTGTGTTTATCACTTTTTCTGCTGGCTCCAGTGCAGCCTTACTGAGAAATGATTGCTGTGGTTACCGAGAGTGGCATGAACATAGTCATGTCACACTGCAAGGATCTAATCTGCTTTATGAGGCACTTGATGCTCCATGTTTGCTATGACATCGAAATTGCTCCAGGCTGGCTGCCTCAGAGTGGTGTCACAAGGTGAGTTCCTTTCAGGGCAAGAGCTAGCTGAAAGTGAGCTGGCTGTTCCCTGAGGGAGGAAGCTGCCCGCCTGACCTGGTCAGGGTGCTCATACACACTGAGCTCTGCTGGTTTGTTCTGCTTTCAGCCTGCAGGATTGTGCTGGGCAAAGAGCCATCATATGCTAAAGGATAGGAGTTAAGGAGAGCATCTTTACTGGAATAGGTAGGAAGACAAGGAAAAAATTTGTATCTTCAGCGTTGCATCACTGTTTACACACTCCAGGTTGAATTTTACTCTCACAGAAATAGCTGTAAGGCTATGGAAGTCACTGGAAAATCACCTACTTATTTCAGATCTAAACTGAGCTAGCTTGATTTGCCACCATTCACTTGCTGATGAAATCAAGTGACTATGTCTTTTGTTGCAGCAGCAATGTGTGTTTCATGATATTTATGTCATGCTTTGCAGTCTCGTGGTAAAAACTGCTTCAAATATGTAAGATGTTTATGCACATAGAAAAGGAGAGGGAGGATCTGAGCAGTCCAATTTTTGAGTATATCAACAATAGTAAGGACTTCTGAATCTTGACTGCTTGGAATAAAAGTCCCAGTGCCTTACCTGAGACCGCAGCAGCCTCTGTGTGCAAACTAGCTGCTCCTGGCTGGAGACAGTGTGATGTTCATGGTGACTGTGAGTTAAGCCAGGAGGCTTTTGCCTTCCCTGTTTACTGCCAGTAGCGTGCCCGTTTACTGTTTTTCATTCTGCTCCTGGAAATTTGGAAACTGTTTCCCATCTGGTCCACTGTACTGGGACCGGTGACAGTCTGCTTTCTCAAATTTCCCCATCAATATTGTGCATAAGGTTCTATTTAGCCATATGTGCTGTACTCATTAGTACTATTGCTTCTGATCTTTGCAGCGCTCACTGCAAACCTCTCAAGGGCATGCCTTCTGGGAAACAAGATATGTTACATATACTAAAATTTGAAACTACAGGGACTTGTGCAGTGTGTCCTCGACAGCGTGAAAGAAGCTGTTTTGTAGCTACCCAAGTTCATAGACTCACACAGAACAGAAGACCTCAGTCTTCAAGCTTTGGCTTTATATGTATTTAGAGTTGTCAGGTCTTTGGGGCAAGGCCCTGTGACGCTGCATACAGTTCAGGTGTACAAAGCACTCAGTGCCCACAAGTTGTTGATATTATCTTCCTCTTGTCTGGAACAACTCAGGTACCACGTTCTTGTGTTCTTTTTCCTGCAGCATCTCAGGTTATGGAGCTGCTGGTGGGAAAGGAGGGAAGAACACCATGGTGAGATCCCACGGCGTGTCTGTACTGGGAATTTTTGACCTCCAGAAGGATGATACGTTGTATATCTTGGTGGGACAGCAAGGAGAAGATGCTTGCCCTAGTGTAAGAGACTGTCC
>JAOWBP010001760.1:7486774-7497516 GCA_028571105.1 Tragopan temminckii | reverse complement strand
AGGTGTCCCTTCCCCTCCTTTAGTGCTAATGGTCAGCAAAAGGCTGATAGATAATTCTCCTGTAGCTAGCATATTTGACTGTTACGTAATAGTATGTCTGTGTGTTGCCTTTTTAGCACTAGATGAACGTATGGCATTTAGTCTTAGAGCATAGCCAGATGTCAGTCCTTCAGCTGTAATCCTGGCTTTGCACTCTGGAAAATGTGCCATCAAGATCCTTCTGTGATTCTTGAGCCATCCGTTTTTGGGTTATAATGCTGAAGAAGCAGGAGCCGTAGAGCTGTGCGCTCCACTGCCAGCTCCAGTATTTTGAGTACTTTGGGCCTGGAGACTGGATGCCAGATTTTATGCTGGGTGAAGGGTGCAGCTGCTTCCGCCCTGCCCTGCTATGGGAAGGCCTCAGTCCTACACAGGTGGTCTCTGGGGGCAGAGCGGCTCCACTGCTCCATGGTTCCTGTGCTCAGGCTGCCAGCCAGGACCCCTCTTAATAATGGTGGTGTTGACTTCAGGCAACAAGGAACTAATTTCATGTGGGTCTCAGGACAGCTGTCAGATGGCATTATGTTGATTATAACTGGTGTGGACCAGATTCAAGATCTCTACTAATCCTTAATCTCCTGGGCCTCCTAGTTTCTTCAGCCATCTGCACTGTGGTGGACTTTTTAACCCCTGGTTCTCCACAGCTTAAATCAAGTCCATGATACATTTGAAATTCCGAGAGGAAGTAATGAGTTTAAATAAGTGCATGTTTTGTACCAATGTTTCTGTGTAATGCTTCTTTTCCCAACAGAATGCCTCACATGATATAATTTTGCTTTGCACTGAAGACGGTTAAAGAAGAAAAGCCATTTTTGTGGGGGGTGGGGGGATCTTTGCATGCTTGTATGAAATACATGGACTGTACTATGCTTTTGACTTGTTCCATGGATTGCTCATACTTTGCTCCTAGTATGTTTTATGTGCCCAAGCACAAATGAGCAATTGAAGAGCAAACTCCTCCGGTCCCCATTCCTGGTGGACCACCCTGTTTTCGGGGTGCAAAGGAGAAGAAGGATTATCAGATCACTCATTTCCCTCTGCTGACATGTACCTCGATCAGCAAGGATACTGAACTGAGCACTGGTGTTTTCCAGTCTCTTGGGCACATTGATACTGAGAAGGGCTTACGTGTTTTCACAGCATCCAAATGGTTAAAAATGAAATTCATACCTTAGTTTGCAACAGCTTGCCTAAAATAGAGCTAAGACTGTAATAATCTGCTGCTATAAATTGAAGTTCTAGACCCGAAAGACCAGTGTTTCATACCACAACTCACTAGGTAATCCCTATATTTTAAATACTTTGATGTATTCTCTTTTCTCATTTGGATGTCTCCCTAAATACACTGAAGCCACGCATGTTGCAATGCTTATCTGTATTTTAGTGCTAATGAGCCTCGGTCTGTTAAGGTAACTTCTGGTTTGACATAGGTGGCAATGCTGCAGAGGACAATGACCCAGAGATGGATGGGGAGGATGGTGTGTCCTTTATTAATCCGATTGGTACTTTATACACTCCAGCACTTAAAGGTACTCATGTTGATCTGCAGTCTCCTCTAGTGGGTTTCTTTCATGTTAAGACTAGTTTGCATCTGTAAGACCCTCCAAAAAGCTTTGGATACATTTTGTTGTCATTCTAAACAAGAGGGAGAAAGACTGCTTAGCCAATCCAGTTGAGCATAAATGCTCCCCAGAAATACTGCCACTCCAGCTATCTCTAGGCCTGTGTTTGCCCAGATGTCGTTGGGTGTTTTCATTGTGTTCAGAAAATATGGGAATATATATGTGAGCAAAAAAAAAAAAAAGTTTGCTTAGGAACAGCCAGAAGTGTTTTCAAATGCCAAAAAATTTTGAAAATACTGCACTGTTTGATCTCAGAAAGAGTAAAGGCTAAGAGAAGAAAGCCTCACTGCCTGCTGGAAGATTGGGTTTGCTACCCTGGTTGAACTGCCTGTTGAAAGAGAGCCAGAGTACCTCAACTGGTTAATGTAGCTGAACATTATTTTCTATGTGAGAAAAGGACAGCAGCCATGGAAGGTGGGGAGAATACAGTTTCTTAGATGGGGCTTACTCTGCCACAGCCAGCAACTGTGACCACAGTGCCTCCCTTTCTGTCAGTGCCCGAGGGAATGATATGAATGATCTTTCCAGTATTTAACTTTGCTTCTTTCATCCATTCCCTAGTGACAGAGGGGCATGGAGAGGTGGATATTAGGCTGCACCTTAACTGCAGTCACTGCGAGATGGACGAGTGCCGTGTTGATCTTGAGACTCAAAAAGTCATTTGCTTTTGTGAGCCAGGCACAGACTTGGCTGAGGATGGTGTGTCTTGCATAGGTAAGTAGATGTAGGCTGGTAACGTGTAACAGAGAAAGCACATGGTCAAAATCTGTAGTTTGGACTGTAAAGCATCTGGAAATCTTATCTTGTCTCTCTCTTAAAAATGGCTTCTGTTGTATGTTATCTATCTTCTTTTCTGCTGGTATTGGCTGTACAGTCATTTTGCTAGAACACAGGCACATCAGTGCAGAGGTATGGTGCAAAGAGCAGCATCTCTGGTTTGCTTTATAGTGTATCGATGACATACTGGGCACTGAGGATTGTGAGCCAAATTTTATCCACAAGAGGCAAAAGGCGGCAGATCTGGTTGCAATAACGGTCACATTTTGCTTTGAAATCATGAAAGTTTTCTCAGAAAAGGACTTTTTCAGCTGAATTTCCAGGTTACTTCTCTTAAGAACCCCGAGGTAATGTACAAGTGAAGGAGTGCAATTCCTGTGGATTTGGACACAAGGTGTATGTGCAGGATCTGTAAAAAATTCTGCATGAGAGATCTCTGAGGAAAACAAAAGACAGTACCTATACTTGCCTTACTAAAGAAACCGAATGCTTAGAAATCCATTACAAGGTTTTATTTCATATTCTTGCCCAGCAGTATAGCAAGCGACTCCAGGCTTTTGGGATCCTGCTCTCAGCTTTGTCATTGATGTGAAAAAATTGTTCTGTATTTTTACCACGGGCACCTGTAAAGTGAGTAAAAGCATGGTCATTTTGCAGGGTGAAGTAAACCTTAATAGATGGTCATTGAGTGGCTTGTGATCCAAGCAGCTAGGGAATACTTTGTAGTGCATATGTTATCAGTTCTGTGTGCCTGGACTAGATGCATTTAGGAGATGATATATTGCAGTCCTTTTTCTGCTCTGATTTGGCATTGATAGCGGCACTCTAGACCAGGCTATTTAATGTTCTTTCCATCTCCCCAGACCCCTACCCCCAGCTTTTATGTTCTTGTTTTCATATACAGGGAGCGCACATGTTAATTCCTTGATAGCAAACCATCTGTTTTAATGGCTTGGTATTAATTGAGGAAAGTAAAACAATGAGATATTTGAGTTCATCGATCCTGAGATCGTCGATCACGTCACATATTGCTCCTACGCTATAGGAGCAGTAGATAAGTAAATGGAAGGAAGAGCAGAAAAATCTAGCTGCAAAAAGAAGTGTCTGCTGGAAGATCGTGTCAAATGTAATTCCTTTTCCTCTTGTCTCTGTTGCAGCTGAACCAACGGTTCATCTCCCTCTCTCCTTGGTTTTGTCAGTAGTGACCTCAGCATTGGTTGCTGCCTTAATTTTGGCTTTTTCAGGAATCATGATAGGTGAGTGTTTCTCTGCAAATGATATTTTCATGTGATGACTGGATCTGAGCCAAGAATAATCGGGCCCTGGGAGATGCAGTTTTTAGCTGCTGCTGCTGTGTTGAATGGTACCTTCCCACACACAGTCTTTAACGTGGGATTTCTGTAGTTGTTTCTAACCACATTGACCAATTTGAGGAGTTTCTGTTACTGAGTGCATATTTAAAGAGATTTTATTGTTTGTGCTGTGGCGTAAAGTTGCCAGAACAGAGCTGTCACTGTTTTTGTGAGAGCCACTGGGGCTTAATAGCTAAAACCAAACCTCTTTATTTGTGTGCCTATATACAGATTTAGCCCCCTAATGTATGACATTTAAGCTTGAAATTCTCACAAAGTTCACATTACACAGCCTGCTAATTTGTAGAGTGTGGATGTTCTTGGCATCTTTATTTGAAATTCAAAAAGGTATTTTTCACCCTTTCATTTTCTTATTTTAAACAACGCTTTTCTTGCATTTGGTTGCAAGCAGAACAGATCTGAATCAGGGAAAATCAGCCAGTGATTCAAACCACAGCTCTGCCACCTTTCTTTGTCCACACTGTGTAGAATTGAGAGGAGAGGAGTGACGTACCCAGAGTAGCAAATGGCAACTGGTAAATTAGATTTGCACAGCTGTTTAAGTTTTAAGAGTTTTGGAAATTATCAGTTGCACACACATGGTCCTAGATATGTGCTTTCTGGCCTGACAGTGCCCCTTTAAAAATTACTAATTATATCTCAGAGTGTGGAAGAATAATCCGCTCTCTATCCAACCAGACTATCATTTTCATCTCAGCAAAGAGCAGCAATTTTAAAAAGATCAAAGCAAAAGCAATGAGGAGGAAAATGGAGGACAGGGAGGGCTTGTGGATAGGTCGTTACGTCCATCTGCCTTTGCCAGTGAGTGTTTATGCCTTAAATTCTTCCTCTGAGGAACATCTGTTGGAGTGGATGCAGTAGTTGTTACAGTCACAGTGTTTGGGCTCAGTCCAGCTCCCATAGAAATCAAGGTAAAGGTAATACTGATTTAATCTGTACAAGATTGACATCTTGCTTTGAAAAAAGTACATGCAATATCAATTACTATTCCAAGGAATATCCACAGGATGTCTTTTTTCAAGGTGTGATTTCCAATGAGATTTCAAAAGTATCAGTGGAATGGTTCAAGAGATATAAAACTACTATAAGCTGATTTCAAATTTAGTCCAACTCTGTTGTTCAGAAACAGGAAGTTTTGCAAAATAGATTTATTTTATGTACAATGTTTTATTCTGAAGTAAAAGTTTAGTCTATCCATTTGGAACAATGTAATGCAATAATTTATTTCAGATTCTTAGTCACTTTTCTATGATTTAGGAAAGTTGACTGTAGCCAGACTCCCTCAGGTTTGAATCTGGATTCATAATTGGAAAGTCCAGTTAAACTAAACAGGGCAAAACAAAAACCTCAGGTTTGTGAAATCAGAGATTTCTGCAAGTGAAATTCATTTTGCGTTTTCCAAGCAGTTAATGAGCAAGCTGGATTCTTCATAAGGTACGTAAGTCAAAGGTTCCTGGATAACTTCAGATTCCATTTTCTATCTGTAATTACTTGATGTGCAGAAATACGACAGTATCACTGTCTGTTTTGATTCACTGGAATTTGACCATGCATCTAATTCCAATGAGATATACTGCACAGCTGCCCTCGTCTCCCAAAGGCAATCTGCATCGCTGGTTTACCATGTTCTCTATATTTAGTGTATCGTCGGAAGCATCAGGAGCTACAAGCCATGCAGATGGAGTTACAGAGCCCAGAATATAAGCTGAGCAAGCTGCGTACCTCCACTATTATGACAGACTACAATCCCAACTACTGCTTTGCAGGAAAGACCACATCCATTAGTGACCTCAAAGAGGTGCCTCGCAAAAACATCTCCCTCATCCGGTAAATTCATCTTTGCCTTCTCCGTGATCCACATTAATGTGGCATCACTCCGCTACCATGTAGCTTTATACAAAAATCCCAAGATGAATCAGGAGAGTTTGGAAGACATAGATGCTGATAAAGATGATGCTCAGAGCTGTCCATGCAGTCTGCAGTGCCCTGTAGCTTTATTGCATTATTACCACATTTCCTCCTTGCCTATGTATCTTGCTGGACTGCATCTGGAAGTTTCTAGTGTACCCTGTGCTGCTGCTGCCTTTGTCACTTGGACCCTGAAAAGACATCTGAAGTGTGGCAAGCTGCAGAGAGCAGAGGATGCAGCTGGGAGTTGATAGGGGCAGGGACGTTGGGCTTTCAGATAGGAAAGTGAATTATGAGCAGTAGACTTGTAATCTGTAAAAAGTTGGTCAGGCACAGCAGAGCCAATACCTACAAAATGTTATTAAAGAAGTGGTTGTGTTACAGGCAGTCCTCACTGTGGTTTCACTGCTGAGACTGCTCTCAACAGAGCGCATTGCCCACACAAAAACAGAGAACAGACACTTGGTGCAGCTCTGAGGTCAGACCTGGCACTACCAGGAAAGTGCTTGTTGTGGAAGTGAGCACCTCTTAACCCAGACTGAGGTGCAGGAATGTCTCTGGGAGTCTCAAGCTTATGCTGCCCAATGTACAACTCATACAGTGTTAAGAGGGTCCCGGGATCTGGGATGTAGTCTCATTCTCTAAGAGAGTTCACTGTGTTGTTAGGAGATGTGACCCATGTGGTATCGTTGTAGCACCAGTTGGCTTAATACTCAGTGAGCAAAGATTGAACAGGCAGGTGTGCAAAATCTGTATCACAAGGATATAGGACAGGATGTGGTGTGTGATTAATTTTAATTTTTCTTTCCTGTATTCTAAGCATGAATTCCTAGAGCCAAGTGTTTTACAAAATGCTGTTATCACCATTTCCTTGCTGAGGTATTTACCTAGAGTCACAGAACAAACCAGGAAAATATCATTAGTGTGAAATCTAGGTCCTCTGAGAACCACTGTGCTTCCTAGTTTCTTGTTCAATATCTTCTCCACCGGCAGTGCATAAACATGGGAACTACTAATTAGGGTGTGGAAACACCAAGGCTTAGAGACATCTTTTTTGACCTGCTTTGGAGAACCCACCACTAGAGCAGTGGCACCAAAGCAGTAGAAAATGCTGTCCATTACACTTTGCAGTACCAGCTGTTTGATTTTGCTGGGGCAGTTCACTTCTGGGGATTGCTTTCTCTACCAATCGCATACATTTTAGGTCCAGGAACAATTATACAAAGGTTCAGTCTGCTGCACAGTGTGAGGTGCGTTGTTATCAGTGCCAACATCCAGATCTCCCTGTTTCAATGCCATGAAAATTGTGAGCCCGTTCTGCGAGCTGTGACCACAGTGTTATAATGTATGTTCTCTGTAGTAAAACCTTTTGTCTTCTCTGGTCTGTCCAGGGGTTTGGGCCACGGAGCCTTTGGTGAGGTATATGAAGGTCAGGTGGCAGGGATCCCCAGCGACCCCACTCCCTTGCAGGTGGCTGTGAAAGTAAGTGACAGCGTATGAGTTATCATGATGATTTCATGCACTTTTCACCCAAGAGTCCCAATGCATTATAAAAATAGAGATGAATTAAGCATTACCGTAGGATGTGTGTAGAAAGGTTGCTGTTCTATTGCAGCGCTTCCATTCATCACAGTGGTGGTACAGCATGTTACACATGGGCTTGTAAGACTTAAAAGACGTTGTTTATAAGTAGTAAATAGACAAACATTTCCCATATAGCTGCAGTAGACAGCAAGAATGAGAAATAAGTCTGCCCTCTGTCCATCCTGTGCATGCTACTCCTGGTGTGGTAATTTGTTCAAAGCCTTTGAGTCAGAGGGACAGAAGTCTTCATGTAGCTAAGAGCAGCTGGCACATACATCAGAAAGCCTGTTGGCAGGAGGTGGATTTCCATGGTTCCCACCATTCCATTACGGGATGAATATGCACTGAGTGCATAGGCAAATCTTAAGGGAGTCTGGTAGGGTTCTTCAGGCCTTCAGCAGCTTGGCTACCTTGTTTTCTCCTAGAGGTTACGTAGCAGTGTAGTCTTAAATAGTTTTGATGGGAGGTAGTGGTATTGCACTGTCTGCGAGCTCAGGAGCTAAGGTCTCATTCCTCCTTCTGTACACAGTGGAGTCTCGTATATTAGCACTGTTCCCTGTGTGCTCTGGGGTGCTTCCTTTACTAGGAGGAGGATGATAGTGGCTTTTATGTGTCCTGATCTGTACCCCTCATCAAGCTTCACAGTCTATTTTTATAATGGTCTAGCTATTATTAGAACAAGGGCTCTTTCAAGAGAAACAAGGATGGCTGCAGACAACGTTAGTGCTTTTCATTGTGTCAGATGTTGGACATCTGTCAGTTTGAACATCTCCTTGTCAACCTGTTCTTTCTTTTCCAGACATTGCCTGAAGTGTGTTCAGAGCAAGATGAGCTGGACTTCCTCATGGAAGCTCTCATTATTAGGTGTGTATGGATAAGATGAGCAAGGACTTGTGTAGAACAGCACTGTAAGCAAAAATGTTCCAAATGAACAGATGTCATTAACCCAGTGCTGTTGTCACATCACCTGTTAGAAACCGAGTCCTGGAATCCAAGGAAGTAGTTCCCCATCACATTAAGGCCTGGAGAAATAAAGAAGTACTAGAGACTTGGCCTTGAGGAATATGCCTCTGTATAAGCTGATCCCTGTGTCAGCATGTTATTTGGAACAATTCTGCCCTAGCCCAACTTGTGCCCTGGGACACAAGAAAGTAGGAGCAGACTCTTAACAGACATTCTGTACTTCATGTGACCCACAAGTCTTGCTGTTGTACGAAGAGGACACAGAATATAAGGAAACTGAAAAGCAGCTAAAAGCCATTCCTTCCCAACCTCCACCCTCTGTTTCTGCACTGTGCAGAGTGCAAGGGGAGTATTTTGGCTTAATCCAGTTCCCCTGACTTTAAGATTTGTTACTTATTCTGAAGAGGAAAAAAAAAAAAAAAGTCAGACACATTCCCCACAGCAAAATATTTTGATTCTTTCCTATAATCGTGCTTTTTTGGATCAAAGCTAATCCATTATTGAGCCTCCCTCTCTCCACAGCAAGTTCAATCACCAGAATATTGTGCGTTGTATCGGAGTGAGCTTGCAGGCGCTGCCCCGTTTCATCTTGCTAGAGCTCATGGCTGGAGGTGACCTGAAATCATTCCTGAGGGAGACGCGGCCCAGACCGGTAAGAAAATAGAAAATTGAATTGTATTTAGTAAGCTGCTGCCACAAGGCAAGTGTGTAACCATAGAAGGGCTGATCCATGCAGCTACCATTTTTCAGCGCTTTAGAGTCAGAGCTTTCCGTTGCCAGAGAGCCACTCTTGAGGTCAGGATACAAATGTATATGCAATAAATGTTGCTGGGGTTATGCAGAGGAGCCTTATCGCTGGACTTTGCTATATAACACTGCAGATCCTATCTAATGAAACAAAAATATGTTGAACAAGTAATGAGAAAGCTGATGTTTAAACTGTCAGTCAAGTGCATTTCTGTGGATAGCTGTCGAAAGTTTTGCATAGGCAAATAAATTGTCTAGCCTGGAACTGCTGAATTAATAGCTAGTCCAGAATTGTAAAGATTTTCCCTGAAATCAGCATCAGTGTGAAAAGGGAGACTGTTAGAAACGCGTGAGAAATGTGTTATGACTTCTAGAGAGGAATCAGTACTTCAGAAGAATAAAGTTTGCTCAGAGCGACTGGATTAGAAATGCACCCAGCTGAAGTTTAGTGCCAGGGCCCAGCTTCATTCTTTGTCTCTACATTTATTTGACAGAGGAAAAAATGCTTGACTTTATCAGCACAAAAAGACATGCACTGGCTCTGACAGATTCAAGTAAGAGTCTTCCTTGACATATCTGGAAAGAGATCAACTTGATTTTTTCCTCGCAGTCTAGTTTTCAGGCATATAAAATGGTATGTGTTGCCCAAAACCACTGCGGTCTTGGAAAGGGTGCAGTAAAGTGACTTCTGCCTGGGTAAAAAAGTTAAACACACAGAAATTCAAGGTGCTAGAAGGATGAGTCTGAACAAGCAGTCTTTATAAAGAGAGGCTGGATTTCTGTAGCACTTAGAGGTTCTCTTGTCAGCTTGTGCAGATGGACTTGGTGGCAGGTGAATGGGGAAATTCATGTATTGCAGTGTGGACTCTACTTTCAGCTGGTGCAGATCGAAATGGCATGGGCCAAAGGTGTGCTGCCTGGTAGGTGTATTTTTCAAAACTGCCAGAACAGAGTGTGCTGTATGTATAAAGTGGCAGGTGGAACAGAGAGATGGAGGGCAAGGGCATCTATCACTTTGTAATGGAAGCCTCTTTTTGCTCTTTAGAGAAGCCAACTCAGCAATGATCAGGGTGAGGAAGCACCAAAGGAAGCACCAAGACCATTAGTCCTGAGCAGCAGGAATTTTGACCTTCTTGCAGTAAAATGAACCTATAGGTTCATTATAGGATGTAGTCATGGGAGCTTTTGCATCTGAGGGGTTTCTTTCTGTCCACACCTACTCCAGCCATGAGTTCCTCCTTGCCTGTCTGGGCTTTCATTTTTGTCAGTGGTAGCTCTGCGCTGTACCTGTGAAAGCTAATGTCAGAAGAGGCGGAGGACTCGCTCCAGGCAGCAGCATACATTACATCCTTGCTATTTCTCTTTCTCCCTTCACAGTCTCTCTTTCCTTTTCTCTTCTCTCCTTGTCTTTCTCAGTCTCTTTGAGGTTATCTGAGATTGACCTGGGGTGAATGACAGGGTAATTCACTGTCTGGCTGCCTAGGCAGCTCCTGAGCAACTCTGAGTGTTGAGAAATCACCTGCGGTGCACGTGCTTCTCTGCTGACTCAAAAACAGGCAGGCTAGGAGACTCACTGATGAGAGATGGGCTGTGTGCAGGGTGTTGTTCTCTATGATGTGCGGTATCCAGCCGTGGAGGTGTGTTTACCTTCTGCATGCACTTGAAGTGTGACAGTACCCATGTACATACACCCCACGTATCACGTTTGAGTGTGGCTCTGTACTGCTGG
>JAOWBP010001760.1:7450697-7478834 GCA_028571105.1 Tragopan temminckii | reverse complement strand
CTTACCGCATTGGAGAAGGCAGATAGGGGCAGCCATTATGAGTGGGGTTCCATGACTAGGCAGCAGAGAAAGGGTATGTCTCGTTTTCCATCCTGAAATCTGAGCCTTTCCAATTTTTGTTTTCACCACCATTTTTAGTTCACAAGGAGTGGAGTAGTTTGGAAAATGTTTTGCTGCCTGCCTCAGTGTATGCAATTATTTGCCTCAGACAACTTTCTTTCCCTCAATATCTGGGAGCCTTGATCAGTTTTTCATGAAAGTTTGGATCCTGGGATTGGAAGGCATTGTTTTCTGTTATCTGTAGATTGCCTTGGTGCCTGGCAGTAGTTACGAGTTGCCTGGATCACCATGTTTCTCTCTGTTTCATTTTCAAAATTGCTTAAATAGTTCAAAACCTCTCTCTCTGTGGATTTGGGCTTTGAGGAGTCTGCCAGTATTGCCTTCTATATATGCCTTCCCACTCCTCCCCTGTTAAATGGAGGCAATACTTTCGTGACTGAAACTTTCTCAATATTATCTGAGAACGTTATGAACTTTAAGATGATACAGCTTGCAAAACAACATTCCCGCAGGAAATTTGGCTGGACATAAAAAATGTTTTTTCATTGTTTTTGTGCTCTCTACTCTTCTGTGTGAAGTTTTAGGGTTGCTTTTTTTTTTCTGAGAGTTCAGTTTTATGGATATCTCATTGCCTTTCATGGCTAACTGTATTTTGTCAGCATCCTTTACATGCGGGATATGGACTCTAGCTGATGGGAAAGATGCTTTCTGATCATAGCATGACCATGGTCAGATATCTCAGTTTTTTAGTTGAGTACAAGTGTGCATTATGGCAGCAGGCTTGGAGAAATTCTCATTCTTCTCTCCTGCAGGACCCAGATGTCATTAACACTGCTTTGCCAGTAGAATATGGCCCATCGGTTGAAGAGGAAGAGAAGGTAGCGATACGCCCAGAAGATCCAGAAGGAATTCCTCCTCTCTTGGTATCCTCACACCAAGACAGAAAGGACGACAAGCAAACCCTGCCATCTCCACCACCCCTGCCATCAGCCATCACTGCAGGAAAAGCTCTAGGGAAAGTGGGATCCTTGGAGCCATCAGTCCCTGGGAAGGTGCAGGCAGCCTCGGGTGGGGGACATATCAACATGGCCTACACCCAGTCCAACCCACCTTCTGAGCTGCACAAAGGCCGGGGCTCCAGAAACAAGCCTACCAACCTCTGGAATCCAACCTATGGTTCCTGGTTTGCCGAGAAGCAGGCCAGCAAAAACAAACCCCTGCTGGAGAAAGAGATGTCTGAGAGGGAGAACTTAGGACACGAAGGAAACTGTACTGTGGGGCCCAACATAGTGACTGGCAGGCTACCAGGCTCCTCCCTGCTATTAGAGCCATCTTCCCTAACAGCAAGCGTCAAAGAAGTGCCTCTCTTTAGGCTCCGTCACTTCCCCTGTGGGAATGTCAACTATGGATACCAACAGCAGGGCTTGCCTTTGGAAGCCTCCACGCCACCTTGTGCTAGCAGTTACGAGGACCCCACCCTTAGAAACAAGAGCCACATATCCCAGCAGGGGCCCTGAGAGCCCTCTACCCTCTTGACTTTCCCCCCTGTAGTCCCAAGCCTTGAAGAAATATCCTGTTACCCAGTACACCATGAGCAAGTGATGTGACGGCATTACACTCTATTTGTGCCAACTTGCTCTAGAAATGCCACCTTTGAACCTGTAATTTCAAGTAATCCAAAAGGCTTCAAATCACCAGAGCCCCAGTACAGTAAAATAAACAAGGAGGAGGGAGGGAGGGTACAGGAAACAAATGTTAACTGCAAGGCCCAGCTTCCTGTTGCATTAACTCATCTGCATGGTTGTTGTCATGCCCTTCCTGTGAGCTTTTCTCAGTTCTGCGTTCTCTGCTTAAGCGTAAAGCCACAGCTCGCTGCCTTGGGTGTTTTTCACATCTGGGATTTTCCATGCCAAACTTGTGGTTGCTGAGGAACACTTGGAGAGCACCTGCAACTGGCAGAGGCCAGAGCAGGTTTGGGGAAAGCGTCCTTTGTCCAAACTGAAAAAGGAGACGACGACTTTGAATGGTGACGCAATGGTACGTTCCCAAGTTGTGTTCCAGCTACAGTCTTGTCTTTGAAAGTCCTTGAATGCACAGCGGTTACGGTGTCACTGGCAGGGCAATAGGAAGACTGGTCAGATTACATCACTTGCAAGAGACAGCAGGAAGCACAGAGGATGGGTTCTGGCTTGGAGCAGGGGTGTTGTTTTTCTCTGTGTTTTTTGTTGTTTGTTTTTCTCCTGTGCTTAAATACTAAAATGGAGTAAAACCCATAAAATTCCTTCTGTTCTACAAATGAATGTCCTTCATCACAAACTTGTGCGTGTCAAGTGCAACCAAAGTGAAGCTTTAAAGGACCATGGTTATGAGAGAAACTTTAACTGTGCCCTGAAGATGGACTGCCACCTGCGTAGCTCAGAGGTTTAAAGTAGCCTTCAACATACCCTGTACAAGCAAGAACAAGATAAAGGCAGAAGACGACATCGTGCCACAATCTAGATACCAGATACTGTCTGTAATTGAAGGGCCGAGAGCCCGTTTCTTTAACAAAATATGTGTATGATAGTGGTTTAAAAACAAGCACTGCATTGACTCATTTTGTACACCTTGTGCATGACAAATATTCCAGTAAGTGTATTGTCAAACCATAGACGTAGGCAATTATTCATGTGTAAAGATACGCATTAGTAACTTCAACTTACGGTTGTAAGGAGCTGTTTTAGCAGTGCAGTCTGAAAAGGGGGTGCCTATCTCCATAGAAAGGAGTCTCCTGAAGCATCAGCAAAGGACTATGGAGGTGTTCTTCAGTCCAAGAAATTTCATTTCAGTGAAGTGATTCTGAATCTGGCCCTGGCTCCAAACACCAAGGTAAGTCAGCTTCCTGTCTGCTTAAGGAAATGCTATTATTCACATATAAGAGCAATCTTCATTTAAACGTTCTTGCTTTCTCATTTGTGAATGGGTTGAAGCTCCTCATTGTTTTCTTTAGCTCATCTTTGCATAGGAGCACACAGACTGTTTTGCTCTCTTACGTGTCACCAAGGAGCAAGTCTGCCCTGTGTGCTGATGAGCATTATAAAAGAATACACAAGACCATAGAAGTTACAAAGCAGCAGCTGCACTCATTTAGGCTCATTTTAATGTAAAAAGCTTTCCTTAATAATGCCTGATTTCCTCTGTCAAAAAAGTAATGATTCCCACCTGAGCAATACTGATTACTGTCCCACCTCTGATTAGCTGGGGCTGTGGCAGGAGCCACCCAACAGTCCTGCCTCACCTGCCTCTGAGAGCTGCACTTCCCCTGCAGTTGTGCTGTGGGTAAAGAATTACTTGCAGGAGTTTGTGCGGAGCTGGGGAAGGCAATTAAGAGGCTTTTTCTATGGGCAGTCCAGGACAACTCCAGAAACTTGGCTGAATGCTTTGAGGTAAAATCAGCAGATGGTATTTTAGAGGTGTGATAAATATCGAGACTGTGTGTGTGTGTGTCTAAAGAGCCGAGTAATTACTTGTCATAGTTGTTAGTGATGAGTTAATGTCTTACCTTCTGTACAAGAAGGTCTTTAATAGCATTTACTTTAGCATTTTTGACACAAGTTGTATTCCAGTGTTGGTGTCTGTGTTCCAGTTTCTACCACTTTCATTCCAGCAATTTTTTTTTTTTACATGCACACCATTAGCAGAAACATTTTGTCCAGTTATTGTCCAGTTAGGAACTGTGAATTTTTAATCTGTCAGGAGAGATGCACCTGTCCAAATCTGAAGCCTCAGGAGGGGCTTAGGCCACTGTGAGCTTACCTGACCAAAGAACACGTAAATCCCAAATCCCTTGTTAGGCCCCTCCACACAAGGCTTAGAGTGTCAGAGGAGAAAAAGCTGAAGTTATTCTGAATCTCTTGCAAGTTTTTGTCTATCACTTTCCCTTTTTTTTTTTTTTTTTTCCTTTCAACATTCGTATAATTTTTTTTTAAGCTAATGCAGATTTTTAAAGTGCGGAACAACTTGCTTTCAGACTGTTTTTATTCTTCACTGGCAATATCTACATTCCTGTCTTATGTGTTTTTCCTCCTTTGCAGTGGAAAAGCAGGAAGCAGTACGATCTCCAGGATGTACAGCATGAATGGGAAAACCCTGCGTCACCACCCTCATGCTCTGAAAAGTACTTACTTCCCTGTGGATGTTATCGGTGTCCTATAGACATTAGGTAGGTTTTCTGATCCAGTGCTGATTTGTAAGCTGCTGAAGGTCAGGTAGATTGGGCTGTCTGTTTATCTGCCTTTCTTGTTGCATTTCCATCTTTGCTACTGACCCTTGTTTCTCCATCATGCCTGGAAACAAAGCAAGGCATTGGGGTGTTCTGCTTCCAGAGGGGTGGAGGATGGAGTGGTGGTGGGAGAGGGTATGCAGAGGTGTCTTAGGACCAGCTGACTGGCTCCCCTCCAGGCATGCTCCTACCGGGTGAGAGGTGTGTACTAGGCCATGAAGGATTGAACTGTGCATGTTTGCTCCTCTTACTGAGCCTGTCTGCTTGGCGACAAGAACCTTGATGTAGGTATAGCATAGAACCGTCTCTCACAGCTGCAAAGACATCACAAAGTGTCTGTCCCAAAGTTAAACTTCTCATGAGAAAATGTCTGAACTGTCTGCATCTGGCTTCTTTTAGTAACAGAGCTTCATTAGAGGAATGTCTGTCTCACGTACAGCAGTTTATGCAACATTGTTTATAAAGGAAGGGCCTGTGCACTTCAGGGATACTATGAAGAAGAATGCTAATATATGGTCATTGAGTATTTTGTATTGAATCGTGTCTTTGTATTGTAAACAAGTGTAGTGAACCAAAAGGCATGAAGACCAATAAAATGGCTGTAACTTGCTCCCTGTGTGCTGGGTTCTGTAGCAACCACACCACCCTCAGAGCACTGCTGATGGCAATCCCCAATGACAGAGCTAGGAGACGTCAGAACTTCCAGGTGTCATTCCATAGCTGCTGTTTCACACTGTACCTGCCTGTGTAATTTGTACATAGGAATAGAAGGAAGGGGATGTATGTGCTGTGTAGATCTCAGGAAGCTTCCCTCTGCCGTACTATTCACCAGGCTTTCATTTTACTAATACACCAAGAAACAGATATTGGACAAAGTCATGTTCAGTACATCACTGAGTTTGGTACATCTTCAAATATAAAGCACTGATTTTTTTTTTTTACATTCAAAATTTACAACTTTTATATTCAATTAAAAATGCCCCATAAGCTAGAGTACAATATGCAGTATTTTAAATACAGCCAAGGAAAAATAGCTACAGTAGTATTTAAAATAACATAATAGCAGCAGAATTCTGTCTAAAAATAGGATACTAACTTCATTTAAAGTGTCTCTTCTTTCAAGTAGGTAAAAGCAAGCAGATCATTTAAGTATAAAATGATCATCTGGAACACAGAACCACCCTGATAATAGAGAGATAACGCTGAGCAATTAAAACACGTTTAAAACATGGACAAGTACAAGCTGTTTTTAAAAAAGGCTGATATGCAAGTGATGTCACATCAATTTATGTTATAGTGCTGTATGTAAAATTATCTTTAACTTATCCTAAGACTCTTACAAGAAAATTACACTGGAAACTGTACCAAAGAAAACAAAAAGAAACAGAAATAATTGAAGTGTTAATAGCTTGCTTGAAAACCCAGCCCATAACTCATACTGCTGGCAGGGATGGCCATGCTGTATTTGTACAGAATACTGGACAGTTATGTTGCGTAGCTCCTCTCAGAGTTTATGTGCATTTAAAAGCTATGATACCCATTGCCTGCAGCACACCAAACCTTTATAAATGAGGGAGAGTTCTCCAGGAGAGTGCAAAGTGCATTATTTTAAGGAGTGCTTCGTATACGTACAATACATTTACTGCCTGACATGCACTACATTTGTGCTTTTTAAAGGCTTTTTACTTATTTGCTGTTTGCTAGGATCATTGCAAATACCTGCATTTATTTATCAGCCCTTTTGGATTCAGGAGGAGATAATGGCAGGGGGAAAAGAAGAGGAGGGATCTGATGATAAAACATAGAAATATCTCACAACTGCTTGAAAAAAAAAAAGGGTCTTTTTTTTATTGCTAGCAGCTGGTATTGAAATTGACATAGTGCCTGGTGAACAGACTAATGTCACTCATTAACCACCCCCTCTGTTCAAAAGCAGGCAATGCACAAAGCATTATCAGTTCATTACTATACAGAGGAAAATCGTTTAAATACTGCATGAATCACAAAGCAACTCTAGAGAACTTTAGGTGTACTCATGTTCTCCAGCTGGAGCATGATTCAAATAACACAGGATATCAAAGCCAAGGTGCTTTTGGAATTACCTTCCCAGGTAACAGCTGTTTCATTACAAGAAACAGAGCAGTGGTTTGACTTCTTAATGTCACCAAACTTCTTTTGTTTGTCTATATATATCTCTATATACTTTGTGTGTGTGTGTATATATATATAAATACAAATATATATAATATATATCTATCTATACATAAAATATAAATGCATGTTTGATAATTTAAAAATAAGTTGTCATTCCGTATGGGGATTCTGTGTGCTTTAAATGTTTCCTACCATCTGAGCATCTTTTGGCTCAGCAGATATCATCCACAAGTTTTGCCCCATTGATCCCCCTGTAGGTTACTCTGCTAGGTCGAACCAAGACCCCATGGTTCTGCTTGCAGGTGAAGTAACGCTTCTCCCCCACAGAGCCATCATTCTTGCCCTTGGCACTTCGCAGCTCAAGGCCAAGCCATATCCCTGGTGCAAAGTCTGTCGGACCAATGTACCTGATGGTGCCCATTTCATTGGAGCTGGTCAGAAGAACCTGCGAGCCTTCATGCAGCTTCACCAGTCCCTCTGTGGTAGCTGTGCTGGGGTGGCTCCAGCTGTGCCGTGACACAGAACTCTTGGATCTAGTTTAAAAAATAGGGGGAAAAAAGAGTCAGTGTCTTTCTATAAAATACCCAAGGCACATTTCTAACTTAGTGCAGTGCATAAGAAAACTGGGTTTGATCTCATATTACTAGCAAAACACGTAACAACTTCAGTGTGCTACAACAGAGGGCAGTCTGAAATACTTGGAGAATCTATTTACTTTCACTCGATGCCAGGATTTGTGATGTTCATGGTAGGTGGTACAGTAGGCAGGACAAAGTGCAGTCCTTTATCAAGGCCTGCTGAACTCAAACAGCTGAATGAAAATACAAGAATCTGCAAAATATGCAGCGATGAGCAATTGAAAAACCATTTTGATGCCACCTTGAATCCAAGGACTGTATCTTAGGATACCCACAGAAAAAACAGTACGCTACTGTTTAATTTTGGAGGAAAAAGAGTGGGTGTATACAATAACGTCTAGCACTTACCACAAAGATTTTCTTTGCAGCAAGAAGCAGTAAAGCTATCAGCCGGCTCACCCAAACATCTTAAAATCCAAATACTCACCTAACAAAGGAGTTTCTTCTGCTTATCTCTCTTTGTGAAGATGCAGAAGTTGTGCTTAAACTGCGTCTAAAACCTAAATGAGAAGGTTAATGAGCTATGTGGGATTTACAAAGATTTTCATTTATGAGTCCCTTATCTCTGTGTTTTCTTTTATACTGCTCCCCACTATCTTTGCTACACATTCTCCCTTCCAGTTTGGAAACTAATGAAACTTTCCATGAATGTAAGTGTCCATAACATGTTTTATATGTTCTGAGACAAAAGAAATTAAATAAAACAAACTGAAAAAGGATAACTGGAAGCAGGCTTTTCACAAAATAACCTTGAAAACCTTACGTGCTTTCAGAGCTGTGGCCTTAGTGCTGCAAGTTCTAATTAAGGAACGGCAGCCTACAGCAGGCTACATAAGCCCCATAGTAAACAGCATCTTACACACCTACCTGGAAAAGTGTGATTTATCTTACTCGAAGTCTCTGCAAGAGAATCCATTGAACCTGTTAATCTGAAAAGCAATAACACAAGAAAGACACCATTTCAACTCAATTTTTTAATAAAAACTACTGCTGGAATACTTCTTGTCAAACATTGGTTAGTTCTAATTGTTTTCCTTCCCCGACCCCACCCAAAAGACACTAACACCTTGGTGTAAGAAGGCTGGTATGTAAGAGATGCGTGTGGTTAACAAGTATACTCAAGTTATTTTATTCAGAGCATTTATCATTTAGAGGTGATGTCATCCCAAATTCTTGGGACTTCCATACAGTTAGCTGGATGAAAATAGCATTTCCAGTCACATCCAAATGCAACTTCCTTTCAGAACTGAACTTTGCTCGGAGCATCAGGACTAGGTCAGAAAGGGAAGGCTGAATGAACACTGGCTGTCCTGGAGATGGAGGCCATGAAATGAAAATACTTGAAGAGAAAGCAAGAGAAATGGGGGAGCATCATTTCCAATTTATATTCTGCTTTCAGGAAGCTGATCTAAAAACCAGGAAGTTTTTTAATGGAGGCTACAGGCTTCCACTAGCAGAAGAAAACAAAGATTATTTCTTCCATATCTGCTCATATCTACTTCAAAACCATTTTCCATGGGAAACGTACTAAGAAAGCACTTGACAACAAAAACATTTAACCTGCTTCAGTGCTTACCTCTGAACACGAGAAGGAGGTGCAAATATTCCATAGCGAGGAAGGCAGCTGAAGTACTGGACACCGCCCACGGAGCCATCGTTCTTACCATGAGGCTTGTCCAATTCAATTCCACACCAGAATCCTATCAGGTTTTAAAACAACCCGAAGATACCTCTTACCAAAACACTACAGGCTTTCTTTTGTCTAGACACTTGGTATTCATTTGCATTAAGGAAACAGAAACTGTCTAGCTAGGTAATAACAATAAACAAGTATAGGTCTAAAAATATATAATACAAAATAACTAGGCAAAAAGCTGTATCAGAATAAGTCTCTCAGCATTTTCATATGTTTTCAGAAAAAATGTTCTTTTACTTAATGTAGAGAGAGTAAAACATTTGGTGTGTACACTGAAGTTGAATGGAATGTTATTGAATGTAACAGTGGCTACTTGGACAGAACAGAGACATAAAAGAACAGCAGTAGATGTTCAAGTTTCCCTCCTCAGCCCTCTGATCACGTGCTTTCACCTGAGACCATCAGCACTAAAATTTCAGTTCTGATAATAATTTCTTCCTTCTCTCCATCTATCAAGTTCTAATTAATACAAATTGCAAGGCTGACGGTGTGACACGGAGAGAAGAACATGATTTGGAACTGGCCAGCAGAACACTGAGCAGGCATTAGGACATTAATAAGCCTGATGATTTGTAAAGAGTGATAAATGTGAGCTAATTATGTAAATGCACTAAATTTCATACTCCATTAGCAGGCCTTATGCTATCCATCCCCAAAAGACTCAAAAATTTAATTCAAGTCACTTGGTACTAAGGCTTTGGATAAAATGCTAATTCTAATTATCAGCTCATGGAGCACAGGAATGACAACTCATGAATTAGAAGGTCTCAATTTGTCAGATATTCTTCCAATCCTGTTTCCAGACATAAAGATCTGCATTGCAGCAAAAAGAATAGGAAATGGAAAGTACTGATGCCACCAAATGCCAAAACAAATATTACTGATTACGCAGCAATCCAACAGACTTTGGTACTTACACCAATATGTACTGCTTTTGCATTAATCTTGCAATAGATTACAATTATTCCTTTATATATGTATTACTATCTTCTTATATATAGTTACTATCTTATTTATGTTCAGTGAAACATAATACAGACAGAACTTGACATTTAAAGTATTTTGGAGGGAGTGAAGATAAAGTTCTTAATGTCCCTGTTCTCACGTGCAACCTATTTCAAACAATTCTACAACGTACACAAAGAGTACTGCAATTACCTGGTGCAAATTTTGTCGTCCCACAAAACCTAACAGTGCCCGTCCTCTGTCCTACTACCAGTACTCTGTCTCCAACCTGAATTCCTCTCTCATCATAAAGGGTTTTCCTTGGAGCTGGAGAAGAACTGTACGACCCTGTCAACAGAAGAACAAGATTTGGCATTGTTAGCTTTACATCTTTAAGAAATTCTTCAGAGATAGTGAATCAACTAATTGGTCAAAGATCTATCTTGACCATAGTGTATTTTAAACACATGGGAATACATACAGATTTTGCCTATAGAATTGCTTTGCCCCAGCATGAAATTCTTCTCAGCAGCTGAAAGGCACAGTGGCGAACAAGAGTAACATTTTTTCTGCTTGAAGATGTTCTAGAAAACTTTTAAGAAGTTGCAAAGCTTAAAACATACAGATGAACTACTTCCCAAGTGCTTCTCCTTAACCTTTTCCAATTCTGAAACCGCACATGTAAGTTCTACGTAAGTATTCAATACAACAGTGACATTCTTCCCATTTAACACAGAAACGTACCGTACCGGCATTAATTCTAGATGAAGCAGAAGACACTCTAGTCAGTGGCTTTTTATTGCTGCCAGTTGAGTTCCACTTCTTAGCGTAATTCTGCTTGCCTTCTAAGGAGGTAGTAGAAGAGGAAGAACTGCTGTATTCAGGAAAACCTTGAAGAGACAAATAAATAGAAATAGTCCTTCAGAGATGATGTTTGGAAAAGAACAGTAAGCAGAAGGGAAAGCTTCTGAAAGAAATTATTTGTTGTCCATCCAGTGTGCAGAATACAAAGCTAAGGGTCAAAAATAGAGGGCTTTTTAGTAGTAGTTGTTATACAACCACCTACAACTGACATAAGTACATCTGATCCTCCCTTGGCAGAAAGGTGCTAGTTTAGTGGAGAAAGAGGTCTCCAAAAGGCTCTTTCTTACTCTACAGAAGTTCTCGCAGACAGCCTCAAGCAGATTTACTGTATTATGGAAGCCTCAATAGTAAGTGATCATATCACCCTTCCTCTAGCATCCAGCCTATTAAAGACTTGATGAGAACCATAAGAAAGGTGATACCACACGAATGAATTATTATCTAGATTAAAGCCTACTCCATCCCATTCCATACTATATTAATATTAAAGTCTGCTCTATAAAATAAGAATGGGACATAAATCACTTTTTATATCCATTTGCAAACCTTGACATCTAGGCTGTCTGGTAAGACTTATGTTCAGCTTTCATCCCTCACTTTCAAGACTCTCCCTGTGTTCTCTTCTATTGCTACTACCTTCTGCACAAAGTGAGGCACAGTACAGCCAGTCTCATCTATGCTTCAATTTATCAATGTCATAAATTAAGATAATCTTGCATATCAAACACTGCAGAAAGTTGAGAGGCCTACTACAATCATTTTTTGCAACGCACCTCAAGATCAACATGGGATTACTGTATTCAGTAAGATTTAATCCTTCTATGTGGCAAAAACATTAAGAACTGCAGAAAGACAAACACAGGGGATGGGTCAAAGCAAAAGCCTTGGTACCTAGGGGTAGAGGACAGAAGTCTGAAGACTCCTGAGGTACAGTCTGCAGCTACGCTGCACTGAACAAATGAAAATGCACATTACTAAATGAATGATGACAGAACAGGAAAAACTCAACTCCAAGTCCACAGTATAAAAAATGTGCGCATTTGCAATCACATACTACAAGTCTGCAGTTAGAAATCACATTAGATGGAGGTCAAACCACCTAGTATTTTCACATGAACACAAGAACTGCTGATACAGCAGTACAGAAAGCTAAAGCAGTCAATGAGATGCTTCATTTTGTGGGAAATTATGGCACGGGAAGAGAAGAACCAGCTAAAGGACTTCAGCAGCTCAAATAAGCCATTCCTCTTCCATGAGGCAAAACAACTGTGTTAGTTTTTCCGCAGCAGAGAGTTTGACCTGTTCTTAAAAACCTCCTGTCAGGGAGATCTCACGGCTTCCTCAGCAACTTATTTCACCATATAATTACTACTGCTAGAGGATATTTTTACCCATAAAATAAAGCCTAAATTACCAGACTTTTAGCTCAAGATTTCTTTTCTTACTCTCTTTACATATGCAGAAGATATTATATTGTTCCTTACATTTGCAAGTCTCTTGTTTTATTCCTTCAGTTTGTCTTTTTATTCACTCAATCATAAATTACAGTGTTTTCTCTTAAGTCACATTTTATACACCTCTAGTTATCATATTGTCTTTTCTGAATTCTCTCTCATACATAAAGCTTGTTATTTTGAGTATTTTGATGAAGATTATCATAGAATGTGAGCAGCACAGGGCAAAAGGGCTCCATCAGAAACACAAAGAGGTACACCTGCAGATACTCTGTGAGATCATTTCCTTGGAGACTAGGTTTAAAACCAAAATAAAGCAACATTAATTTAGTTACCTCCTTTTGCAGGTACAGTTTTTCCCCTGTTAACAGTCATGAATTTGTTTTCAGAACCACTGGGTTTTCTTGACTTATTTATGCCTGGAATAAATATACATATATATAAATATACAATTAAATACGTGTGTGCTAACAACGAACAGCAATTTTAAGGGGAGTCATGCACAGACTAAATCTAAAAGACCTGCAGATCAGTAGATGCACAGATTAAATGGATCAAACTGTAAAGTTCCTCAGACTCTTGCTAAGCAGGTAAAACAAGGCTGCAGAATTGCTCTCATGGATGTCAGACACCTTAACACAATTTAAAACAGTCCAAACTATCTCGTCACACGACAGAATTGCTTGTGAGATATTCATGTTTACACTGAAGGAGTTTCATTTAAATCTTTCAAACATTTACATCTATTGCATAAACACAATAAAGACTTTACAAGCACTTCATGTATATTATTCACTGGTATTCATTTCACAGTTTCTATGCTGAAGACTACATAAAGTTTGAGACCAAGTCTTCAGTCTACAAATAGTGAAGCAAGTATGCCAATGCCATTTTTATGGCCTAAAAGAGCCTAACTCTTAGAGCAGCAATGGTGTGGTGTGCACAAACAGGCACTGAAACCTGCTACAACCAACAAACAGCTGTTGTGTATTTCTGCCCGTTCGCTACCCTACCTCAAGGAGAATAAAGCTGATACCTGATGTACCCCCTCCCCTGCTACAAAAAGCAATTCCCATCTTTTTTATTTAACTGTATGTCAGCTTAATTCAGCTACAGGGGCTGAATTCATGTGCAGATACGTTTTCAGAAATTTTACATTTTAGCCATCAAAACATCAGATCAAAAAAAACTAACATGCTGTGGCTAATAGCACATTTCTCAATTTGAAGTCATCTTCTTTTCTAAAAACTTGGGAAAAAAAACTTATAATCAATCTGGATGGATGATTCAAATCCAGCAGAAACAAATCAAATGTGAAACCTCTATACAGTATCATTTTACTTTTCAGCTTAGAACTGCATCTACAAAAGCATATTAATTTTTTTATTGATCTTTACAAACTAGTGATAAGCAGGCATGGAGTTTAAAGGAAAGGAGTTTAAAGGAAAGAAGAAATTTAATCTGGTAATGCACATGAGCACAGCCAAACTAAGTTATGTGTTATGCAGCTTCATCCTCCCACTGCAGCCAGCGATCAGTCAGGCATGTTCATTCTAGTGGACCTTTGAATACATGAACATCCTAAAAGCGACAGCTTGAAGATTACTGTTTGTGCAAGCACTGCTGGCCAAATGATGCATAACTCACTCTGATTTTTACCTAAAGGAACTGTCAAATGCTTTACAAAGACAGCCGTGCACCTTTTGGGACGGAAGAGGCAGCTCATGACTAACCTGACTTGAACACTGTGTCTGTGACAAAGGCCACACTGCTCTCTGTCACAGTCTAACAAGTTCTAAACAGTACACAACAAACTGAATCAATCACTGAAGAACACTTGACAAAGTCAACACAGACGTGCTCCTGAGCAGTACTGCTAACATAATATTCATAGAAGTGTGTTACCATAGAATCAGAGAATGGTTTGGGTTAGAAGAGACCTTTAAAATCATCTAGTTCCAACCCCCTGCTATAGGCAGGGACACCTCCCACTAAACCAGGTTGCTCACAGCCCAATCCAATTTGGCCTTGAGGGCTCCAGGATGGGAGCATTCTCAACCACACTGGACAACCTGTCATGCGGGACATCAGTTTACAAACAGCTTAAATCTTTGCTGATTGTAAATACGCATAATTAGGGCTTACTTTCCTCTCATGTTAGGTTACATGAATCATCTACAATGCTGCTAAAACACCACTCTCTTACCAGCCCGCACACTGTTTTATAGCCTGCATGATGTGGTAAGAGGGGAGGCTTTAGGCCACTTGAACATGGCAATGTGAATGTATTCTTCCATCCCTGAAGCCAAGCTGCCTTAGTAAGAATCACCAAAACAGAATGCAAAAGGCAAAAGACATCCTTTGCAATATGCAATATTATATATACTACATATATGTATTTAATACAAGAATATCCATTCTCATCTGCCCCTGGATTTATTCAGAGAATTTAATTAGCAAATAAAACACAACCAGTTAAACAGCTCCATGATCGTTCTGCCAGAAAATAAATGTATTCCATTTCTACAAACAAAGTTGTATTTACATTTATTTCCAGATTTTCACTGGTTTCAGCAAGGTGTTCCAAGTTACCCAGGAAGATCGCAGGAAGTGAAATCACACTGTGTTTAGACATGTCACTGACATCACAGCCATTCACATAACACTTCGAACACTTGAGAATAAATGTTCTGGTGAGTGCCTATAGAGTTTATTATAAAGACTGTAAATCTGAGCACATCAGATCATTACAGTCACTGAGCAACTCAGTGTCCCACCAGTACCAAACCAGTGAACATCAAGTAACAGCAACATGCAGTCCATTATCACCTTTTCTTCCCACGCAATGACTTAATCCCAAACAAGTACATTCATACTAAGATTTACAGGATTGATGCTCATTCTTGATCTCTCTATCCTGTCTCAACATAAGAGAAAGTACTCACCAGAATTCACTTTGGAAGTTACGTGTGTCACATCTATTTTCTTGGATTTGATCAAAGGTGAAGATCGCGTGGAAGAACTTCGTACGGAGCTTTTCTTGTGATCATAAGCCTTGCTTATTTTAGAGAGAGGTGCAAAGATACCTGGAAAAGAGGGTTGTATGGGCCAAAAAGAACTACAGACAACATTAACATTTTATACTTTTTTGCTTTCTCTTAGAGCCGTTAATTTAAGTGTTTTTTTAGCCACAATTGTGACTTGTTCTGCTGTTGAAGCACTGGTAGGGTGCAAGGACTAACTCAAATAGAACAGTGAAACCACACCCAATTTATCTAATCCCCCAAGAGGTTTGGATCTTCCAATACTTTTTAAATTCATGTTATAAAAGAATTTCAGAAATGAAAATAAAGGTTATACCACGTTTCGGTGCACACTTGAAGTACTGGACTTTTCCAACACTCCCATTGTTCTTTCCCTCTGCTTCATCCAGCTCTATGCCAGCCCACTGCCCACTGGCAAATTCCGTTGTGCCACAAAATCTTAACGTACCAACCTACAGCATTAAGCAACAACATAGAAAGATATTGTTAAAAACGTATGGTTCAAAACAATCTACTATAGCTTAGGAAGGAGAGAGCTGGTAATTACAAAGCTTTAATCAGAACAGATAGAGAAATACAAACATAATGATCTCCCTCGATGATTGACACTCCTATCTTTCAATGCCAGCCACTGCATTTTCCAATACCTATCAGTCCTGTGTGTCTTGAGCAGAAGCAGATTATTGACAGATCATGTAACAGATAGGAATTCAACAGTAAGCACTATTGCACAATACAACTCAAACCCAGCAAGATACGTGCCTACCTAGTTCTACTTTCAGTGCCTTCCACAAGAACATAACTAGAAACCTGACTGGAAAACTTGCTGAATTGAAGATTCCATGGAAATACTAGATTTAAAGTTCCTTAATTTATTTTTTGGAACTTCATATATACACACATACACAAACATAAAATTTTGCTCACAAATGCCTTCAATGTTTACCAGAAAAATATTTTAAATCTTTAAAAAAGATTACTAATATTCTTCAATCATTTCAGAGCTGTCGATATCAGAATAAGAAGTATCAATATTAACTACAAAGTTCAATTTTTCAAATCCATTTTTAAATAGTGTCTAACAAGCTTCTTAAAAGCTATTCAAACGTGAGCTAGACCAGTAAAAGCTATATTCTTCTGCTTCCACAGAACAACACACCAATCCCGTTAGCAAAGCACTGCTTCAAAGACTTCAGCTGCATTGCACCAGTGAAACTGGGTTATCCTAAGTTAAGCAGAACCGATGGTGTTGTTTTTTTTACTGCCTTCTAGAAGCTAATAGGGTTAATTCACAAATGAATGCTAAGCAATAAATATTACTATCATTCTGATGTAACACAAGAAATGTTAATAAATAATGAACTGTGCTGATGTAATACAAGAGACTTAAAATTGTTCATAGATGCAGATGTTTTGTGTCAAAACAGCTTTCCAAATACGTTCAGCTCATTACTTTCTGTAACCAGATCCTTACTGCCATCCAGAGTTCAGACCTTCCAGAAGGGGTTTCTGACACTCAGATTTGAAATGTGTCTCCAAAGGAACAAATAAATTGACTGTCCGTAAGTTATGAGAATAGTACAGAGTCACAAAAAGGCTTAGGTTGCAAAGGATCTTAAAGATCATCTAGTTCCAGCTCCCCTGCTATGGGCGGGGTTGTCACTCATTAGATCTGAGACCAGGGCCCATCTAATGCCTGCAGCAACAGGGCAACCACTCTCTGGACAGCCTGTTCCAGTGACTCATCACCCTCATAGTGAAGAATTTCCTCTTAACATCTCATCTAAATCTCCCCTTTTTCCATTTAAAACCATTCCCCTTTGTCCTAGCATTATCAGACCACGTAAACAGTCAGCATCCCTCCTGTTTATAAGCTCCTGTTAAGTACTGAAAGGACACAATGAGGTCTCCCTGGAGCCTTCTCTTCTTCACGCTAAACCCAGCCAAACCAGCCCATAAACCACTGACACGCCCTCACCCCTTCTTTACTGGAGTGTTGCTCCAAGCCCTCTAAGCACCCTCATGGCCTC
Organism: Tragopan temminckii; assembly: GCA_028571105.1. Lineage (NCBI taxonomy): Eukaryota > Metazoa > Chordata > Aves > Galliformes > Phasianidae > Tragopan > Tragopan temminckii. Next base: position 7,461,688 of record JAOWBP010001760.1, on the reverse strand, counting down.
CTCCGGACCCACTCCAACAGCTCCACACCTTTCTTGCACTGGAGGCCCCAGGCCTGGATGCAGTACTCCAGATGGGGCCTCATGAAGGCAGGACAGAAGGGGACGATCCCCTCCCTTGCCCTGCTGGTCACACTGCTTTTGATGCTGCTCAAGATACAGCCAGCCTTCTAGGCTGCAAACACACATAGCCAGTTCACGGTGAGTTTTTCCATCCATCACTTCCCCCACAGGGCTGCTCTCAATCCATGCTGACCTAGGTGCAAGACCTTGTACTTGGCCTTGCTGAATTTTATGAGGTTTATTTGGGCCAACCCCTCAAGACTTCCCAGTTCCCTAGATGACATCCCTTCCCAGCAGCACTCAGCACACACAATACAGCTCAGTGTCATCTGCACACTTATCAAGTTACTCATCATACCTTCTGTCCTGCAATAACGACACGATCTCCCAGCTTCAGGCCAAGTGATAAAAGCATGGCCCTGCCTGTGATATGATCATAGTTTGTAATCATGGCTTTTGAGATGTCACACGACAGAGGCATCGCATCCAGCAGTATTTGCTTGATTTCTTTTGCACTGGCTGCTGCATCTGCCATTTCCAGTGGCATGTCTACTGGATCGGGAACCACATCCACTGGGATCTGCCCTTTGTCATTCTATAAAAGCATAACATAACACAGCATTTAACAGCGTAACAAATTCTTAATCTTAAGAACATTATCAGCACTCTGGACACGTGGGAAAAGAAAGCACCTGGATATAAAAAAGCATTTTCAAAGATATCTAGAGTGCATATCACATGAAACTTGCTGAACAATGATGCATCAAAAGATTCCACACCATCAGGTGATATATCATGTAATGACTTTTGACAGTTACAACGTCCCATAAAAATGAATTTGAAAATGGAAAACTGACATACCATCTACACTTTACAATACATACAGGACTGGTGGCCTGCATATAGTAGCATTTTACCTCCATCAGGCCTACAGTCTGGTTAGTAAGCAGAGCAGCTGATGTTTCTTTGTTATCAGTTATTCTGCTGACCAAGTAAACTACTAAGTAATACAGTGAGTTTCCAGAGGCTGCATGCTTCACCTCTGTATTTCTGAAAAAGATCCACCTCTGCTGTCACAACTGATGAAAGACACAAATGAGAGTTAAAGCATCAAAAATGGAACTCTACTTGAACTACTGAACTACACATGGACATGAAAAAAACAAACTTCAACACACAATATGACAAAGCATACAAAAATCATCCACTACAAGTCACAAACAAGAGGTGCTCTCTCTTCACATAATAGATATTTAGCTAACTGTTCCATTTTTCCAGCTATATTTCCCCAGATAAACAAATAATTACTGAGGTGTATACAACCTAACACCTTACCCTAAAGGCAGGATTTGCTCCATGTTCCAGCAAACATTTGACAGCTCCTGTACATAGGTTAAATGCAGCAATATGCAAAGCTGTTCCAAAATCGAAATCACTGCAGGTAGCATCCACATCTGCAATTAAATGTCACATGAGGTAAGTATGTTACTTGTACTTTCCACCCTAAAGATTTCCTGAGAAGGTACAGTTTTATATTAACATTTATACAGAAACAAAACGAGCTACGTACTGAATACATGAGAGAAGGAATTCTACAGAGCATCAACCATATCTGCAAACGTTGATTCAGACCATGAGTTAATTTGGAAGATGAGCCTTTACTTTCATTTACTTTATAATTCTGAAGACTTAAGTGCAAAACTGTTGGTATTTGAGATACCCAACCAACAGGGACAAAATTAACAAGAAACAACAGGTTTGCATGTAGGTTCACATTTCTCTGATACTTATATTTTACTTGATTTGAAATGTTTAAACAAGATGCATCTTCAACTAGGTGCCTTCCTTTGTGAGCAGGTAACAGGGCAATGGAAAACTGATTCTACCTCTGCTTTACACAAATGAATTTACACTGGCCAAGAATTAAGTGTGAGCTAGCGATTTTTGTAATTCCTGTTTCCATAGAACTGCACTCAGAAGGGTTTGGCACAGACAGCTCAGAAAACACAGCACTGCATCAGATAAGGTTCACGATACACACTGGCATTAATTTTTCCCTGTATATCTTTCAGTGTGCTGTAGGTTAGTTTTGGGTACTTCTCCTGAACTATACAAGAGAGATGTCAACTCTCTCTTGTCAGTTCGTATATAACATAAAATACCAGCTGATTTCATCCACAAACCAAATGACAAGAATATTTGCAACAGTGAGCCAATCTGAAATACTGATGAGGGACCCAAAACTTTCCTCCTAAGAGCTATGGGAGACTTTTGGTATTCTACAGCTGCAGTCTGTCCCAAAAAACACTAATCCTTTCTACAAACTAACAAACAAAATTCACCCTATTTTTATCAATATCCTAATACATTTATACCAAATTAATACTTTTAGGGCACATGAGATGTAAACATCGGCATATTATCCATATTTAAATGATATGTATGTGAACTTGATACATCCTAAGAAATATTGACTGACTTTAAAAAGATGAAAGATATTAAAGTTTAACTGTTTTTACAAATGCTCCAAATACGAATACATTTTTTTTATTTAATTTGCACACGCATGAAAAAAAGACTGTATTCCTTTTTGCAGTCATAACCACAGCTACACATGCAAAGCTGCCTGCCTTTTATCTGTCAAATGTTAAAATACCACAAGTTTAAAGTCTGGTAGAAGCTGTGTAGTAGTATCCAAATAGTGAAGCTTCCAAGTTTGATAAGGCCACCAAAGAGGCATTTTATCTTCATAAAAAGTATGTATTTATTTATGCCAAACATTGAAGTCAAGCTATTCCTCAGATATAAACTTCTACATAGTGGAGATGTGGGAAAAACAAGCAAGTCAAAGCTGCTTCAGTCACTAGTTTGTCACAGCTTGTAAGACCTCCACCTCTTCCTTTACCATTCTCCCAGTGCTTCAAACACACTTCCCAATGAGTAAGGCACTTTAAAAACCCCAGGGACCTGCCACAACACCCACACCTTTCATTTTCTGTGTCCGTCCTCTTATTTCTCAAACAACTTAGAATCACAGAATCATAAAATGGCTTGGGTTGGAAGGGACCTCAAATCAAGCTCCAATCTCCCTGCAGCAGGCAGGGTTGCCAACATCCGTATCTAATACTAGACCAGGCTGCCCAGGGCCCCATCCAACCTGGCCTTGAACACCTCCAGGAATGGGCAGGGCAGCCTGTTCCAGCACCTCACCACTCTCTTGGTAAAGAAGTTCCCCCTGATATCCAACCTACATCTTCCCTCCTTCAACTTGAAACCATTTCCCTTTGTCCTGCTGTTATCTACCCTTTCAAAGAGTTGACTCCCCTCCTGTTTGTAGGCTTCCTTTAGGTACTGGAAGGCTCCCTCAGCCTGTCTTCGTAGGGGAGGTGCTCCAGCCCTCTAATAATCTTCGTGGCCCTCTTTTGGACCCTCTCCAACAGCTCCCTGGTCCTTCTCTTATTGGGGGCCCCAGACCCGGACACAGTACTCCAGATGGGGCCTCACAAGGGCAGAGTAGAGAGGAACAATCACCTCCCTGTCCCTGCTGGCCACCCCTCTTCTGAGGGAGCCCAGAATACCATTTGCTTCCCAAGCTGCAAGAGCTTTTGTTTCTTAGATACTTCTCTAAGATATACAAAGCACAGGTGAACAAAATACAAACAACTACATGAAACAGCAGTAACACCACCTACCTTTTGGCTTTGCATTTTTCAAAATAACACTAATAAGTTCTGGAACATCAAAGTAAGCAGCATAATGCAAGGCATTCATATTTGTCCAACGGCTGCGTAAGCTGCTATCAGCACCCAGATCAATAAGCTGCATAGCAAATTTTACCGCGGTTTCAACATCACCTGCAAGGCAATTGTTTTGAAACATGCATTAGATTTGCTTCCAGGCCCTCAAAAATATGCACATATTTATGTGTAAAACAAAACATAGCTTAGCTCACAGTTTGTACCTCAGCCTGAAACAGAGTTTGCTATATTAAACAGATTTTAAACTAGTACTGCAGTTTGAAATACCTACACCACTGTCACAGCCATAACCCCACCGCAGTTCTGTATCTTCCTTTCTGACAGCCACTGGAAGCCAAAACTAAGCACTACAGTTTACTGCAGGAAAACATTCTGTAATATTCAATGGTAGAAACCTTTCTGAATTAATTAGGCTGGTACATTTATAATGACATTTCTTTACTCACCAATACCATGAGCCCCTGATTTGCAAGTGTAATGCAAGAGAGTCATATCAGTCAGTCCATCTCTGTCATTCACATTGCAACCTCTTTTAATGATCTGAGGGATGAGAAGAAAACACATTAGCTGTGGTACATCCCTGACATCAGCCTTACTTAGCAAGTTAATTCAGATATGGGTTCTTTTTATTTGCTAATAACGAAAAAGCTTCCTAGAACTACACTGTAACTGCAGAACTGAGCAACATGCAGAAATGTAATAGATAGCATTATCTGAATATAGCTAACTTTCATTATTTAACACTTCTAAAACTTTCTTATATTATTACTAATGATGTATATGACATACACTGAAAAGTTAACAATTTTACTGAACAGGAAAACTGCAGCATTTAGAAGTCCCTCCCTCCCATTATTTGGTTTCTTAATACTAATTTCCCCCCTAGAAAAACTTGTTATATCATGGTAGGAAGAATTTTACCCATTAAAGCCTGTAATCCAGAAGAAAAATATGAACGTAGGATAGAACACAAACAGCAGGTCCTATGAAAGCAGGCTATTGCAAGTCTCAAAAATATTTTGGATTCTACCTCATTTTGGCCTTGGAAACATCACCCTTAAGGTCAGGCTTCAGTGAAAATTCATGTATCAATTTTATGATTACTCTTAAATAAGAAAATGAAGCACCAAGGTTGAGGGCCTCTGAGAAATAACCATTATGAGAAGAACCATTCATTTTCTACCATCTATTCAAACATGCTGATTTGTCAACCAATCCTTTCCTCCTTTACAATTGAAAACAGAAAGTGTGTGAGATACAAGGCACTAACCAGTAACTGTGAGAAGGCAAAACCTGTATGTGCATTTAGGAACAGTCCTACTTTTGAATGAACTGTTTTAAATTGGTGTCACTAAAGCATACAATTAATGCCATAAGTGTCCAAGGACCTTCATTTACACCTCACCTCGTTCCCAATAATATCAATGTTCTGCTGGACCTGTGGAACCCACTGCCTTAAGATAGCAAACAATTCAGAAACAGACGTTTTGGGGTTGAAAAGTATTTCCTGGCATGCTGCGTCATTGGGATCGAAGAAGGAAAACTCTGCTTAAAAAAAAAAAAAAAGGGGCTTATGTACAATTAAAAGTTCTAACATTCTCCAAGAACATGTATAGTTTTCAATCTCAGAGGCAAAGAACGCAAGAGAGATTACTCCATTAATAACCACTAGAAAATTAAAATGTCTGATTAATTCAGATAAGGTTCTTTAATGTCTGGTCTATTTATACTAAAGTCTTGCTTATCAGTCAGAAAAAGTATTAAATTGGGACCAAATACAGTGGTACTACAAGGTTAAGTTTAGGCAAGGACCAGCAGAGATGAGCAATGATTATGCAAATAATGGCTCAGCCTTGTTTCAAGCTAGGCAATGCTGCTGACATCAAGCTGCTCCCAAAGCACAGGCGAGCCTCTTGATGTCTCAAGTTAAGTGATAAAATACACATGCAATTCTTCCATATGCTGTAAAACATCTTTTCCTTCTCCTTCCATCACAATTCACATAAAACACAGCAAAACATACACAAATCAGGAAGGCATTAGTGGCCTCCATTTTTTTCCAGTCATGAATGTATCCATCCCACCCGACAGCAACTGCAGGTAACAAACAAAATAAGCTATCAAATCAAGGTGAGAAAAAAAACCAAAACTATCTAAGATTTTAAGCTTCACATTGCTTCAGGCAACTCAAAATTCAGTCATGAGAAACGCCTTATTATTCAAGTACGATATTTCACATTACTTTCATGCATATATCTGTGCATATACACAAACTGTACTGTTTTAAACTGATGGAATTGCTTCCAACTCAGAAAGAACCTGGATAGCAGCAGCTATTAGGAGAAGGAAGGGAAGCAGAACCTACTACCACCTTCAAATGACGGAATAATGGGAAACACTCAACTTTCACCCCTGCTGCAGTTGTCATGGAGTTTCCTTCTGAAAAGGTTTCAAGTTAACGTACGTCAGCTTGCACCAATCACAGATAAAACTCTCTCTGAATGGATAATTAACGAAGGATAATTAACATATAGCATCAGACACCTGAAACAGGACTGGGTGTACGACGTGGTGTTAGGTATCTTCTGGATGACCCACCCTAACCTTTCTTCAAAGAGAGCACACCACAATTCTAGATCGGATTAACAAATAAGAGCACATACGCAGCTCACTTCCTGAGTACTTAGCGCTCCTCTAACAGCACTTCCTTGATTCAGCAAGAATGAATAAGGAAGACACCATCACTGACTTTTAGCATGACTTTTTATTTGTAGCTCGCCTTCCTGAAATAAAAAAAATGACACTCCATGCTTCTCAACTGATGTCCTATGCATTGACACAGATCTTCTCGTTTCTCGTTTAATATTTAGCCCCGTGCAGACCTCAGTTATCTCATGCTGAAAACTCTGAAGGAAACATGATCAGCCAACAAGATTAATCACCTTACGTGACATGCGTGATTCTTATTCTGCCAAGTTTTCCAGCTATTAACACAAACCAAATCATACCAGTAATCAACTCTAACAGGCTGCAAAGCTAAAAAAAATGAGAATATATCAACAGCAACCATCATAAGTGCTTAACAGCCAATCAGCTGCAGTGCTTGCAAGAGGAAACCAACATCATCATACAGAAAAATCTTTCAAAATAAAAAGTTCTACAGTAAGATGATAGTGGCATCTTTAGTTTTTAAGATACATAGATGCCATTTTGAAGACATTATAATTGTAGCTCCCTATGAAGATCATTATCCAAAAGGACATTTTAATCTATCGTATTTCCTGTTTTAAATATTATTATAAACACATGAAGACAATTTGACATTTTTTCCAAAAGCCAGTCACTAGAAGGTGCTATAGTTTCCCACTGAAAACCATTCCCTCAGCCCTCACCACTACAAACATCCTACCCTTCCAACAGAAACAGTTTAAATACTGAAAGCCCACTGACAAAAAGCTTGATGCACGCACAACTACGGCTGAATTTAATTAATGCAATTTTGCACCTTAATATGATATCCAATTCTACATCTAGACCTATAAACATCCAGCCACATATAGAGAAGAAATAGTAGAAGTTAAAAGACATAATTAAAAGTATATGTAATAAGAAAAATGAAAAAAGCACGAGTCTTAATTTTTCATCTCCTTTTAAAAAAAAAGAATCCAATTAATAAGCAGTACTTTTTTCCTCAAAAGAGAGTATAAGGAGTCAATAGTTTTTCTCAATATTTATCACTCAAATTTACTCTCTTTTCACCACAAACTCTTATTCTGTTAATGTACGTACCACAGTCTGAAGGCATCGGTGCTGCAGCAACAGAAAAAGTAACAGATGTTTCAGAGCTTGGAAACAGAAATCGATCTCTTTCAGTGAAAGAATCTCCTCCAAAGGAAGGTTCTGGGATACCCTCTATGGTCATCTTCCAGAAAGCCCCTTTAGCAGGAAGGAAAAAACGAACAGCATTGTTAGAAATTCTCTGGATTAGTTCTGTTGCACTAAAATGCAACATACAATTACCACCTTCTAGCCAACTAATAAAATGTATTAATTCTTAGGAGCGAGTGGAGCATGGTGTCAAGGATACCCAGCTTCTACATTTGATTTCACCACCAAACTCACATGTAATTAATGGAGAGCATAAAATTTCATCACGGTTTCCCACTCAGGCAGTATGAAAATTACATTGTAACTAGGAACTACAAGTGATAACAAATTTAGATGCTTTACAACTTCAGGAAAAGGTTAAAGCATCAGATACTCTTCCTCACACTTAGCACATATCGTTCTCTCACACTATCAGCAAGAACATGCTCCCAGCTGCTGCTTTCTCCTCTTCTAATTCTCATGACTTGAACTGTCTGCAGCTTTATGCGGCAAGATTAATCACTGAGTGATTCACTCCTGGATGCATGATTCTATCACCTCCTTTCCCAGCTTCTCCTCTCTGTGTATTAAAATAGCACACTTACCGCTGTGTTGGAGCACCCACCCAGCTGTTGTTTCCAGCCAAGTTTTCAAGCCTTACAGAAACCTGGGAGAGAAAAGAAAAATGAAATGGCCACGCAAAGCTCTAGCGACGTGTTCCAACCAGGCCATGCTGTGTTCTACTTACTGCCTTCCTGCTAAGAGAAGAGAAGAGCTGGCTACTACTCCTAAGACATCTACTTGGGCAAATCCAGCAATAAATGAAGAAAAATTTTATTTCTGAATGAAACAGACTGAATCTCATAGCTGAAAAACCTGAACTTCTGCATATTGAAACTTCATAGCTAAGTAAAGCAAAAGGAGCACATCTATTAAATGAGCCTACATTTGCATTCTGGAGAACGCTATACCAGTCCTCTAAGGCTCCAGAATTTGTTTAAACACTTTGAAAGAAAGAAAGGATGAATGGAGATTCAAGGTATGCCTGGTTTTATTACACTTTATCCATGCACAAGTGAATGAGAGGGAAAAAGTGTTTTCTTTGTTATTTTGATTTTAAAGATTTGTTTTGTCTCTCCTACATACAACAAGTGAATGCATTCATTCTAGCATTTTCCCAAATAAATCTGCAACACCGTTTGGGACCTCGCACAATCCACAGTCTAACATAGAAAACATTTTAGCAGTGGTTGCAGCTGCCAATCGTGAAGGAAATAAAACCTCTTTCTCTTCTTCCACATCATGCACAGTTCACCTCCAAGTTTCCTCAACTTGGAAAAGAGATCCAGATGACAAATGATCATTTCTCTACTACTAGCTTACTTCCTCAGTCTTCTACAGCAGTACAAATAAATGCATGCGTTGGCACAAAAGAAAGATCAAGGGGGAGGTCACTGGGAATGGCAGGACTATTTCTTCCAACTACATTATTAAATTGCATTGGCTTCAGCAGTCAATTCAACAGGGCCAAAACTATCACTAATTATTTCAATTGATGTTTTCATCTAGCAACAGAGTTTACATTTTGAATAGCTCTATTATTATCAAACACTGAGAGCAATGACTTTCTTGTACAATGGACTAGGAAGTCTTTTAAAACATAAGATAGTAATTTCATCTTGTTTGTAAAGAACAGTGAAATACACTTGCTACCCTCTGATATTTGTTCAGAGACTGTGGTCAAAACAAAGGTGTACGAATCCACATCATTTTTCCACGGAAAGCACATACAACACTCTCACAGAACATACAAGTAATATGCATGCATATGGAAGACAATTTAACCCATTCAGCCAGGAAAAAAAAAAAAAAAGAATTAAAAGATTTCCACACAGCACTGCCAGTACAACAGTGAAAAAACAAAAGCAATGCAATCAAAAGTAGCCACACCTGACTGAGCAGCTCCTAACAGGTGAGATGCATAAGGTTCGATTGCAAAATCAGCTGGAACTAGAGATCAGCAGAGATATTTGAAAGGTAGTACAAACAGTGCTGTGTATTGCACACAAACAGACTGAACAGAACAGAATCGGTGCTTTTGCAAGTGGCCAAGTCATCTTTTACATGGAAGGGCCAGAGGGAAGAACACAATCCATCCCACACAAATGAAACAAACAACTGAGCAAAGCAGGCCGGGAAACAACCCGGGTTGCTGGGCAGATGACACTAAGACCCAAGCACCACAACGAATGTGCCAACACAACACCACTAAGAATGACTTCAAATGCTCGCACCAGTGCCAACGGCCCCTGGCCTACATCTTTACACCGTGAGATTTTTATTAAGATCTTGAAGTATATTACCATTTTATGACACAGAACTGAAACATGAAGGGTCAAGGCAACACGTTCTGCACCCGTGACTACCTCCAGAGCCCGCAAGCTCAAGTACATGAGCATCACGACAGTTAGCGTGACACACACACACCTGGAAAGGCAAAAGGAAAGCAAAAGTTTGACGACAATTTCTAAGAAATGGAAAAAGGGGAAAAACGCCATCTTTGCGATGACTCCTGTTCCAAAGAGAAGCACGGCACTGAGATATTAATAACAGCCAAGATATACTGACTCAGATGGGAAGTGGAATGAAATAGCTTCCAGAAATCAAAGTATGGAAGAGTCAATAAGGGCAGAAGGAAATGGTTAGAGAAACTCAGTGGGAAAAAAAAATGCCAGATTTCTTTTTCGCAGCATTATTAAATACTGCTAGGCACAGCTTAGTGCAGCAGAGAGCACCATACTTACTATCTGCCAGCCATACGCCGCTGTGATCCAAACGCAACCTGAAAACGAAAGAGAAATATCACTGGAAAGAAAGAATGAAGAGAATTTGACAGTCGTCACCTGCACATACAGTGCTGCTGCCAAGGCTGAGGGCAAGCACAGGCTTCCTAACACCCACAGCTTACACACACACAAAAAAAAAAGAAGTTGTATAACACAGGATCCACTTTTTCGTGTAGATTGCACCATTTCCAACCTCACTGCAGAGCAGCAGCGAACTGCTTCCCTGCAAGCACCGCACAGCACCTGCAAGCTCTGAAGGACTCGAAGCGACGGCACACACCTGCGCTGGGAGTCGAGCAGCAGGCCCGGTCAGCAGGTGTGCGCCATTATGGACAACCACTGCAAATAACGAACTGCCCGTGTGTGAGCAAGAAGAAAACCGCAGCCCGGGGCGCCCGGCCCTCCGCCGCGCTGCCTGCCCGCGCATGGCGGCGCCCGGCCGCTCGCACAGAGGGCACGC
>JAOWBP010001760.1:7431144-7450581 GCA_028571105.1 Tragopan temminckii | reverse complement strand
CGTGCGCCTATCGGCTCCAGCACCGCCCCTCGGCCCGGCCCAGCGCTCCTCTTCACGGGCTTCGCGTTGCTTAAGCGGCGTAGGCAGTTTTGCGCATCCCTGCGTGGCTGTAGACTAAAACGCGCGGCCTTAAATACAAGTTGAAAACCGGTTTCACCCGGAAGCAGCTGGCAGCGGAGGTGGGAGCTCTCATCGCTGCTGGGTGCGGGCAGGGCTGGGAAGCAGCCTGCTTAATCCTCTGCACCTGCCCTGCTCACCTACCCCGCTCAGAGCAGTCCTGGAAATAAAGTCAGGGAGAACTAAAAGCAGGCACGCTGCAGCTGGATCTGCGGGCAAGCAGGGACCTAGTCCCTGTGCTCCATATTGTAAACCTAATAGTGATCTAGATCCAAAGAGCTGTAGAGCGACAGATCTTGCAATGGAAAATGCAACTGCATGCAACTGGAGCCCAGGCTACTGGAAGGGAAGAATCATAGATAATAACTTAGACAAATGCTGCTAATATTTTACATTTCCATCTGGGTCACCGTGGCGTAAATGTACCTGGTGTTTATAACCAGTCTTTTGTTTTTGTTTTTCCAGTGATAATTTTAATTGCGGGGGTGGAGGCAAGATGAATAATGGAAACAACAACTGCAGATTACCTTGAAATGAAGCAGTGTGCAAGGCAAGAACTGGAAAGAACTCAGCTCCCAGAGACTTGGAAACTGCAAGTAGAACAGGAAAGTGCAGCTGTAGGAGTAAACGTGATGCCAGAGATCTACGGAAAAGCTAAGGTAGTCCTTCCTCCACTTCTTAGCTACGTTTCATACTTTGGAAGAGGGCAGAGAAAATTGTAACTTGGGTAAATGCAGATCTGCTATGCTCACCAGAAGGGTACCTTAAAGAAGGAGTTTGAAGTATAACAAAAGACATAGATATAAGTGAGATGAAATGTCAAGCTTGATACCAGCTTGCACGTTTTGTGTGATGCTTGATATTAGAATCATAGAATCCTTATGGTTGGACTAGATGACTCTGAGGGCCAGAGTCAATAAGCAATAAGCAGGGACACCACAGCTACGTCTGGTTGCCCAGGGCCTTATCCAGCCTCACCTTGAAAGTCTCCAGAAACAGGGCATCAACGACGTCACTAGACAATTTTAGGGCAGATACTAAATAATGGAAAGTAGTTTGATAGGGAAATTATTAGAAATTCTGGAGCAGATTAGAATTCAAGAGATCAACAACACGGGTAAAGTGCAAGCACAGATGGAAACAGTGCTCAAAGCAAAGCTGAATGGAATGTATTGGGCTGGGAGAGGTTACCGATGACATCCAGAGGTGTTCTTCTTGGAACTAATTCTTGTTTCTTATTTCTCTTCAATGATTCTGGCAGTGGAAAAAAAAAAAACAAAAAACACCAAGTTGATGAGACAAAAGAAATGAATTGCTGTTAAGAAAAGAATGCATTTATGAGATTGTGAGGTCTCATCATACGGAAGCAACTAAGAGACAGGTATGACTGTAGTCAACAATTACTCGAGAAACATTGATAGCAATAACAATGGAATCACATAAAAAGTAAATGGCTACCTTAGGATGCATAACTTCCAGTTGTGTTCATGTTAGCAAGTTCTGCCATCTCCTATGGGAAATCCTATGCAGTTCTGACTGCCCTTCCCTCAAAGATGGAGCTCATCTCACATGTTCACAGATGATTTCCTAGCATAGCCAAGGAAAAGAACAGTCCATTTTAGGGGCTCACAAGAGCATGGCTTGTTTAATGCAGCAAAATGAAAAGTGGGACAGATGATTATGGTTGCTGTCTGCCACATGCTGTGGAGAATGGTGTATGAATTCAAAGTAAACACTGAATATGAGGATAAAACTGGGTATGAATACTTTTCTGTTAGAAAGTGAAAGCAGGCAGCACCTAGCCAAGCATCTCAGGTTCATCAGAACCTTCTGGTTGTAGCAATGAAGGTGAAACCCAAACATTTTAACCTGGAATAAATCCTTATGTCTTATGTTCTTGTGGCTGCAGCCACAAGGGAGAACAGATATCATTGCTTGACAAAATGCCTGCACGTCCTGAGTTCCACTTACCAGCCCCACAATGGAAATTAAAAATAAAGCCTAGTTCTATGCCTTTTTACAAAATCTTATTACAATATCAGGATATGAGTCTAAATAAAATTCTGTCCAGCCTATCCTGTCTGACTCATTCTGTGATGCCATGGGCAGTGTAATTGCTGAGCACCTGGAGAACTGTAATATCTCAAACAATGAACTACAGCCCCTCTCACCACATCAGGAAGATGATGAAGAACAAAGCTTGTGAGCAACAAAACTTTTTTGTTGTTTTGCTTTTATTTCTCTTCTCAAGCAGAAATAGGGCATTACTAACCACTTCCTTCATCTTCTCAAATGTTCGTATTAGAGGAAAAGGGTCATTTAAATAGCTGTGGAAGACTTCAGCTTCCAGCAGAGCTACTCTGGAACAAAGATCAGAGTAATAATGAGAACAGTGGAGCAAAAAGCACATTTGTAAGACACTGGATGCTCCAGGAGCTGCCCTCAGTTAGGTGCCTAACAGGAAAGCTGTGTATACACATTTGGCTCATGCTTTGAGGCACCCTACAGGAGGAAGCCAGTAGGAGTGCTTATCTTGATGTTCAGAGAACACCTGAGATACTTTAGATAAGGAAACCTACTGTTGGAGAGGCACAAAGCTTAACAGCTCCACTGTTTTCTACAGTGACCTGGATTATTTTTTCAGGAATGCAAGTCACCTGGACCTAACCTCTAAATCCATTTCCAAAACAGCACAGCCACTTCCCAGCAGAAGTAACAGAACCAGCTGCCTGCCTGTTAAATTCTGGCACCTGATAGAAACGTGCTTTCCATGACGTTGTTCCACAACTACAAACCTGCATCCACTTGTAAGAACTGATGCAGCTACTGCTGAGGCTAGGCCTGTCTCCCTTTTATTATGTAAATTTGCGTAATTCTGGAAATCTGTATTTGAAACATTATTCTGTTTCCCACAATTCTTAGTTCTAACTTCTACATTCTGGCACTGTCTTAACCATTGAAAACAGCAGTGAACATCTGCCAGACAGCTGTCTTTTAAATACTGGGGGATTCATAGCAATGAGTAATGATGATCAAGTGACCAGAATACTCCTTTCAAAAGCAGTGAGCACATGTAAACATACCTTACAAAATCACTGCTAACTTTGAGCAGCGTTAGGTCCCATATGATTTTGCTTTAGTCCCGTGGGGCACCTGAGCAGTTAGCAGCCCCTGTAGAGGCTGAACCACAGAAGTGTCTCTAATTTTCTACTGCTATTTCTTCTAATTTCCTCTTTGTTTAGTGATATCTAGACCAACAGTTTGAACAGCTCTCTGGTTATATTCAATTCGCTGGTATTGAAAACAACACCACCACCACTCTTTGAAATTGTTATTATCACTAAAGCCCTCCATAATCTCTCAGTAAACAAAAATTTTTCTCAGAAGTCATCTACAAATGCAAGCCTTCACCTTTTAAAACCTGAAAGGAGCATTCATGCACATTGCTCTTTAAAATCCTGCAGCCTTTCAGTAGCCTCCGTTATCCTTTTTTCTTACTTTCATAATTTTTAGGCTACATTATTCGTTTCATACTGAAATTTCAGTTTTTTTCAACATCATCCCGCCTTGAAATCCATCCCTCAGCTACCACATGGACAACATCTCTGAAGGCTGAGTACCATACATCTCCATCCAGACTCAGGCCTCGTTCTTGCCTTTCGTAGGGCATTTACAGTGCTTCTAGGCCCATTTGCAGACTAGTATGGTTTTTATTATCTACTGCACCAGCTATTTCTGGCAGGATTTAAGAATATTTAAGTTCTTCCCTGTAAGAGTGCCATGCAACCAAGCAGCAGTGAAAATACTGCCAATTTTAACAGGAGGAAGAAAGGGTATGAAAGGTGAAAAGGCATTTTAAACTAAATCCAACATTCAAGGGAAAGTCTCTGTTAATTCTTAATGATCTTACCATGCTTCTCCCCTAGACTCTGTTCCTCAAACATAGTCCTGTGTTCACATGGGGCACTTGTAAAAGTCAGCAAGTTCACAGGTAACAACACAGACTCAGACCAACTGTCTACCTTTCGATTTTTGTTCTGTAAATTATAGCACTGTAAGCCAAAGTATTAATATAGTAACTCTACCAGGAATTACATCAATATATAGCACTCATAAACAACAGATGACAAATTCATCTCATTACCTTACTGTCAAAAATATTTGCTTGTCACTCTCCTCATCAGTATTCTCTTTACCACCGTTTTCACTTGCCACCTCTTTTGTTAAACTGCCATGAGGCAAAGCATTTTCTTCTGCATTTTCCATGCAGTAAAGCTTTTTTTTTCTGCTTTAAATACCTCAGACTTTCAACACAATATGTATTTACTTAGTAACAAGAATATCAATGACAACTGCAGTTTCATAAGTGGTTGGAAACAGGCATAAAATTTCTTCTCTCTCACAGAAGCTAATAAGTTTG
Source organism: Tragopan temminckii (assembly GCA_028571105.1). Taxonomy (NCBI): domain Eukaryota; kingdom Metazoa; phylum Chordata; class Aves; order Galliformes; family Phasianidae; genus Tragopan; species Tragopan temminckii. The sequence goes on along the minus strand of JAOWBP010001760.1, from coordinate 7,446,044 downwards.
ACAGAACATTAAAGTAATTATACTACATAGACATGCAAGCGACAGAGTTAGGACAAAACACGTGCCTTGTTCAAACGTGTTTTCTATGACTCAGAATCTCTATTTAAAAATAAATAAATAAAACAGCATAAGTTAATATTAGTTAATATTAATTGTAGAGTGATAAATACATAACCATCATAAATTAGCCACTGTGGGTAAGCCACATGGCAGTGGGGTGCAGAAGCATCTGAAGAATTAGCTACATTACATGAAAGAAGCAGAGCCAAGAAGTAATTACCCAATGTTTTCCAGAAAAGCACTGAAGAAAATGGCTGTGCTATCACACACATTAATTGCAACTAATACGTCCCAGAAAAATTACCTAAGAGAAAGGAATAGTTTTAAACGTTTTCTTAGGAGTCACTGGCATGCCTTCTCCCTTGTAAAACAAGTTAAGTTTGCTGCTTCTGTTGAACAGAAGAAATGTGAATAACGAGGCTACAGAAAGTAATTATTTTCCAGGAGAACAATCTGCTACAGCATCAAGGAATGAGTCATGTAAGCAGCTCATTCAAGCCTGAAAATGTTTTAGAGGCTTGGCAGTATGAAAACATTTTGGGGAAGCAGACGAGTTACCTGCAATCACACAGAAATTGCTATAGAGAAGCAGTAGGCTTCTCCCCAGAGATAGGTTTAGCCACTCTTGTCTGCAACCTTTTCTGACACTGAGAAATTGATAACTTTGGTAGAAAAGCTACTCTTTGAAATTAAAAGATGAATCCATCAAACATGAATAATGAAGAGGGAAACAGAGACTCAGTGCTATTATCATCCTCACCCATGTGCTGCCCTTTGTAAGTAAATACTTGGATGATATAGAGTCATAGAATGGTTTGAGTTAGAAGAGTCCTTCATAAGTCATCTGGTATAACTCCCCTAACACGAATAGGGACACCTACATTTAGATCAGGATGCTCAGAGCCCTGTCCAGCCTGATACTGGGTGTCTCCAAGGACAGGGCATCCACCACCTCTCTGGGCAACCTGTGCCAGTGCCTCACCACCCTTAACATAAACATCCTCATCTTTATATACAGTCTAAATCCTCCCCTCTTTTAGTTTGAAATCATTTCCACTTGTCCTGTCACAACACTCCTGCTAAAGAGCCTGTCCCCTTCTCTCTTCTAGCTCCACTTTTGATACTGAAAGGCCGCTCTCAGGTCTCCCTGGAGCCTTCCCTTCTCCAGGCTGCACAGCCCCAGCTCTCTCAGCCTAACCTTGTAGGGGAGGTGTTCCATCCCTTGCATCACTTTCGTGGCCCTCCTCTGGATGTGCTCCAGCAGGTCCACATCTCTCCTGTACTGAGTACTCTTCATTTGGGCACAGTACACCAGGTGAGATCTCTGCTGCTTTGTCACAGTATTCCAATTTCTGCTTTGGCTTCTTTAACTTCTTTTTCAGAGTTAGGTTATTCTGGAGGTTGTTTTCCCAAGAAGAAGATGCAGCAAGTGATAGCCAAACTAACAAAAAGGAACAATTCTGTTTTGGCTTTTTAAGTGGTTTGAATAACTTTTTGTTTCTAGAAACCGGTCTATATTTTTAATTTTTAATTATTTTTTTTCACTTTTTTTTTTTCCCTTAGAGTTTTAACGCTTGAAGTCATGCCATTAAAAGAACCAGTCTCTGGCAGATGAGGAAGAAGTAAAGGCAAGCAAGTCACTTTTGTGCCTGTGAAGAATACATAAGCATTTTATCCCAAGAAACTCAGAGGAAGGAAAACCTGTGGGTTTTTTGTTTATTGTTTAGTTTTAGAGATCTGTTATAGGAAAAGTGTGTGATTTTTTTTGTGGTCCTAACATGGGTTACAGACATTTGAAAGATTGAAATTGATAGTTCCGCCTGAGATTTGTCTTTTTTTTTTCAAAATTAAAATACTGAAAAATATTGAAGCCCCTTGAGGCAGAAGCATAATAAGTACCTCTAACCCATTTGATTCTCCTTGTATTCTCCAGCTGCTATATACTCCATCAAGGTCATCTTTTTCTTGGTTAAGCAGTATCTAGTGGCATTTGTGCACACGTTCAAGTAATTTCCTTTCAAAAAGGCTTCAAAATACAGTTGCTTTCTTTGGATCACTATATTCAATTATGCATTACATTTTTGCAACAAGGAAAAGAAGCAGGGACAGGTACCAAGTTCTCTTGCCACCCAATATAGTGCAGAAAAAAATCTGCCTTTATAAATACAACTTGGATTCTGACTGGTTGGTGCCTGCTTACCCTAATGAGCTTAAAGTCTTACTTGTAGTGAACATCTGTCAAGACAGAAGTGAGGCACGCAAGTCCTCTTAATCCATTAGCTCTAAATCCAGCAGAGCTTTCACACACTTTTTTTTTTTTTTTTTTTTAAATCAAAGAAGAAAACCTGTGTGGAAACATACAGTGGGACAATGCACGACTGCAAGACCAGATTCTGGACGATAAGCATGTGAGATTTCACGGCAAACTACATCAAGAACTGTCAACAAACTAAGATTGTGATGGAAAACTTGTGAGAAAAAGGCCAGTCTGCAGTTCGGGATGAGACAGTGAGTTCGATTCTTTGTTGTATTTTCTATAGTTATCTAGATTTTAAATCAAAAATACAGCCAAAGACGAAGAAAAGATGGGCTGCACACCATCTCACAGTGAGATTGTCAGTACTCTTGCAAGAAGTGGCCTTAAGGCTTTGAATAAGCCCAAAGGTGTTTTGCGTATTGATCCAACAGATAAAGGAATCCCACTGCTAGTTAAAGGTTCATCTTGCTACAGTATTGATGAACTTCACCAATATGGGGTCCAGAGCAATGACTGCCTGATAGAAACCAAGGAGAAAACATCTGAGCAGGATAAAAGTGATCATTTGCAGTTTTCTTCCAACTCTCATCCAAACGTCCCCATTTCCAGGGAAGACAAAGTAATTGAGAGGACAGCCACAGAGGCTGAAGTTATATCCAAACTGATTGAATCTCAGAAACACATCACAGAGGCTGTACAGATCAGAAAGCAAAGCTCCTGTGAATCAGAAGCATCAGTGTTCATTTCGGATAATAAGAATGAAAGCAACACAAAGCAAATCCTAAAGAAAGGGAAGAAGCCAAAGAATCAGAAGTCAGCAAAGCAAGGTCGACTTAGCAAAACTAAAGAAAAGTCCATTTTGTCCCCATATGAGACAGAGAAAAAGGTGGATTTTCCAGAACTGCTTGTTAAGGCTCATCAAAGTGCATACGCTTACTTAAATCCCAATCTCTCCAAGTATGAAGCAATACTTCATATGGCTGATCAGGCTGCCCAAACTCAGCTCTTCCTACAACAGATGGTAACCTTCCTTGTGCTTCGCTTTGATGAAATCAACCAGCTCTTGGAAGAAATTGCTAATGATGGGGAAAATCTTCTCAAAAACGTGGGGGGGAATCTGGCATGGCCATCAGAAAAAGGTGATTTGAAGGAGCACCCTGATCTTCTGCAACAACTACTGCAATACACAATCAATAAAATGCAGTTACTGAATGGAAAGCTAGCCTCTCTCACCTCTGATGCCCTGCAGGAGACATGCAACTACCTGCAGACTGCTGCAAGCAACTTGGAAGGAAAACTGAAAGCAAAGCAAATGTTTGATGAGCGCCTGCTTCAGACAGTAAGGCAGCTTGAAGCCTCAACCATGGGGAACCCTCAGTTCCATGGTGATGACAGGACTCTCTGTTCTGAAGACAGTGGCATTGGTGTGGATAACGAATCCCTCAAAGACTTCAGTCCTTTCAGCCAGCTTGGAGCACAAGCAAGCTTTGATTCCTCTGCACATGGCGTTCTGTCCCAAAAGCACACCGGAATGATGGAGCACATCCACAGTGGAACAAGGACACCAGGCACAGCCACATCTCCTAACTACGCGCTTGAAATGCATTTTAAAGATGTGCTTCATTCATCTGTACAGAGTGGGGAAGGAACTACATGTCAGGGAGGAGTACCGGAAGGTATTTCCAACATGGCACAATATGCAAGCTTGAGCAAAAGCCACTCCTGTAACTCCTTCCAGTCTGACTCTACTCAAGAACATGAACATTTCCAAGTTGGTGAATCAATAGATTTTCCTTCAGATGATGATGATGAAGGGAGCACCCTGGGGGAGGATGATGACAACACAAGTTTATCAGAAATGGGGAAGGATACCCTGCCGAAGAGGCCCCAGTCTTCACCCGCAGTCACTGATAACACACAAAGGCAGTCTATCAAAAGGACAGAAAATGCAGAGGCAGAGGAAATGATTCTGAAGATGAAAGATGCCATCAGTGAAAAAATCAAGTTTGTCCCAGCTAAGTCTAGGCGTAAAGAATGGATGGAGGATGAGAGCGGAACAGCCATCTTAACAGCAAGGCCCAGTACAGCAACAGGCAGACAGAAAACCTTTGGTAAACAACGACGATCCCGGTCAGAGGAGTCCCTCAGAAGCCAGGCAGAGGACCCAACCCTCCTGGAGCTTCAGAGAACTCAAAAGGAGCTCAGCAAAAGGCTAGAAATGTTTTACGGAAAGGAGACAGATAACAACAAAGAGCCTTGGAAACTGAGAACAACACGTTACTTGCAGGATGAGCAAGTTACTTCTAGGTCTTCTAGCAAACTGAAGGCATGCCTCTCAAAAAATTTCAGCATCCTGCCTAACCAGGATAAAGTCCCTTCGTACATAGTTGATCAAAATCCTGCCCATCAGCTGGATGAAAAAAGAGACAAGAAGCCTTTGAAAGTTACTGTGCCCACCCAGGAGACATCATCAGGGAACGAAGAAAACAAGCCTTCTGGAACTCAAATGCTCAGTGGCAGCAGTTGTGCCCCCCGCCAGTCTGTCAAAAAGCTCATTGAAACATTTAGTCCCACTGATGAACTTGGAAAAGCCACACCTTTAAGATCTTTAGGACCAGTAAAATGCATGAGAAAATTTGGACTTCCAGTCATCCCACCCACTGTTCCCTTTCAGAGAGGCCTAGCGCCTTTAAATGTTAAGCATCGCATTTCACCAGTAGAAGGCACAAACCTTTCAAGCAACAGTGGAGTTTGTTCTAACTTTCCAAATGCCTTTCCTCCCATACCAGCTGCAGAATTAAGCAAGGACACAGAGGAACAGACAGATGAAGATATTGAGAACTTGCCACCACCACCTCCTGAAATGCTAATGGACAATACTTTTGACTCCTCTGAGATGGAAGAAACTGCAATAATAGAAGGAAGCTCATCAGAAGATGCCAAAAAGCCTGCCAAAATGGAATTTCAAGCTACTAAGAGAACACAAGTCTCCCCAAAAATGAGGGCCTCTCTTCAGTCCATTGACTTATTACCAAGCAAAAATATCAATGGTCCCAGTGTGGCTGCTAACAAAGTTCTAAGGAACAGCGAACCGAGGGATGATAAACTGCAGATATATTCTCTGGAGTTGAACCCTACTAATGTGCACATCCCTAGTCAGGAAGAGATATTAGCGACCCAGAGGAAAGAGGCTGCAGATTTGTACAAACAAACGCATAAAATTATTCCTCTTCAAAATCCCAGCGGGGCTTCCAAACCACACAGCAGCAGCTCAGAGGGCATGGAAGCCAATTCACCCACAACTTCAGTGCCGTACCAGAAGCACAGCTCTCCTGACTCTCTCAAGAGAAATGAAAAAGGCTCAGCATTCTCTAGGAGGGTGTCCCCAGCGAGAACCCCTCCTTCTTCTCCGCCAACTGAGAAACGGCTTTCCAGCCCTCCAACACACCACAGACACTCTCTGCAAGCTTTTAGCAACCCACAGCCCAGCTCGCCCACCATGCAGAGGAAACCCAGCCCCCCTGCCAGCCCCAGAGCACCTAGCCCTCCCTCACAGAAGAAGCTGCCCTCTCCACCTGCCCAGCGCAAACTGCTCAGCCCTCCTGCAGAGCATAAGCAGAGCTCATCAAGCTCACACCGGCCACAAGGCTCCCCAGCATACCGCCGTGACACAGGCCCTGCTCCATTTCCCATCGCCCCATCCCCACCAACCTCCCCATCTCGCTCCTACAGAGGATCAAGAGCAAGTCTGGATGCTGGGGATGAGCCCCAGCCTTCCTCCTCCAAAAAAGGCAGCAACGTACATTCAATATTTTGCCCAGCCACCTCTTCCTTATTTGAAGCGAGACCTCCACCAGCACCCAGCAAACCCTCAGAGGAGGTCACGGGTCAGCCTGAAGCTTCAAAACCTTCCCAAAAGAGCAGCCTGCTTTTCCAGCAGCTGGGAGCCCGAACCAGAAAGCTGTCCCTGAGTGCTGCCAATCCTCAGCCATTTGTGAGGAGAAGTTTCTCTGACCGTCGACCAGGGGTCCGATTCTTCCTTCCAGCTCCCGTGTCAGCTGCCAGTGAACCCGCTCTTAACCAAGCAAGGTAAGAATCTTTCTACTTTACATCAGGAAAGCAGAAATACTGTGTTGTGTTGGCTCTATAAACTTCTGATGGGAATTTATTGTCGTTAAGAGATTCCTTAGAAAAGTACTCTGTTCCTGTATGTGACAGATGGCTGGGGAAAGATAACATTGTCTTGCCCCAGATTTCTGTAGACACCTGTCAGAGTAAAGGGAACAGCTAACTTTGCACAGCTTGCTTAAGCCTTACACTGCAACCAGGGAAAGTTCAGTGTTGGTTTCATGGCAGTGAATCTCCCTTATTTGTTTGGGGACTAAAAACATTCACATTCAATTCTTAAAAGCTATGCAATAGTCCTCAGGTAATAAACATCTTTAAATAACTGTGAGAAAATAGGCTAGGGTGTCTTAATTAACATCAACTTCTAAGTCAGTAAACTGCTCAACAGAAATCTATGTTAAAATATTTCAAATCAACTGGCAAGAATAATGTGCAGATGTAAACATCTGTATGACTACAATTATAGCTGAAACCTAGCGTTTGTTGTATAGGCTTTCAGATCTAGGCACAAGTCTGGTGGTTCCAAAGACCAAACTCAGTTTTTGAAGTGGAGAAATCTCCTATGGCTGCCAGGGATTTATTGTTATCAAAGCATTAGATACAAGAAATTCCATGTTTGTAACCACTAGTGGACATTTTTGAAATACCTGGGCTTGGCTTTAAATTTTCTCTATCATTTAAAAAGAAAAGCAAAAAAGCTATAAAACACATGTGAGTATTTAGGAGTAGTTAAAGATCAGGGTAGCTGTCTGGAAGTACAAAGTGTTGTTTTTTTAGTTTCTTAGCATCTTAGGATGTTTTAGTCCATTAAGCTTTAAGCTACGCAAGAGGATTAAGACCCTTCCCAGTCAGGCCCTCCTCACATGAGGAGTATTTTTACTCTTGCTGCAGAAGAGCTAAAATCACACAAATTGTCCCCATGAGTAGAGCTTGCAAGATCAAGCCCAACAGGAAATAAAATTGCACTTGTGAATGCACAAACATACCCTGCACTGAGTGCAGAGACAATTAACTATACTGAAATCAAGCGTACAGGCATTCTTTTCCCAAAGACAGGACAAGAACCACACTCATAGTAGAGAAATTGGCTAAACAAAAGGAGCGAAAGCTGCTAGGGAACACTTTTGCATTCTGGATTCTAATTTTGTTATATTCTGACATTTGAAGATTATCTGAAAGTTGTCTGCATTGCTGTTGGGATTTCTGCTGTTATGTGTGGTGTGAAGCCAGCTTTGTCTACTCCAGTGCCCACTAGAATTAATTAATGTTTTTCCAAGGCAGCTTTGTATCAAATATTGTAAGGCAAAAGCACTGGGAGTTTTATGGCTCAATTTTAAAAACAGTCTACTATAAATTGTTAACTAATTTATGCCTCAGTGGTGCGTGTTATCTCTCTATTGTAGTCTGTCACAGCACAGACAGTAATATAAAGAAAAACCACTGTAAATAAAATCATCCCCCCATCATGAAAAATACGGTATCTAGTGTTATGATATACACCACTTCTAGTCATTTTAGAAGAAATATATGCTGAGCCAAATACAGCTTATCACTTATACAAACAGAGATCAAACGTTGTCCTATTGAGTTAGCTCAAATTTATATCACTGTAAACAAAAGGGAAACTGAGCCCATTCATTACCATGTGCACTGACTCAGGATTCAATATGCTGTTGTTTGCTTTCTTACAGTTAAAATAAGCTGCCTAGAATTGACTTTTACAGACCTTGCTTTGGCATAATACAAATATCACAGCAAATGTGCTGATGGGCAGAGAAGGGCTATTTTAGGAAGCAGCACGTAACAGAAGCTCTGAGAGCCCCTCACTCCACTGCTGCCCATCTCCTCACTGAGCTCTGAGCAGCTGCCACAGCTGTGAGCACCTCACACCACATGCAGATGCTGATCCTTGCTGTTACAGCAGATGCCACACCAGAATAACCACCACGCTGATCCATATTTCTCCTTCCAGTTTATTAGCCATGCAAGGCTTCCTCTGCTTTGCAATTCACTCAGCTAACAAAGGAAAACTTCAAAAAACATCTCCCTCGAACATGTTATATTCCTAAAACCCTTCATTCTGGCAGCGTTTGCATCTAGTCTCAAATCGCATGCTATTCCCACCTAACTCTCAGTGTCTTTTCCTTCCTTCCTTTCCTTGCTCTCCTTCTCCTCTTCAAGTTCAACAGTGCTTCTGTGCATGTGAGTTTTTGTGCGTGCTATGAGCAGTTTCATGCTTCAGTTACAGGAGGAAGGGGAGACAGGCAAACCTGCACTGGCATCACACTTGTATAGGTAGAGAAGTTTGAAAATTGGCAATGTAGCCAGTTTCTCCCATGCTCGTGCAGACTCCATTTTTCCATTTCCAGATATATCACTCAATTTTCCATGCCCAAGTAAAACATCCAATTTCTGAGAAAATACTAAATATAATCTCCCAGGAGCTTTTACAAACAACACATTTCAGTGAGTCATCAGGCAGCCCTTTCTTACCTACCCCATTTTAGCAGCAACAACAGAAGCAGCAGCAGCTTCCATTCAGCTGCATTGCCAAGCATTAGATATTACTGCTACACGCAGATTTGCATCTGCCACATTCTCACTGCTCCTCTAGAAGGCAAAAAGTGCTTCTTTCCCAAGTATGTCTACTGCCCATCCTGTGCTGTAAGAAATATCTGGACTTAACACATCATTAGCCTTAAAATCTATAGCTTTTGTACTTAGTATTAGGGTACCTGGACCATACTTTCAGTTTCAGATTTCAGTTTCTGTGCTCAGCAGCTACTAGTTGAACAAATCAAGTAGAATATGCAGTTCCTGTTTGGACAGACTGTGGATGGATTAAAGTGAGCTAACTTTGCTGGTTCCTATGCTTAGTCATTTGACAATGATCAACAGTTATTGGTATATTATCAAGGCATAACATTTACAATTGTTCTGCTTATAGAAATTCTGTTAACCTGTATTACACAAAACTCAAATGCAGTTAAAATAATATTTCACTGAGACTGCTACTCTTCCAAGTGGTAGACCAGAGGTGGAAGAAATGCTATTGCCATTAAGATATTGTTCAAGAAAGTCTTGGCAAGGACTTTGTTCATTGAATCAGGCCCAAAGCAAGTAGCTGAGTGCAATTTCTGCATTTGGGGGTCATCTGAACCTGGATTAGAGTTTTGTGACTGGAAATCTATCACAAATCTCTTTCATCCAGCCTTTCAAATCTCTGAAGTTCTAGCAGATAGAATAGGAAGGTAAAGCTTGTCTACAGTCAAAAGTTAATTCAGTTTATCAGTTCATGTGCTTAAAATACAATGATTTTGGATAACTCTGGGGTATTTCCTTACGTTTAGCTTAAACTCTTAATTAGCTAAAGCAAGATGGAACAAATCTCAGCAAATCAAACCTGCAGAGTGAGATATCCATGACTAGCTCTTTTGCCATAATCACTCTTGATTCACAAAGTCTCTGTGCCTCTAGAGATTGCTTGTGTGACCTCAGGAACATCACTTGTACTCTGTCTCAGTTTTCCTGTTTGTAAAGGGGCAGATTTATGCCACCAGAGCACATAGCATGGCAACAGGATGGCATCCTCAGAAGTCCCTTTAACCATGCAGATTTATAACAGTGTAAGACCTTTGGTCCAGCAGAGTCTGAGTTTGGAAGAAGACTTCTCACTCAAATTAGTCTCCATCTGCAAGTGAATCTAGATTCATACTGATTCCCTGTTAATCATTTTAAACATTTGCTTCCCAAGGAAGTTTTGGAAGGGGAGAGAGTACAGTGTGTTTGGCATCACAGAAGAGGGAATGTGAAGAAAGAAGCCTGCAGGGCATACATAGAAAGCATGCACACAAAAGGAAATAGGCATTTACCTTCTACTGTGCAGCATTTGCGCCTCATGGGTTAACGTGGCCTAATCAGTGCTGTTTTGAAGAATAACAATTCATTAGCCTCTTAACTTGAGCATCTTTCCTTCTGCAGCATGGACGAGAGCCCTAGAAAAGCAGGCGACTCTTGGAGCAACCCTTGTGCCCCTGAAATCAAAGAGTCCAACAGATCCGCCTCCCACCCAGAGCTCTACATCGTGGGCCAGGGGCTGCAGAGGGACTGACCACAGAAGCGCCCAGGAAGGCAGAGAGATGAGTAAGGCCTGAGGTCTACAGGAGGGAACAGCTTTACCCAAGCCTCCAAAAACACTGCTCCATTATTTTTAATCACAAGGAAACAATATGATGGCATTGCATCTAAAAACCCAAACCTCTCGACCTCCAGAGGAAATCCGGAGTGGTAACCAGCTGCTTCTCCTTCTGATTGCAATTCAAAGGTTTGCTTTTAATAACATAAATACTTTCCAGTTCTGCAAGTCTGAGGCAAACCGATTCAGTATTTTCATGCCCCTGGGTTTGCTCAGCACAGAGGAGCTGAGGGGAGGTCTCATGGCAGCTGCAGCTCCTGACAGGGAGCGGAGGGCAGCGCTGAGCTCTGCTCTGTGACAGCAACAGGGCCCAAACAGTTGTGAACCAACTGAATTCTACTGCAAAATATCAATGGCTTCACACTAGGTTATTTATGAACACTTATATAGAGAGAAAACGGCCAAATACAAGTTAAAGCAAAAAATAACTCTTTTTATTTCCAAGGGGTATTAGGAATGTTATTTCCTCAAAAAGACTTTGATCTTCTAAAGCATCTTTGATTACCTTGTAATCTCATCATCTCTAGTTCTCAGGATACAGGGTTTAATCCTGATTAGAGTAGTTTTGTAACAGCCTAATCAAACATTCTGAGGCACTTAAGGACATGTTAAGAAAAGAAAAGAGAAAAAAAAGACAGAATCCTGTTCCCTCAGAAAGCGGTTTTATATTCCAGTTTACACAGTTTGAATGGATTTGCTGTGACTTCTAGACAGGTTCTTGCTAATGAAAACACAAGGTACTGACAACTGGTTAATCATAGGCTGTTACAGCACCCACTAAAATACTTCCAGAATTTACTGGATTTTGCTCAAAGAACTAGTTTGTCATCAGAATTAAAATGCAACCTTTTAATTTACCTAATTTGACTTGATTTTATATGCTACTTCAGGGACAGGAAAAGATCCAGGAAAAGACCCATTTCTAGTCCTGCTTTGGTGGGAATAGCTTTAGTTTTTCCTACAGCTTTTATGATGAACACTTCATCTACATACAGAATTTTTAACCATTTCTGTCCACCTTCGTGATGGGGGAACTAAGGCTTGCCTTAAGCTGTACAAGGAACCCCCTTGGCTACTGAACACCTCTGAGTTTTACTATAGTGCCTTCATCACAACCATCCATCTTCAATAAACTCAGTGCCATTTTATATCACAGAAAAGAAAACCTTAATTGTAGTATTTAAGATGAAGTATTATAAAGAAATAACTCATAGCATATCAATGCTTTGGATCATCAGGGGTTTGTGAGCTTGAGGTGACAAAGTAGCCATACCCAGGGTGTACACATAGGAGATGTCAGCAGGTCCACATTGTAATCACACAGAGAGATACATCATTCCCTATTAAATAGGGAAATCAACAAGGAGATACTGCAGGGCTCCTCAGCAAAGCAAACTCTGCAGGTCAGTTTTCCCCCTCATCAGAAGTTTTGTCTACTTCTACTGCATTAAAATTACACATTTTGTATGCATTTTGGATTTGTCTATTCTGCCGTCATTAGCTGTCAGAACAGAAATAAACCAGAAACTTGACAGCAGAAATCTTGCACTTTGCATGCCTAAATGTAGCTTTGAGGATGAAAATGCAAGAGTGGGGGCGCAACTTCTGTTCAGTTACTGCAGTCATTTCATCCCTTCATGGCTTAATGCTGAAATTTCTCAGCATCCACAATGGATGATAACTGGAAGTGTATATTTATGCCTCCCGAGCAGCAAATTCTTCTGTGGGGTAAGAGCTACAGCAGCACACAGAGAAACGCTACAGCAATCAAGCTGAAAACCTGCTCACACATGCTGGCTGGACATGAATTCAGCCAAGCCACCTTTCCCTGATTAAAATAAGGCTCTCCTGAAGACATGTCACATAAGCCGTCATCCCAGTACAGCATCTGTTCCAATTTTGGCTAAGATCATGTCATCAGTATGCTCATCGCAACCACAGTCCCACCTAAACACTGCAGCTGGTGAGAGATTCTAACATTGCCCTAAGGATGTTGCAGCAAACTGAGCATTATATTCAAGAAACGAAGCTTCTCCAGTGGCAATCTACAAGTCAGTATTATGAACTCATGACTATGTATAACTAAGAGATTCTCTTCAGTGCAGGACCCTTGCAATAAGGTGTTAAACTTCAGCTTGTATTGCAAACATGAGGTTAAGAGTAACTGGTACGTAGAAAACAACAGCATGACTGATCACTTTTTAAAGAAGTGTTACTGTTTGTTTGTTGTTGCATTACAGATTTTTTTTTAATATCATTTCCATTTTTCCTAAATTCAACATTTCTGAAATACAGTTGTTATTAAGACCATGCTCAATTTCAAGATGTATTTTTTACTGATGTAAATAAATCATTTTTTATACACAGGATATGAGTTTGATCTCCCTTACATTCTGTCTGAAGTTAGCACAGATCTCAATGTTATGCTATTGATTCCTTACTCGGTGCACTGAGTGCCCTCTGCCATAAAAAGTCCTTTTGCTTCATTCCTCCCCACCCAAGCGCAAGTTTGTCTTGTTTTGTGTTTCACTGGTACATCAGATAAAACAGATTGCATTTTCATTTTGCAAATATGTATTTTAAAGCTACAAAATCCAGCCTGGACACCAACAGACCAGAACAGAGGTCAGCCGTGCTTCCACCTTTACCTCTCCTAAGTTAGGCTTCAACTACCTGGCAATTCAGAGCTCTCCATTCAGTGTTTCTACATACAACCACAGCTAATCCAAGTACTGGTTGTATCTGAAGGGTTAAAGCCAAAGCACACCTGTTGCACTGCAGTCTCATGCAGAAGGGCTGAGCACATAGTAAAGCAGTATCAGTTTCCCAGCCAGGACTTCATAGCTGCAAAACCAGCAGCTAACAGTTCCATGCTATGATGCATCTGCAGACCTTTGACAAGCTGACAGCTGCCTTTGCTTCCAGTGAAATTTCTCAAAGCTGAAGCTTTTAATGGACTCATCATTTCATACTCTCAGCATCTGAGGATGACCCAAAAGTACTATACACCTCCACTTACTTTGACTTCAAGAGATATCCCAGATATTAGCAATACAATTCAGAATACTGTGCAGGTTATCAACAAATTGCAGAATTTTCACTGCCACACTTCTTAATATCCAAAGCATTTCATAATTATTTGTGAAGTCTTATTATTAAGATGAATATTCTGAGAATTTATGCCTTTTGTTTTGGGAGTAGAAGAAATCACAGCACAGAGATAAAGTAACCTGTTCTTACTGTCACAGTTCATCACTGCAGAACTGCCAACACCTACTGAAGAGAGACTCTTCCAGATTAACAAGTCATGAAACCTCCCACATCAGATAAACTCAGTGTCATGATTGCAGCATACATACTGCAGGTATGAACTTCAAACTGAGATTTTGCTCTTGCTGTGCAAGAAGATACTTGGTTTATCTTCACAACAGTACGTTGGGTTATCTAAAAACCTAGTGCAAAGGTAGCAAGTGTGCAGTCCTTCCCACTGCCCACTTTGAATAATAAAAATACTAGTCGAGAAAAGGATGTTCAGATATGGTCAGTAAATGCTCAGCAGAGGAAGGGCAATCAAGACCCAGGATCATGTTATGCCTCTGATCCCTTTCCATTCATCTCATGCATGCCTGCCCTGCAGCTATCCTGTACCACCACTGCTTGCACCAGATCATCTGCAGTCTTCACAGCTCCAACTGCTGTCCACTTCACTGGTTTTCCAAATTTCAAAAAACTCATCATATTCTTTCCTTTTTCTTTACCAGTACAAAATTCTGAGTGCATTAAGTAACCCTATGAGGATTTTTGGAGATAGACAATCTAGAGTACACCCTTTAACAATGTTATTTTTAAGGAGAAAGAGGCAATAAGCCTATCTCGCTCCACAAAAATCCCTTCTGCTTTAATAAAGTTTTCCTTAAGGCATAAATGAGCTGATTATATTGCAATTAAAAAGAAACCAAAAGCTTTTGATGCTTCAGATTGAGCCATTAGGTCCTTAGTGTATGAAAGAATCAAAGCTGAAGCTTAAGGATGCTAACAGAGACCTGTCCTTCCCTACAGCATCACTGTAAAGCTATGACTTCCCAGACTTTGCACCACAAAAATAACCACCTAGGCTAAGATCACTCTAGAGACAAAACCTAAACCAAGAAATTCACTAGCTGCTCAGTTTTTAAAAGCAGGTTTGAGCCAATCTAATAGTGCAATTTCCATCCTGCAACCTTACTTCCTCCTAAGCCTTCTTAAACTGGGCTTAAGTTT
>JAOWBP010001760.1:7411411-7426934 GCA_028571105.1 Tragopan temminckii | reverse complement strand
TACTGAAGCAAGTGGGATGATTTAGTACTGCACTGAACAATGCTGAAATTAAAAAGCTGCCAGAATAAACAGCCAAAGTAATAGAGACCCAAATATTTGCACAATTATAACTATATGAAAGTCGTCTTATTAGTAGAGCCAATTTTCCGTCTTGAAGAGTAGCACATTTCAGCACAAGGACTTGTACTGATAGAAGTGCATCAGTACTAAGCAGTTTTACAGCCTATATTACTTACACTGACAGCATACACAGAGCAGGACAGGTGTGCAGAGGAACACATATAGATACAAGTAGAGACGATGCATCTTCCTGCAGGTGAACCAGCACCACTCAAATCACATGGGATATGAAATTTCAGGCTGTGCCCAAGAGCCTGGGTGTATCTCAGTACTGAGCACATATGTCCTGCAACACAGCAGGCAATGACAGCCTTCACTGCATCCTTCAGAACAGTTTTTGCTTTCTGCTTGTAAACGCAGCAGAGGTGAAATGTGCTAAACAGCCTGAAAAGAAGTACAGCCTTCATTTATCTGAGACACAGCTATAAACACAGAGATTTTAAAAGCTCTTTTATCACTGCTGATTGCATTTGGACACCCCTTGGGGGGGCTTTAAGGATACATGGAGGCAGTCTATTGGCCCAGCACAGGCACTGTTCTTGTCAGCCACTGATACCAAGGCAGAGTGGAGGCTTAAAGGTTCAGGCCAGCTCTAATTTTAGCTAGAGTGGTTTTCTCACCTCTGCTTGCATCAAAGGCTTTATCCCAGGATCAGGATTCAGTGTCAGCTGGCAGGGATTTGTTAGCAATGCCAGCACTTTTATTCCCGCCATCACTACTTAACAGGGATGAAAATAGCCACCTCCGTGCAGCCTCTCTCCTCCCCTTGACAGAAGGGCCCAGCAACTGGCTCCCAAGCCCACCCTTAACCTTGGCAAGAGCAAATTCTGCCACAATTACTGCTCTACGACACAACACCTCAGCATGAGCACTCCCTTCTGGTGGATTCTTTCATTCTCTGCCCCAGCTCTCTTAGCAATGCCACAAAGGCAGCATCAGCATTATTTACTACATTAACCTTCAGCCTCAGCATGACAATTCAGGAACTTCCTTTCTGGTCTTCCTACCACCCTTTCTGCTTGCCATTCATTTTTCCATACCAACCCCATCCCCAAAGCATTCTTGGCACCAGCAAGATTGTACATTCGCATTCACACAGGGTTTTCTGGTTGCATGGCTGCAGGGAACCTGGAGAGCTGGGGTATAATACATCACTGTAACACAAGTGCTCTGAGCCCCAGACAAACCATGTCACCACACGCAGGCTTTGACTCTTGGTGAGAAGCAAGTGCCCATGTGAGTTTTGCAGAGTGGACTCAGAGCACATAGCATTGGTCTCTCCATCCACACAACTTCGTCCTCCAAAGCTCCTGTGCCCCTTACACTGGGAGATGGCACAAGGTCACTACCCAGTGTCTAGGGAAACATGGGCTTTCTGCAGTCCTTAGTGGTACTCCTACCATATTACCCTTTCTCCCCCACCTTTCATTGATGACAGTGCTCTTACCTTCAGCAGGAGGAGTGCGTGTGTCAGCAGGGATCTCTCCCAGGGCTCTTACAGACTGTAGGGTAGAGGAAGCCAACAAACGAGATTGCCACACGTACTTTTTGCTATGCTATCTTCCGTGGTCTAGCAAGCTGTACTGCGCAACAATCAGATGAGTTAAACTGGCCCTTGTAAGCACAGCTTGCAGTCTCCTTTCTGATAAGATCTCTAGAATAATATTACAATAAAGATAAGTTAGAAGAAAAAAAAAACATTACAATCTTTTACTAGTTCTAAAGGAAGGTTCAACTCTGCCCTTTTCCTTGCTTCCAAATACTCTAATGGCTGCACAGCAACTTCTCAAGTGCAAGCAGCTGGCAGGAGAGCTCACCTGAACTGCATTAACACATACTATTTAACCCCTATTTCTCCCTACTTGCCGCAAACAGACACATTAATGGCTAAATTTGATTTCTCTGTGGTAAGACAGTGCCTCTGTCATAGGGAAACTGTCTTGGCTGGAGTGGTTTTCTGTTTCAAAAACACAACAAAAGAGCAAACAACCACCTGGACAGAAAATAGGTACCAGCAGGCAATGCTTTATTCTCATTTACTATGGGGCACGAATGAAAGTAACGCTCAAGGCCAGCAGGGAGTTAATAAACCAGTTACACAAGTTACTTTTTAAACAAACTTTGCAAGTCCTACAACTAAACACATAAAAAATAAGCTCTAGGAGATTTCTTCTGAGGTGCACAAAAAAACTTTTTCTCCCAAGTGCAGATATGCCTCCCTGCATCCCAAAGGATGCAAGCACAGATAAAGTGAAAACGAAGAGTTTCTACTCAGCCCAGCAAAAGCAGCTTGTGCACAGCAGCGTGTACAGGGCTCCAGAGAGATGATCCGCAGAGGGAAACAGCAAGAACAACTCTGGAGGTGGAAGAAGCAAGACCAAGTTCTCTAGGGATGCCACCTGCTACAAAAATTATTGCCTAAAAGTAGAATTCATGCAGCAGCCAACTTCAGCAGTTTAATGAAGTGACACCGTTCAAGATCAGCTGTTTAAACTCAGCCACCCTCTAGCATTCTTCATTCCCCACTTAGTGTTTTGGTGCATGGTGGTACTCTGCAGAACACCTGGCTTTGGTAAACCGTTAGTCAGCATGCCAAACTGTAAAGCATTGCACAGTATCAGACTTCAGTGGCTCCTAGCAGGCTCTGCAGGATCTCCTGACACACCAGTGTCTGAGAGCCAAGTCCATGGCCTAGATTCCATGCCATATCTTTGCAAAAAGAGACAATTCCACCATTTCAGTTATGTACTGAAAAAGTGTTTCCTGAATAGATGACCCAACATGACAATATTATCTAGTAAGCTGGAGTTATTTGGCTCTATACATACAAATCAGGTGCAGTAAATAAATGCAAAACCCCAGGACTCTTGGGCTGGAGAGATCTCCCTGCTTATTCTTTGACTCCCAACCTCATACAGGGTCCTTTTACCATAGCCCCATT
The DNA here is from genome assembly GCA_028571105.1 of Tragopan temminckii. NCBI lineage: Eukaryota > Metazoa > Chordata > Aves > Galliformes > Phasianidae > Tragopan > Tragopan temminckii. The sequence continues at coordinate 7,423,873 of JAOWBP010001760.1, read as the reverse complement.
GTGTCTCATACCATTAGTTTTCAATTTTTTCTTCTCTCCAAAACTTCCATTTTAGTTTCTTTCACAATTCTGCCAGCATATGAGCATAGATCAAGCTGTTCTGTTTTCTTATCTGAGTAAGCATCAGCATCTGCTGCTTTCAGCCTGTCCTTTTTTCTTTCATGATTTCTCCCCTTTGTACTTCCAAACCTTTGTGTGGCGAAGAACTGGCACTTACCTTCTCTCCTGAATCTCAGATCAAGAACTGCTTATTCATCCATAGATAAGACAAACACTGAATTTCTTAAAGGACAGGTCCTTTTTCTTTTTTATCTATCTTTTTAGACATTAAGAAAATGTATATGTTAAACAAAAATTAGGCTTTATTTGTTCCATGGTGCCAACCACAGCTTACCTCACTCCAGACTTTGTATTATGCCCTCAGCCCATTGCTGCCCCAGGACCTCTGTGCATCAGCCTGTTACGTGAGAAAGGAAAGGGGACTATAGACAAGATACACCCCTTGAAATAGGAAGGGAATTTCAGCAAAGCCAAGGGGATTTCTCCTGTTCTGGTACCAGAAAGCTCAATCTGTGCATCTGCTACTGCACTGACAGCAAGCTATCTAATCCTGCAGCTCATATGTTTACAAAACCCATCTCTTACACTGTAAGTAAATATATATGCACATCTCTCACCTTCCAAGTAGGTATATAAATATATTATTTTCCTTTTTACAATTACAAGTTGCATTTACACATGGGTTTTTATTTTTTTTTTTCATGTCTGTGTAAGTTCCGCAGGAAAGAGGAGCTCAAGAAATAAAAGCTTTGAAAAATATTTCCTTTTTTAAAAAAATAGCCTACATCAAAATAGACCATGCATGTCTGTAGCTATAAACTCTGTAGGATAAACCTGGTGCTTCAAAACCAGAGTAAAACCAATGCCAGGGTCTCTGCCAGCTGCATGGAGGACACCAAGCCTTCTTCACTGACCATCCAGGTCCAAAACGTGCCAGAGGTGTTTTGCCACATGTGGAGGCTGGCTGGCAGCATGCTCCTTGAGGCTGGAGCCCATCTCTTGGTGGAGGCTCTTGGCAAGCTTGGTGACCGCAGCCCTGACATTGCTGCTTCTCCCAGGCAGGACACCGTTTCCAATCATGTTGCTCAGGAAGAACCAGAGCACAGGCAGGGCGTAGCGCTCGACCACGTGGGCTTTCCGGGGATAAACAGATGCCACAAGCACTGCCAGGCAAGAGAGACAAGTTTCTTAACAACCTCAGAGCAAGAAAGTACCTGCCCATAGTTTTGGTTCTTTGAAGGGTTTTCCAGTCAGTGCCAACAAGTGAACCCCAAACAGGCTGATTGTATATTGAAATTAATGGATTAACTAAGAGACGTGCTTTAGTGGGGAAACATTAGTACTAGGTGGATGGTTGGACCAGATAATCTTGGAGGTCTCTTCCAATCTTGGTGATTCTATGATCCTATGACCTGAGTACCTTAATTTCTCCAAATCAGAGGCTCTGTGTCCAAGATAGGCTTTCTTGGCAAAGTGCATCATACACCTTTTGTAATTTATTTCACTACTTCTGTATTACCAATGACAAAAGCGACAAATCTGTTTATTTCTGTGAAGAAGTTATCTAAACTAGCTGAAGTAGATTTTGAAATGCAGCTTAGAGAAGTAATAGAAAGCTTTCTAATAAAGAGAACGATTTCTCTTTTGTGACCTTTGGTGAAAAATGCCACAAGTCTGATCTGGCAGTGCCCTTTACTCGGTGGCACAGAGCAAATGGCAGTACTATACCACTTTTCAGAACTCCAGCCCACAAAAGATGTGTGAAGCTTGACAGTCATATTAGAAACATTAGTGACTAACTGATATCTTTGGCAGAAAGGTCTGATTTGAGCTTTTTCCCTCACACTTGGTGGCCTTTAATGAGCAACTGTTTCCAACTTCAGAACACCCAAGGTAATAACCCAGACCTCACTACCACAGCATTTCAGCATCTGACAACTTTGATAGCATTTATCCAGACAGTGCTCCTTGAAAGAGGGAAATAAAGATAGAAACTTTTACACAGTAGACTTATCTTTAATCAAAAAACAAGCACTGCTGCTCTGAAATCTGTTCTCAGGTCATTACCCAAACTGAACAGTATTAAATACAAACAAAAATTTACTACAGACAGACTCTTTGCATGGCAGATTTTGCTGAGAGATCAAAATCTGAAGTGGCCAGGAGACAAAGCTCTTATTTTCTGCTCAGTGGAAATGTTACGCAGTAACCATTCATTACTCTGTAGGGGAAGGACGTTCATTTTCTGTATGCTGGTAACCCAGCTTCAGTTGTCAACATTTAAACAGCTGCTGCAAGTACCTAAGAACAGTTCTGGAAAGCAGAACAAGGTTGTTATACCTATTTTTAAATGGAAGTTGATTTGAGCTTAAGTGTTTATTAAGCACAGCAGTCACTATGGACTTTCATAGGAGAAAGAGTTGCCTGTTCCCTCTAAATCCCAGAGAGAACATCTGCCCTCTCTAGAATAGTCTCAGTTTATGTTCAAATGTTTTCTTTCAAAAAGAGATTAAAACAACTGTAAAATTAAATTATATGCATATGGCGATTTACTTTATTCAGATGATCTTTAAAGGCACTTTTACATTCACTGTGGCTAAACATGTCCTTTTGAGATTCATAATGAAGAAGCAAAGCGTATTAAATCTTGGATTAAAAGATGCTGGCATAATTAGCAGTGGATTTAGCCCTAATTAAAGCAAGGTTATAAATAACCTCCTCTAGCATTTACTGAGGTTGTCATTTCTTTCACTCCTTGGCTGTTGCCACTCACAGTAAGCTACTATTACAAATCAATTATCAGCTGCATTTTTAGCATGTAGGACACCACTGATACAGGAATAGGCTGTTTGCACATTCTGAAATGGTCAAAGCACCATATCAGGTCTGCAGCATAGGCAGGGAGCCTCCGTCGGTTGAGCTTTGCTGCCCATTTCTGTGCCAAACCCTGCCCTGCACATTCACCTTGCCTGTTAGATGTCAACTGCAATGCCTGGGCTGTGCAGGATGCAACCTCCAGCATTTCCAACAGCAAAACAAGAGTCCCGTGCTGACAAATCAAACCGATCCTCAGAAATACCAGTTGCCACGCATTTTTCTATAGAACTGTCATTTGCTTCAGAAAAGGGAGCTCTCAAAGTCTTCCCTGACCTTTCCTGCACTGTCCTCAGATGAGAGGAGTAGGACAGGGTATTTTTAGCCCCTCTCGTTCCCAGAGGCATGTCCTGAGATACCTCAGTGAGAGCTCAGCACCCAATCTCACACTGCACACCATGACAGCAAACAGGCAAACCCTGCCAGACATGACTTCCATGTGTATTTTGCAGGGCAGACAAGTCAGGGCCTTAAGGTGTTTGATGAGCTACTGAACTGAATATTCAAAGAAATTCCCACTCAATATTTGCCATTTCACAGAAGAATGCATGACTTAAAAGCAGTGGTTGGCTGAAGCAGGCAGTACCTGAAAGCTGCTCCGTGACGTCCTGCATGGCTCGGCCGCTGAGGAAACGCACTCGGTGGGCCAATGCTTGCAGCAGTAATGCATTGTCTGAAAGAGAAATGTTAATTTCTGCTCTCTAGAACAGGTTATAAGAAGGGGGAGGAGGGAAGGAAGGCAGAGGTAATGACATTTTGTAAATAAAATACATTTCTGCCAGTTTCTGCGTTTGCTCTTTCTTTAAAGTTCACTTGGGAGGACTCAAAATTCAAAAACAAAGGCTTTCATGTCACATCTGTGCACATGAGGTGAAGTGCTGCACAAGGAGCAGTGTTACACATTTCTCATCAGGGCCCTCAAAATTTAAATCACACATAAGCAATACACAGGTTTTGCATGACAGAACTTTGCAAAGGTGAATTTCTCCAACCTTGAAGAAAAAGGGCAGGAAGGCTCAGGAGCCTATCCATCCATTATCCTAGTGAATAAACCAGTGTTAACTCTGTAATTCACCTCTTGGGATCTACAGACAGGATCCAAGTTACTTTTATCAGAGAGACCTACTCATCATCAACACCATCTCCTCCCAGGGGCTGTTGTAACATCTCTGAAATCAGACATTGGCACAGAGGCTGAAAAATCAACTGATTTCCCAGTACTTGACCATCATATACATGTACTTTTTTCCTATGCTACCCGTTGTTGATGTGGGGTCTTGTTTTAGTTATAAAGTGTTACGCAGATTGGTCTGCAGTCCTCCAGTCTTACCACTTTGATAAGCTGAGTAAAGCTTCTCTCGGACAAGGAATGCTCATGGGGCAGTTTTAAATAGCTGTGCTATGAAGAGCTCCTTTTAACATGAGGTATAAAAAGAGAGTCCCTACTGATCTTTTGGCAAGCACACAGTAAAGAATTGATCCTGTTATTTCAGTTAATTTTCTGCTTTGGTAATTACAGTCTTCTCATTCACTTTTCTTAACAGACACTTTGCTTTTTCACTCACAGTCCTACAATATTGGCAGGTGCTGTTCCTCTCCTGAGAGTAACCCTGCAACTGCTGCTTTGGAAAAAAAAAAGTAGGTAAGAAAAACCCCAAATTGAGTTCTAGAGGTCTAAACCAGTACAAAACGTTAATTAATTTATACTATTGGTACCTATGCAGAGCTTCATGGGAACACTTGGGGTTTGGATGAGTGAGAGAGAATTGTTTATAATCACAATTCACCTTCCAATGGAAGAGCTTCAAAAGCCCTATGCCTTTCAAAACACTAAAAGCAGCAGTCAATAACAAATTTACCCAAACTTTGCTTTAGCTGCCTCAAGAGACCAAAAGACCGAGCGGTGTTTAATTGCTGTTAGAAACAAGGCAGCAGTCAGTTCAATTCTTACTGACTTAGCTTTAACTCTCTGCATAAGGTGTCAGCTAAACTGCTGGACACAGGACAGGCCCAGCACTCGCAATAGAAGCAAAAGAATCTGTTTCTCACATTTTCACTGTGTTCAGCTCTTTGCTGTGCTGCCACTTATAGGGGAAGATTTTCCCTCCCCTGTTCAGAAGAGCTGATGACTGAGCACTATTGGGGCTGCCCTTCTGACCCCACACCCTGGTGTCAGGCAGCAGCACATTTCTTTCATGACAGGGGACAGATTAGGACAGATGTAGGAGAACAAGATCTATGTCTTGGTGCCAAGGCTTCATTTGCCCCATCTACAAAGTGGCTTTGTTTTGTGTGGGGGTTTTTTTGTTGTTTTCATTTGAGCAATCAAGTCATCTTACAACCAGCTCGCATGTCGGCATGGGTCATTAAAACTGACAGATGAGGAAATCTCACTTCAAACTCTGAATCTGCAGCACATCAACACAGAGACTCAGAGCAACAGCTAGGCTCTCAACTAGGAAACTCAATGGAGCAATGGGGCAAGACATCGCGCATATTCACTCGCTCTAAGCTAGAAGCATCACACAATCCTTCAGAGAGTTCTGTTGTTGGGTTTCTTGGGTCATTTGCCATTTGATTTTAAATTGTAAAGGCAGAAAATTTCAAAGCATGAGGAAAGATTTAGCTCAGGCATTTCATCAGTAGAACCTTCCTTACTCTACTAAAACCCAAGGTCTTGAAACTCCAAAATACTTCTGACTCAGTTGCCTCTTTGAATTTGCTCTCACGCCCTTAAAAGTGAACAAACCCACAAAAAATATACCCTGCCTTACTGTCTTGAAAGTCTGTGCAAAGTCTGCCTGATAAGCAACAGACATGCCTTGCTCCTGTTCTGACACCTGCCAGCACTGAAAATTCATGATGATCTCTCAAAATTGGTGAGGGAGAAAGATGGCTGAAAGCTCCATTCAAAACCTTGAAGGGATCTGGTTATCACATCCTCTGTTTGGAGGATTTGGCATTTCTTCCCCAACCTTCTCCCAAGCACCACAAAAAAATGGGTAAGGACCAACAGCAGGACAGGTCTCACATCCTTCTCCCCACACTTGGAACATAGAAAGGCAACAGGTCAGCAAATATACTGGATCCACAAAGAGGCTGATGGGGAGAAAGTTGTTAATTTCCCTTTAAGGCCTGCCTCTTCAACACTAAATTTTTCAGGCATGTTCAGCCAGTGCTGCATTTTCAGAGCTGACATAAATCTGTGTGGCAAGGGAATTTACAGCAGACCTTGGCTATGTAGTTATTGGCTAGAGCAATCTTGCCCCATGCAGAACAACATTTGGAACAAGCCATCATTTACAGCTAGATTTATATCTGTTTGTTCTAAAGAAATGAGGTTGGCAAATCATGAATTTCCTTTAAGAAAAATTTAAAAAGACTACCGAAAAGTAGAAAGTAGAAGTGGAAAGTAGACAGGACCAACTAATACCCATAATGTAGAGTCTTCCAGGAAGCTGTTCTGCAGGAGGTCTAATGCACCACTATATCTTCACATCAATAGCAAAGCAAATCATCTGGGAAGTCAAACTGGACCCCAAGAACCTCCAAAAGTCCCTTTGTCCCTGAATTCTAGCTAAGTTATACATCAAGATTTGTTGTTCTGTAGCAAAGTGGACACACAGCACTGAAAGAAAGCCTCTCAAGAATCTGGGGAAACACTGGTAAATGTTCAAGCTTGTCTGGGAAGTGGTGCATAAGGACTGCACCATCAGAGCTCCTCGTTACCCAGCCCACCAGTTAGAACTGGCAGAAATTCAGGGCCTTTGATAAATAGCATAAATGATATGAGTGATCTACAAACTTGGCATCAGCCCTAGAAGCCAAGCACTTTGTCTGGAACCTGCTTTTCTGTAGTAGATTTTAATCAGTGTAATAAACTTCTAGAGAACACTTTTATTGATGGCATCCATCTTTCCGAAACCAAACTCCTTGCATGCAGAAATTCACATCAGCTCTCATCTCACATTTCAATAGAAGTCACAGCTGCAGTAAACACCAGATGAAGAGCCTCCAGGAAATAGAAACTTCATATCACAGTTGCAGCAATGGCAGTGGTAGCATAGGTATCATCAGTGTGCTTTTAAATCTACATCAGGAGATCAAGAGAAAAACAGAAGGCTGTATTCATCTAACCAAATTTTAAACACTTCACTAGGAAGATGTAAACACCTTCAGCTAACTACATGGATCTATCCTGGAGTCTCTCCCTGGTGGAAATGTGTGTAAGAAGAAAAATAGTCAAAGTCAACACCTCTCCACTGGATCCTTGCAGATAGATCCTCCAGGGGATCCATCTGCCTAAAATACAATGCATAAGAATAACCTAAGAGTCAGAGAGAGTATTTTCTGCAAACTTAGAACTGTTTCTGAACTGCATCCTCTGGCTGCAGCCAACCCTACCAGCCCTTCCTTCACATGAAGCAGCAGCCAGCTCTCTGTCCTTGTGCTCACTGCTGTGAATTATTAATATCAAACAAAAAGCTGAGCTGAGAGGAAAAAAAAAATGTTAGTGGAAATTCTCTGTCCTTCACTCCCATCCCTTTACTTCTGCTTTTCTGATTCTCTTCTTTTCAGGTACTGTCTGCAAATTAAAGCAAATTGAAACTTATGGCGTGTGAGGAGAAGTGGGGAGCTAATCTCAGGGCTGTGTCTCCATATGCTTTTATTAAGAAAAACATACTACACGTGCACATATAATCAGTTTCCAGAGCAAATCACAGTGGAATAGTTCTAAAAACAGTGATCAAAAAAAATAACAAGGTGATCCTGGCGGGCAGCAGAACTGTACACCCTGCAGCAGGCTGTGTGGTTCAGGACAAAGAGCAGATCAGAAGCTTACCTCCTCCCTGCTGCAATAATGCATTTTACATCTGCAGGCATACTTGTGGCCTCATGTCTGAGAATCCAGAAAACGGGATGAGGAAGGACTCCTTACCCTAGCAGAAGAGGGGAGCCAATGTATTCCTACCCTCCAGGCTGACTATCCAGCAAGAATTTTCATCCTTCATCTGACCTTCCCTGCAATCTCTCATAACATATAATCTTATTAAATTCTAAGTCTCAATCTTCAGATTCAAAGTAACATTTTCATTTGAGCTTCACATAGCTAAGCTACTGCCTGAAGACTGCAAAATGGGTGAATTCAAAGCCTTAGGTCAGCAAGAGCCAGATGAAGGCTCTGGGCCAGATCCTTGGGAGAGCTGCCACTACCTGAGCATAGAACAAAGCCCAGCAGAGCAAAGAGCCTCCACCACCCTTCCCATGGCATGCTGCAAGGAAAAAAAAATATATCACTTTCACCTTGATTCTGTGGATATAAACTTATCAGAATGCACGTCTTAAAAATCTAATTCAGTACAAACAAAAAACACACAGTTTCCCAGGAAGAAGGAAGAAAGTGGTCATGACATGCTAGTTGCTTCCCTCATGTTCTTTTGGCAGGTGCTTAGGATAATGCCTACAACATCCTCTCTACTGAATTAATAATCAGGCATGTAAACCAGATGATAAGCAGTATCCATTCAACTGCACATCACAATGAGATATAACAGATTGGGTCAGAAAGAATTCAGGCAGGACTTCATAAACACCTTGCAGCTGCTGAATATTTCTCCAGGCAACAACAGGTTATCCACAGATGGATGTTCACTTGGCTCTAAAATATAGAGCTCACAGTTAAGGACAGTCGGTGTCCCAGGTCAGCCTTACCTAGGTGAGCAATAGATGCTTCCAGTACCTTCACAGCTGCGGTGTAAATCCCTGTGTGCTTCGAGTTCAGATTGTCAGTGACTGCTGCTACCAGAGAAACCAGCACTGGGTGTAAGCTGTCTCTGAGAATGGGTATAAGTGAAGCCAGAGCTTCCAGTGACTGCTGCTTCACCTTCTTGTTGGAATCCTGAAGTCTCAGGACAAAAACATCAAAGATCTGTTAAGAAAACAAACAACACGGAAAGTTAAAATGGGTTAAAATGTCTTTCTACAAGGGATGTAGAAACAAATTCCCAGCCACTTATAGACAAATGTAACACTTTGTCAGGTCAGTGCTCGCTTGCATGAATTCACTGTCTTCCTGAGGGATACTTACTGTAGTCTTCCCACAACCTCAGGCTGGGTTAAAAGATTTTCAGGTTGTATTACAAGGTTTGGGTGAGGATGGGAGTTTCTCTTTGTTTTATCTCTGTCTCAGAGCCTGGGTCTGGAGGAGTGCAGGGCTCTGATGAACTCTTGAGGATCCACACCACCTCTGAGGTGAACCACCTCTCTAAGGTAGACTTCTAGAGTTTAAATTGTTGTGCCGTTTCTCATTCAAGCAATATCAACCACTTTATCAGCACGACACCATATTCTCTGGAAGGCGGGGGGGGGGAGGGAACAGGAAGAAGGAAGCCCTGTCCCTGTCTCTAGCTATTTTTGCTACCTTTGCAAAAAGAAAAGAGGAGCCCTAAGAAAGGTGAGAACAGTCCTTCCCAACCAGAAAAGAGGTGAGAAGGGAATGGCCTAAACTGTGCCTTCATAAAAAAAAAAAAAAAAAAGAGAAAGTTTACAGAAGTAAACCTTTAATTTCTTATTTTTAAGTCAACACAGCATGATACTTCTCTCCCTCATCCTAAGCCATTCTTCTGTAGAAGAATTGTCAAGCTTTCATTGTCTGGATTTCCTTTCTTTCCACCTAACAGAGTTGGAGACAACACAAGCTACAACAACAATAAACTCCATCATCATCTCCTGAACACCAGCAACAAGGCACCTGCCAGAGAAATACAGACTGAAATTGCTTGCCTTGAATCTGGAGCTGAATTAAATTATTTTGAGTGAGAGGAGACCAGCCAGTCCTGAATGGCTACCATGCAGTGCATATGAAGTTGATTTCACAGTGACAGGCTTGGGAAGGAAACTAAAGGGAAAGGAACTATGGAGATGGCCTAGTTACCTGGACAATATTTGCTGAGATGAGCTGGGGGTTGCTTTTGCAGTGATCTAGAAGGAGCATAACTCCCTGTATTCGTGTCTGAAACTCCTTTGCTGATAGGAGATTGTTAAGCTCTTTGAGTTGTTCAGTCTCTTCCATAGCGCGAAGTGATGTGCGCCGAACTGGCTGATGGGGTAAGAGGAGGACATCAGAGCTGGACCTCAAATTGGAAAGTAAAAACAAAGTAAGACCTTTTAGTAATGATATTGTCAGTTAATTGAGAAGAAAATATCTTGAGGAGACTTCCTAATGAAGTTATTTCAGCTAGATCCTGATCTGAAAAGCAGCTTTGATCTCATGACAATCGTTACAGGAGGCAGCCTCTAAGTAACTTTGTCACTACTGGTTACTCAGGAAAACCAAGGCACCAGGGATAGAATTCACCTCAGTTATCTTCAGATGTCTTCAAAGTAGTCATCTAGCATTACTCCATGGGGAAAAATAAGCACTACTTCAAAGTTATGAGTTGTCTGTGTTACAAGGAAATGAGTTGTCCTGGGGAAGTGTCTCTATAATATGCATGGGAATCTGATTAAGTAGTTCATATGATCGGCACAGGTGAATCCCACTCAAGGGAGATTAAAGGGCTTATCTGAAGGAATTCAGAGAGTTGGTAACACAGATGAAAACCTCAGTCATTCAACTCACTACTGTGCTCGCAGTATTGCTTCCCCAGAGACAGATTCATAGCTTAGAAAACTCAATGGAAACAATTCCCTTTGATCAACTTCTCCCTGGCACGGGCAGGGAAGGATCACAACCATAGTAGTGAGGTATGCGGTCATCTTCTTGCCATCACTGAGCACAACGGTATGCTCTGCTGTCAGAGAAAAACAGGTAACAAGTTGTTTTCTCACTGGCATGGGGAGACTAAATTCCTATCTTGGATGCCAATCTGCAGCATCGAGATGCTGTCCATCAGAAAATTCATCATAGGTCTAAATGACAGACAGCTACATAAAAAGTCCACATTGAGTTGGCTGTCTTCCAAAGCTGCTCAGAAGTTGTCTTGCTGATGCTGTTTGAAAACAATGATTTAGTCAGGTCAAACCACATGCATGGAAAGTGCCATTTTGAGATTGGCATCTTCATTCCAGACTGGGACTTCTCAACAAAATTACCCATGATAAAAAAAAAAAAGACTTCACTATGATAAGTAGTCTTGACTGAAAACATAAGTCTGAAGTCAAACAGCAGAAACATGACCTTCTCACAGCCTCTACATCACTGTCCTAACCACTGCATTAGCTCTTCCGAGCTGCCACTGGCAGTTATCTTGTCATCTCTCAATCTCTGAGGAAACTTACTCCCCCTAGAGAACTTGTTTTCATCCTAGAGCAGAAGCAGACTTTTTTCATCATGGAAGGTTTTGTGGGGCAGGAAACATACTTGGGCAGAGTTCAGCTCCACCAGAAAGATTTTACAGAGGAGAGGACATGAAAAGCTTGTCACATGTTTTGTCAGATAAAACAGAAGAGTTCAGTACCCTTCATCAGAAGGCATGTTTTCCTGGGATGTCATCAAGCCACTGTTCCTGGACTCCCTGCGGCCTTTGGCAGACGGAGGTTCAGACATACGGTCTTCTATCCCCTAAATATATATATTAAAAAAGCACATTAATTTATCTTTGATAAGATAGGAAATTATTTGCTTAAACACAGGTTATCACCAAGATCACACCTACAAAGAAAGGCTTAAGAACACATTTCATAATGTAGAGAGGGAAGAGGCCCAGAGATTCCGCAATCTCTGCTGGAGGTTTTGTTTTCACTAACCTAATGCAGGTTGTAGGTGTTACCATGACGGGCAGCAGTAAATCATCAGTTACGAGCACAAATGAGAATAATGCAAACTAACAGGGAACGCCTTCTCAGAGAGAACAGCAGAAAGCTTTTGGACTCTCTGGAGGTTGGCCCATTATGTTAGAGAGTTGATTTGGTTCTCACTCTCCCTATTCCTGCACAAAGACGCACTCTTTTCTGGAATATAAATGGAGAGGAACGAAAGGAAAAATAGAGATGATTTTCTACTGGCTGCCAAATTCACAGAGCTTCTTCAAGATCTGCAGTGCATGAAAGCAGGGCAGCATTCCCAGAATACAGACCATATCACCACTGATTGTGATAGCTTTGTGTATATTTGTTTATTTGGGAAATTTGTTGGCACTACTACTTCCTTCATCTGTTGTATTCTGTAGGGTGGAGGCAACAGGGTGTTTATATGGGGTTTTGGTTTTAGAGATGGGGATAAAACCATTTTCTCCTGGCTTCCTATCCTGTTTGTTGTTGATATTCAACAGACAACCACTTTATTTCTAATCACACTGATTCCTTCACTGTTTGCTGATAAACACGCTAAGAAACAATAGTTCATTTCCAGAAGCAAAATGATACAGCAAAAGAAGAATGAGATAAAGAAAGTTTAAATTTGCTTAATCTCATATTGGCAATCTTAGTACTTGCATAATGGAGATGTGTCTCTTGCCAAGCACTTACTTTCTGCTTAATTGTTGCCATAACAACTTGCAAGTCACGGAAGGGGAGAAATTGTTTCAA
>JAOWBP010001760.1:7370781-7411311 GCA_028571105.1 Tragopan temminckii | reverse complement strand
TCTTGCCAAGCACTTACTTTCTGCTTAATTGTTGCCATAACAACTTGCAAGTCACGGAAGGGGAGAAATTGTTTCAAATGTCCATCAAATTTTGGATGACTCATCAATATATTCATCATCTTCCGTCCATAAAACCTAAGGAAAAGAGAAATGATTAAACATTTTAGCTACAGAGTGTTACTGCAATCTCCCTTGCCTCGTGCATAAATGAAAGAATTTAATAGAATGTGCTGAGATTTCCAACTCATCACTTGCAGTACCTTCATAAGAAGGTAGCGTACATTCAGCAAAGTGAGATGTTTACCTCCACCTGACACCACTGCCAAGGACAGAGGACAACAGGAGAATATGATTTCACAGTGAAATTGTTTCTGTGATCAAAGGATCCTATGGAGCAGATCCACTTTGCTGTTGTAATTTATTTCCAATGCTTTGCTGCCATTCCACTAAACTTTTCCTTTCCTAGCAGAAAAGCTAGGACAAATCAATTCACACTTATTATTTCTTATTCTGTACTACAGATATAAACATGGGCAGTTAGTTGTGTATTCTTGTATCTACTAATGGAAATTTAGAGTAACAGAGAAAGTAAGGGGCCTTTGTTTGTGTTTATAACCTGCTATGAAACTCCACCTATCTGCAAGAGGAAATCAGTAGTTTGTTCAGCCACAGATAACATTACACTGTTGGAAAAAAAAAAAATGTAAATACCTTAGACAACTAAATCTGCAGAAGGGATTTAGAAAGACTGAATGCTTTGCTTGAAGAAAAAGGGAATTTTTTCTAGGACAGTCTTAACCTTACAAGGAGGAAATGCTTGGGATCCTTATGTGATAATCAGCTAAATCTGCTGATTAGTCTGAGCTCAGCTGATCTGAATTTAAAAAAATCATTCAAGTCACAGGAATTTAGCAGCAGTCCTTCTTGCTGGACAACCTCATTTTAGCCAGTGCAGTTGTTTCCCAAGACATCAATTATTCACATCAGGAAATAACTTCTTAAATTTTGCTGTTTTATCATAGCCAGACACCAAACAGCTTTCCATTTTTAGGACATAAGATGAGGAACTGTCACCTTGTATCCTGATTGCAGTCCTGAGCAAGCTTGACCAGCACGTGAACAAGAAGCTCGACACTGTCACGTGTGCCTGACAGGAGCTTCTCAGCTCCAATCTGCTCCATCACGGTCAGCAGGTGCTCCGCTGCATACCTCCGCACCAGGATATTGCGGTGACTGGAAAAAAGAGAGCAGAGGGGAAAGGAGAGCCCAAAGGACAGGTATTGGTGCCTGTCATCGCTGGGGAAGCAGGCATGAATCCTCACTGCAATATTTGCCAACAGGAGAAGACACTGCCCTCAGACAAACATATATGTTGGCACGATACAGATAAGTACAGAGAGCAGAGAGGAATTCAGTCTCCTGGACTACCAGATAATCAATTTCTTTCCTGAAATTATTGACTGTGAGAAAGAGGAAAACAAAAGATTCTCCCTGGTGACTCATTGGAAGGCTCCCACCACAGAGAGCACTGTAGTAGGATTGAGGCTTATTCTACCCATTTCTAAATCTGCCGACTCTTGAAAGAGCAGGAAAAGCTCTGTAGAGCATGAAGCTGCAGAATATGCAGCAGTGCAGCCAGTTTGTTTTTTGAAGCTTGGCAATTGTTAAATGTTTGGATGAATTACCCTTTTCAAAAGCTAAGGAAAGGGTAGTAGTCATTTCAGCCAAACTGTCTTTTCTAGCGTGTGCCTATCCAAAACTATCAGACATGGCACTAGTATTTCAAGGCAGCATCTACTTCAGATATCTCATGGGAGTCTGCCTGTGAAGTGACTCACCATCTCAAAGCCAACTCGCAGCATCAATTTGAATAGAAAGAGTAGCTCTGAGGACACGACTGTCCTCTTGGCGGGAGCTGTGCTTGTTGAGCAGGCTGTGCCGCACCCAGCCCATCCTCCCCTGCATGCTCCATGACCCAGCAATTAGCATCCCTGTTTCTCAAGTTAGTGGCATAATGATGATGCATGTGTTTTTTTCCCAGAGCCTCTGTGGTTAGTATTGTGAAACAGCAAAGGGCATTCACTGCTGCAATTACCATTGTCCCTTTTCCCACAAAGCCACAAGGCCATACCACCAACCTCCACTGGGGCTTTTGCTTCCTCATCATTCACCATATCTAGGCAGTGTTGACAGACTGTGAGAGCAAGTAGGTTACAGCAGGACAGAAGTAGATGAGCTGAGGAAGGGAGTAATTGGACACATTCAACTCTTTGAGTTCACAGAAAATCCAGGATAAAGGATCTTCCCTCTTTCTGTTCTCCCCCCGTATCCCGTCCTTTCCACCTAGCACACAATTTTAGGTGAAGGATATCACTAAGAAAAGAACCACATACTTGACCCCACCAGCCAGGAGAGCAGCCATTGCTCTTGCAGGAGTCACACTCCCCACCATAATCCCCAGGGATCGATCAGCTGCTTTCTGAATGAACTCGCTGGAGTCCCCTGTCTTCTGCAGCAAGGCCCGAGCAACCTCCTCTACCTCCTGGTCCATGTGTTTCTTCATGATCCTGAAGAGCTCTCC
The DNA here is from genome assembly GCA_028571105.1 of Tragopan temminckii. Taxonomy (NCBI): domain Eukaryota; kingdom Metazoa; phylum Chordata; class Aves; order Galliformes; family Phasianidae; genus Tragopan; species Tragopan temminckii. Next base: position 7,408,730 of record JAOWBP010001760.1, on the reverse strand, counting down.
AAGAGTGCTGATTGCAAAGCGAGACACCTTTGAGCGGAGGTTGTTCACCTGGGGAAGTCATGAGGGGAAACGTAAGAATCATTTTGTAAAGATCATCCTGTCCATTCCCCTAGACAGAAGTCCCAGGAAACAACACCTTTTTTTTTTTTTTCTCTGTGTCTGGATGGAACAAAAGGGCGGGAAATCGCAAGCGCAGAAACTCAACTTACTCTAACACCAACTTCTTTTCTGTCCTCAGGCCCACTTAAAATCCAATTTCAGTGAGCCTGCAGGCCTAAGAAACTTTGTTCCACATAGAATAAAGTACTCTACTTAGTCCACACCATATACTATTTTGATTTTAGGCCCTTTCACTGAGAGAAAAAAAAAAAAAAAAAGATTTGACAAGATAGAGGAACAATGGCACTTTCCTCCTGTCCAAAAACATAACACTGACCATTTGAGCATTCTCTCAGAAAACGGAGTTCACGAGTTCATATCTACAACAAAATTCACAAAAGGAACTTGAGTCCATCTGCTTCTCCATCTACTCAGTCTGTTGGACTCAAGGATTCTGGAAGACCACTTGCAATTATGGGTGTCATCAACAGGCTTTTCTAACTTCCAGCGCTGCTCTGAAGCGATCCATGCTTCCAGTGAACTCTCCCACAATGGAAAGGAAGAAGCACCTAAGGAGTTGTGTGCTTCATTCAAAAGGCACTTTGGAGGACAGTCCAGCCCTTCTTTTGGCCACACTTGATTTTGATTGTTAAGAAAAGAGACCAATGGCTACAAGTGCTTGTGAAAGCAAAATCTGGGGCTGGAGTGAAATGAAAACCGAACAATGTCTCTGCATATGAGTGCACAGAGCAAAAAGGAAAAAAAAAATCCTCAGAAGTAAAAATAACATCAAAATCAAACAAGATAAGCTCTAAGGTAGTCTTCTCCTAATCTTGCTCTCAGTGAGTCTGAATTCTGCATATATAAAAAGTTTGAAGAGTTCAACACAAGGGACATTCAAGCTTCCAATATCATTAGACACTGGATAAAAGATAAGGACTGACTTTCATGGAAAGGAGTTAAGTCTTACCATGTTCTGCAATCAAAGGAAAATTTAATATATTTGGCAGTCACGTAATAAAAGACAGTGTGCTCAGGCCATCAACAAATGCCAGATTAGACATATTGTCACAAGTCTTTCTGAGGAGCTTAGGGTGAGAATTCTGTTAACTTGACAATGGGGCAGTAAAGCTGTGTGCCCAGCACATCCCACAGGATGCTCCAAGCACAGAGGCTGCAATGCAAAATATCACTAGTGCATGAAGGCAGGGGGTCAGTGGACAAATCACCAAAAAGCACACTGAAAGAAAAAAGGAGAAGAGATCATCAGGAAACACTGGAAAATATATATCTATATTTAATCCCCAGGATGCTGAGGAAGACAAAGAGAGAGGGAGCTGAGAGGCGAAAGGTGCAGCATTTAATTACATCTTGGGCAGCTATTTGGGCTGTGGCAAATCACCTGACGAGTTCTTCATTTGTATATTGCATTATAATGACACCTAGCTCAAAGAGGAGAGGCAAAGATACACCAGTACCACTATATATACAGACAGATCATATAGATAGGTGACATAGCTATTACTATTAGAGATTTAGGATTCCAAAATAGTAACGAAGGCAGACACTGAGGTCACATGTAAATGAGTAGGTACATAACTAATCTATGCCCCATGTACAGTGTATGTGGGACTCAATTAAAAACAATATTCCTACCTCTTTGGTAACTGCCAAAGTAACATCATGAAGTCTACTGAGGAGGATTTCCGAGTGGCAGATGGCCAAGCGTCTGATGCTGAAGAGTCCTTTCCCCTTCAGCTGCCTGAAAGGCAATTACCAAAGAGATTGATTTTTCTCACCACCCAAGGAGAAGGCAGCACCCTCACAAATTACTGGGGTGTTGGCTCAAACAAACAAAGGAAGGTACTCCTCACACAGCACTTAGCTAAACAGTGGAACTGGTTGCCACTGGAGGCTGTCATGATCAAAAGCCTCCGCAAATCCAGAAAGCAAATAGATGGTTTCAGGGTTAATTTGTAGCCATTAAACAAGACAGCTTTCCTGAAAGCACCGGCACACAAATTTCCTATGCCATTCTTTCCTCGCTGTGTTCATGAAAGACCTGAGCTGGATAAGGACACAGGGTAGAGTCGAGGCCTAGAGGGCTGCAGGGCAGGTAACTCAGCACCACTGGGATCCCTGAGCACAATCTTGTCTGCTCACCTGTAGCAGATCTCTGCCCCTCACCTGTGCAATGTGGAGAGGAATAAAGCAAATCAACCATGCAAGGAAGTTGCTTCAAAAGCTGGAGATTTTTCACAGTTACCGTGGTGTGAACAGAGCCCAGAAATCAAAAAGACACCCACCTGAAATTCAGTTTCCTGTTTTCACCTAATTTCAGGTTAAATGGTGATTATCAACAAAATATCCTTGTGTGACCCATAGCAAGCTGCAAGGAGGAAAAGTTAGTTTCTAGAAGTGCAAGGTTTCTAAAAGATACATATATTTTTCCTTTTCTTCTGCCACAAGCCCTACAGGAGAAATAAGAGGTCAAGCAACTCTGCAGCACTTCTCAGTCTGTTTTGCAGAAATTGCAACTCCCCATCAACACCACCAAGGCAAAGGGTCTTCTCCTGCTGCCAGCAGCAGGACCAGAGAGAACTCCTTATTCAGTTCTGCCTAGGCCAGCGTCCTGAGGGTTCCAAATCTCTAAAGTCAGGACTGCTTCTGGTGTCAACACTGTCTTGTTCCATGACTTTTTTCTTTCCTGAAGCTTTTATTTGTGAAGCGGAAGGCAAAGCTAGAAGATAGCACAGACCTGCTGTGGTTGTAAGCACTGCTATAGACCAGGACGTGCAAGAGGCTGCCACCACATCTTTGCCCTGTGATGGCTTTGTAGTGGTTTCACTAGTTCCTTTTGTCTATCTGGACTGCCTGGCCACAGAGGTGCCAAAAGAAAACATTTCTAAGTTACCTTTGAACTGAGAGGAAAAAAAGGATGAGAAGAAAGGAGGTTCTTACCAGTCACTGCTGCTGAGCCATGTGAGTGCATCGAGCAGCCCCTGCTCTGGATGAGAGAAGGGTCTGGTCTCCCTGGCGTCCCCACACTCAGGCTCCTCTCCCCACTCCAGGCAGCCCAAAGCAATGGCTGGCAGTGAGTTTGCTGTAGGCAGAGGGTCAGACATTGGCAGTACATACCCTTGGCAAGGTGTAGCACCACAGAGCATGCTGCAAACCAAGCTGTCAGCTGAGATTACATATGGGTACAAACTGGCTTTGCCTTCAAGAACCTTCTCTGCTTCCTGGCTTACTGCTTTCCCCAGCACCCAAGCATCCCCCCTCCTCCCTGCACTGGGCTCCAACTCCTGCAAATCTGAAATCTGCCCACTGAGTCCTGCTGGGCTCAGGCAAATCCCCAAGGAGCAACCACTGGGGAACCAATACCTCACCCTCTAAACCCAGCGGTGCACCCGTTTCCATTCACTTCAAGCATTCTAGACAGCAGGCAGCTGAGTGCACATATATTTTAATATACTATTGGGAAAGTAGTAGTTTATAGTTTTTGTTATTTTTCAAGCGTTATGAATATTTACTATTTCAGTGGTATGCACTGGTTGTACTTTGAAGACAACGAGGTGAAATTTATTTGTCATCAAAGGTACCCATTTGCAAACTGTGCCGTGCCTAAGCTTCCTCTTGTGGAAAAATGCAATTTCTAGTCTAGATAGCTGTGACAAAAAAAAAAAAAAAAAGCGTTCCAAACATGAATTGGGAATATGTAAATATAGATGCAAATTGTTGGCAAACACGCTCTCTTGATGATATATGTAGAAAGTATAACAAAATCGAGATGACAAATGCGTTTGTTTAGAAAACTATTTTATAGTTTTCATGTCTTGCTCTGAAAAGCTCATTTTCTAAAGTGTAGATGAAAACACCTGAGTTGTCTGAAAGTATTGAGTATAAACATTGCATAGAATCTAGATGAACTGATGTAGACTTTATAGAATATTTAAGCTTCCTTGTGTGTGTTCTACAAAATGTGGAGAATGGAGGAACTGTAAAATCAGCAGCAGTTTTTTCAAAAATGCTCTGATGGGCCAAAATTCAGATCTCACTGATGTTAGTGAAGTCTGTACAAATACACAGATGTACATATTCAACATGAATGGAGAGTCATGTCAGGCTCGTTCTGGTCAATTTTGAAAAATCAATGATTAGCATCTTTAGAATACACCATTTGAATTATGATTCCTAGCTCTCTTTTGCATAATTCACAACATGAGATAGGCTGCCCACAAAATAGAAATGAGAATCTCTGTGCATTCAGTATCTGCTGCATATTTATTGCAGGTAGCAGGCAGTCTGGGACCCCCGAGTAGCCTCTCTTATATGTTAGCTGCCACAACAGCAGAAAAGCTGGCATAGGCAGAAGACACGACAATATCATAGAATGGCCTGGGTTGAAAAGGACCACAATGATCATCTAGATTCAACCCCCCTGCTGTGTGCAGGGTCACCAACAGACCAGGCTGCCCAGAGCCACATCCAACCTGGCCTTGAATGCTTCCAGGGATGGGGCATCCACAACCTTCTTGGGCAACCTGTTCCAGTGTTTCACCACCCTCTGTGTGAAAAACTTCCTCCTAATATCTAACCTAAACCTCCCCTGTCACAGTTTAAAACCATTCCCCCTTGTCCTATCACTATAGCTGATAGTAAGTGCTAACTGATCATGGTGGTACTTGTACGTGCAGAGTGAGTTAGCCCTGCAAGTATAGCTGCCTCCTTGTTTAAGCTACTGGCTGAAGCCAGCACCCCTATTATAGTTTGGACTCTCAGTATGAGGTTAAGACTTTATCACTGCTTTATTCAGTTAAACTTTACACTGGATCCATAAGGACCAGCTGCTCCAGTATCATTGGGCTGGAGTGGCTTCAAAGCAGGCTTGCTCTCAATTCTCAGGACAGGATTTGGACCTGAGGTCCTACCTGTGTTTGGAGTACAAGCAGTTTGTGCTCCTTGTGGGAGAGAAGAGCTGGTGTGGCAGCTGCAGCAGAGCAGACTCACCTGAGGAGTGCCGTGGGAAGCTGGTGTCCTGGCTGATGACAGGGATGCTGGGCAAGGAGGGCCTGTTGACCCGTTTCCTCAGCGTGGTACCCATGCTCGACCTGCACGCACTGCTGGTGCTGGAGGAGATGGAGAGTGCCCCATTGATGTGCGGTGGGCCAAAGTCTGCACAGACAGAAAAGCACCTTGTGAGTAGAATGCTGGACAGGGTGACTGTAGGCTGGAAAATGGCTAGAATTGTTGTTGGAGTTGGGTAACAATCTGTTGTCCTGTTGTTCCAAGCACAACATTTTGCACACTAATTTGGGGCTGATAGCAGAATGCAGTGATATTCTCCACTCAAAAATGAAGAAAACTCTGCACTGCCCTTCCTTTGTTATCGTGTTTCAAAGGCCGGATACGGAAGCTACATATCTTGGGCTCCCAACTCAGCACTCCATACCAGCATTTCACAAAACAGCAGCAAGAAAAAGAGCAGATAACCTTGCGTGGTGCCCTTGGGCTAGGTGCTGACTTCTTAAGCTCACTGCAGCAGCACTCATGGTAATGCATGCTGCAGGACAATCGGAGCCTGTCAGCTGCAATTAAGTCAGCAAAGCCGTGCATTCATGTGGGTAAAACGTGAGTGTTGCTAAGGGCTCCAGCATGGCTCAGCAATGCAAGCTCCTCTGCTGGGGGCAGGGAGCAGAATAATCTGTCCTATCATGTGAACAATAATTTTTTTTTGCCTTTTAATTGGAAATAGCCCGATTTCTGCTGTTCCAGGTTGCACCTTAGCTAAGAAGCTTTCAGACTCACCCAGTCACCTTCCCTGTAAGCTACTCTCAATTAGAGAGTCTGAAGCCCAAATGTCATTGCAAGACTTACACAGGCTGCAAGACTTGGTAGGAGAAGGAGGGGAAGTTATTTATATTCTGTCACTGACTCGCTATGGGCTGCAGGCAAGACACTTCATGCCTCTGTAATTTTCTTTGGAAAACAGAAATAAATCATATTCTAACTTCCACTCAGACGTAGTAAGTGAAACAGCCTTCCAGTTTGATTTCATGGATATTTACAATACTCTGCAAACAGTAAACAAGTGAACACAAAGCCCCACAGCTATAGCAACCACTCACCTTCTCCAGCCACACCCCCAGGGTCAGCACTCCAAGTGGAGACCTGCAATGACTTCTCCTTCGCTCTCTCTTTCTCCCTCTCTCTGAGCAAAAGCTCCATCTCTTTTATTTGCTTCTGGCGCATTTTCTCCTGAGCAGACTTGGATATGGTGATATGGATCTGATTGTATAAGAAATGCATCAATGAGCATGAAGAGAGATGCACAAACTGCACGTGACCTCTCATCAAGAGCACAGTGCTTGAGCATCGTGGTCTTTAATGCATGTTCCACAAATATCCCAATTGTTTCAGAATATTTCCTCCTTTTCCTCAACATCCAATGGTCTATAACTCTCTGTTTCCAAATCCTTCCACTGGTTCAAGATGCTGCTTTGTCCTGCTCAAACCAAGAGGAGTGCCCCAAAAAACATAGCCCACATTACTAAAGGGCAGACAGCTTGGTTCCCTCAGGCCATGGCAGGAGAGTAAACACCACTCACAGACAGTAATCACAGCTCTTCCTCCATTCTCTGCTCCTGAGGAACTCAGTTATGCCCTGAAAAGCATGTGTCCAGAAGAGGATTCAAACAAAAAAGCTTGAGAAACATTGTTCTTAATGAAATGAAAAACTGAGAGTGACACAGTTATGAGATATGGCAAGTAAAGTAACAAAAGAAAACTACTCTTTTGCAACCTTGCTCGCACCTAACATTATGATCTTTGCTTCCAAGCATGCACGTTGCACACATTCACTGAAAGTATAACTGGATCTACCATTTAGATCTGCACTGAATTGGCTTTCATAGGTGAAGAATGCTTCTTTGTCTTAGTGCTATCTCTCAACCAGCATCTTCTGCACCAGCAAAAACAAATGCCTCTCCGCACGAGAGGAAGATGATGATCTTCAGTGACATTTTGTCACTGACACTGAAAAAGAAACCTGCTCACCCCTACCCACAGCCCTTACCCTTCCACTGCTGTCCTTCCAGTCATCGTCCTTCAGAAGGCAAGGACTTGAAAGGTGATCCATCTCTTTGGCCTGGCTGAGGGGCAGATCTGCCAACGGGGGCACAGGTTCATACAGATGCCCCACAGACTTCATGCTACAGGCAACACGATGCTGGGGAATAGGCAAAATGGGTTCCAGAGTCCGGAGTTCTGAGGAGATATGAATATGCATTGTGTTTGAGAAGGCACATAACATACAGAAGCAGAAGTGTACTTCCTGTTGGCAAAACTCAAGTCTACTGAATGACAAAGGCCTCAGCTCCTGCTGAGTAGCTGTGTTTGAGAAGAGAAATGAAGATCGTCCTCGTCAGGAAGCTTCATATCTGTTCCTATCCATTTTCATTTTAGTAAATCTTTTTTTCCTTGGGTTTTGATAGCTGTAGGCCTTCGTAGAGGTATCAATATTTCCTCCTCTTTGCTGGAATATTTTAGAAGTCATCTAAAGGAAAATTTGAGATGGCTAGAGCCATACCAAAAATAGAATTGTGTTCTCAAAGTTGCATTCATTCTCCCCGACGAGTTTCATTATAAATTGCAGCAGATTAGCTCACTTCCTGGGTGGCCTCACTAAAGGCTGATTCTCTTATGGGGAATAGTACAGTACAGCTCACTCTGAAATGCTCTCCAACAGAGCTGTTAAAACTCAGAACTAATCATTCCTCACATGGCTTCACAGATGATAAAGTCATGTAATAGCCAAGTAGTAAAAAAAGGAATAACTTTTTTAAATCAGGATTTTTTTTTCCCCTGCTGAATGGCCAGGTCGATAATAAAGAGAGAGAGAAAGAGAGATAGTTTAATGATATAGCTCATTTCTAGTCCAAAATGTATCCACCAAAAATGTCACCTTACTTACTCAGCAATACTTCTCCCTAGCTGCATTCAGCATCCTAGCTTCATATCAGCAATAAAGTAATCATTGCTACAGCGTGCACTTGTTATTTGGCAGAGTTAACACCAAGCTGAGAGACCAGTGTATCTTATCTCTTTTTCTACATCAGCAAAATTATCTGTTAAACTCTCATCTCTCTCATCACTCCAAGATCACAGATGGCAAAGAAGTAGCAATGGTGTCATTGAGGTTTTCAACTTAAAAGTATTGGCTAACACAGATGCAACTGACACTTTTATCTTGCAGAACTTTTATTGCTAGTCATAATGCAAGGGAAAAAAACAACAGCCAACAGTCATCTCCTAACCCAGCCTGAATTTGCAGAACTGACAACTGCAGATAGAGTAGGGGAAGATATTCATAATAATAAACCTAGCTTATGTCATTTAAAGCAAATTAGTTGCAAAAAGAAGGAAGCTTCTGTTCATTACTCAGCATTTGATTTAGATTTGTGGTTTAAGAGGATGGAAGGCTGAGTTCAGACAACCACTGCATTAAGTCCTTCATCTTTAAATGGAAAACTCACAAGGACTTCTTATCGCATAACATTTCACTACTTCTTCCAGTGTAAAAACATGAGATGTTTGTGAATCTACTTCAGATCTCAAAAGGGTTTGGTTCAGGATGAGAAACTGCTCTGAGTGAAGGTTTCCTCCTCCAAGCACAGGTGGAATGAGTGGGAGCATTTCTCATTTCTCTGATCTTCAGACCATGAGAAAGCACTCGGAGATCAAAAAAAAAAAAAACAAAAAAAACATGAGTGTAGAAAAGAGCACGATGTGGAAAGGTTGAAAGAATTTCTTTTCCTGCTGTGCATCTCCAGGATGCCAGAATACCCCCCCCCAGCTACTGCCATTCAGACCCCCTGCTGGAGTTATTTTCACTGGATCATCAGAGCACCCTCTCCCAGTTACAGGGCTCTGGAGTAGTCATCTGAGCATAGTAAGGAAAGCAAAATGTTACAGGATGGTTTTCAAGGGGAATTTCACAGTGCCAACCAGAGGTCAGGATTCTCATGCTCATTTTAGGATAGTGATGACCTGTACCTACCCAGAGATGTAGGGGTCTTCTCTTCTGTTCTGCTGCCCGATCTTGGCCTTAAGAAAATTGAGGAGAAAAGAATATATGAGGAGAGAGAGAGAGAGAGAGAGAGAAAGGAGAGGGTTAGCTTTATAGTAGGAAAAGTTCCTTAGCAAAATCGCTCTGGTGAGGAAAGATGTGCAACCCATAAAACCAGTGATATGAAAAGCTCATTAACTGCCATTAAGCTTTCAAGTTGTAGAGTCACACAGCTCCAACTGAAACATCTAGTTCCAGCTGAAGTGCAGGGATCAGATTCCTCAGTGTGGGCGTTCAATATCCAATTCTTCTGTCCCTCTTTTGGAGCTAAGTGACTCTCTCTTTTACAGATGCCTTTCTGAATCAGCAAGAGATGTTAAGTCAGTCTTCAGTCTGTACAGAGAGACAGCTACATCTACACTGCAGCAGAAGTCTAACTTTGCTGGGTCGTGATTTAAACTGATGACAGTATCTTGGTACAGATGATAACACCGCAGCTCTGTAATTAGAATAGTATTACACCTCCCTGTTCTTTCAAGAGGGAAGAGTTTTCTTCCAACTCAGCTAGTACATAATGTATTCAGATTGCACCTTAAGTGCTATACTGAAGCTTTTTTAACTGGAACTGTGTTTCTGTTACTGCTTATTTACGGGTACAACAAGGATAAAGTTGGCAGCTAGATTTCCCTATGTATATCCAAGTATCTGTCCATCATTTACAGCCCCATAACTGTTCCCTAGCACCTTGCCCTTTTGATCTTAAAACCATACGTAAATATTATACATCTATAGGATTATACATCCAAAAACAGATTTATCCTTGCTCTCATTCTACAGTGAAGACCCAAACAAAGAGAAGTTAGGAGCGACATTTACAAAAGCAGTGCCTAAATTTGGTAGGCAGCTATATAATAGCTAATATTTGTCCTGGCATATTTTTGCAGGTACAGATATTGGTTTCTTACGGGTATAGATATTGGCAAAGTTCACACACAAAACCAGATGCTGGATTCATGTCTGTATAGCACAGCTCCTAAATGGCATCACAAGGATTAAAAAGTGAATTAGTATCAGAATCCAGCAGAGCATCTGCTCTTAAGTTCCTCAGAAGTCCTGTCCCCATCTCCCCTGCCTGATCTTTAAAGAGTATGATGTTGGGTTTGACATGTTGGATCACTATAGATACACAATCTGGTGAATACACAGAAGTTTGTACAAATACATTGGAGAGTCAGCTGTGGAAAATAACCTCACGGGATGTGTGAGTTGAACAGAATACCAGAGGCAGACACTTTGGCTCACCTGATCTGCAGGGGCTCTTGAGAAACCAGCTGCTGCAAGCTTGAGAGAGGTATTTCAGTGCTGCCAGGATCCCCATCAGATGGTCTTGCTGACTTGGGGATGGGAGGAATCAATGCCACCCCCAGTGTCTTCTTCCTTTCCTCGTCACCACAGTACAGAGGCTGCAATGAAGCCTGGAAATAGGAGAGTGCAGTGCTCAGCCCAAGCGCACAGCTCTCCTGCTTGATGCCACAAGCAGTTTTAGCTGTACTCTTTCCTAAGATTTTGAGGGAAAAAAATGAGTCAAACTGTTGGCATTTCTTGGCCTAGGATGGGCAATGGAAAGTCAAGTGGTGAAGGAGGGACCATGTTCCATGCTGTTGACAACTCTCCCCCTTTGATCACCTCTGTGGCAGCAATCTGCTTGGTAGAAAGGATGTTCTGGGGTGGTGTCACCCCTATTAGCTTTCCTATGGCATTGAAATGGGTTTAGATCGCTATCCCCCTGCTGTCCAAAGGTGCCCACCAGCCATTACTGAGCCCCAGCCAAGTCCCCACAAAGTCATTTTGCATACTGTCAAAACCTGCTTTTCTCAAGGCCATAATTCTTTTTCTGCTGCTGCCCTTTCAACATTCCCCTATCAGCCTTTCGGTCCAGATGCTAATGTGCTCTCCAGATCTCACACAATTCATCACTGCAGGCTCGCTGACATTTATTAGGTTCAGCGGAGCTCCCTACCCTGCCACTCTGTGTAAGGGCTTTCCGCCTGCTGAAATCATTCAGCTTGGCAACGTCACCCCATTAAGATCCCCGCACCACAGCTAGGAAGGGCAGTGGTGGGAGCAGAGCACCTTTACATAGTACCCCATCATTCTTCTTGTGGCCAAAGAGCCAAATCAGGATCTGTTCAATCTCCATTGAAACCAACAGAGTTAATGTCAGGGACACATATGGTCCCGTAACTGCATGGCTGAAGTGAAGTGCACTAACCTCCTGTATTTTTCCTCTTTATACTAAAGCTGCTATTCTTCTGCCCTCTCGTGCCCATCATGACAAAAACCAAAACAATTGCACCTCCTGTCTGTCCTGCAAAGCTAATTGCATGAATAGAGCCTGGACTCCACTTCTCCTGGCCAGAAGTGCCAATTCCCATCACTTAACCCTGGGCAGACAGAAAGCAGCAAAGCCACACAGAGGCTGCTGAGCTCTAGCAATATTGCTGTGCAGAAGTACAATGCTGTACTTGGAACTCAAAGTTCAGTTTGCAGGACTGTCTGCTCCAGCAAACATCGTTTGCATCTAAACCAGAGCTGGTAGAAGAAGCTGCCAATACACTGGTATGCCTGCAACAATAACAGCCATGGATGCTTCACAGAAATGCGTATCTACTAACTGTAAAAGGATATGCTTGGCTAGGTGAAACATATTTTCTTGCTCTGTGTGGTTAACTGACAGTTTTTCCTTGTCGTAAAACCACAAGTGGAGCTTATAGAGAGCACAGAAGTATGCTCCTATTCACATACACTGGGGACACAAAGCACACTGTAAGCATGCTGCAAAGACAGCCGGAAATGCAACATCCACCTGAGCTCTTCCTTGGCTCAGCTACCACCCTGTGCTCACACCATGGGGAAAGAGGATCCCAGAGCTCTGCCCACAGGAGTACACTGAAGATCCACCACGTGATTTATCTTGTTTCCGTACCTCTGATGTCAATTCTTTGTGGTTGTCTTCATTGCCACCATGATCTGTGCCATCCTCCCTGAGCTCCTGCTCCCCATTGCTCATCCAGCTGGGCTCTGGGGGAGGAAGGCTGTTCTGGATGGGGGGCACGGGCTTGGAGGTTACCAGGAGCCTCTGGGAAGCTGACCTGGAAATCGCTGGCTTCAGGGCAAGCCCCTTCATGTCACTGCTGTCAGTTAGGTCTGCAAAACAGAGAGATGCAGCATAAGAGAAGCAGCATTTCAAACACAAAGCACTTGGAACTAGACATTACGTTTGACAGATTTCTTGGAAACCTGGTATACAGCAGCACACTGTGCAGTTAGCATACAGGTATGGCCCTACAGCAATGAGAGGGCTACATGGGAGATGGAGCAAGGAAGGTTATTGTAGAGGGCACACACAGGGGAGATATGTTCAGTGGTAATATGCACTAGCTCTCTAGGCTGGGAAAAACCCTGCCTCCTTCCAAAGAGCGGGCAGGCTCCAGCCTTACCTCTCTGTGGGGCTAACAGGCCCTCAGACATCCTCCTCTTTTTCAGCTTGTCCTTGATCTGAGTAGTTTCCAGGGCAGCACTGCTCACCTCCCTTTCCTGGGGATGAGGAAGGGAGGAGAGATCACCTCCAGCCCGAGCATCAACGTCCTGCACGCTAGCCTTGCTGTCCCAGCCCTCCAGGGAAGAGATGGCTCCTAGGTATGGAATGGTAAGAAGTGTGTTAGTTGTTAACGTTTCTGCTTTACAACCAACCATTCCCATGTCAGTCCTTGGCTTCAGTGAACACCACCAGTAAAGACCTGCTACATGTTTTAGTTCAAAGCAGAGAGACATCTTAGTAAGCAGGCAAACCGCACCAGTGGCATCATCCAATCCACAAGGTTAGATCTGAAGGGCAAGCAGAAAAAGAACTTGGAACTTACCAATGGCAAGGCATCAACCAACAGCATGGCTAGATACAGAACTGGTAACACATAACGATGCCTAATTTAAGGCCAGTAGGGCTGCAGTCCCTATCGTGGCTGGCAGTGGTCATCATTTGGATAAAGTATAAAGTGTAATGAACTAATGATAGAGATGTGATGCCAAGAGCACCTCCAGAGGAGGGCAGGATCATCCACATCCCTGTCAGCTACCTGCTCTGACACAGAAGCACCAGGACTGACCTCTAATGACCATTTCTTCCTAAAAGCAGGATTTCTGTTGGGATAAGTTTGCCATCACACATTAAGCCACCTTCCATCCTCACCTCCTTCTTCAGTAATCCATCTGCTGCCACAAAGCTGCAAGTTTGAATCAATGCTTCCAGCCCGCAGAGCTCTGCATCTGGATTTGACTTTTGGGACGCTCCCACAGTAGACAGCAACTGGAGCATCATACTTAGCTTTAAAATAAAAACAATACAAGTGATTTAAATTTGCAGCATTTAAGAAGGAGCAGGAAAAAATACATAGATAAACAGGCATCCCTTTTCCATATCAGACTGACACATCAATATTAACTTATGGTCCTGACCTCAAGGGCCTTAGTGACTTCATGCCACAATGTCTAGAGAGGTGCTTGCATTCCAGCATTCTGACAGCTGAATGCTCTGGAAAATTACATGTTTTTCTGGTTGCCTATCCAAGACTGCGGAATTTCATTGTCTCCTCTCAAAGGATAGACAACATGCAAAGGTTGCTTTCTGTAATTTCCAGTTGATTTTTTTAGTTTTTATGTCCCTCCACAATAAGTTACTGGGGCACAAACAATTAATCACTAGGTGCTATACCTAAGAGAAGGACTGTGCACTAGACTTCTCCAGTATTCAATGAGCTTATTGGGATATTCTATCTGTAGGATGCAAATTGTCCATCCAAACACTCTCCCTTGTTCTGTTTCACTGTTACTGGAGTTTATTCCCTGCGTCAAAGATGCTTCCTCTCAACTAAAAGAAACACAGCCTGGCTCAGAGAAAACTTCTGATCTTAGTTATTCCTGAAAATTCAAAGCTATGCACAGCATGTTTCCCTGCCTTTCATCCTGGCCAATATATTCCCCATTACCCAGCCTCCAAGGCTGGGCTCTCATTCTTGCAGAATGAAGAATAGCTGCTGCACTTGCCAGCACAGCCGGCACCTCCAGGGCTATGTGATCAGTGCTGTGAATGCAGCCTTTGTAGGGGCTCTGCCTGCCTGAGCCAAGCAGCATTCCTGGGCACCAGCATCTCTGCTGTGAGCAAACGTGCTCCAAAGGCTGCAGCAAGCAATGGCTGCAGAGTTAGAGGTCTGTCATTTGCTGCAGCCCTTTACCTGCTGCAAAGTTATCTTCTGTTGCCATGGGGGGACGATAGGCTTTGTCCAGACGAGAGGCTGCACGTGGTGCCTGTCACTGGGCCTGACACAGCTGCCACTGGGGTCCTTTGCAGCATCAGGAGCCTGCATGGAAAAAGGACACTGCTAGTACAGCTGACAGCCATCACCCTTACCCTCTGGTGTCACGCGTGGAACATGGTAGGAAACTGCTCAAGCCAGGTGGCTCAAGCCTGCAGTCAGGCTCTGCATTTTCTACATTTTGCCAGAAACGCAGCCAAATACTGGAAGACGACTGTTGACAGCATAGCAGGAAAGTGTAACTCCAGCCCAGCAGCTGCTGTTTCCATGGCCGGATGGGCATGGCAGCCAAAACAGTTTTCTCACCACGCTCACCGCTGTTGGACCTGGCACCGCACACTGAAGCTTTATAGTTTCACGTGTTCAGTGACAAAGAGCTGTAATGTTGAAGTGGATCTACACCAACAACAACCAATAATGGAAAAAAATTGAGGGGCAGAATGGTTTCCCTTTTCAAGACAAGCATACCTGCATTTACAGTGGGGCACACGGTCATCAGACTGGTAAGTACCCCTTTCCCATCCGAGAAGGGGTAGAAAGGGCTAGATCAGCTTTTATGACACATCCATGAGTCATTCTGAGGTACAACTCAAACCATAAGCCAGATATTTCCAGATCATTCGCCTTTTGGGAAATGGAGGAGAATAGCAGTTGACACAACTTCTTCACACCTCAGAAAGCCTGAGCCTGTAGCACGACCCATAACTGGGGATGCCAGCTGTCCAGAAACCACCTTCCCTGCTGACACCAGCAAGTGCTCATCTCACGGGGGGCTAGAGGACTTGTAGGCAGTGTAATAGAGCACAAAATATACAACAGTAAAAAGTTCACTCTCTGCCCACCTGTGCAGTACTACAGCAAAAAGCAACACTTTGCAGTTTCAGCTCCTGTGGTCTATTTCCTTACCAATTTTGCTGTTTTCAAAGCTCTGAAGATTTCTTTTCACTTTCTGGCAGAGGCTTCAGTCACCATATAAAGCTTTGACTTCTTTAATTGTGTTGGCCTACTTTTTACAGCCTAACCAGAGAGGTAAAAGGGCATTCTGCAGAGCACATCTTAGGATGAAAGGTCAGCATGGCAAGTCAACAGTAAAATTCCTATAAATGTCAGTGGAAACAGAAGGATGCCAATGGGAATTGGTTTTTCAAATCTACTGATAGGCGCCTATAAAGCTCTGCAGAAAGAATAGCAACCACACAGTAGCTAAGTGCAGCCAGGAGGCTCAATCACAGACATCTCAGTTAAACTGCTACAGCAGGAAAAGACACCTCTGCTTTTGATGGGAGAAAAAAGCAGGTACCTATTATCGTGTTCCGTGAACTTAAAACAAGTGACAAAGAATGCCCGAGCAAGGACTTTAGGTACCCTACTATCAGTCAAACTTACAATCAGATAAAATTGTGCCCTCAAGCAATTTACAGTAGAAAATGCTCGTATAAGCAGCAAGGCCCTGTAGCCCCATCCCCTGTCCAACACATTT
This sequence comes from Tragopan temminckii, assembly GCA_028571105.1. Lineage (NCBI taxonomy): Eukaryota > Metazoa > Chordata > Aves > Galliformes > Phasianidae > Tragopan > Tragopan temminckii. The sequence goes on along the minus strand of JAOWBP010001760.1, from coordinate 7,392,712 downwards.
ACATCTCCTCCAAAGCTGTCAATGGCTTCATCTGTAATAAAGCAAGCAATTCCAGACAGACTGGAGTTAGTTGTTAACCCATTTCTGACTTTAAATCTTTCTGTTATACTACGTAAATTCAAAGAGACAGCTTAAGGTCAAGGAACAAAGATGCTGAGAGGGTCTTTAGAGTCTGACTCCCATTATTTTCAGTGAAAGTCAGACACTAAATATCCCTAAAATACAAATCTCGGTCTATTTCAAACTGTGCACATTAAAACAAGGAATGAGAGGTGGCACTGTGAGTGGGACAAGGGCACAAAGCAGGGGTTAAGGTATAATGTCTTTGATTTCATCGTGTAGGATGAATAGCTAGAAAATAAATCAGTGGCACTTTTGGCTGGTTGAGACCACCTCCCAAATGAAGCTGAGCTGATTGCTGAAAGTATTAAAAATACCCAAGAGAAAGCAGTAAGTACCAGAAATGAGTGTACCTTGTAACTAGGACAGAAGGTTCCCTCTGCCACTGACATATTCTGCAATGAAACTGACTCAACATGAGGCCAGTATCTCCATGCCTCAGTGTTATTCTTCTGCCAGGCCATTGTCCTACATGCCAACAGAAGTGGAAAGGGCAATACATATAGCCCCAGAGGCTTAATTGCCTCAATTCAGGGTTGAATTCTCAATTCAGGCCAACTACATGTTATGGAAAACCCCAAATGTATGTTTATATAAGGTCACTTCATTTTTTTGAGGAGGATAAAAGGAACAGAAGACTGCACAAAGTCTGGAATGATAATGGAAGAGCAATTTTCCTGCAGCCCCATGTGGAGAATTCCTCTTCTGCCACTTATATGTAAATGATATGCTAAAAACTGGCTTTCTGAAGAGGAAAATGGAGCAAAAATGCATCCGAGCAGCTTCAGGCCTTGGTGATGTTTCATTATACAGTAACTGCATGTCTTACCATTCTGCTGGGTTAATCCACAGGAAACACACCCTCTGGGATTTTCAGCTTCTTTGGATCATTAGCACTCAGTAAATGAAAATAGAGATTATTTAATACTATCATTACTGTCTTCTCTAACTAACAACCTATTTCTCTGGTGGCTTCCCAGCACAGCAGACACACACGTTGCCTTTTTTTTGTGTTCTGCCCTCACCTCATGTTTGGAAGGTCTTCAAACTCAGTGCCCCTGTCCAAAGCTCCTGTCAGGGCTGCTTCTCAGCAAAGCAGGGCTTCTCAGCCATGAAACAAGAGTTACCATAAGCAGCAGCTTACCCAGGGCAACCAACCAAGAATTAGGAATAAGCTGGTCTGACTGCGAAACCTCATTAACTCCTTCTAAACACAGCGGAACAAACCCTCATTCCATCTCTACTGAGGTGTCCTGTTGGACACAGCAGTTATATGAGCACTGTACATACATTTGTGATGGTCTCTGTTGGAGCTGTGGCCAAATGTGCCGGTTCCGCAGCAGTGGGTGATGGATTGCTCTGTGGGCTCCTGTGCTGGTTAGACACAATGAGGTAGCAAGGTACACTGACTCATTGCCTTGAGCATTACCTTGACCAAAAGCATTGGAAGGATTTTCTTTACAGAAGTGCTTTGGCTACAACTCTGGAACCACAGGGTCCTAAATTCGTGCAGGGCTTTGCTCATCACACAGCATTGCACTGGCTTCTTGTGACTGAATTTTCCTTGGAAGTATCAGGCATATCTCCCCAGTGCCTTGCAAAGTGAGCTCTCCTGCCCTATCCCTGCCTCTTCAGTAGTAAAGGATCACTAAAATATGCCCTCTGCCCCACACTCTGCTCCCTGTGAGGCCTCCCATACTGTTCCCTGCATCTTTCATAAAGGCACAAACAAGTGCAAGCACTCTGACTATGGCAGGTTGTCACAGACACCTGCATAAATCCAAGGTAGCTCCAAGGAGCATCCCAAGGTTCTGTCCTGTTCTGTGTAACCACCAGGCAGGGAAATTCTCAACGACCTGAACCAATCTCATTCAGCAGCACTGTGGGATCTGAGTTACGTATTGAAATTTTTCATTGCGAGTAACAAGCGTTGGGAGCACAAAGGCTCTAATGAGATGGGTTTAATTGTCCATTTTATTACTCTTGAATCTATTTCGTTAAGTCCTAGTGTTGTTCTTAGTGCTGTACAAACCTCGAAACACAACAGTTCCCACTGCTCAGAATTTACTCCCTGGTCCTTAGGGCACTTAAACACCCCTCTATCATGTTCAGGATCTAAGTCCACCTTTCCAGCATCACTGACATTTTTAAAGTCTCCATTCACCTCAGCTAGCAGATATCACCTAACTTCATGAGCATTTGGATTCCCAGACCTCCACAGGCTGCTGCTGGAAGCAAAGCTGAAGAACAGGATGAAAAGTGGACATGTGCAGGAGCAGTGTGAACTCTGCTGCCAGCTTGCCACCCAGCCTGCAGCAAAATGTAAATCTTAAGGTCAGGAAAATAGAGCCTTCAAACACAACCTCTGCATGCATGAAGTTGAATAAGTCAACTTCAGTTGATTACAGGTCAGCATCTCCAGCTGAAATATGAGAATGATGCTTGGAAGCTTCTCCAAAAAGGAGATCCTCAGTGTGACAAGTACTACACAAATGCAAGAGGCTGCAGCTTGCTAAATTGTGAGGGAAGGAAGGAAAAAAAAGGGAAGCAAAGATATTCTCTCCAGAGAGAGAAGGAAATGGAGGGAGGAGAACCTGCCAACACCTGTGATAACAAGCAGACAGTCCTCATATCTCAGTCCTTCACAGCTTGGTCTGGCCCCACTCTGCAGCTGAAGCAGGCCAGCATCTCCGCACCCCAAAAGGAACCAAGATGCATCAGGCTGTGGTTCTTCCCTCCTCACCCTCCTATACCTTCCACAGATGTAGTTCTCAGAGATCTGTATTGCTTGGAATAAACCTCTCTGAAAACAGAGGCCAAGCTGAAGGAAAGTTTGTTCGTCAGCTGCTGTATCTTTAGGACCAGACAGCCAGTAAGTTATGCAAGGTTCTCTTTCTTTCTCTGCTTGGAAAAAGCAAACAGACAAAAAAATCCCACAATTCTACTTCTCCTCTCATCCTTTTAAGTGAGGTGCCAAGGTTCAACTTAGTGAAACACAGCCATTTAAACCACAGTCCAAAGCAGACTTAGTTACCACCCTGCAGGGATGAGCAGGCACACCAGGAGCCACAGAACCATGCCCTAACCCTCAGCAGTGACCGATTCAGAAAGCAGATTTGGATTTTGACCTCCCTTGGTTCTACTCAGAAAGCAAGTGTGAGCCTGAGAAGGACCACAAGTGCAGTCTGTGCTTTTAGCCATTTGGAGCAGCTGGGCAGGGACTTCTCCCTTTTCCTGTGCACAGCAAAGAGGCAATGTTGTGCTTGAGTTGAGGTGGGGGCTCTCGCTCTGCTGCTATGCCATGGCAGGAATCATGCTGACCCTTTTCATATGAAGAGTGGCTTCCTTGTCATCAACACCCCACTGCGCAGCAGCTCCTGCCTGGCCTGCCCTCCCCTCCTCTATCTGTCGCCCCACATGCTGCTTTCCCACCGCAGCAGGAAGCAGCCAGGGCTGCTCACCAACCTGCTTCACAGGCAGCTGCGGCCTTCACTTCGCAAACTTCGCTCCATGCCAAGAAGCTCGTAATCCCCCTGAGAAACGTGAATCCCTGCTGCAGGTCACCTCCCACAAGGCAACAAGGATTTCTGGTGCTCCAGAGCCTATGTTTCCCAAGCCGGGAGCTGGGACAGCCATTTGGCAAGGCAGCCCCCTCCTCCAGGAGGAGACCGGCCAGGTGCACTAGCTCAACGAGCAAACAGTATCACACACCAGGAATAAACAAGGCTGCATAGCAACCGCTTCTCTGAAGAAATATGGAGGAATATCTCCTGCCTGCAGGGTTGGCAGGCAGCTCCTCAGGTGCTGCAGCAGCAAGCACCCCAGGGAGATCAGCAGCACCCAAACCACAGCGCACAAGCAAATAGCAAAGCATCACTGGCAACTCATAAAAGGAAGAGGAAGTTTTCCACCCCCTTTGCCTCAGGATAAAGAATTTGACAACTTGTTTGTTTGGATCAGCAGTGTGAGCTTGGAACCCTTCTTGTTTGGATTGGTGTAAATCCATGCCAGTCCTACAAAAAGCATCCTATTCAGGCAAGATTAGCAGAAGAGGAAAAATAATTCCACCCAAGTGTCCCTCTCTGATGCAGCACAGCCACACTTATTGCCACCTCCACTAAACAAGAATTTTCCACCACCCTCATTGCAAATACTTTATACCTCTCTGCTGTGCTATGGATAGCTACATGAAGTTGAACAGACGCTTGGTTTTACCACTGCACATTTTGTTCTTGCTGTGCTTACTCAAAAGCTATTTTTCAAACGTGAAAATAATGACTTTCCCATCATTTCTGTGGCAAGTTTTGGAGTGTTCCATAACAAAGTCACCACTGGCTGTTTTTACAAACACACAGACAAAAAGAGAAATTTTGAGCAGAGGTGCAACGCTGTTCTCTGTTAACGACAAGGAACAGAAGCTCATTCTGTCTGTGCCATGATTTGGACGGAGAACATCCACAAGAATATTCTGAAAAGAAGGAATCCACCCTCCAAGTACTGAGTCCTGAGCCCTTGTGCAGCCTGCAAGCCAACAGAGAAGCACCAAGAGGATTTTTAGCTGGAAAAATATGCAGTGATGTAACTCCTATAGGAAAACAAAAAACAAACATCAGCAATCCTTTCCCAGCAGGGCAGCCACTCCGTTGTGACGTGGGGAAATGGCTGACACCTCACTCAGCAAAGCAGCATCCAAGCCAATGGGAAGCATCTTCCTACCTCTGCTGAATCACTCCGTCAGCAACAGCAGTGTAGGAATCCAGGATTCAGCCTTACAACGAGTCAAATTTCAACCTCTCAAGACTCTCAGCTTCTCCAAGGCCAAGTAATTGGGTCCATGAGAAAATAAAAGCCTATACATCACAGGATGGCAGAAAATTGGCCAACTACAGCACACGGGTGTCCAAGTGTGACATTACCTGCACAAAACAGGAGAATTCTCAAAAAAGTTTTTCCTCTTTGCTACAAACAAGCAGCAGAGAACTGCCTCAGACTCCAGTACTGCTTTATGCTGTTAGAGACACTAAGAAAACTCTGCCTCAGTTCTGTTGCAGGCTGCAAGCAAGACAATCTCATGCAACTCCTGCCTGTAAAAACATAGCAGAAATGCTGCTTGTTCACCTCTCTCCTGGTTTTCTTCTTGGACAATAAATCCTTCAGGCCAGGGAACTCTCTTTCTACAAGCACATATCATCTGATGGAGCCATTGGTTAGGGACAATTCCATAACGTGGCAGTGGCACTGCCTCTTCAAAGGATATTCCCTGGTATGGTGTTCAATCTGTTCCCTTTAATTAAGCTGAGTAACAAGCTACCAGCTCAGCTCTAGCAAAAAATGTAAGCTGCTGGGTGTCTCAAATGAGCAACTCGACGAGAAAGCAACATTAGGAGAGCTGAAAAGTGTGATCCTCATTAAACCACCAAAATAATGACCAAAGTTGAGCAAAGATTGTCAGCCGGTCAGATTGAGACCACGTGGGAGTATCCAGCATCCAGTCTCCAGCCTGAAGTACTGACACACCTTGCCCTTTTGCTGGTGAGGCAGATTCAACAGCCCACATGCTTAGCCTGAAAAACAGGGAGACAAAGCTTTATTTCATTCTTCCTAAAATGGAAGAAAAAATTGCTGCTATCAGAGGAGAAAGGAGTACCTTCACTCCTCAGCCTCACATCATCCCACTTCATCTTGGGCAGCATCACCCCCACGGCCACATTATGTCAGCTGCAGGCCCTTAATGACACAATGCATTACACAGGGAAGGAGCAGTGTCCTGTGCACACAGCCTAGAAATGAACCTGGTTGCAACACTACTCCTTGAGGTATCCCTCCCAGCAGGTTAACAAAACTACTTGCCATGAAATCCCTACACATGAAGCACAGCCTCTTCATTTTAACAAACACATTTGGCTAAACCTCTGCCCTTCCTGCTTTGACCAGCAACCTGCTCTCAGGCTGCATTTTCCTACAGCAGCAGAGAAGCCTTGGGGCTAAGCAGAGCTTTTTCCCTGTCCAGAGCAAGGATGGAAATAATGCCATCTTACACACTTGTAACCTGAAATCTACTTAGTTACCCCTCTTGACATCTTTTCTTTCACATAGCATAATTGCTGGGCAGCATGGCCCTTCGCAGCAGCCTCACAGCACACGTACAGCTTCTTACTTTGTTCTCAGGAACCGCTGCTAGGTTGGGAACCCTTGGGCTTTCCCCATGGCAACCTCATTTGTGCACTGGGCAAGGGCAACCAACACTGTGTGGCATTTGAGCCTACAGGGGAAATGACCCAAGCACACAGCTGGTCTGGAGCCAGCAGGTTTAAGCAGACCTTCTGGTTATGCGACCAACGAGCAGAAGCAGGGTTATTAATTTAGCACCAAAGGTGCCAATGAAGCTTTGCAGGCTGGGAGCAAACAGATGAGCTTCACTAACAAATACAAGCTGGGTTCTCAGCCAGTGGTAAAAATTGATGTGAGCTGAAATACCAACATACCATAAAAAAATATATATATGAGTGACGTGAAGGCTTTTTATTTTTAAAATACTCATTTCTTAATCAATCCTGGATTCCTAATGGAGAAAAAAACAGGCAGAAAACAGGGTGAATAGAGATACTGCTGCACCTGCCTTTCTCCAACCTGCCTCTGCTTTGCCCAGCCTTTGGGCAAGACTTCCCTGGCTTCTCCTTATTAATTAGACTCCATCCTCAAAATCAGCAGGGCCCTGAGGGCTTTGAGAGGGCCACTGTCTTCTGCTTCCTTCCCCCCACTAAGTGGTGTCACAGAGAATAAATCAAATAATCCAAAGAATGACAGGAGAGGTGTGTGGGGGACGCACCCTCATGCCAAGCAGTTAGAAGCCAGTAATACACAAAACATACCGTACGTTGGCAGCCATGCCCATGGTAGGGAGTTGGAACTGGCTGGTCTTTAAGGTCCCTTCCAGCCCAAGCATTCTGTGATACCATGAAAATTGATGTGATGGGTGAAAAAGTGCTTTTGTTTAAAAGAAAAAAAAAATTTTAAACTGAACGTTTGATATTTTACTTAAATTACCCTCATCCAATTGTAAAATGGTGTCCATTCAGAGTAACCCTAATTCCAAAGGGTGAATCCTACCTCAGCACAGAGCTGACCTGCAGGCACCCTCTGGTGCCTGAGGGCACTGCACACACCGTGCTTCCCAACCTAATTCATTTAGGATCGCATGGTCTTCAGCTAAGCCTGCTTGGTTCCCTATGTTGCTAATCTAGTTAACTGCATATTGGCTAATTGCAGGCCTTAACTCACTGCCAAATGTGGTAAGTCACCGTCTGGTCGCTCTGGCTACCTGAAAAGGCTCAGCTGTAGATGCAGAGCAACCAGCTGCTAGCACCTGCTATCCAGCACAAGTTGCATTGCATTTACTTGATCATAATAGAATGTTTTTCATGTAACACGAGGAAAAAAGAATAAATAAATTTGCACATCCTTAACACAAAGCCTGGGAAGTAACAGGCACGGGAAAAACATGACTTTCCTATGGGTCCACATATCATGCAGCCACTTCAAAAGCATGGCATGTGAGTCAATGTGCTAGCATGGTGTGGTCAAAGCCCTCTCCCCGGCTTTGCCAGAATTTAGCCCTAATCCTTTTGAAAACCAAACTCAGTTCCTACAGCTTTCACCCCACAGTGTGTGTACTGGCCTGCTGGAGGCAGGAGGTGGGCAAAGCCCAGCCAGCTTCAACGATGCCACCCCACCAGCCTCTGTTGCAGACCAACATGCAGTGCCAGCAGAAAATAATTTAATAAATAAAAGATTTGTTCCAGCTATTGAAAAATCCATGCAATGATAGTGGCAAATCTATACAGTGAAGGTGGCTGAGCCTTGAACTGAAGATACAAAGAGAAGTCAGGCCTGAAACTTATTCTACCTGCCATCAGCTTTGAAAGGTCCTGAAAAACACTTCCAACTTGCATCGATCCCTGGTAAGAGCTTGGCAGGGAGCATACTGCAAGCTGGAAGATGCCCAAACCTGCGGGCAGGTAACAGCCCACCTCAAACAGATGGGGAGGCTTCTTCCAAACTCTCCCACACTGAAGAACGTTATTACAACAAACAGAGATGAAGAGCTCAATTTCCTTGCTAATGGCTTTCTACTCAATTCTCCTGCGGCTCCAGAAATTAGCTGCCTGAGCACCAAGGGAAGGAAAAATAGACACAGGAAGGTGGATTTTTCTCAGAGCTACAAAGCTGAATATTTACAAAGCCTTGCAAAGTCATGGAGAAGATTGCAGTGGTAGATGAATAAGTTCCCCATTTTACCCTCACTGTTTTAAACAAAACTCTGTGCCTACAGTGGAGAAAGCTGTGTGGCTTTGTAAGAAGTAGAAATAGCAGAAATCAGAGGGCTCAGCCTGACCCCACTGAAAGCAAGCGGCTGCAGTGCTTAGCCCATGGATGCTTTGAGAAACTACTCCTCTTCTGAAATGCATTATCCCCGTCAGTCCTGAGTGGAAAATTACTTCCAGCCACTAGCCCACAGCAAAGAAGAACGATGGATGAAAAATGGCCGCACTATTGTTTTCCATGAGATGCCAGAAGTGAGGTATGGGGGATTGCTGGTGGGAATGCTGTGGGGTGGCAGCACAGAGGGAACAGCTCATTTAGCAGCCAGCCCTTCTCCACCACCAGCAGCTGTGCACCAGGCCTTCTGCACAAAGCAGAGCTCATTCACAGCAAAGAGCAACCAATGAGCCTACTGAAATGCCATAAATCCTACGCTGGCAGAGCTCGAAGCAATTCCAGCCTCCACACAAAATTAGGCCTTATGGCTGCACCTAAAGGCGGGCAGGTAATTGAAAGATGAGGACATTTAGAAGAGACCCTGTTAGCACCAAGAAAGGAAAGCTTTGGGGGCAGGAAGAAAAACTCACAGCCAGTGCCTGGGTAAGGTGACTGCCAACCCATTGTGGATCCCACTGCTCCACTGCAGCAGCTGCTAACAAAGCAAATATTTCTTCCTGCTCTTCACATGGTGTCATTCCATTCCTCATCTGAGTGAGAGCAAGGACGTCCAGAGGTGTACCATTATCCTAACACAAAGCCAGGACTTTTACCATTCTTCTCAAATATAAAAACACATCACCCAGGTAACATTTCCTGATACTTTAGCAAGGTATGTTTTTATAAGACATGCTGCCTCTGGAGCAGAAGGGATGAGTGAAAGTTGAGATTCCTACATAGAGTTGTGCTCTGGGACATCAAATGACGGTTGGAGATTCATGATCCTTGTGGTCCCTTCCAACCCTGGCCATTCTGTGATTCTGTGACACTCCTTATGAACAAGGGCACTTCCTTCTATCAACCTTGATGGGTTTTGAGCAGTAATTGAATGACAGTGGAGGTTTGCACTGTACCTAGGAGCATCAAAAGATCACTATACCTAGGCATCTAAAGATACACCCTTGAAACCTTGTATAATGACAAGGTTACACCTGTGCCCAGGCTCCTCTGCAGACTCAGGCATGGGCATGTTCCTCTCTACAGCTGCCAAAGAGCTGAGTCTGTGGGGCAAAGGTTTACCACAAAATTACCATCACCCATAGGATGGATGGATCCTGGCTACTCAAGTCTTTTGTTTTGTGTATGTGTTTGTCTGTGTTTTAAACCACAGGAGCTACAGGAAACCACAAGAGGACGTGACAGTTTGGGTCTTAACTCATTCTCATCAGGATTGATAGCAAAACTGTAATTAATTTTAAACGCCAGGGAACAACCTTCAGAGCACAGCCTACAGTGTGGAGCCAGGCTTCTCCATACAGTCTGTCATCTGTGCATTTTTAAAACAATGCAAAAAAAATGGCTTCGATAAAAAGATCTTTTTCTCCAAATACATCCATGAGCTGTGATCTTTCATTTTCCACAAAACAGATAAAGAAAGGATCAAAACAATTGTCAGCTGAACAGTAGTTGAGATGCTTGAAAACACTTGGCAAAGCCATGCAACCATCTGAAACAAGCTGCTCCCATTTTGTCAGATGCTTTCCTTGTTAGATATTCACTTAAAAATGATAATCTGGCTAATATTTGTAAGACTTTTGTGTCTAACCTTGTAGGATCTTTCCAGTGAAGCAAAGGAATGTCATGCCAGCATCTCCTTGGTACCTACAGAAGCCCTAAGGAGAGCTGCAGAGGGGCGAAGCACACACCACGCTTGTGCACATTCCTGGCACAGCATTCAGCAGCAGAGCCTTGCCCAGGAGAGACCACCCTGTGCCACCAGTTCAGCCAACAAAGAGGAAAACACAGAGGCTAGCTGCAGAGATTCAAAGCCTCATACATCAGGCATTTAAAGCAGATCTGGCTGCACGTGACTCAGTAAAACCACAGATCTGTTCCTTGGACAGACCCAGCCATCCACCTCACATCTCTCTCACTTCAGCTCCCAGCTGAGCGGTCTTCCTGGTCTGCAAAGAAGTGCAGCGTGCTGTTTCTTTGAGGATGAGAGTGAGACTGCTTTCTCAGAAGTGTAAAACCTCATGTAGTCCTTGCACATAAAGCCCTTCGCTCCAGAGCCATCGGTCCATCCCACAGGAGGCAGGGAAGGAGCTGGCATGGATTTAATCTGTTTGCTTTTGCATGCATTCTGCTAGAAATAACAAAGGCTGGTATAGTTCTGTCTTCTCAAGGGACCCTTTAAAAAATTTTATTGCGACTATAACTCCAGTAAACACACACAAGTAAAATCTACTCTCATGCAGCCAGCCAAGGAGTTTTGAGTTCCTTTGGCAAAGGGCACTAACCGCAAAATAAATAAAATGCTTGCTGCAAGAATGACAAGAAGGGAGACCTACCTTCACCTTTGTTTTTGTTTACACGCTTCCATTAGTACCCGGGGAAGTTTAACTCTACCACGCCGGGTCCCCAGCCCCAAGTCCGCAGGTCTCAGCACACCTCTGGCAATCCACCACCCTGCAACTTCTTCTCAGCAATTCGATCCCGATGCATTAAACTGTCACCGCTCACTAAGACATTAGACCTGATGACACCTAAGCAGATTCATTAATGTATTAGGCAAATGCAATCTGATTGGCTCCTTTTTTTAGGCGTTCAGCAAGCAGCGTGCAAACAAACCTGGAGGATGAGGCTCTTGGGGGAGGGAGGGCAGCTTGCCAGCGTTCTTGCTTAAACGGAGGGAAATAAAGCAGCAGCTCTCCCACAGTCACTCTGGAATTTGCAGCCTACTGCTTGCTTCAAGACAGCAGAAGACAAAACGTGGGATCAGCCTCCTAAGCCTTCCAGAGTCACAGTGTATCTTCCATATATACCGTGCATCTTTAAGTGCTGTTCTACTTCAAAGTGGCGTGGTATTAGCCATGGCCAAACCAAATCTCAACCACCAAACTGCCCCTTACACTTAGAGGCAAACCGCCTCTAAATTAATTGAACACATTGCAATCATAATACATCTGACTTCTGCAGGCAATTTGTCCTTAGTACCATGGGCTACAACCTCATTAGACCTCACGAATTAAGCAGAACCAGACTAGAAAGATGCTTGGAAAAGAGTCCTGAAGCTCAACAGGAAGCAGGATGAGCAATTCACACTCTCCCAGGTGACACTACCACATCGAGAATGTGGTAAGACATTCTGTATGCAACTATAAAGCATGCCATCAAACACAACACAGATCTTCCCCAGTAACATCACAACGTGATCACACCTTGTATTCATAAAGACATAAGGTAATGTTTCTCCAATCCACTCAGCCCACTCCACTGGTTTTTCATCATAAGACATTTAGTAAGCCTGAAGGTCTGGACAAAGCCGTGATTTGCTGCAGAATAATGCTTATAGCACCAGGGTTTTGTGAGCACATCTTACTAGACAGATACTCAGGGCCCTGTCATTTCTCAAACACTGAGGATGACATTGCTTTTCTATGTTCCTAGCCTCTGGAAGGATCTGTGCCTGTCCACCAGCAGTCCAGCCCTTGTTTCACCCAATCAGAACACTGCACTTGTCTCTCCTGAGGAACTGCTGGATGAACACAAACCATATTGTGCTGGAAGGCAGCAAAGGAAGCGAGCAGTAAGAACTTTCAGCCCATTATTGCATTACTTGGGTTTTAGTTGGATGCAATAGGAAGGTTATATGATGGCAGACTAGGACATGAGGAGGAGGCACTATGACCATATAACTAAACCATCGTATTCTGGGGAAGCAAGTAGGAGAAGAGAAGAGGAAGAAGCAGCACACTGCAGTGCTTTGCCTGCTTGCCACAACCCCCGTCACATCTAACATACTGGCAACGTCTTTTCACCACCTGCCAAAAATTCATGCTCTTACATGGCACTGAATAATTAAATATTTCTGCACATCACTCCCCTACCCCTCCCCTCCTCTTTCCAAGCAGGAATCAATGTCCTGCTGCACATCTGGCCATTCTTTCCTGGTTTGTTTTTTTTTGTGTTTGTTTTGTGTTTTTTTTTTAAGCTATGTAATTAAGAGCTTATATAAAGTTGATTTAAAGTGAGCCTGGCCTTGGGGTGACTTCATGAGGGGGAGGTAGGGGTGCTCAGCAGGTCAGGGATGGGTTCATCTGTTTGTTCCCTGGGACAGCTGAACTTCGAAGGAGGGCTCCGAGGGAGCAGAAAGACTCTACACAGCAATGTGACCGGAAACCAGATTGTTCAGGGATCTTGAACTCTTATTTAATTCATAGATTTAGAAAAGGCTCACACACAGCACTGCAAAGCAGAGCGCAACTGAGTTTGTGCCCTCCATTAGGATGAAATATTGCATTTGCCCACCATGGGGCTTTGGTGCCTTTCTCTAAAATATCAAGTCCAGGACCCTCAGAGATGGGTTTCTGAACAATACAGTTTACTTAAGACCAATCCAGTCTGTCAATTCACATATTCAATTCACAGGGCTAGCAGTGTGCCCTTGTGGCCAAGAAGGCCAATGGTATCCTGAGGTGCATCAAAAAGAATATATCCAGCGGGTCGAGGGAGGTGATCCTCCCCCTCTATTCTAGATGTGGCTGCACCAGGACAGAGTATTGTGCCAGTCCTGGGCTCCCCAGCTCAAAAAAAGACAGATCTCCTAAAAGGAGTGCAACAAAAGGCCACAAAGATGATAAAGGGCCTGGAGCATCTCCCATATAAGGAAAGGGGGAGTAACCTGGGTCTGTTCAGCCTGAGGAAAAAGATGACTAACGGGGGGGATCTGATTCATATTTATAAATACCTAAAGGGAGGTGGGAGGCAAACAGATGAGGCCAGGTTCTTCTCAGTGTGTAGCAATAGGACAAGGAGAAACGGCCTAAAAGTTGAACATAGGAAGTTCTATATATACACACGGAAGAACTTTACTGTAAGAGTGAACTGCCCAGAGAGGTTGTGGAGTGTCCTTCTCTGGAGATATTGAAGACCTGTCTGGACGCCTCCTGTGCAGGGGGTTGGACTCAACGATTTCCTGAGGTCCCTTCCAAGCCCTGCAATTTCTGATATTGGTGATTGAGCACACCTCACCTCTGTCCTCTGCAAAACAAGCTTGTTAAATCAGCTGCAAGTTTATCCCTCTTAGAAACCAACCTTTGATTTTCAACCAACTGATTTCACATGCATTTGCAGCCACATAATCAGCGGTTTATTTACATATGAATACCTTCTCCAGCTTCATAAACAATGCCAGCAGGTGATGGTAACGACTCCAGAACCAGGTGCACACTCTAGCATCAGAGCACACACTGATGTCTGAACTCTCTGAACATAAGAAAAGGAAAAAACACTGCATAGCAATGAGGAAAAAAGTGTGAGAAACAACCCTGTGAGCACCAAGTGGGATAAAGGGAAGGGCTGAAGCAGAGATCCCCCGAGAGCCCACTCTGGGGCCGGAACATCCCCAACACTCACTGCTGTATTCATGTTTCTGAAAGGGAATGATGTTCAAGCTCTCCCTCTGAGGCACGTGTCGGAGCTGCACAGTCACCCATTTTTGTTTCCCACACCTCTAATGAAGGAGGATTTCTTGCACTCCCACACACCTCCCCCTTCTGATCTGTCAGCTTTTTTCTCTCTCTAAACACCAAGCATGAATTGAGCCCTAAGAAATCACACCTGAAACCCTTTCGGACTTCAGAAATGCAAAACATCACAGATGAGAGCTGGAGCAACTGAGACCCCCAGTTCTCCCCTCTCTTCAAGATATTACAGCACTATGATTCAAAACAGCATTAAATGATGCTACGTTTGGCTCTGGCAACTGAGAAATGATAAAGGAAGGACTGACAAACAGAGGGACTCCAAGAGAAAGGAGAACAGGCAGCCTTTGGAGACACCAGTCCTGCACCTAGAAGCATCAAGCTGACTCGGGGGTTAATGGAAGGAAGATTTGTACAGGGGAACCTACTGTAATCCTTCAATAGCTATAATGCGATGACACTGGGAGCCCCACTCAGCAAGCACTATTTTTGATGTTCAGAGCATTTCTTATCAGATGCAATTAAAGCTCTAATCTTAAATCCTTGGGAGAAAATAAATCCCAGGCCTCGAAGCTACACAGGATCACCTTGCTAAACCAGGCCTTTCCTTCCTGAGTGACACAGTGACACCGAGCACACCAGGCCTGCTTCTCAAGCTGCCTGCTGAAGTCATGGGAAGTACAAGAACCCTTAAACAAACCGATGAAAGCTAAGGTTCTGTGCACACCATTAAACCTTCACACACCAGAGAAACACACTTTACAAATCAATTTGGACACATAGGCCGTGCTTATTTAACTCTCTTTTCTGTAAATGTATTCTCACAAGGCTTCACTTGTCACATGCTATGGTCCCTGAGTACACTTAAGTTCTGCACATCCCCAGAAGTGCTATTACTGTTTTACTTTAAAAAAAAAAAAAAAAAAAAAAGATCACCACCAGTCCTTTCTTTTCTGCCATTCCAGCATTTTAAGCACATTGCAACAGCTTTCCCACAGAGACAACATGCATATGCAGTGCAAGACAAGGAGCTAGAAGGCACAGCCACAGGAACACACCTTGTCTGTGCAGCAGAGCACAGGGCTGGGGACAGCTGCCAGCAGTGCAGACACAGGCTGAGCACCCAGTGATTTTGTATCACATATATTTCCCCCCCGTTTTGCAAAGCAAGCAGCAGATTGGAGCAGTGAGCTGCAAGATGGCTAGAAAAAACCTTCTTTTATGTTTACCGTGCTCCCAAAACGTGTATCAGCCTTCCTGAGGATGCAATAGGTGTTTCTTTGCCTTGGCTCAGCAGGAGAAACAATTGGACAGCCAGTGTCACTCCTCAGACAGTTCAGATTACAGCACTGTTATCAACACGTGTATCAGCCCATTGGTGTGCATAGGGTGCTTTCCTACTCGCAGCATTTTGGTAGCACTGGGAACACTGTTCTGCTCAGACTTCTGTATAGAAATGTCAGTGTTAACTTCTCCCTTGTCTTGCATACGAAACATGAACTGAAGCACAAAACTTATCAGTCCCCTCTACAAAGCAGCAGTTAGTGCAGCTTTCAGCATCTTACAGTGGGTTTCTCCATGTGAACAACCTTAGCTAGACAAAAATTTATTTATAGACAGAGAGAAAAACCCTTCCTATAAGTATATTTCACTGGAATTGAGGAAACCATAGGAAAGGAATTGTCACTTTGAAACTCCTCCAGAGTTCATACTCCCCAGAAAAGCCTTCCCTTCATCCTATTAGTTTCCTTCACTTAAGCATACCCTTTTGCCAAATCCTTAATCGTAGAATTGTTTGAGTTGGAAAGGATTCTTGCATAGTATAAAAATAGAGATATGTAGCTGCCTCTGACCAGTTTTCAGATAACCTGAGAAAGGAATTAGTCACAAGCCAGTAACAAAAAAGAAACAGCTTACCCTGCTCTGAAGACAAGGGCTCACTGGAAAGTACCCTAAAGGAAACAGTCTCCAAGTAGAGATCCTTCCCTCTTGGCTGCCAGCCTGTAAATGAAGTTAGGGAGGTCATATGGGTGAATTGCTTGCACCTGTGCTCCCAGGGCTGGCTCCACCCCTTCACCAGGTGCTCAATCACTGGTTCAGGCCATGACCTAGCAGTTTCCATGCAACCATTAAAGGCCATCTACTCCAACCCCCTGCAGTGAACAGGGACACCCACAGCTCCACCAGGTGCTCAGAGCCCCATCCAGCCTGACCTTGGGCATCTCCAAGGACAGAGTACCCACCACCCTCACTGTAAAAATCTTTTTCCTTATATCCAACCTAAATCTCCTTTCTCTAAGTATCTTATCACTACAGACACTACTAAAGAGTCTGCTTCTTTCTTGTAGCTCCTCTAATCATCCCTAGAAACTCAGCTGCACACCTTGATTTGAGGAGCTTGAATGCAAGATGATGCTTCAGAGAACTGCAAGTCTAGAGAGGACCCAAGCCTGCAAAGTGCTGGAAGCCCCTCAGCTGGAACAGCTGCTATGGATGCCTATGATCCCCGATCACACTGCAGGATTTTCTGCATTACAGAAATCTCTGAAGCAACACAGAGCAACTCAAGCAAAAGCAGATTCTACAAATCTTTGCTGTTAGCTGCTTTCCCAGAAAGCCCAGATGGTGGCAGAAGATCCTATCTGATCACAGGGACTTCCAGCCTGGAACAGCTGAAAGGGTCATCGGTTCTGTCACAGACATTGCATGTGATACCATTTGTCTGACTTACCTCTACACCAAATCTTTGGGAGGCACCACAGATGGTCTCACCTGATGCAGAGTGGAAAGATTTTTCACAGTTTCATTGACGTGGACATGAGAAAGTTCCTTGTTGATGCCAGTTTCCCACAGCAACTGCTGCCATGGTTATAAATCATTTATTGCCCCCCGTTGGCAAGCAGCTGAATATAAAGAATGGGTTTACCATGTGCAGGAGAGCATAGCAAGCACACTAACCTGCTCCTTCCGAAACATGCCAGCAGGCAGCAAAGTGCTGCAGGGGTTTTGTTGCAGGGCCTTTGGGAAGTCCGTGCAACAGCTGACAAACAAGTGCTCTCTCGTGCTGATGAAAGCAAGTAGCCCTCTAGCTTAGACACAGAGATTGAGGGGTCCTGAGTGCAGTAACTATCATGCGAGGAGCTCAGAGACAAACTACTCTCGCAAAGCCAGCACAGAGCTTGAAGGAAGTGTTCTTTCTCAAGGGCAAAATGTACCATTAATTCCTTAAGATATGCCTAAATAACTTACAGTGCTCATTACTGAGCCAAGATATTTGAAATAACCTAGTTAAGCCCATCTCCGTGATTAGAAGAGCTTTGGATAGGCTCCAGATCTGACCGTGACTTCACTCTCCCTCTTAAATAATGCGAGATCCACTCACACAAATCTTGTTTCCTCTCTCTCATCCCTCCCTGCAAAACAGCATTACGTCCTGCTGCCAGAACAGAAGCACAGAGAAGCACACGGGATTTTCCTTAGGCAGAGACCCAGGCTCTCTTCCATGCAGGATTTTCTTCATGATCTTATTGGTCTTACAAGGAACCCACGCTCCGGGAGGGAGGCGGTGAGTGGCATCTCAGACAGGAAGGGTACGGCTGCCTGGCGCCTAGGTGAAGTCATCCACTTGGAGCAAACTAGGAGGAATCACATTTCCCTACATCAATCATACTGCTCTCTGAAGTAAAACTGAAGTTTCAAGCTAGCCCCAATTAATTAACTCACAGCACATGGGATTTTCCCACAGCCCACCTCCTGGGTGGTTCCTCAAGGTCCCACAGCAGTGAGGCCAGACACACATGCAAGGAAACTGTTTGCAGTGACCTCTCTCCAACCTCCTCTTCATAGAGGACGGGGAACCAGCATCCCAAAGGCCACGGATTAGTCCCCTGGAGATGGAATCTGTGTTAATAGCCTTAAGTAAAACTTACCTGTAAGGCTATGCCCCTTATCTCAGTACTTTCTCAAATGTCTACTTGCTGATATTCCCAGTAACAAGGAATTTCCCAAAGACTAGTTATGCATCCTGAATCTTTCCTTTTCCATCTCTAATGGCATACATTTTGCTTCTTCTTACAACGATGTTGTTAAGATAGTTAAGCGGGGACAGAGAAGCCACTAGCAAGAGGATTTTTTAAAAGTTGAACAGATGAACCATAAGCAAAAGTTCCATACACGGGTGCACATCCCAAAGGGGCAGCTCTTACTCCAGTACCACACTGCAGGGGAGGCAACAAGCACATTCAGCACAAACTCTTGGCGTAGTAGGAAGTTGCCCTGGAAGCAGAACCAAAATAAGAGAGGATATTGTGACTGACACTGTTTCACAGCAGGATGCATTCAGCAGTGCTAAGACGATTCCATCCTCATTGTCACACTTCACAGGTTGATCTTCACAGCCAAGGTACGTACCTTTTGTGAAGCTGCTGTGACACCCTCTGGTCAGCTGTGGTATCGCTCCTTACCGCAGATGTCATTTACTGCAGCAATCTGGAAATTAAGCCATCGTCACATAAAAACAGCAAAGCAATACCCCTCACATTGTGCAGTGGTGCCCGGATGAGCGTTAAATACACGCCTATAAATGGAACACAGTACACATTTGGCATATAAAAGCAGCACACATCAAAGTTTCCACCTCATGGACTTGCTGACTGTTTAACCACTGAGACTTGCACCGGACACATCTTGGACATCATACAAGCTCCCACCTAAACTCCACTGCTCAGAACAACCAGCTAGTCTACCTTCCTGACTCCCTTCATTCATACAAACACCAGCATCAGGGCTGCAAGGCAGGGCTACTCAGTTCCCAACCCCTTCCTCCAGGTGATGCTGCAACTTTGAAAGACGAAGACATGAACGCTTAGTCTATCAGCTGGCTGACACTTCATGCAGACAGATGAGCAGTTTTAAAGGTTAGAAAGTGCACAGAACAGTCAGTTATCAACTCCTCGGGTGCAGGTAATTTTTGGAAGGACCCCAGCTGCTTGCAGTTGCCGCACCCAGTTTAACACAGGATAGCTGCTTGAAGATGATGCAGGTAAAGGCTCAGAAGACAGCATGACCTGGCTGCCAACACCAGAAAAGAGCAGAACTCAGACCCATTCTACCAACTTGCTGAACCAGGCTCACAGAATCTCAGTGTTGAGAAGTCACAGATGTTCCCTTCCTCTTCCTGCTGTCAGGTTCTTCCACAGTTCTTCTGCAACAGGTTTCTGTTGTGCTGAAATGATGAACACAGGTAACACCCACCTTGACTGCAACACAGACCCAAAACCCAATACTGACAGCAAAGTACTCAGCCCACAGCTTGACCCAAACCCACAGTCCTGCTTTGCCTTCTAGAAAGGCTGAGACACAGCTGCGTAGGACACTGTACAACTGAAACACAGGTGCTGCTCTTGTTACTCCACACCCCAAGAGCTCAGCAGGTCGCTCTCAGAGATGCACCAGACTGTCATTCACATCCCTCTTTCACCAGATTCAAAGCCAGCCTGTCTACAGAAACATCAGTACTGCTTGAAAAGCTACACATCAGATTAACCTATGACACAATCCACTGTTTCTCCAGACAACACTGCAGCCCCAGTGCAACAAGGAGCTGAGAAACGAGAGTTACTTTGCCGAGGTTGTCTTCCTTTTCCACGAGAGATCTGGTTTGTACAAACAGGACATTTCATCCTCCACCACCACCCTTAGGTATCTAAGGGCTCTCTCAACAAAACCACAGGACAGGTATTTGGTAAAGGAGATGTATATTTATTCACTTTACAAAGAGGGCAGCATTTAGTTGCAACAGCTCCATTTATAGACAAATATATTGTACATTATAGTGGTGAATGGCTCAGACCTTTACCATGTTTTGCTCTTAAAAATGTATTTGTACCTCTTCAGCTTCCATTAGCTGAGCAATCAGTTGTCCTTGCTCTGCCACTGAGGTTAAAAATTGATAATAAACATATAGCTGTGCGCTATGTATTCACAAGTATCCACCTTCTCATTTCCCTGTGTTACTCCCCTCTCCCCACCCACCTCAGTCTATCCTCTGGGTTAGCATTAATCTTATATACAGCCTCAATTAAAATGAAATTAGGGAACAGTGATAGTTCTAATGTCTTTTTAAAGCACGAGAAAAAGTCATTGATTCTACATATAAAAGTCTCAAGTTCAAATTTGTTAAAAAAAAAAAAAAAAAAAGCTGCTTTTAAGCCACTTTGGCATTTAGACGTTGCCAAGGCATGGCTGAACCAATGGAGGATGGGAGGAAAGAAAGGAAATCCATTAGAGAATTTAAATGTTACAAAAATAACTTTTTTCCTTTTTTTTTTTTCTCCTGGAAAACAACAAAAAAAAAAAAGCAGCAGGATGCCCACTTGCTATTGCTAACTGAAGCATGGAAAGAAGGTATAGATCAGCTGTCTTTGATCCTTGAACATTTGAAACAAATTCAGTGTAAAGCTGAACCAAGTTTACCACACAAACAGCGGTGGCAGATTTATTTCACTTGAGATACAAATGCATGTCCACATGACAGGCATAATCTGACCATGAGAGGTGGAAGAAATGTTCTATAGTAAGCGCAGGGAAACAGGGCAAGAGAAGGCTGGCGTGGTTAAACATTCTGGATTCAGAAATGCACAGTGCCCCACATGTGCCCCTACACATAGGCTGCGCATAAGTCTGCACTCCCTATATGCAAATATGGCATCTTTCAGCAAGATGATCCAGAATTAGAAAGTTCTGGTGGCCCACTTCTTTAAACTGTTAAGTTTATTCTTTTATGCTGTTATTCTTCTTCACTTTCATTTTCTGGTTCCAAATCAGAATCACCATTGATTTCCTTTTCTACAGCCATGTCTTGTTCATCTGATTGCTCCTCTTTTTCTTCATCTTCATCCCAGTTTTCCTGGAGGATTGAACAAAACAGGAATGTTTGAATCTTTGACATTAACACAACTTCTGTGACAACTGACTGGGAGAAGATTCAGTCCAACTCCACTTACGTCTGAGTCTTTATCCGCAATCATCTCATCATCTGAACCTTCCTCCTCTGAGGATTCTGCAAAAAGAAAACAATCCCTCAGTCTGGAAAACAGACTTGAATATGTTCAAACAAAACTCAACTCCATGTGCTGCTAAACCTCCACTAAACTGTGCTATTTAAATTTCAAAACTAATTCCATATGAAGACTAGGTTGATCAACATAAATTAGGAACTAGCCACTTTGCTATGATTTTACAGTATACAGTTGTAGTAGAAACTGCAGGCCCAAACTGGAAGTATATATGCACACACTGCTGAGAAGTCTCACTGACTCAAATGTAGCAGCTCCTTGACTGCATCTACCTCAGCATAAGGGCAGTTAGCGCTAGAAATCTGATGTCATCAGTGAAGTACTTCAAGATTTTTCAATTAATTGATTCGTTAATTTGTGACGCAGGAATCACAGAATCACCAAGGCTGGAAAAGACCTCCTCCAAGATCATCCAAGTCCCACTGTCCACCTATCACCAATACTTCCCATTAAACCATGGCCCTCAGTACAACAGGGTCGGTGACTGTACGACCTCCTTGAGCAGTCCATTCCAGTGCCTGACCACTCTTTTAGAGAAGAAATGTTTCCTAACGTCCAATCTAAATCTCCTCTGGTGCAACTTGAGGTCATTCCCTTTTGTCCTATCACTGTTACAAGGGAGATGAAGCCAACCACCACTGCGCCACAACCTCCCTTCAGACAGTTGTAGAGAGCAGTAAGATCTCCCCTGTGGCTCCTCTTCTAAATGATAATTAAATAATCCCAGCTCCGTCGGCCACTCCCCGTAAGACTTGCGCTCCAGACTCTCCA
>JAOWBP010001760.1:7351628-7370681 GCA_028571105.1 Tragopan temminckii | reverse complement strand
CTCTGTCAGCCACTCCCCGTAAGACTTGCGCTCCAGACCCTCCACAGCTTTGCTGCCCTTTTAACAGCCTTTTCCTCTTCCACCAAGTGGGTCACTCGATCGTAGGAGATGAGGTTGGTCAAGCAGGACCTGCTTTTCATGAGCCCATGCTGGTTAGGCCTGATACTCCAGATTTCCCACACATGCTGTGTAATCTCCCTCACAATGATCTGTTCCATAACCTTCCCTGGCACTGAGGTCAGGCTGACAGGCTTGTAGTTCCCTGGAACCTCATTAGAACCATTCTTGTAGATAAGAGTCACACTGGCAAGCCTCCAGTCCTCTGGGAACTCTCCAGTTGATCAGGAATGCTGAAAGATGATGCAAAGTGGCTTGGCTGTCGCCTCTACTAGCTCTCTCAGCACTCTTGGGTGGATCCTGTCTGGCCCATGGACTTCTGGCAGTTCAGGTGGAGTAGTAAATCTCTGACTGTTTCCATCTGAATCGTGGGGGGTTTTATTCTGCTCCCCATCCAAGACTTCCAGTTCAGGAGGTAGAGTTCCCTGACAAGAACTGGTCTGACTACTAAAGGTAGATGCAAAGAAGGCATTGAGAAGGCCTTTTTCCTTATCCTAGTGGTCAAATTCCCCGCCACATCCAGTAAAGGATGGAGATTCTCCTTAGCCCTCTTCTTCCTGTTAATATATATTTGTAAGAAAGTATTTTTTGTCCGTTTTTACCTCAACGGCCAAGTTGAGTTCAAATTGGGCTTTTGCCTTTCTAATGTTCTCCCTGCACATCCTAACAAGTTCTCCCTGAGCTGCCCATCTGTTCTTCCACGGGAGGGAGATTCTCTTTTTCTCCTGGAGCCTCAGGAAAAGCTCCCTGGTCATCCATGCTGGTCATCTTCCCCATTGTCTCATCTTGTGGCACAGGGGGACAGCCTGCTCCTGTGCCTTTAAGATGTCCTTCTTGAGGAGATCAGACTTCTGGGACCCTTTTATCCTTCAGTACTGAATCCCAAGGGACGATCCTCTACCAGGATCCTGAACAGTTCAAAGTTTGCCCTTCAGAAGTCCGAGGTAGCAGTTTTGCCAGCCTCCCTCCTGACTTCACCAAAAAAACAGAAGGGAAAGAAACCAAAGAAGGGGAAGAAAGACACAATGAACTGTAAGATGCCTACATGATTAATCACTCACTAGCCTGCCACAGATTTCCCACAAAACCTCCCTGCTTGGAGACTGTCCACTACCAATATCACAGGAGCATGATGAACAGCCACTACCTGTGAACTGTCACACAAGTTCAGGAGTTGAGCTACACCTAGCATACAGCACTTACCATCCTCATATACCAGCTTCGCAGTCTGATTAACCTCCATCACATCCTGAACTGCTTCCGATGCTGCAACCTGAATGGAATTTGCAGATTAGCCTTACGTGGAAGAACATATTCCCCAAGCTTGAAGTCACTAAGACTCTCAACAACATAAATGAAATCTACACAGAGGTTAACATGCATTCATTTATTATTGTAGTTTAACAGCCACATAACAGAAAGGACAAAAGAAAATTTCAGAGGCATTTGCTTCAAAGCAGCCCAGTATCTCCCATTTATTCCCATTTAAAATGCTATATGTTACTACACTCATCTGGCAGGAAAGAACGTGCAACACTTTCTGTGAGCATGGATGGACCAGACAGTCAGTTAGCTGCAGTGCTTTGAGTATTACCACTGTAGCCATACAGCAGCTGCACTAAGTTCCTGATGACAGGTCCCATTAGATGCTCTTAGAACAGAAGGCTACGCCTGCAAATAACACTTCTACATATCCTGTGTTCTTCAGCTGAACTCACCTGGGTGACAAGAAGGAAGAGTCTTCCATGTAGACGGGAAAGCTTCTGCAGAGTTTTTACTCTGCTCTCCATTAACTGGTATAGCATTCCCAGCTGAGGAATAAGGTCTGGCAACTTATGAGAAGAAATAGATGAATTAAAACAAAGCTGTTACCCAATATGTAACCTGTATCTTACTTCACATTTTTCAATTATTCTTACACATTTGGGACAAACAATCCTTGCTGACATCATCTGGTCAGAAGGAATTGCTGAGGATTCACAGAAATCACCTGCAACCCAACCAGTTAATATGTAGGCTTGTCTAGAACCATAACCCCTTCTACTTACACTACTTTTTCCTTCCACATTTCCTAATAGCACATTTAGAAGGACTACTTGGAAAGCAGTGCGAATGGAAACTGAATACATTCCAGTATACAAACCCAGTACTAGCAATGCATACAAGTTTTGACATACAACTGTAATAAAAAGGAGATCCCCAGGAATAGAAAAGACTAACAGTGTCACAATACATTTGTTTGTTTTGTAAACTGCAAAATGGTCAAGTACAACCCTCTATACATTGATTTGAGCATGTACCATACCATGGTACGTACTCTCATACCACGGAGAGCAAGAGACAGATTCCTGAAGGAAGAATATATGTATATTTAAGCACTTAAGTCTAGTTTCAGCTATATGCATTAACTTTAATGCAAAATACTTACCGTGGAAAGGTAGGATGCATGTAGAGTAAAAACAAACTTCAGCCATCGGACCATTTGTGAGGCACTGGAAATGATATCATAGATATTGAGATATTGGCTTATAACACACATTTCATTTTCTAGTTGCTAAGCTGTTCTACAAGAAGCGCTTGACTTTCATTTTTATATAAAGAAAAACGCAGTAGGAAATAAAATAATTTGGCTACCCAGATATTTACTGGGAAAAGAACTGACATTTAAGAGAAAGACTAAAACTAGACATGCTCAGGGATCTGTTTCTGATGTTTTTCATTGGAAATTTCAATGGAGAAAAGATCAGACTAATGCTACTTCTTCTTCTACAATGTGTTCGACTTTTTTGTTGTTTTTTTTTTTTTTTTTTTTTTTAATCCAGTTGCAGACATCTAGTCACAGCAAAGCTATTGCTATAGCAATATAGCAGGATTGGCAGGTGCAGGAAGAGCTGTGTGTTTTTCTTAAATACAAGCTACACATCTTAAAGTGATTTGAGTTGACATACTGATCAGGCCTGAGCTGTCTGCTACTTCAGATACATGTCACTTCAGGTACCCCTTTCCCTTTTTAATTTCAATTATGTCAGCCCAAAACAGCATAGTCTTAATAAAAGTTCGCACCCACAAAAAGTTCGCCTTTGCACCTCAAGATGCTATTAACATAGTAACTTTTCATTACAATTACTATGGAAGTCATCACAGGGAAGCACAGGCCATAAAACACAGAATAAATGTTTTCAGATCAATTGAACTGTGGGTAACTCGCTTCTTACCTGTATGGGTTGCCTTGCAATCTCTTTGTAAGCTAGAGGAACAAGAACAGTAACAATTAAAAGCAAGAAATGCATAATGACCTTAAAGCTCATCCACATGACAGCCCAATATTTGGGTAGAAAGATTAGTACCACATTTAAGAATAGATTTTGAGGCCAGCAGATTAAAATACAAGAAAAATACAACCGTGACTAGCACTGCTATATTCCAGTTTCAAATTATCAGCTACTTTAATAATATTAAATAAGTAATGTGTTGTTGGTTGGTTTTATTTTTCTGCCACAGACTAAACAAGCTTTAGCTTAACCTCTTCCTTTTTTCCTGCTTACTCATTTAAGATAGCACCACATGATCTATGGCTTTTTCTAGTTTTGACAGTGGCACTTTGTCCTTTGGTTAAGCTTCAGCCAGATGAGGTAAGAGTAAGACAGAAATAAACTACGAATAAGTTCAGTATTATAAAACTAGTAAATCAATATTATTTGACTTGATTTATTCACTGAAATTGAGAGACCCATCCATAATTTTTCCCCAGCTAAATGGCAAGCCAAATGTGGTTTGTATGACAGGTACACAAAACGCAATCTCTCCTACCTCATGCAGCAGTGGAATGACAGCGTGTATAGGCATTCTGGCTACTGTGTTCTTTATTAAAGTTTCCTTTCTTGTGGAAAGCACTTTCTGTTAAAATGGAAAAATACATCAGATGATCATTCAGCTTTAACACGCGTGGGAACAAAAATAAAAAATTCCTGGGTTTAAATCTCTTTTTCTACTCCACTACCTCTATACACTCAGATAAGGATAATATATAAAATAAAATTTACAATGAAAAGGAGCTCCATTTTTCAAGTCAGCTACAATTAACAGAATAAACACTTGATTAACCTACCTAAAACAATCAGCCATTCCCCTAGTCCACCCATCTCACGTTAGAAACAAAGTACAACAGACATATTAACAAGAACTTCCCTTGCTATTTTTCTACTTCCATGCTTCACTTTTGTAAATATAATGCCTTTCACCTGCACTGGTGACAAGTAATTTCTACTCAGTGACAAATCCTTAAGAGCTTTCCTTTTCCTGCCACAGAAGTATAAAATCCTCCGAATCCAAGTGCAGCGACAAGCTTTTCAGGTCAAATTGTAGTCATAGACGCATTTTTCAAACACCTACTTGGAAACTGTACACTCTGGACTGAGCACAGATTGTTCTCTAGTTGAAGCTAAAAGGGAGATGGTTGCACTAGTAACATCACTTATAAAATATCTGAACTCTGACACAACAAACTTACCATAAACAGAAGTGCTACAAAGTTCATGTGATGACTCAGAAAGCAAGGTAGCTAGCATTAAAATACCACTACCATCATTCATAATACCAGTGCCTTATCAGCACATCAGCAAAAAGCAGCCAGAAGTAACAACAGGATCTTGACTGCTCAGCTTCCACAGCAGCTCCCCACAAATCTCAACAAACAGTTTAAACAGCATACAGTGATCTTGCAATACTTACATTTAAGATGTCTTCATCGTTGCTTTCCAAGCCCTGAACCAAAAGCACTGCAAAGCTATCTGTTTGTGGAAGGCCACCCGGAGTTTTTACTTTGCTCACATCAATATCCAATGCCCCTAGGCGTTCCTCAATGCTGTCCTGCAGACAAAGAAATAAGAACAGTGTTTCAGGGCCGTTTCTTAGAAATATCAGCTGAAAGTAAAGTAGCTAATATATACCATTTCCTCCTATCCTGCTGGAAAATAACATACTGAGAGGATAGCTGGAAAAAGAGAAGATGAAGTTTTGACTAAGCAGCAGTAATGTATCTTAGCACAGAGAGACAGGCAAGTGTGTGACAAAGTTCTGCAGTAACGTGCAGACTTGTGGGGAACGCAGTCAGGGCTTCGGTGAGAGTAAGGTTTTGACCAAAGGGAAGCCCATTTCCTACAAGAAGATAGTATGATTCACTTTGCCCTCACGCAAACAATGAAGGCAAACAACTCAAGTTAAAATATGCTGAAGAAGCTGCAATGATCATTTATGGTTGCTCTTTAAATGATTGTTGGGTTTAAATGAGGAAGCACTTTACCTCTGTCTCTCCTGGTTTCCTTTTGCTTTTCTTTTTCTCCTTTCCTGAGGACGGAGTTTTAACAGCTGCACTGTGTCCTGGAATGCCAGGCACTAGAACTTTGGTGTCCGAGTTCACGACTGGCGTCTTTACCTGGCAGAAAGACAGAAACACATCAGAATAAGTTGCTAATATCTTAATCTTCCTTCCAGTTTTAAATACTGATTTTATTTCGAGATTCTCACATACGTTAAAACCAGCCTGCCACAACCTATTAGGAAAATGCTACATGCTACTTCCAGAACACTTCTTTCATAACAGCAGTTCTGTGTCTTTTTGAAGTACCCACCCAGCCCTGTGTACACTATGGGAGCCATGCTGAGTGCCCACTAAAGTGATACAAACACATATACTGCAGTGAGCATTGCGACTTCCAGATGATGTGCGTACAAGTCATATTCCACAAATAAAAAAAAATCGATTTCACGGTTCAAGAACTTTACTGGAGAAAAATAGTAAAATTAAAATACTACTCACTTCGCTCAATACACAAATCATCACTTTTCTCTCCACAAGGCATGCTCAGACAGCCAAGAGAAATGAGTCTTCACTGGAATTCAGCAAAAAGCGAAACCAAGATGGAGATCATCACTGCATGCCAGGGAGCTCCCACATCTCTCACTGCATCTCAGCTCTGTTACCCTCCAGCTCCAGGAGAATTAGCACAAAGCTCCACCAGGCTGATGGAGCACCAGAACTGGTAGCTAACCTGAGGGTTAGAAAACCAATGCTGTCTGCTCACTATACCACTGTTGACAGCTGTGACATGAGCTACAGGAAGGTAACTGAGGGAAGGCCTATCAGGGCACACAGCAGCCAAGGGCTGTGGATCTCTGAAACTACACTGCAGCTCCGAGCAGGTTCATTCAGAAATCCAAATTTATTTTAGAAGACAGCAGAGAATTCTAGCATTTCCAAAGTAAATCAAGAGATGTAAGACAATTGTATTTCACTTGAGCTCACCTTTGTTACAGCATCGTCTGTTTTAAGCGCCAACACTTTCTGGACATCCCTTATCAAACATATGTGGGATTCATTGGTGTTCAAAGACTGGAAGGACAGGAATAAAAACAGTTAACTGCCAATGAATCACAGTGGTGATTCACAGATGAGAACAAACTCCAGAGGTACAAACAAGAATGAGCTTCTTATCCTCCCCTAGAATAGCAGTTGCTTTGCACGTCTGCCTTTTGTTACCAGATCCCTGTGCTCTGCAGAGAAGCTCACACGGGCAAATTGAAAGTTTTAGAAAGTTTCAATGGCCTAATGTATTAACAGCTGAGACAGCATGAAACAGGCAGCAGTAATGCCGAGTTACACTTTAACTGAATGAGCGGAATGCACATCCTCTTTCTAAACAACTCAAGGGCAATAGTCATAACTCCCAGAGAAGGGAGAAAGTAAGTTCAATCTCACGCTGCAATTCCAAAAAAGTATGAAATCCAAAACCTTTCCAATGTGTTTTACATACCACTTTCTCTATGATGGGCTGTAAGGTGTTTCCATACACAAGCAGCAGAGACTGTTTGTCTGTGCAAAATGCAGCCGCTAGAATTGGGACCGGTTTTGGCGTGGAGTCTCCATCATTTCCAGGCGTTGCTACCTGGATAGTACAGTTTGATGTTAAGGGTTTTTTGCAGTAGCTGGGGGAAAAAGGAAAAAAAAAGAAAAGAAAAACAACAGGATGTTTAGCTTAAAGACTTCCATATCTTGCACAAATATGCACCCTTCATTACCAAATCCTTAAACTCTACTAGTTTACATCCTTTACACATAGTTTAAATGAGGTTAAACCAGGCAAAATCTTGGCTAAAGCAACAGATACTAACAAAGTACAGCATAACCCCCAACAAATAAGCTCTCCTGCATTTCCTGAAACACATGTCAAGTAACCCAAGACAAAGAATCAGTTGGAACTCAATTTGTGAACAGACGAGTTCAAAGGCAGCAGCACAACAAAATGAGCTTTGCCTCCCAGTAACCCCAGACCTTGCCAAATATACTCTCAGAAGGAATACCACCTTACCCATTTAAGATGTGCTCAAATAAATGCAACTGCCCATCTCTGCAAACAACTGCTAACTTCAAAGGCTGAAAGAAGTCATAACAGAAGATTCTGATTAGACCAAACGACAGACATCCACAGGTACAAGACATCAAGAGACATTTGCAGGTTATGATTTGACTCTTTATAGCAACTCCATACATTAGAGATACAACTAAATCCATAAAATTAGATCAGACACAAATCTCAGGAACATTTATAGCGGTTAGAAAACAAAAATGTAATTCAAATCTGTGCTTTACTGTATCAATATTGAACTATTCAAATCTGAACAGCTTGGATACCAGCAGACATGAGTATAAGCAGCAATGTTCCAAAAATATAGTACCCAAGGTGTCCAGATGCACTGAACTACACAGGCACTGACACACTAAATACGTTCACAGGAAAGAAACTAAAACAGAGTACACTGAGCAGTTAAATTCCAGGTGCACATCACAGAATACTCCCAGCTCCTACACATGCAGTGAGAAGGCACAAATGGAAACGTTAGGAGTTACAGCATAAAATACTCTTTTAATAAAGGAATTTAAAGGCAATAGGAGTAAAAAACTTTTAAGTAACTACAGAAATGATTTGTGAACATTTCATATGCAAACACTTTTCATAACACAACTTCTTGCGGAAAAAGAGACTTGGGGAATATGCTCAGCTATGTAAATTCATAAAGACTAGTTAATTCAAAACACAGTTATACTACCATAGCCACCTGAGAATAGATTAAAAAAAACCAGAACCACGCTCAAATTGTATTTCAGAAAGAAATCTTCACTGGTTTTCACTACTGAAATCTAAGAAACATTTGGATTACTAAATTGTTCCAAATAGGAAACAAATTATGTTTCTGCCATCACAAGCAAAATTTTTGAAGGAAACATGGCATTTGCACTTAGTAGCTATGAAAATAATTGTTTCAAATTGCCAGTTACACAAGTGCACCTATAATAAATATCCTCACACTACTGAACTTGCATTCAGATCTCATCTTCGCATAACAGAAACCAATACAAACCAGACTTTTTTTTTTTTTTTTAATGCCCTAAAAGGAACTTGGTGTGAAATTGTTGGATGTGTCTGGTTACAAACTACTGCTCCTACCTCTTCTTTGAGTTCTGACACGGTCAGGTCAATAAACGTTGGTTCATCTGTTACCGTGAAAGACATCACAGCATTCTTTTCTTTCCTATCTGATCTGATCTGCCTGGAGACACAAACAGCACACATTATTTAACAGAGCACAAACACCATCCTCCACATCTGAAAAGCAGCACAGTGTTACAGAGCCTACAAATCATGCTCTATTATTGTCACTATCACGATACTACACACATCATTCAAAAATACTAATGTTATAATTGCAGCTTTCAGCTTTAAAAGGCGTTCTATATTTCGAGTGCAAAGTAACCACCAAGCAAAGAAGAAAACAAACTTCACAGCAAATACAAAGAACAAGAAGCATACCATGCACTACATTCCTAGCATATGCTGGGAAGTCAAGTGGCAGCTACTGGAAACGCTCAGACACAGCCAAGGAAATTTAGGTCTTCATTCAACAATCAGTGAATTGAAACCACTGCTTAAGAGATCATCAGTGCATTTTTCCAGAGTGCCCTTCTGCTTAATCAGAGTTCAGAACATAACTGTTCAGTCTATCCTCAGTAACAGTCATAATCAAAGTTAAAAATTAAGAAAAGTTTACATACCAAACACTCAGTAACCGGTCATGTATAGCCCCAGACAAGAAATAAAGTCCTGTAATTCCATCAAAGGGTTTATTTTCATTCATAGGTTTCACTGTGGTAAACATTAATGATGACACTGATGTAGCGTGGCCTGTGAAATGCTAAGAGAATGGGGGGGAAATTCAATTACTTCGGCCATCAACAGCCGTATGACAAAAATTAAAACATTAGTTAAGAAAGAATGTTAAGAAAGATCCAAGTTAGCAAGAGTATTTCAGTGTTTTTTCTGTTTCTTTACCTGGTGATCAGCTTCCTTACATTTCTACATGTCTCAAAAATGTTTCCTGACACTCCATCTACTTATCAGAATTTAAAGTTTAATGGGGAATCAAAGGCAAAATTTCTGGAACTAAGTTCATGTGAAAGAAATCACACCTGCCTGTACTGCTGTTACAGTCAGAAAGCATGTCACACTTTACAACAGAACTAGATTTACAGTTTCATCCTCAACTAGAAGATGATCACACAGGTCTGATGAAACACTACAGCTGTTGAACAAAATAAAATAAAATAAAATAAATCAACACTTCAATTTTTATTTTCACAGTGATTTTGGTCACCATAGGATGCAGACACACACAGTAGTTGCCATGTGCCAGCAAGTCCACAGTAACATGTGTGCACACTTAGCTGACAGCAAACACCAGGACACCAGACTAGCTGCTTCCTATCTGCTATCATACAGTGGAACAGGACTGCATTTAATGAACAGCCAGAACATGGTAAATTCCTTGCATCTGAGCCCCGCCCAGAGAACAACATTTTTGTCCCTCTGCCTTCCAATTGCTTCCACAGCAATACTGATAACACCTGTTACAAAGAGTTTAGCTGAGACCTGAAGGCTTTAAAGAGATACTCAGCACAAGGGTACAGGAGCTCTCACAAAAACACATCAGCAAAAACTAACAGTGCAGTGAACTGAGCTCCCCAGTAGAAGGGCTTCAGAAAGGGACACAGTGAAAGAGAACAGCACCTATCCTTATGCTACAGGATCAAGAAAGGCTGCTGGCAGCATTCTCAGACACAGCCAAGGAATTCAACGTCCTCATTCAACTGTCAGGAAGTTGAAACCACAGTTGAAGGTATCATCACAGAAATAACTTCCAGCAGCCCCAAAGGTGCCAGCTGTCTCCTTCCACCCTACCAAATTTTCAGATGTCCTATCAGGAAACACTAAATGCACAATGTCACTTATCAAGAAGAATATATACATATACATATTATTTTTGATGTCTAGTTGCACGAAGTTACTTACTCTGTAGACTTCTTTGGTCTCCAGGTCCCACAGTTTTATAGTTCTACCGGCTGACAGCAGCATTTTTCCATCTGGACTGATGCACAAAGAGCTGACACTGCTATTGTCACCTTTCCACTTGCTAGAATTTGGATGGAGACAGAAAAGATATTCATTAGCATAACTTCAAAACGCATGATAACTCTGCTAGATAATCTAAGGCAAAACGTACTTTAAAAAAAAAGGCTAAGTAGTCAAAAATTAGGTCAAAAATTATTCTGTTTCAGCTCCTCAATTTCAAATTAGTTTACTCAAAAATAAAGAAATAATTAAGACTACTTTTTCTGTTTGTTTTGCTTTGCTGTTGTTTAAAAAAATACGTATTTGCTCACCCTCTTCTCAATATCCCCCCCTCAAAGTTCTCTACTACTCAGGACCAGGTAAGAGGAGCCACACCATTAAGACTTCTCTTGGAACCATAATTCACAAAGCTTCCACCAACTTATTCAGAATGGACTTTGGAGTTTTAAGGCCCACCCAGTTCCTGGCACTCCTCCTAAGTCTGTCAGTGACACTGACAGTAACAACCTTGGCCTCAAAGGTTTAAGAACTCCACGGTTGAAAACACTATCTAAGAAACAGAAAAATGCTGTCACAGAAAGCTTGCGCCTGCTTAGAAAGAGTCTGAGTATTGCATATTCTTAAGAGGACAAAATTACAAGGAAATCGTTAATGCAAACCCCCTATAGATAACAATCACGACCCAATCACCATGCTCCGATTGTGAACAGCCCCTTTTTAAATACTTCCTGAGACCTTTCTTATGCCAAGCAGCACCTTTTCTGTCTTCCACAAGTGAGCTCATTTGCACTATCACCTCTGGCTAGATTTCATAGAAGCTGCAAGTTTTACTAGCTACAAACTCTACAAACAACATTATACCTTACACAGAGTATAACAAAATTCTGTATTCTCTTCCAAAGTGTAAGTCAGGGCTAAGAATTTCAGAACAATATCAATTTAATGTAGCAAACCCAAGAAATTATATTCAAATGTACATCTAGATGGTCTTTAAGGTTCCTTCCACCCAAGTCACTGCATGATTCTGTGATTCCAATATCTTTCACCTCAGGCATGACTTGCAATACATAACTCCTGATGTGACTTCTGGTAAAAAGTATGATATTATAATGTCAGCGTACTTTTCATTTTTGCACTCCAATAACGATAGTTCTTCATTGCCATCTTCAAAATTGGAGAACACAATGCCTCTAAACAGGCAGCTTGTACATCAAATCTAGGAATACTTCTTGGCATTTTCCTAAGCAATTACTGCATTGCAACTGAAAACAAGAACTGCCACACAGTATCCTTACAGTCAAACTTTGAGCAGGTTGTAGGTGGTGTTCTTCTCAATTCAATGGAGAAGACTCACATAGGAGTAGGCAGGACATGCCTTCCAGCTACAAGGACTGCTGAGGGGAGACAACATTCATCTCGCAAAGTGGGACAAGAGCAATTTTGTCCACTTGCTAACCTAGCAAAGAGGGAATTAACCTAGGATTGGTGTGAGACAATAACAATAACCAGTCATAGAAGAAGTGAGGGTATAAGGCAATGCAGAGGGAAATACTCAGGGTGAAGAGCAGCAAGAAAATTTCTCACATTTCACGAGACAACAGCATGGCTCAGACCCATCTCAAGTGGCTGTGCATGAACACATGCTCTATGAGAGACAAACAGGATGAGCTAGATATCCATGGGGAGCTCCGTAGTTTTGATCTTACTAGAGATCATAGAGAACCAGTGGGACAGTATGTAAGACAGGAATACCATAATCAATGGGCTTTTAGGAAGGCTATTTTGTGAAGACGTCAGGAAGGTGCGAGGAGGAGGTGGTTTTCTCTACGCATAAAGGTGGCTTTGAGTGCATGGAGCTTCACTTTGAAACACGCCAAGAGCCAGTGAAGAACTTACAGGTATGTATTAGAAGAGGCCAACAAGGATGACGTGCTGGGCACCTGCTACAGAGCAAGACAGACAGCAGAATTACAACTCTGGTCTTCGTAAAAGCAGACTGCCACTTACTCAAGGAACTGATGGGCAATATTCCACTGGAGACTGCTATGAAGAGCAAAAGGCGCTCAGGAAAGCTGGTTGCTCTTCTAGGATAACCATCTTAAAGCACAAGAACGGCACACACCAACACAAAGAAAATCACCAGGTGCTGCCCTGGCATGCAGGAAAGCCAAAGTTCAGCTGGATGTTCAGACCAGCAGGAAAAAGGCCAACAAAAAGGAGATCTAATGGCACATCAGCAGCAGTAAGGTTAGGATCGAGAAATGTGTGGGCCCAGTGCTGAATGATGCAGGGATCCGTTCAGCACACAGAAAAAGCCACACCACAGAAGAGCAAGGACTCTTCTCAGGCCTCCCATGTTCCCAAACCCAGCACCAGAATCAGAGGGAGCAAAACATTATCCATAAAGATAGGTAAAATCAGGAATCACAACAGCAGGTTGTTCACACATGCAGCCTCTAAGATGGAATGGGATGCACCAAAAATGTTTAAGTCAGTGATGTTGCAAGACCACTCCACCATCAGTGAGTGGCTGCACTGTCCAGGAGAAATTTCTGATGACTTGAAAAAAAAACAAACCTATCTGCAAAAAGAATACAGGAAATGAGAGGAAAGATTATACACAGCAAATCCACCTGGTAAAGATTTCCAAATACACAAAGGTCAGAAAAGCAACTGGAAACAGCAAGCACAGACTTAAAAAGGGAAAATCATCCCTAACCAACCTGACTGCCCTTGATGACACACACTGTACACAATTTAAATTGAATTTAGCAGCGCTTCTGACAACATCTCACATTAGACTATGTAATTCCAGTTTGGCTGCAAGGATACTAACTGAAAGGACTCCAAGGTAGGATAAGAACTGCATGGAACACTGAGCTCAAACACCTGCAATCACTATCATGAAGTCCAGCTGATGGCCAGTCACTGGTGTCATTCCCCAAGGACGTTCCAATTCCATTCAACCTCAGTGTTTGCTCAGGTCTTCATGACTGACCTTGAAAATATGACAGTATGCATCCACTAGCAAGTTCACTGGCATTAAGAAATTAGGGAGATCAGCTGATAGATATGCTGGAGGGCAGAGCTGCTGTTCTTTTAGGGGCATCTCAACAAGCTGGAGAAATAGGCAGTCAAATCCCCAAGATAAAAGGAGAAGGTAAAGCAGTCTTCATGTGTGTCAGAAAAAAAAAAACCACTTCACATGGGCTGGGTTCAAATGGCCAGAAAACATATTAGCAACAGAGGAGTTTGGGGATCCTTATAGACTATTTTAACACGAGTTAGTAGTGAGTACTTGTGGCAATGAGGTCAACCGCATGTTGACCTCTACTAGCTAGAACATGGCCAGCAGATCAAGGAAAATGATTCCCCTTTTCTGTGCAACATTTCTGAAACTACACCTGAGCACCGTATCCAGTTTGGATAAGCTACTGACACACTGCAGTCAATCCAATGAAGGATCACCACGGTTTGAAGGCTGGAGTGTAAAGAGGAAAGGGTGATGGAAATGGGTTCCTTCACATCCAAGAAGAGAAGGCTAATGGGAGGTCTTATCATCATCTTTTGCTATTTTGCATCAGGGTCTAAACAAAAGGACACCTTTCCTTCCTAAGGAAATTGAGGAGGTTACTGGCAATGGTCTGTCTGCAGTGCCCAAACATCTTCAGCAAAATTTGTAAAATGCTGAAAGAATAACACAATGGGGAAATTTTACAAAAAAAAGTAACAACAGTAGAAGACAAGGGTCAAGGTGCCATCACATACCAGACTTTCATTAAGTTAAGGTAACCAGAATCACTAACAGAAGACTTAGTTTCCTAGAGCTTAAAACAAAAGATTGACTGTACTGAAAAAGAAAGCAAATACGTACCCCAGACAACTTGTTAACTCAGCACTAAGTTTTGTTTGGCTCAACAGCAGTTTAAGTGGGAGCAGCCTGCTCAGACAGCCAAGTGGAATTGTCCCCACTGCACATCAGTAGTGAGCGAAACCAATTGGGTATCATCACAGCTAGGCCCTTGGGGCTAAGTCAGGTGTGCACAGTAGATCTAACTGGGATGAGGTGTTCCAGCATCTGCTTCCCCCACACTCCCAAGAATATTTTCTAAGAATGTGGATTTTCAGTATCTGAAAAGAGACTGGAAGCCCATATCTCACTAAGAGTTAGCATGGAGAGACTCACGTCCCTCTTAGCAGCTAAGCATTGTATTTCACCCTTCCAATACACAGAGGAAGAAGTCCAATTGTAAGATTTACTCTTTTATCCCTTAATCAAGCCCCTTTAAATTCCTTTAAAGTAGTAACTTACTGCTAATTTAGTCCAGCAAGCACGAAGCCTGCATAGC
Organism: Tragopan temminckii; assembly: GCA_028571105.1. Classification (NCBI taxonomy): domain Eukaryota; kingdom Metazoa; phylum Chordata; class Aves; order Galliformes; family Phasianidae; genus Tragopan; species Tragopan temminckii. Next base: position 7,355,752 of record JAOWBP010001760.1, on the reverse strand, counting down.
AGAGTGCAGCATTTCTAACAGCACAACACTAACACCTGCAAAGGAGGAAATACACAAAAGCAAGCGACAACAAATCAGAGCAAGAGGATCACTCACCACTTTACTTTGCAGGTCTGTGTGTTCCATTCCACAATGTGTTTGTCTTCTGAACAGCTATACAAGCAGCAGTTGTCCTGATGCCACCTCACACAATTTATTCTACTGTCATGACCACCATCCTACAAAACATCAGAGAGGGTTACTTATGAATAAAGAGGTATTGCTACCGAGTCTTCCCCACATCAACAATGTGAACAAAGTGTTCTTTCAAGAAATGAATTCAAATCATTGATACCTCAAAGAGGAGTGCATAGCATGCAACTTGTTTTGTGCTTTTTACAACCAGTACACATATAGAACTGCAAATTAAAGATACTTCATGTTTTCACCTGTACACGTATTTAATCATTGTTCTAGTACTTCAGTTAACAAAAGGTTGTCCTGCACACTACTGACAAACACAGCCAAAGCTGTCGAGCAGCAGCACAGTACAGGTATCTTGATAATATTTATCTAAGTGCCTGCTTGCTTAAGACCAATCCAGAAGAGTCCAACAGTGCAACAGCTTAACAAGAGCTGATGAATACTTCAATCCTGTCCTCCCCTCCCGTTGCCCCGGAGAGGCACGGGGGATGATATGCCCATGGGGAACTTAATTGTTCAGTTAGACATTTCATCATTATGAACATATCTGATGTAAAATAACAAATCCACACACAGTGTCAGGATACTGCCAAACCAAGAGGTCACAAAGTGTACATACTGCCAACAATAGAAGTACCACTCAAAGATGCCCAAGAATCTAAATTATTGCAATTCTATTCATATATGTAGCCATTAAGAAAAAAAGATGTGATTAACTAGGTCAGTTTAGCCCATTTTTAAGCAACAGAAAGAACAGCATAAGCTGACTGAAACCATCACTATTTGGCAGCATGTGATGATGAGTGTGTAACTTACTAGCTTGCTCTGTAATTCTCCTTTTACTGTGCTGTACAACAAAATGCTACCAACTGCTGTGCCAATAGCCAGGATATCTGACTGTTTGTCCACTTCTGTAGCTTCAGACTTCCGTTTTTTCCTCTGGGGGCCATCCTGCAAAACAGAGAAGAAAAAAAATGGAACTAATTAATTTGACCTGTTATTCTTAAGTGCTAAAACAGGGGGAAGAAACCTCTCCATGTCTGAGATCCAGTCAGCCAGCACAAATTCTGCTAAGACACAAGATGTAGACGTGGCAGTTTAGAGGTTCATCTTATGCCTCCATGTACAAGGTAGCAAAGTTGCTGAGTCTCTTGGAAATACTCAATAGAGGCCGTTTTGCTAACTTAGTGACCACACAAGGAGGGAAAAACATTTGTTTTTCAGAGTTCACTTCCCAGAGGCAGAGGTAAAGATTAAACATGACCAAATTATTTCATTCCTAGAACAGAAATGTGTGCTAAGTTTTATTAGGAATCATCAGTTTGCCATCAGTCCTGCAATAAGAAGTAACTGTAATGCTTCTTAAAAAGAAAGTGCGACTACACCGGACAGATAGAAGCAACCAGGAACTGAAACTGTCACCTATCCTAGTCCTGGAGTCAATTACTAGAGGTCTTCCTACTGCCTATCAGGCAATTCTCAAGTCTACACCCTCCTGCTTTGCAAGGGATACCAACTACTTCAATAAAGAATTTCACTCCATCTTGCTTAACCAAACGCATGCAAAACTTGAGTAAAACAAAGGCAGAAGAAACAGCTATGTTTATTATGACTGGGTAAACCCAGGTAATTAATATCAAAAATGAAATGGCTAATTCAGGTTGGATATTAGGAAATATTTCTTCTCCAAAAGATTGGTTAGGCAGTGGCACAGTCACCATCCCTGGAGGCGTTCAAGAACCATGGAGATGTGGCACTGAGAGTCATGGTGGGGGTGGGCTGACAGTTGGACGTGATGATCTTAGGGGACTTTTCCAACCTTAACAATTCTATGATTCTCATCTGTCATATAACATGCATCATATAACGTACATAATTCCTCCGGGCCCAGAGATCTAATGGCTACCAGGCTTTGAGGGTTTTCAGCAAATTAAAACTAAAAACTTTAACAGCGCGGGTAAATAGTCTCATTGTTTGAAGAAGTAGAGCTTTCTTTTCCTACACATTTAACACACTTTTCCCACCCCCAAGGAAAATGGTTTCGTTTGAAGCCAATAAATGCAAATATGCTGTATTGCTTGTTAAAAACAGCAGTGGGCTCTAGAGAAAAGTAAGGACGTTGGTTTTTGCAGGGATTTGTTTAGGCTTCGTCTTCCCTGGGAAAGAAAAGTGTTTACAAAAAAAGAAATGAAAACATAAGTGCTGAGAAATCACCACAGTTACAAAGCACAACTAATTAATCGACCAGGTTTTAAGATAATATAAGGAGACTCACGCACTGAATAAACTTGTTAAATTTCTGGCAGCAGTGCCAACTAAGCCATCTCAAAACAGTTGTTAGAAATGCAAAGACAGGGACCACATTGCCACTGGAGATATAAGCACAGCTTATATGTTATCAGAGACTTTTCAAAATCTGTATATGTAGTTTTATTATCGCTCCCAATCAAGACTGGGAATCAAAACCACAATTAAGAACAGATTTTGTTCTCGTCCCTTGAATAGAGCTTTTAATTAATGAACCATTTGGAGATTGAATGAGCTTTGTGACTGATTTCCCTTAAAGCAAACCAAAGGCATCACTGAGTGTAACAAGGTCCCGCTGAGGTCCACAGCACTACCAGTGTTATGAAGAAAGTTAGGGGTAGTGAAGTTTTCTCCAATTACTTTTTTTACATCCATTTCTTTAGTGAACAGTCTTCATCAGCACTATTAGTGGGATGTTCTGTCTGAAGTTTTTGCTTGAGAGAAGCATCAATGGAAAATTCAGACCTATTCATGTTGGAAGGGACTCTAAAGAAGCACCTAGCTCTCATGGAGAGGACAGAGCAGCTGAAGTGTATCAAGCATCAGCTTCTTCTGAACATTTTCAGATTTATGAAAACTCAAACTTACTTAAAAATACTGAAAAAGCTTAGCTTTAATAAGCAGAGATGGTTAGAAAAGGTTATTTGCAAGTGAGAATTTTCATAACATTCCTTCTTGTGTAGGGCAGCTGCTGAGAACGAGACTTTTCTTTTAATGAACAGAAATCTCATCTCTTGCTAACATGTGAAGTAAAGCTCTTCAAACCCTGAAGAGCCTTAAGAGCTGAAGATGACAGAACAGCTGCAACTTATTAGGAAAGAGATGGAAGAAACTACTTTGAAAGTTAGTGGTCCATACGCTCTTGCAAAAGACATCACTTGTTGGGAGGGGAGGTGGTGAACAGGACAAGCAGGAAGCACTAACGCTGCAAAAGCACGTGTGCAGAGAGCATGCCAATAAGTCACCACTGCATCAGCAGTTCCAGGGCCTGGAGTTCAACGCTGCACTCCTCGTGCTCCCCTCTAAACACCTGGCCTTCATTAACACAGAAGCAGTCCAAAACACAGTTGAGGTGTAACCTGACAAAACACCAGGCACCTGCTGGCATGGTTTTATTCCTGCACACCAAGTACTATTGCTACCTGGAGACATCTCATTTAGCAAAAAGAATAAGAACTAAACAATGCCATAGGAAAAAACAGAGGAAGCCAAAGCTTGCCTGATGAAATCCCTTTTGCATACAACCCTAAAAACAGCTATGTTGGAGCATCTGTAGTCTTCAGGGGTGGCTGCCTAAAATGGCCTTAATGTTTAAAAGCCACTCAAAACCTCCTGTGCTTGACCTAAGGCAGTGCGGTACGTCGGGCTTTGAAGCTGCGCTGCACACAGTAGAGGTGAGCACCAGTTTCAGTTTCTGTTAACCTGCTCAGCCTTCCTATTAATGCACGCATCTTTTTTCCTTCCAAGCTGAATTAAAAACGAGCAAGGAAGAGGCCAATCTGAAATTCATTCTTTCTTCCACTTTATAGAACTCGTGGATTAAGCTGCTCAAGTGACAAAAATGGGGCGACACAGCCTTCCTTCGGATGGGTAATCTGAGTGCACAGAGCATTTCAAGATACCCGTCGCAGTAT
>JAOWBP010001760.1:7338452-7350136 GCA_028571105.1 Tragopan temminckii | reverse complement strand
GGCTTCGCTGTCGCCTCTGGAGAGACTGAAGCGGCTGCTGCCGCCGGAGCAGGCGGCGGCGGCGGAGCGCTATGCGGAGCCCCGCTCCTCGGCCGCCCCGCGGGAGCCTCCTGAGGAGAAAATGGCGGCGCCGAGCGCGGCGCCCACCGCGGCGCCTGCCCCGCGGGGAGCCCCCGGGGAGAAAATGGCGGCGCGGCCCGGCCCTCTCCGCGCAGGGGAGCTGGCGCTGGCGGAGCTGCGGAGGAAGCCCAACGCGACGCTGAAGCTGCTGTGCCGCTTGGAGGCGGGCGCGGTGCTGAACTCGCACGGCGGGCTCCTGCCGCACCGCGACATCATCGGGCGGCTGCCCGGGCAGCTGCTGCGCTCCTCGGCCGGGGCGCGGCTGCTGCTGAGGCGGCCCTCGCTGGACGAGTACGTGCTGCTGATGCCGCGGGGGCCCGCCATCGCCTACCCCAAGGTACCGGCGGGACGGTGGCGGGGCCGGGTGGGCCTCGCCCTCGTTTCGAGGTAACGTGCCGTGATTTTGTCACCCCTAGGATATCGGTGCCATGCTGATGATGATGGACGTCCACCCAGGAGACGTTGTGTTGGAAAGCGGCAGCGGGTCTGGTGCTCTGAGCTTGTTTCTGTCGAGAGCGGGTAAGGCTCCGCTCTTAGAGGTGCGGCGCAGTTATCAGAATCGTAGAATCGTGAAGATTGAAAAGGACCCCTAAGATCATCACGTCCGGCTATTACCCCCACCGTGCCCACTGCCCACGTCCCGCAGTGCCACCTCTAAGCATTTCTTAGGAGGCAGTGGCTCCACCATCTCCCTGGGCAGCCCATGCCAATGCAAACCACTCTTCCTGAGAAGTTTTTCCTAATACCAAACCCAAACCTCCCCTGGTGCAACCTGAGGCCATCACCACTTATCCTGCCGCTGTTACCTGGGAGAAGAGGCCGACCCCACCTCACTGCAACCTCCCTTCAGGCAGCTGTAGAGAGCAGTAAGGTTTCCCCTGAGCCTCCTCTTCTCCAGACCAGGCAATCCCAGTTCCTTCAGCTGCTCCCCATCACACTCATGCTCCAGACCCTTCACGGCTCTGTTGCCCTTCTCTGGACACGCTCCAGGGCCTCGATGTCTTTCTTGTAATAAGAGGCCCAACGCTGAACACAGCACCAAGGTGTGACCTCACCAGTGCTGAGTACAGGGGGATGATCACCTCCCTGCTCCTGCTGGCTGCTCTATTTCTGATACAACCCAGGATGTCATTGGCCTTCTTGCCCACCTGGTTACACTGCTGGCTCGCATTCAGCCAGCTGTCAGCTAACATCCCCAGATACTTTTCCAGCCACTCTGCTCCAAAGCTGTAGCGGTTTGTGGGGTTGTGACCAAAGTGCATGACCCAGTACTTGGCCTTGTTGAAGCTCATAGATTGCCATCAGCCCAACAATTCAGCCTACCCACATCCCTCTGTAAGGCCTTTCCATCTTCAGGCTGTTCAGTGCTTCCTTATGTTGATTTTGTGCTGATCACAGTTGCAGTCAACTCTTAAAAGTTCTGCAGCACTTTTAACATTCACGTATACTCTGCTGACTTAAAGGAAGTCTGTGCCTGGCCCTGTGCAGGAACTATACCTTGACTGTATTTTGAGGGTTATTGTATAAAGAGTCACCCTCCTGAAAGGTAAATTTTAGTTCTCATTACTGCTGGGTTTCTAGAGCACTAGAGCTCCAGTCTCCTTCCTTTCTCAGTTTCCGTTTCCTCACTTTGTTGAGTGATGTGAATAATGAAAATGTTTGTGTTGTTTGTTTTTTCATGTAATGAGCTAGCCTGGTTTGACTTAGATTTCATTGCTCTAGAAGGTGGAGAGCCGTTGCTCTCAGTCAAACTGTCATGCCTTTTCACTTGTGCTTGTACCATTTAATGCTATTATCAACTGTCTTGGGGAGGCAGTCTGGCAGAAAACTATTCGTCCTCTTTTTGTAGACTGCAGGATCAGTTTCTTGCCACTTTTGTTCCCTGGCCTGTTCCCTGCATGGTCAGGAGCTGGTATCTGCAGAGGGGAAATGGCAGGTAAATGGAGCCGGGACAGGAGGTGGGCAGAGCTGCCCCTCTTGGCTGCACCCCACGGTAATTTAGTTTTCCTGGAGTCCATCTGTTTTGTAGTTGTTTGAGGTGAAACAACCTGTCTTCTTTGCCTTTCTGAAAGGATTCACAGGATCAAACAGACGAGGAAAGGAGCCTGCTGGCTCAAAATAGCTTAAAAGGTCATGGAACATTACCTGCTGAGCTGTTCCTTGTGAAAAGCTGTTTTTGCCCAATAAAAGTAGTGAGTAAGAAGTTAATGGGATGGTAGTGTTGAGAAATGAGAATCATACAAGCATGGAATAATACAGCAATATACATACTGCTGTCTTTGCCTGGATAGCCTGCTAATACTTCCTTTATGAAGAATATTGTGAACTGGACTCATACTGAAGATTTCAAGATAGTAAGTTTATACTTACATAATAAGGCAATTTATTATGGTTATAAACAGTAACCATATATAAATCAGGAAGTACACTTGTGAAGCTTGTCTGTGAGGTGAGGTCAGTGAGCAGGCGTGGGGATTTTCATAGCCTTTGCTCAATTCTAAGGGAAAAGGTGGGGGAAGAACAGCAAACCTTTGTTTGAAAAAATAATAAAAATTTAAAACTATTGCTTTCAAATCTGCTTTATGGTATCTGAGGGTAGTGACCTGCATTGCAGCTTTCTCAGCTGCTCCCTGGTTGCTGTAGCAGGAGAATCAAGGGTTTACAGGGCCACAGGTACTCATCCTTTCCTGCAGGAAGTTACATTGCAGGAAGATGTTACATATGTGGTTATTTCCTAAAATGAATTGGAGATTTTGAGACATATTTCTTGTCACTTACATTGCCGTCTTTTTTTCTAAATTACTTACTATGGGTGGGAAAGTAATAGTGCATCTAGTATTTTGTTGTTGTTTTAAGTTGGACCCAAGGGACGTGTTATCAGTTATGAAATCAGAGATGACCATCACAACTTAGCGAAGAAGAATTACAGGCACTGGCGCACAACGTGGAAAATAGGACATATGGAAGAGTGGCCAGATAATGTGGATTTCGTTCTTAAAGACATCTCAAGAGCTGCTGAGGATATGAAATCTTTAACATTTGATGCGGTAAGTCCCAATAACCCATACGTGACATAAATCAACATTTTTGTTCTCTGTGTGACTTGAAAACTCTAGTGCTGTCACTTGCAGTGGGATTCCCAAATCTAACTGAACACCAGCTAGCAGATGATCCTGATTTTTTTTTCCACCAGGTTCCAACTACACTTTCCCAAACGAAAGAGTCAAACTGCAGTAACAGAGGAATAGCAAAATCAATCTTGTCCTTGCCTTGTAAGGACATACTTACCTGCTTGGATTTTGGAGAAATGCAGAAATTCTTATATATACGAGGAAGGCCTAATATTTCAAGCATTAAATTTAAAGAAATTACACAAGCTTATTGAAAATACGAATATGTAAACACCTGGCTATCAGCTGCACAGAATACAGAACGTTTCTAAAAAGAGAAACTAATTACATTAATATTCCGCATGACAATGTTGTAAAAGGGTTTCAGTGAAGAAACAGAATAGCTAGCATAAAAATACATAATCTTTAAAAACTTTAAATGTAACAGTCCACAGGAAGGATCAGATACTGCATTGCTCACTGTTTTACAATTTGAATAGATTTCTACCAAAAAGAAATAAAGGATGGGTAACTGAGACTGAAGTTTTCTAAACCTTGAAACCAGCAGCAAACTACACATTAAGACCATGGCCTGATCATTTCATCACACAGATGCATTTGAACTTGTTAACGTTTACAAACAGGATATCCAAAGATGTTAGTAAATGCAGCTTTCTAGAAGTTATTAATAATATTACAGTTTAATTAGTAGGAGGTTTAACATTAATACAGGACTGCCTTGCTGGTGACACGTGACTTCCTGCGGTGATAGAAATTCAGTTGGAAATACCATGGGCTTGTTTTTATAGATGGGGGAACTCAAGTTTCTCTAAGCTCTTCAGGAGCATTAATAAAACTGCCTTGCTGTAGTATGCATAAATTTCTCATGTATAAATGTTGTTTTTCAAGTGTTGTTGTAACAGAAAAACATAATTCTCTTGCAGATAGTTCTGGATATGCTTAACCCTCAATCGGCTCTGTCTGTTGTACACCCAAGTCTTAAAGAGGGTGGTGTGTGTGCTGTGTATTTAGCTAAGTAAGTATTTACTTCTGGCACTTCAACACTTATACAGGCGTCACCTGAAATTGTTGCTAAACCATGCTCTCCTAAAATACCCATCCAACTCTAATGGAAGTAATATATAAGTAATATATATAATGGAAGTAATATATATATGCTTTTTTTTTTTTTTTTTTGCATTTTTCATTTTTTTTTTTTTTTAGGAGTTGCACTCGGTATAAATCACACTTGTCTACATCCTTTGGTTCCTTCAGAACACTTACTGTGGTCACTGGGAGGTTTTAGTTAATGACATCCTCAAAATAACTATTGTGTTCAATTCAGTAGTCGAGTTGCTAGTTCCTTTATCCTAAAATGGAAGGATGTGCAAAAGACCCAAAGGTAAAGAATATGACAAAGGCAATAGAATTCAGTTTATAATACCGATTGAAGTTCTCAAAATATTCCTTTATCCCTTGCATTTCTTCAAAAGCATCACGCAGGTTATAGACCTTTTAGACAGAATACGGACATGCAGGCTCCCTTTTGCCTGTGAAAAGATCGTTGAGGTAACTCATAGAAACTGGTTGGTGCTCCCTGCCAAAATCAAGAACTGCAAATCAAGCCAAAGAGTGGAAACTCAAGAGGATAACGAGGAAGATCTTCAACAGAAAGAATGTGATGAAATCCAAACTTGGGATCAAATAGTTCTTAACGAAGGTGAAGGCAATGGTAAGAATAGTATTATTAATAAGATTCTGTTACTGCAATTTTGATAATACAAGGATAAAAATCCAGGCTAAAGAGAAAATAAATGGCAACCTGCAAATACAGGATGACTGTCCTTCCCTGTTGTTTTGAAATTTTTAAATAAAATTCAGTCCTTTTGCTGAGGATTCTGATGGGCTCAAGGATTCCCTATGGAAATGCTACCCATATGCCCTGTATTCAATTTATACTGTCTTAGCAAGTAAAATATATATATATACACCTCATATAAATATATGGTTGCAAAATTCAGTGTAGAGCAAAGAGGTCTAAAAGTACTGATAGATGACAACAAAGCACTTTAAGAGAGGGAAGAAGAAAATGAATGTGCGTTGGTAACTGCAGTCTGATGTGCATGTTTTCAAACTCGTTGGAAAGAATTATACAAAAAGATGTACTTCTCACAGAATCATTTCCTGATGATGCTGAAACACACTGCTCAGCACCTTACGTTGCAAGACCATCTCGGTGGCAGGATGCTCATTCAGGTGAGATACTTGAAAAATGCTTTTATTGTAAATGTTTTATCTTAAAATATTTTCAAAAATAATAACTTCTGTACTAGCACGTGACATATTACTATATCACAAAATCATGAAATTTATAATAAACTAGAAATTCAATATTGAAATAGTAACTTGTTTTGTTTTTTCAATTAGCATTCCTCACCAAGCTGAGAAAGTTTCGACCACCACTTTCTTGATGCTGCTGCTGTTAGCTGCTCATCTGAGTGTTGTATCAGAATAAAGAGTTACAAAATAGCTACGTTTTGCAAGTTTTGTAACTTCTAGGTAATTCCTGCTCTGATTTCTACTGCATATCAGACTCTTAAATCCTACTTGGTATTTAAAGGGAAATGTTTTAACAGTCATCATGTATGGCACTGCAGTGCAACACCAATTGTTCTGCAAAGCACAGCCTCTGTTTCTTTGTTCAGTGCATTTCATTCTTCATTTCTTGTAAACCAATCCATGGATTTGTCTTGGTTCGAGGTGTTATCTCTTCTCCTTTTGCTGGACAGGCTCTGACAGTCTACCAGAAATCAGGAGGGGGAAAAAATTGGTAAGAAAATAATGTATCAGTGTCTGCCTTTTGAGATGCTAGTGAAGCAGCTTCTGACTTGGCTACATACCAACTGGCTGCTATTGGGTTCTTTAAGGACAGTGTTTGCACAACTGTAATGGAAACTGAAATTCACTGAACGTGTTCTTTTGATAAAGCTGTGCTCGTTTCTAAGAAAAAAGTTGTTGATAAGAATAGCTTTGGTTCACTTCCAGCAACAATGCTGAGATCTGCCATGGTATTTATTAGCTTTGCTATGAGGTACTCAAATGGTCAAAACAGACACAGAGATATAAATTAACTGGAACTTGAAAGTTAATTAACTGAAACTCTAACCCTTAATAAATAAGTATAATAAGAATACTGCAATGTGTCTTTGCAGAACTGGGATCTTAGCACAGGAAATTTACATCTCAGGGGTTCCACTCTCAACTATAACGAAACATTAAACATAGCTGCTCTGAGTAACAGAGGCTTCTCATGTAAAGGCTCAGGAGACAGCTTTAAGTAGTTCGCTGTGTAAAGATTCTATTCTATAAAACAATTTTTGCAGTAAGCTCTTGTATTCTTTTCCATACGTACCCCAACTTTGAAAGAGTATCTTGCATAAATTCTGTCACTGCACTTAAAGGAAACAGATCATCTTATCACACCAAGGGTAAAGCGGCCCATACTGTGGTTTATAGGGCAAATACAGCCTCACTTGCCTAAACTAATTCAAAAATACTTGCAGTATTTAACCATACCTTGGGCAGAAGAAGCAGGAGAGTCAACTAACATTTTTTCAATTGCAAAGGTGTCCTTCAGATCCTGGGATGAACATAACTCTGTCACTTCTAAACTGCTAGTAGATGAGGAGGAAGATGACGATAATCCCAGTCGTACAAATCTTCCTTTCTTACCACAAAGGTAACAGGGGATAGGAGAGTTATTGGGTCCTCGTGGCAGCTGAGCTTCATCTTTGTTGTAGTTCCTTATGGCTCCGCTGTGGTACGCAGAGCGTTCTCGCTGCCATATGTAATGTGTTGGAGCAATAGCCATTACCTGTCAGAACAACCATTCCATCAGAAGCCATAAAAATAATTGGCAAACATACAGCTGAGAACAAGGGATCCAATTCACGTGTAACAGAACAAGACTAGAGAAGAGGTACCCTGTCTGCCTCAGTCTCACTAGAAGTTTTGCTAACGCAGGCGAGAATAAGTGGATTGGTTGTATTCAGATGTTTAAATGTGATAAGCATCGCAAATATCAGGTTATGCTTTGTTGGACTGAAGTTGTTGTCTTTTACTATTAAACTAGATGGATCTTCTGGCTCACAAAGTCACTAAGCTCACAGCAACCAGGTTGATAGGGTATGCTGTGAAGCACACTCCACTCTTGCCTCATTGCTTGTATTTTTCCATAAGCATCTCATCCCATTCCCAGAGATGAGATGCTGAAGTGATTTTCCTTTTCCACCAGCTGTAGTAAACATTACATTCTTCAAATATAGCAGGCTTTTTCAGACAGACAGATGTCATGTAGAAAGCAAGGAATGCCTTGTTCCCCCCAGTATGTTTGAAAAAAATGGAGGTTGTAACAACACATTAACAAAGCATGTTAAAAGCACGTCCTTTCTTTTTTGAAATGCAGTGAAAAACCCTTGCCTTACAAAGTCAATTAAAGTTATATTGTTAACTCATAAGAAAGTAAAATTTCACCTGAGGTGCTACTTGAAGGTTTCACTTTGGGTACAAACTTGAAATTTGTAAAGCAAAGATGTGTACAAAAAATATTTCTATGGTGAATGACATTTAGCAGCTAATAATATACTTTAAACAAAATTATTTGCACAAAGCAGAAAGATTCTAGTCCTTAAAGCTGCAGCATAACAAAATATTGTAGTTTACCTTAAAACCATTATTTCAAAGATTGTGTTTTGAATGCAGAAGAAAAAAAAAACCGATGGAGGAAAAGCTCCACCTTTTCCTTCCCGTAGCTTTTCTACTCACTTTAGGGAAGAAATTGTTAGTGTGGAGTTATACTGTTAATTGGTATTAATTGTTGTAGTTTCAGCATCTACAGTATTAAAACTGTCCCTACCTCTTCACAGCAACGCCTGCTTACAATAGCCCTGTAGTCAATTCTACTCCATAGATGATCTCTTAACTTTAAGAAATCAGGAAAGAGCTTTCTCCAGTTTTTTCCCAGAGCCCATGGGAAAATCTCATACTTTGATTCTTCATTGTCTTCTTCCACTGTATTTGCCAGATACCTTGAAATATATATATATATGTTTGTGCCTGTTATTCAATCTTGAATCGTTATAGGAATGTGAGTTCTAACACTAGAAGACATATTAGTTATTTTTCCTAATATTCTAAGGAAAAAAAAAATACTAATAAAACAGTCTTCTTTCCAGATTACAATATGTTCTTAGTCAGAAAGTTTTACATGTATCCTTTAGATAAATATAAATTTATGGTAAGCTATTATTGAAACACTTTACCCAAGAGCCTCCTAAATAAATAGGTATGTAAGAACTCACATATTCTGACAGCTTTCACCTAATTTTAGTTTAGTAATCTCTACAAATCATACCTGAAAAAATTACTACTTTTAGTCTCCTCACTTGCAAGACTACAAGTCTTCTCTCCAGTCCCAGTCCAATGAGACCTTTTGGCCCTTTCTAGTCCTCTCTATCAGTTCTGGGCCTGTTTTTTCTCCCTTCGTAGGAGCCAGACAACTTCCTCCTCCATGATCTATGGATGCTCATATCAAAAGAAACAGCCACCTTTCTCCCTGCACTGGTGTGCAAATCAGAGCAGCTTCTATTATAGGAAAAGATTACCTGTGCTCTATAACTATGAAACAAAATACTGAATCTGTCAGTATGCTGTATTTTCTTGGCCAAAACCAGAATTATATAGGCTCAATAAAGGCAGGTTCATCATTGCACCTCTGTTTCAATGTATAGGAATTTTTATAAGTATTCAGGAAAGTGAATCTCAGAAGTTACTTAGCTATGTTTTTACTGTTGACTCAAATCACCTTGACAGAAACTTTATTAGTAAGTTGTGCATCATTATGAATCATTTCAGAGCAAATGACCTGAAAGCTTGCAAAAACATTAAATGGGGTCTTATAAGAGAAACATAAGACATTTCCATCTCTTACCTATTGTCCTGCATTTATTTTATTGCATATTTATTTTAATAAAGTTCAGAGATCTAGAGTTCTGTAGGCAGAGGTCCATGCTATAAATTACAATATCAATGCAAACATCCCTGCTACTCAAGCTGGAAATCAGGAAAACAATGTTCAATTTGCACTAATTATATATAACGTGAAGATCACGTTTCTTTGCTTCATATAGAACCCAAACAACTACAAACTGGTTACGATGTCTTATTGTGTATCAATCATCAAAAAGCAACAAACTAATGCCAAAGTTTTGCTAATAAAACTAGATTATTTAAGAATACTTACAGAGCAACAAAGAAATTGAGTCTGGTATGCTCATCTATTGTGAAGTTAGCCCTCTTGAAGTAAACGAATGTCATTGCCAAAAGATACTGTTGTAAAATGTGAAATGTTACATTCATTATTAAGCATTAATACATTATTTCAATATAACGTTACAGAAAACTCTTAGAAGGTTTGTCTCACACCAAAGTTCTTGTTGTGTCTTATCAACAAGGAAAGCGTAAATTGAGTTTTCTCAAAGCTTCCATAAAGATGTATTAGGAAAAAAAATACAACTGGTATTCTTCTTATAGTATCAAGTGATTCATAGCAGACTTTCACTAGAGATAGATTGCATTAACTACATTTACCTTGTCTGCAATTTTACAGCAACAGTCCATCCATAGGAAGTCTTGAATTAGATCATCATCTACAACAAAGATGCTCGTCAGCAGTTCAGTTTAGCCTCTTTGTCTTTTAATTTAAGCATTAAACATACACTGAAATGTAACCACAATAAAACACGTTTAACCTAAGGCACGGCTGTTAGCATCTACATCAACAGCATCCCAAAATTATCACTGAGTTTAGAGAACAGACTTCCTGAAGAGCTCTCTGCAGCTCAGTCAATCGGTATCTAACAGCGACCTACCGAAGAGCTTAAAGAAAGCGGTCATTTCCTGACGCTGAATAACAAGGCACGGTGCCTTCGGCTGTGCACGGGTACCATTAGGAACCCTTTTCTCACAGTTTTCTCGGCAGTGTCTGGAAGAACGCCGCTTCGGTCCGACCAGCTTTTTGCGCTGCTGGGGTCTGCAGGCACCGGGCTTTAGGCGGGCGGCAGGAGGCGTGCGGCACAGCGCGCCGTGTCTCATCGCGGCAAGCCAAGGCTCCTGCAGGGAAGGACTCGGTTAAGCGGAAGAACGGGCACGCCGAGCAGCGCTGCTCCGTGCTTCGCCCGAACCAAGCGCCTGCAGCGGAGCCGGCCTGCCCACCGACACTGAGCCGAGCGCTGTCGAGCTGAGCTAGGCGGCTGGCTGTCCTTCAGCTCGCTCGTAACCATAAACGCGAGGAGACCGAGAGAAGCGTGAGGAACGCTGTTTTTCATCGGGAGAAAGCGACTTTACTCCTTCGGCAGGGCCTACGCAGAGGGGAGGCTGTCCGAGGCAGGCTCGCGGCCGCCCGCCGGCCCTTACTCGGCCGTCGCACTTACGATAAAGCTCCTCACGAGAGCCGCCAATGACATTCGCCTCCCGCCCAGCGAGCGCTCCCGACGCACCGACCCGCCCGCTCCTCAGCGAACCGCCTTTCACGCCACGCCCCAGCGCGAGACGGCGTCCTTAGCAGCCAATCGGGCGGCGAGGAGTTCTTAACCCTCCCCCCCCCGCCAGCCGCCCTGGGTTACAGCGCTCCGGCGGAGCCCGCCCTAGCCAATCAGAGGAGGGCGCGGCTGTTGCTAGGCAGGCGGCGGTTGGGCGCGGGCTGGGCGCGGCGGCCAGGCGCTCTGCTGCGGTAAGGTGTGGCTGTCTCACAGCGCTGTGTGGTGCTGTTGCTCTTCCCTCTCTAATGAGCTGCACCCTCCGTAATAAGCTATTCTGAAACCTGGCCCAGCTATAACGTTGCCAGTTGTCTAGCAACGTTGTGAAGGCTTCCCTCTGTTTTAACACGACACCTTTAGCTAAAGAAACACGGTAATGAAAAGACACGACTAGGCTTACCAAACATGGAAAGAAGGCAGGGCTCCACACGAGGCCAAACTGTCTCATGCCAGGAGCGGACTGGGATGCAACAGGCAGATGTCCAGATGCTCCCCTCCATCCTCCTCCTCTTCCAGCACCTCAGTATCATTTATCTCCATCCAAGGACAAGCAGATGTTCAGATTGGCCGAGTGCTGAGTGAGCAAATGTTATGATTTTGGTACCTATAGATTACTTATAATAGGTGTTCTCCTACTGAGCATGCATCAGTGGAGAACGTTCAGTTAGAGAGGAAGACCACTGGATGAAGTAAAAGTTGGACTGTCACGATGCTAACGGATGCTAAATAGTAGAAAAGACCATGGGATAGAAGACTGGAAATAAATCACTGCCTGAGATAGACTGGAAATACAATGCAGCAGAGAAGAAACAGACCAGGAGCCAGTTTTAACATTTCTGTCAACAATTTGGACAAGGTG
>JAOWBP010001760.1:7327476-7338352 GCA_028571105.1 Tragopan temminckii | reverse complement strand
GGTAATATCAACTCTGAGTCGTGTAATCTTTGAAGTGCTCATGGTGGAAATATCCCCGGCGCTTCCCAGCACCACTAATAAAGAATTCCTGACCTAGCAGTAACAAACTTTGCTGTTAGGTTTCTGCACATTGATTTCTTTGATTCAATACTCAGGGAAGGGTTGTGCCAAGTTTCTGGCCGTGTTCTCTAAAAAGGGAGAAATATATCAAGTGGTGAATGTACAGCCAAACAGCGTCATTATGGAATAGGCTGAAATCAGGAAACATGGCAGTGGAGAGGAGATAATGGCAAATAATCAGCTGGGCAAACATTTGTCTTTGAGGTTCTTGCTTCATATAAATGTGGAGCTCATTATGGTGCTGAAAGGGACAAGTGTCTCCAGTAAGAGGCAGAGGAAAGGCCAACAAGGAGGGTAATTGTCATGAAAGCATGTTACAGACCACCCAGTCTGGACAAAGCAGACCAAGTGTTCTAAAAGCAGCTAGAAGTGTCACAAATGCTAGTGAGACTTCAGCTTCACAGCTCTCTGCTGGAAATACAATGCAGCAGAGAAGAAACAGACCAGGAGCCAGTTTTAACATTTCTGTCAACAATTTGGACAAGGTGATTGAGTGCACCCTCAATAAATTTGCAAATATCAAGTTGGGTGGGAATCTTGATCTGCCTGAGGGCAGGAAGGCTCTGCAGAGGAATCTGGGTAAGCTAGTCATAGATATCACATCCAATCACACATCATTCAACAAGGCTGTATGCCAGGTGATACACTTGGGTCATAACAACCCCAGGCAAGAATAATAGTCTTGAGGAAAAGTGACTGAATGATTGCACAGCAGAAAGAACCTCAGGATGCTGGTGGACAGCCAACTGAACATGAGCTATCAGTGTGCACAGGTGGCCAAGAAGACCAATGGCTCCTGGCTTGCATCAGAAATAGCATGGCCAGCAGGACAAGGAAAGTGACTTTCCCTCTATGCTCAACACTGGTGAAGCCACAACTTGAGTACCGTATTCAGTTTGAGCCCATCACTACAAGAAAGACATTAAGTTGCTGGAATGTATTCAGAGAAAAGCAACAAAGCTGGTGAAGGATCTAGAAAATGAGATGTGAGGACCAGCTGAGGGAACTGGGGCAGTTCAGAGCGAATTCTTCAACAAAGAATTCTTCAGCCTTCAGAGAAGTCTGAAGGGAGACCTTCTTTCTTTCTATAACTGTCTGACAGGAGGTCACAGTGAGGTCTGGTCTCTTTTCTCAGGTGATGCATGATAGGATGGAGGCAATGGCCTAAAGGTGCACCAGGGAAGGTTTAGATTGGATATCAGGAAGAATTTATTTACAGAGAGAGCGGTCAAGCATTGGAGAAAGCTGCCTGGGGAAGCGGTAGAGTTGCTGTCTTTGGAGGTATAGAGATGTGGATGTGGCACTTAGGGCATAGTTTAGTAGTGGTTGATGGTTGGACTTGATGGTCTTAATGGTCTTTCCAACCTAAATAATTAATAATTCTATGATTTTTTGTGTGTTCAGGTTGTGTCACCTGCAATAAACCATCCTCTATAAAAAAAATAAAAATAAAAAATAAAATAAAATAACCCTTCTATTTTTACATACAGATACTCATTTGTGCTCAATAGTTTTCATCTAAGGAACTCAAAGTACTCTACTACCAATCATTTGATAACTGTGGAAGGCAAAGAAAAAAGATGTTACAGAAACATACGTGTAGCCCAAGAGACCACTGAAGCTAGGGAGAAAGCTTTTGTCATGTTTTGCACTCTCCAAAACATAAAGCTGCAGTAATAATTGTGAAGTACATACGTTCTTATTCTTTGCATCTTCTGATTTGTATTCCTCACAGTGCCAGGTAAAAGGAGGTTACGAAGCAGATTCTAGAGGTGCTGTGATCCACTCTCTGCAAACACTTTTGCACAGTTTCCCACCTCCCAGGAGCCAGGGCTGAGCTGTAATACAGACCAGCCTTGTAACTTTGTCTCAAGACTGAGGAAACTGAAGTTGCAAGATAAAGCACTGAGAAAGTTTGCAGTTTTGCATTTCTCTTCTTGAATGAGAGAAGCTACAGACTAAGGTAGGATTGTTGAGATGGGGATGACTCAAGCATTCACCTTGAAGCATCACAGAGAAACACTGACATGGAAGGGCAAAAGCCCAAAAGGAAGAAACAGCTGACAGCTCAGCCCAACTGAGGGTTTGTTCTAGGCAGCCACAGGGGCTGGTAACACCCTCCTGCATGCTGACCTGGATAGCAAAGGTGCTCTGACCTCTCTTTGGAAGTGATGAGCTTACTAATGCCTAACCTAGAAGTTTTATATATGTTTGCTAATGAACAGCTGTTTTGTGTTCTTGAGTCGTATACCTTACATGCAGGTCTCTTCTGGGTACATGGTAAGAAGTTATTTAACAGGGTAAAAACAAGGAAACAAAACTTTACCAGGCTGTAGATCCCGTGTACGGTACAGAGGAGCTAACCGTTCAGCCTGGCATTTCATTAACTACAGCGGCCAGGAGTTCGTTTAACAGTTCATCCAAGCGTATCTGAAAGGAAGCCATTAGCTCTCTGATTTGCAAGTAGCTCAGTGAACATCAGGGGGCACTGTTTCAATTCAAACCGAGACAACGTAGCACTTCTCTCTTTTCCTACCCTGGCTTTGTTACTGTACTTAATTCTGAATCCTTCCTAAAGGAAGAGGTTAGATCAGTCGAGCTATCTTCATCTCTACCTGCTGTTACAGTTTGAACTGTGCTTTTCTCTATAGATAACGATTAAGATCTGTGTTTGAATTTTTACAGGATCTTATTTTTGAGAAAAGAAAAAAAGAAGATTGTGTTCATGCACTGAAACTCAATTATGTGACACAGGGTTACATAACTACTCAGTAGCTGGGTCCAAAAAGGCGAAGGGAAGGCAGTTTACTTACTTTAAATTACAAAATAACAATTAAGAAGTTTTCAGTGAATGAGCTGTTTACATATAGATTAATAAGTATGGCAGAAGAAATATTTGTAGAGGAGGAAAACAAATGCCTTTGATATCCGGTATCCTTTTTAGTGGGGTTTTGTTGTTGTTTGAGAAAGATAAAGTCCCACTGGAAGAACACCTAGTCTATCTCTTCTCAGGAGGTCAGGAAGATGGTTCTTCGAAGTACAGATCATTGCTCAAAATAAAATATGCATTTTTCCAATTATAGAATTTTCCTACTTATTGCTGAGAATGAGATGAGAGGGAAAAAAAGAACAGTTCTCTTGCTTGTAGAGAGAACTCCTGGCCTTGCTAGGGGAACCCAGCCTCAGTCAAACATGTTGTAGATGAAATGAAACATGCAGGATGAGAACTCTGTTCCTAAAGACATGTAGCGAAATGCAAGCATTCATCTCAAAATGAAACTTTGGAAATATGCTAACTATTTTAGAATATAAGCTGTAAATTCAGTAAATTTAAAAAGAAACAGATAAACGACCTGAATCCACATCTCTCACGAGCAACCTGTTTCTTTATGTGGGAAGGGAGAGTAAGGATTTAGAGGAGTTGCATGAAACAGCACATCATTGCAGCACTGGGGTTCCTGGACTAGGGCCGCACACATAACAGCCTGAATATGGCTTACCTGTTTGGTACTCTAACCAGCAGCTAATGATGTGAGAAAGGAGCCTTCATGATAAATCCTTTCTGTCAACAAATGCTACCGTGTGATTAAAATTAAAATGCTCTAGTGCCACTTAAGTGTATGTCAGTGATGGATGGATGGACATGGAAATTGTTGTCTGCTTTGTTTACCTGAAAAGAACTTCTAAGCATCCATCAGGGTTTTCTAATACACAAGGCCAAGAATAGCTCTGGTTGCTCTTGGGAGCTGAGAACTTCAGAAACTATATTTACAAAATCATTTGGAAATAAGGCAGTGAGTAAGAAATGTACTGCCTAGACTAAAGCAACAAATGGCAGAAGAATGTCGAGGTCACCAGCAAATCCAGTGCCTGTCTAAACACGCAGCTTCTGAACAGCCAGGTGCTCCACAGCAGCACATCTAGATTAAATACTGGGGACATAAGTTTGAACTTGCTGTTCACTTCTATAATAGATGGATATATCCTGTATGAACCTAACCCATTCAAATCAGACAGTGGAAGCATTTAAGATTTATTTTTAAGGATTGGCTCTTCTGTGCTGGTTATAAAATGAAACAAAATAGTCTTACCTCAAGAGTTCCAATTAATTGCCAAAATAAACAGGTGAGACTATGCTAGGTCTTCACCATCGTGTCACAGCAAGGCAAATGAGGAACCAACGCTGTGTCTCTCAGCATCAGCAGCTCCCACCTCTTAAGCACATGTTTACTTTAAGGGGAAAGGACGTGAAGCGTGCAGTAGTCCATATAGTGATTTTTATTTTTTTTTAACCTTCTGATGTCTCCCACAACATTTTAACTTTTAGCAGCCACTGGAAGTTGTGTATTTGCACGTTAGTGAGCATTTAATAAGCATGGGTATTCATTACCCAGTTGCGCTCTTGCAGTTTCTTCATCCTGTATTGTGCAAAGAGCCCTAATGAACCAGACTGCTCTGTACTGCCATGACCCAGAGCCATTTCTTTCAGCTGCAGAGCAGCAGGCTTCCCAAGACACAGGTGCAGGAGCAAGGAGCAGGTGTGTTGACCAAGCCCCAGAGCTCCCAGCATATTGCACATGTGGAGACTACCCACCTTTGCATTGGTAAATGCAAGCACTTCAATTTGTAGGTATTCCCTCTTTCCTCTCAGGAACAACAAGCAAACACCAGGCTTCAAAGATCCTACCAATGAAAACGTAGCTGAACAAATACAACTTCCAGAGCTTTTACTTAAATAAAATAAAATGTTTATATAAAATCACGCTAGCTGAAAATTTCCCATTCACATCTAGTGAACAGCAACACGCATGCACAGTCTCATTAATGTTAATATATATGTGCACATTAATACACAATATTGTGACAGATACGGGCAACTTACTATCCAGTAAATATATCTATCTTTTTATCTAGGGAAATAACACACAACAAGTTTGGTGCCTTCAAAACAACACCCTAGTATTTTTCTGAAGGAGAATTTGTCATTACTTGAACTAACAGCTGGTTGCGTGGATGAGGAATAGGCAAGAGCCTTCAGACTCTAGTTAGCTGGCCTACGATTCTGTAATTGGACAAACTCTGTAAATCTTTCTGATCTCGTGCCCCATTCCTAAGTTCAGCTTTAACTCACGGTTTACTGGTTGCATAATTCAGATCGCAAACTCTTTCAAACACAAGGTATCTA
Organism: Tragopan temminckii; assembly: GCA_028571105.1. Taxonomy (NCBI): domain Eukaryota; kingdom Metazoa; phylum Chordata; class Aves; order Galliformes; family Phasianidae; genus Tragopan; species Tragopan temminckii. Next base: position 7,333,047 of record JAOWBP010001760.1, on the reverse strand, counting down.
TTTATACTGTTTTTATGCTGCTGAACACAATTGAATCTTTGTCCATGACCACAGCCCCTGTAATATGAAACAATAGTGGTAATTAAGAGAGTATAATTTCTCTATTGTCAAGAGACTTTATTTTGACAGCAGGGCATAGAAGACTATGAAAGGATTAACCAACAATAACGCAGCAGTAATTTCCGAAGTAAGGAAAGAAATGTTTTCATATGCAAGTATTTTGTCTCCTATCCTCCCAATGCTGTGATGAAAGAAACAGCCCCAAGTTCAGTAGCAGAAAGGCAAAACTTAAAAGACAAAAAAACAGGTGAATTACATTTTGAGCTGGAGAGCCTCAATATGTGTCTTTTTCACTGCCATCCAATGGTCCAGGCTCCAAAGGGTTAAACGAGACTTGCCACAGTTTGTTAAACATTGAATGCCCCTCCCGAGAAGCAATGGGCTCTATAATTACCCCCCTGCGCCAGGTCAAAAAGCTCTGGTTTCCTTGAGTTCAACAATCACAAGTTGTAAAAGTTTTCTCCCTCAGAACCTGAAGCAATAAAATGACTAACAAGGGCTGTAAATTAAAGTGCAAAGGAAAACAGATGGACTTTGGTAGCAGCTAGTGCTAACCGAAACAGAAATAAATAAATAAATACATAAATACAGGATAAAATAGGAAAGGAAAGGTGTTTCAACACAAAAGCCTTTTATTTCAGTTTCACCACACACTGTGAGCTATGGCACACCTAACTTCTTTACCCCTGCTCTGTGCAGCTCACAGTGCTTTGCTAAGTGGTGTTTGTGGGCTTAGATTTTTCTGCTCGTCACATCGGTCTATTTGTTCACCTTTGCTTTGGGTATGACTACACATACGTGTTGCAATGAGGCAAGACTGGGTGGGGATTTACAGCAGGTTTGCCGCTCCATGGAAACTGCCTGTGTGCTTGCTGTGACCCTGTTTTCTTTGAGGAATAGATGTTTTCTGCATACTGCCAGGTCCAACTCCGTCCACAGACTGCTACTGTGCATTAGCTGACTGACATACCACAAATCTACTCTAGCTTGTCTTGTAGTGACCTGTGCACACTCAGTCCAACACAAGGAGATTTAATGGCAGGCACCTCCAGGTCGCAAGGGAAGTACTGCCACCATACTGAGAAACAGGACAGCTATCTGCCTGTATAACCGTCTGATTTGAATATGCTCGCCTCTCAGCTACAAAGTAGCCTGGATATAGACTTACTCCAGTTTTTACTTCTCATGCTGTGCATTTTAAGCAGCTTTGAACGCTGACAACAGATGTTCTAAATACTCTGTAGGTATAAGAGTCATGAAGATGTGCTTTCAGGGCAGTAAAGTGAGGGATGATGAGTCAGTTAGTGACCCCACCCACTGGGGCTAAGACCAAGCCCTAGAAGAAAGGTGAGGATGCCACGATGTATCAGACAGGTTGGTTTCTATAATCCTCAAAGATGCAAATAGAACACATGTTAATTACATGAGCATTTCTCTCCTGTGGTTGCACCCCGTCTAGTTTTAAGAACCTCTGAACCAACAGCTGCTTGCTTCAGACACTCTTACTTTCAGCCAAAGGTTTGCAGCTTGATGGAGTACAAAGCTGCGGGCTTCTAAGATGAGGACAGGCTTTTGAGTCTTGTCATTGCCTCTGATCTAATTTCCATCTCCAGTGATAATTCCAGCAAAACAAACAAACATTGTTACATTTATAAACTTTCGGTATTCAAAACAAACTAGAAACAAGGCAAAAAAAAAAAAAAACTTAATAGTACTTGCCTGTATGTAATGTTGTTCAAAAAAAAAGTCAGTGTTGGTACAGTTATTCAAGCAGAAGCAGGCATTGGTTTGTGAAGGTCTGGCATCTTCAGAAACACATAGTGGACAAGACATTCTATACAGTTTTCCAGTTTTGTCTCTTCCTATGGTTCTTTCAAGGCTTCATTCTATGTAGACAATAGAGTCTGCAAAAGAAAAAAAAAAGAAAAAAAAAAGAACACAAACATTATACAAGTATCCTAATAGGAAATGTCTGAGTTTATAAAAAACTTGTCACTCTGGAGTGCAAAACTGTTTCTGCTTGTTCATAACTTCATCAGACTTAACCAGTCATCACAAATTTTCAAAAATCATTCATTTTGTGGGCAAACAGCAGTAGCACTGTTTTTTGTGCTTTGGCATAGTACATGGCCTATTTGTTAGGGACAAACCTCTGGTCATCCTCAGAAGAGCACGCCCAAAACTGGCCAGATTTGAAGCCTCTGAAAAATCTCAGTTCGAGCTAGATTGCCAAATACTCCAGCGAAACCTGTCATCCTCTCCCCACTCATCTCTCCATCTGTTGACCACAATACCTGTCACAGCCCCACCTTCAGCATTTCCTGGTGCTTCAGGAGTGACTCACAGATTCTTGCAACTTTCCCTGAAAGCAGATTTTGTCCATTTACTGTGTCTGTGGAGTGTAGCAAGCCCATTCACCCAAATCACTTGGTAAAGACCCAGGCTGGGTCCCATTATCACCCCAATTCCTACTGGCTTCTGAAAGAGCTGGATTTATCTCCTCAGACCTGATCCACAGCTCTCTGAAGTCAATGGAAGATCTCCCACTGGCCTCCATAACTCTTGAAGTTTAGTTGGGAAGTGAACTAACTTTAGTCTCTAAACAGATCTGGAAATATAAATTGGAGAGCAAAAGCTGAAAGCACAGATCGTGTAAGTTTGTCAAAGATGGGATTACATGTTCCCCTAAGCCTAGTGATCAAAACATTTTTGATGCATGATAGAACCAGTAATGTGTTTGTACCATTTAAATTGTAATAAGTCTGAGCTATAATTATGCTTTAATAAGTGTAAACCACAACTAGCCTACACTGTACTGCCTCATAAGCATTCAGCTATTTGATAAGAAGAGGTATCTCCAACTGCTGATGAAACTGTCCTATTTGTAAGCAGTGACCAAGACCCTACCTTGAGAGCTGTACAGTGAGGAACGTTTACATAGAACAGACATTGAATAATGTAATGTACTTCAGACCCCTCCTCCAGACACTGACTGGGATGTCTCTGTAATTAAGGAACTTCAATACTTGCGTTGTTTTACCGTTTTAACCATATGCCTGCTCCACTGGCCTGGGTTCTATGGAGAAGCTTCCCTCAAGATAAACTGGAAAGAGACTAAAATTCATGCTATTGAGAATGGTCTTTCATTCCCAAAGCTTTGCTGTGGAACAACATCACGGAGAGCAATTCCCTGTTTCTAAGATACTGAGCAATGTTGATACATATGAACAACTTCATTCTATTCGGAAAGCTGAGGAAATAAAGATAATGAAATCTGCATTCTGCAAATTGGGGCGAAATCAAATGCTGTTCTACAGAAAGCAATACAGTGCACCTACCTTTTCACTGCAGTTATGGTAGGGCTTCCTACTGCTGATGGTTGAGCGAGCATGAAACGAGTCATCCCAAAAGGCCAAAATACCCTGAATCAGGCATCCTCAGGCCACACAAATATCCTAAATCTGTTCCATCTTCAGAGACTGAAGGTGGCTTTGTACGCTGACAGCAAAGACCTGTCCAGAGTTTGGAGGCAGTTTGGAGGCAGTGGAACTCTTCATTTTGGGAGGAAAAAAAAAAGAAAAAAAAAAGAAAAAAATTAAAGGAAACCAACAACAATAAATTTAAATACAACATGAGGTTTACAATCAGATGGGCTTTTCCGAACCTATTGGCCCTGCCCATCTTTAAGCAGAATGACATCATCTGACAGCAACACTGTGAAAAGTCTATGCCTGAGATTTTCCAATCTTTCCAAGATTTCCCTTTGCTAATACAACGCTGTTAATTCAAGTCACTTAAAACTAGACAAGAAGAGTATTATTAAGCCACTCAAAACTGCAAGAAGAATCAAGAAAATTCTGGAAGAGTCTCAAGCAGGCTTTACCAAGCCCCTGAGAACACTCATTTAACTAAGACCCATACGAGACAGCTCCTCTTTGATTTCAGCAGAGCCCTGTAGACCGCAGTGAATACAAAACCCAAGATGCAGCACAAACACAGCTGTGCAGAGACACCATCACAAAGATAGCTACCCCGTGCTTACTTTTCAGAACACACAAAGGTTCTAAACAGTTTCATTATCCGAGGTCTGCACCTAAAAAGGAGTGGCAACATGTTTGTATTGCACAGCCAATGTAAACACAGGCAAGAGGAAGTTTCGACTGTCTTTGGAAATTTCATTGATTTCTCACAAATGCAGCACGTCGCTCTGGTTTTCTCTTTCACTAAAACCACTTAGTTTCCAGGACACTGCTATATCTTTCTGAAAGATCCACGTATTTGTTTTTTTTTTATTCGAATAAATGAATACATTAAAAAAAAATTATCAGAAAACAGTTTCGGTATTCCTTGCCCAGCTTTTGTCTTACGCTTTGACATCACTGTCACAGTTTGGAAAGCAATTCTAAAAAAAGCAGCAGCCTTTCCCACCTTTCTCCCTCTACTTTCAAACTACCAACCATTTTGTGCTCTGTGAAGCTGACTGCATTTTCTGGATGAGGAAAGCGCAAACCCTGGTGCTAGAGCAACCCCCTCCAGAGCAGGCCTAAAGCACAGCAACCTGGCGTGGAGCTTGCCGCGCTGTTTTTGAAATACACGTACAGAAAAAGATCCTTAAGAAAGAGTGCTCTGTGTGCATCGGTGATCTAGTTGGGCTTTTTTTCTGTTTGGCTGTTTTTCCCAAGAGATTATCAGGATTTCTGCTGAAGAGTTCAGTGTTTATGAAAAAGTTTATTGAATCTGAGCAACACTGATCCTCAGCTCCTCAGCCTGCGACAACACGACCACGGAGGGGACCCCGAACACCCCCTGAGCGCCGACAACAGGGCAGGGCAGGGCAGGACGGCCACGAGATGAGGGCAGACCCAGCGACTCGCCCTGCCGGCAGCAGGGATGGCCGTCCCCTTCCGGCACCCCCGAGTTTCAGCCCCTCACCCTCAGCACCGACCGCGCCTCGGGGCGCTCCCACCACCCATCCCAGCTCGTTTCCCTGCCGGGCCGTCGGAAGAGGCTATATTTGGGCCGGGGACGGGAAGGTAGGTGAGATCGGCTCCGCCCTGCTCTCTCCAGTTTCGCCCAGGTGCGGGGGGAGGAGGAGGAGGCGGCGGTTTAACAGCCCTCGCAGTCCGAGAGGCGGTGCCGCCGCCGCCCCCCGCCCGTCCCAGGTGTAACCGGAGCCGGCAGGGCGCGGCGCACCACCACCTGCCCGACCTGTCGGGCGGCTCACACCGGGTCCCGCCGCGCACGCAGCGCTCGCTCTCCCCATCCCGCTCGCTCGGAAGCCTTTCCCCGGCCCCTTCGCGCCGCGAAGCCATGGAGCTGCTCCGCGGGGCCGCGCTCCTGCTGCTGCTCTGCGCCGCTGCCTGCGCTCAGGACTGTGAGTGCCCGCGTTCCCCGGGCCCGCCCGCACCGCGACCCCCTCGCTCCCCCGGAGCGGCCCCTGCGGCGCCACGAAATGGCGCCCCCTCTCCGCCGGGCGGGGGGCGGCGGTGCCCGGCGGCCGCGCTTCCCTCT
>JAOWBP010001760.1:7264513-7319911 GCA_028571105.1 Tragopan temminckii | reverse complement strand
GAGGGCGCGGGGGCCGAGGCGGGCTTCGTGCGCGCCGTGCTCTCCCTGCTCGAGAAGCCGGACACCACCGTGCGCTTCTTCGAGCGCGGCGACTACTACTCGGTGCACGGCGCGGACGCGCGGCTGGCCGCCCGCGAGCTGTTCCGTACGCGGGCCGTCATCCGGCAGCTGGCGGGCGCGCCAGGTGCGTGCAGGGCTGGGGCAGCGGGCGGCTCGTGGCGCGCAGCGGCGGGGCAGGAGCGGCGCTGTGCTGCGGGATGCTGATCCCGCGGGTCGGTGGTCCCACGGGTCGCTGATCCCACGGGTCTTTTCCAACCTCTGTGGTTCCGTGTTTCTGTGCTGCTCGAGTGCGGGTGACTGGGCGGTTAGCAGTGATAGCGTTCGCGCGTGCGAATCGTGGGTTCGTAGGTGATTCACTCACGATGGCCTGCAGCAGGGAATAACGTTTAATTATGTATTGCTCAAGATTTTTTCTATCCTTCTCCTCCTCCTTCTCCTTTTTGTTAATAATCTTTTGGTATGCGGAGGTAGAGCTTGCGGACATCAGATGAAAGGCTTTGTCAGAAGAGGCAAACCTTGCTGTTATCATCCGTCTCAAGTAGCTCAATATTGCAGAGCTTATACTTAACAAAATAAACTTGATTGGAACCGGTTTGTGACGAGTGAAACTTTTTTTTATGCAGTGGCAATAGAAAGAGAACGGCACTGGAATATGCTTTGCACTTCTTGGTACGAGCGATGGGCTGCTGCGTTAGAAGAAGGCTGTGAAGATCTTAGAGCGTGACAGTGTCAAGGCCGGGGTTTGGAACACCTCCCAGACCAGGGACGCGTGTATGGGCCCCATTTCTGTGTTATGTGCAGTGCTGCTCAGTTCACAGATGGAAGCCCGGGTCCTTTGAGCTTTGGTTTCAAAACGTTCCACAACAGCCTTATCTGGTGTCTCTGATTGAAAGCTTTCTTCGTGCCTAATGTTGACAATGAAACATTTTGGGTTATGTGTCGTTTCACGGGTTTTCTGTGATCTTCAGTATCAGACTAACATCAGTTCTGAAGGCTGTAAATTCTATCTTGGGCAGGGGAGGTTTGGCTACAGAGAACAAACATGATGAACACAATCAAGCATCTTACAAGTCCCCCTTCCCTTCCCTCTTCTTTCCATAGGAAATCAGAAACTGGAGAGCGTTGTGCTCAGTAAAATGAACTTTGAATCTTTTGTGAGAGATTTGCTGCTGGTTCGTCATTACAGAGTGGAAGTTTACAATAATAAAGCAGGGAGTAAATCTGTCAAAGAGAACGACTGGTATTTAGCATACAAGGTACAATTTTCTACCTTTCTGTATGATGGTAAGAGGGAAGGGGATAAAAAAATGACTCTTTCCTGCATCCCTCAGTTTGGAGTTTCAGTGGCTGCCTCTGGTGGTATGATGGTGGTATGACTGTGCAGTTGGTTGTATGTTGCTGTGCTTTCAGCTGCTGGAGGAGCTCGTCCTGTGTCCTTGCCGTAGGCTGCAGGTCTGAAGAAGCCTGAGGTAGTTCACTTTCTGTAGATGATGTGTAAAATTTTAATGGTTTAAAAAGCTGTATGTTTTATATTAGTGGTCTGTTCTTACCAGTTCTTTGTTTGATTTGGTTTTGACAAGTGTATCCTGTGTTTACACCTTCTTTAAAACTTCATTTCTCCTGCATATAGGGTTCTCCGGGAAATCTTGCCCAGTTTGAGGAAGTTCTCTTTGCCAACAATGATATGTCAATGGCCATCGGGGTTGTGGGAGTGAAGCTGTCTTCTGCTGATGGACAAAGAGTAATAGGAGTGGGGTATGTGGACACTACGCTGAGAAAACTGAGCGTCTGTGAGTTCCCAGATAATGATCAGTTCTCAAACCTTGAAGCCCTGCTGGTTCAGCTAGGACCTAAGGAGTGTGTGCTGCCAGGAGGAGACACTGCAGGAGAGATGGGGAAACTGCGGCAGGTAAGGGCAGTTGTTCTCTCAGGGTGTGCTTCTAGGTGATGAGCAGCTGTCCAATGGAAACTGAAATTAATTGGTGACTATGTTTTATGGCGAACAGGTCATTCAGAGAGGAGGAATCCTGATTACAGACAGAAAGAAGGCAGATTTCACGACAAAGGATATTGTTCAGGATCTCAATCGCTTGTTAAAATCGAGAAAAGGAGAACAAATGAACAGTGCAGCACTGCCAGAGATGGAAAAGCAGGTGAGCGCAGAGCACTGTTTGATGTGCCCCTGTTTTTTTAGAAGCAGAGTGGTGTGTCCACCTGTTGTAGGATGACCTCTATCCTTCCTGACCCTGTTCTGTGCTGGATTCCCATACCTCTGAGGGTATGCATCGTGTTAAACTGCATGCTTGCTGAAGCCCTTAGCAGTTCTACTCTGCGTGAGTCTTTGTGTCCAGGAGTCCTGGAAGAATGTGAAATATCACATATCTCTTTCAAGTAGTAAACTCTGGTAAACAAATTGATTGCTAACAAGAAGTGCTTCCTATTCATAATCAATCTACCTAAGGACTGAAATATAATCCTTTGCTTATTTTGCGTAATGGAAAAACTCATATTTGGAAACACAGTGCTGTTTATGCTAATGCTTTTGTGATTTACATCATCTGACAGCTCAGTTGTGTGATGTATGTTGCCCTGTCCCTGGAGGTGTTCAAGGCCAGGTTGGGTGGGGCTCTGGGCAGCCTGGTCTAGTATTAAATGTGGAGGTTGGTGGCCCTGCATGTGGCAGGACGTTGGAGATTCATGATCCTTGAGGTCCCTTCCAACCCAAGCCATTCTATGATATGATATGATATGATATGATATGATATGATATATGTAGTGCCTGAATATCAGCTGAGCATGTTTGTTCTCTTAAGTCAACTACAAACAGTTAATTTACTTAAGAGGAAACATATTTAAATTTATTTTAAAACACCTTTCATTGTACCTTTGCAGTGGGCATCCTCTGAGTTATTCTACCCTAATGTGTGATTTCATAACAGGTTAAAATTGTTGGAAGTCTGTTATAACCAAACAAGTCAGTAATCGTGCTCACTGTCTTTTGGCTGGCATTAACATGTGTAAGGTCTTACAGTGAGCCAGATCAGATCCTTGCTCTGTCTGTCTGTTACCATGAAACCATGTCCTCAAATGATACATGATATCTATCTGCTATAACTTGTTTCTGTTCCTGGGCCAAAAATGTCCTGATAAGAGCTTTGGCAAGTTGGTGTGGCATGCTTTTCACATCTTTGTTTATCAGATTAAGCAAATATCTAGTTTGTTGTTCTTACACCTACCTAGAAAGAAGCTGTAGTGCCCTAGAAAAAAGTGATGAATCTCCTGTAGCCCTGTTGAAATTGCATAGCTCAGAGACTTTGCCTGACTATTTCTAGTAGTTTTCTTTATTATCAAATGCTCCATGGTTCAGGAATATTTCTAACTAGAATATTTGGTGGGTGGTGTTTTTCTTTTCTTTCTTTTTTTTTTTTTTTTTTTAATCTTCAGGTTGCTGTTTCGTCTTTGTCAGCCGTTATCAAGTTTTTGGAGTTGCTGTCAGATGACTCTAACTTTGGACAGTTTGAACTGACTACTTTTGATCTTAGTCAGTATATGGTTCTAGACAATGCAGCTGTCCAAGCCCTCAACCTGTTCCAGGTAAGAGATGCACGCTTAGATTGATTTGTGTTTTGCAATATACTTGTTTAGCTGCTTGATAAACAGACACAGCTCCCCACATCCTGATTAATGTCAGCTTCTACTTTTTTAGCTACTCCCATATAGGGTATGTTTTAAACAGTTAGCAACTGTTAATACTCTTTGTTCAGTTTTGTTCCTTTGTTTGCCTTTGAATGTAGAAGAGAAGATCGTGAGAGTGGCAGGAAGGTGTAGAATGCAGAATGGGAAGTGCCTTGGAGATAACCTGCTTGCAGCTGCTGAGGAGCCTGGCTAGCCAGTGGAGAGAGGGCATTAGCTTTCCTTGGTTGTAGTCAGAGCAGTTCGCATCCTCAGTGGCAGGAGCAGGCTTGGGGGATGGAAGAAGAACTGAGTTCAGCAGTTGTATGGTGTGACAGGGAACTCCAAAATAATTTCTGCAGTCATGCTGTTTTTGGAGAAATCTGAATGTGTGAAATATGTAGGTAAAGTTCTGATGATGCAGCAGATGCAGTTGGTTATACAAAACTGTAGCTGTCTCACTTGAATGTGCTGGGGTAGGTTATTTGTATTCTGTGGTGCTTTCTTGGATTCAGGACTTTTTCATACGCTATTCTATCCAGAACACTGAAGGTATGGATACACACTTTAAATTATCTGGAGGTTAAACCATCAATATACCCTCTTGCTGAATTTCCTCTTGTAGTGCTAGTTCTACGTTCCAGCTATTTACAGACATCCAGATCTGTTGCTGGTTGAATCCCTACACGCTGTTTTAATTGCAGGCATTCTGGGGTAGAAAGTGACTGAGGTTTTAATTTCAGAGTTGTGAGTTGAAACAAGATCATTTGTTATTTGTCAGTGTTAAACACGATTTTTGCTACTTAACTGTTTGTGCAAAACAACCAAGCAGAAATCCTAGAAAAATGACCATAAAGCTCTCAGGAGTGCAATTAATATTAAGCCAAAAGCAGTACTAAACTATAGTAAGCTGTAGTCTGAACAGTCTTATTCTACTTTTTTTTTTTTTTTTAAGTGGACGGGATCCTTGTTTTTTCACCTTACAGAGGGCAAACTAGCAAGTATTTAGATATGTTTCCACTTTTCCTATTCAAAGAATATGCTACCCAATGACTAGGTATGTTCCAGGAAGCAGTGTAACTGCTTTAATGCAGTGCCTTCTTTGATGGTGCTAGGTCTCATACAGAAAAAATGGATCTGTTTTTAAGCAGTGAACTGGAGTGCCAGTCAGTGGGTGTCAGTAAACTTAACTCTTTTTCTTTTCCTTTCCAGAGTTCTGTGGAAAATGCTAATAATACACAGTCTCTGTCTGGTTTACTAAATAAATGCAGAACCCCTCAAGGACAAAGACTAGTTAATCAGTGGATCAAACAGCCGCTTATGGACAAGAATAGAATTGAAGAAAGGTAAAATTGTTGCATGTTTGCTGGACTTTATGCAAATTGTAACTGTTTTACAGAAGGTTCCTTTTTCTTAAGCAAAATAGTGCAACCAAGAAATCAGTTTTTCACTTGTTAGAAATGGTGGCTGGAGGTTTTTGTGCGCTATACTCTGACACATCGTAGTTCAACGGAACAGAAAGTCTTCTGCTCAATGAGATGCATACTGACAGCTCACTGTTAGATAATTTGCAATTACAGCCCTTTAGAGAGGAAGTATAATACGTTTAGATGGTCAGATGACTTATGCTGTAGGCTAAGGTGCTGCTTTCTAACTTCACACTGCATCTTGATGTCATTCCCAGTTTACCAATGAAAAAAGAAATTAAGCAGTAGTGATCTCTTTGTATTTCTAGAAGCCAAATCCCCTGTATGCCTTGTATGAAACAGGGCACTCTTACCATATCTTGTGCGGATACTGTGGCCCAAATACGGTCTTCATCTTCCTTGCTGTTTCATACTGCTGCCTGTCACTCGTGTCAGCCCTACCAGCAGAGAGCAGCATCAGTTAATATGAAGCTTTACAGCATTTGACAGCTCACTGCTGAGATTGTACAGATAGTTCTCAGTCCTTCAGAAAGGGAAACTACAAATGTCTAATTCCCCCAGAGAATGTATATGCTAATTTTGTGTTATTCTCCACACGAAGAAAGCCTACAATTTCATTTAAGCTCATGTTAAATACAGCTGTCCTCTATCACCTAAACACAAACGTTGTACAACTCAAGTAAGTAGTATGTTAGTGCATTTTGAAGTCCGTTTGTTTCTTTAAAAAGCAGAATAAACCAGAAAATTGAATTTAACTTTGATACGTTGTCAGTCTTGTATTTCAGATAAGACAGTGCAGGTATTTTTGGCTATGTTGTTGGGCTTTAACGTGGATCAGTAATGCCAAAAAAGGAATTTCAGCTTGGACACATGAACGTTTAAAGAAGTTATGCAACGAGTAGTCTTCTTTCTAGATTTGTATAATTTTATATTTTTTTTGTGTGTGTTTTCAAATAATTTGGAGAATGATGCCTAGTAACTTGATCAAAATATGCTTAAAAATGTTTTTAACCTGGGAAGTATTTGTCCTCAGGTTTACTGATTGCTAAATCTTAATTTTGCATGCATTACTAAGCTTTCATCATTAGTTTTTGATTACATACCCAGGATATTCTACTTCTGTCAGTTTTGGATCCTAAAATCCATGCCAACATTAATTGTATGGTTAACTTGATTTTAAGATTTTGAAATGAGTTACTTCCATTTGTGGTTTTCTTATAACAAAGTAAATGTTGGAAATCTAAACTGTTTTCTGACAGTCTTGTTTGATCATTATTGTGCACCAAAAGTCCTGCAAGTCTGGAAGAAAGACGATGTTTTCTTTATGAAGTTGAGGTAGTAGACAGAAAATGTGACTTCTGTATGGTTAATGTTGGCTGTATTTAGCAAAAGCTGTATTTCTAGGAGGAAGGAGCACTTCAGTAGCATTAAGCTATCAGTGAAGCTCGCAAAGGTTGGTGGATTCCATTATTGAGTTTGGAAGAGTTCATTGATAGCCTCCTGTACCTCATCTAGCCACCAAATCAGCTGGCTTGTGCTTCATGAAATGTAGTCAGTTTTAGTCTGTTGTGCTTATGGACACTACAGTCATACCTTTCACTTTACTCAGCAGCGTTGCTGTGCCATTGTCTGAATGCCTGCAGATAAAAGCAGTGCATTTTGCTGCTAATGTACTATCCTCCCAGTCTTAATGCTGTTCAGGGTGTGTAGGACTGCACTTATTTAAATAAAAGGAACAAACATAATAAGACAGACCATTAGTGGGACTGATAAGAGGAATTTACAAGTTCAAATACCTTTTGAGAGATTTGTGGTTACAGGGTGGTTTCCTATTTCTGAATTTAAGAATTCAGAATTTCAACATGCTATAATTTAGAGCATATAGATAGTTTGAGAAGAAAACACCCTGACTTTTGGTCCAGATAGAAAAACAGTGGTTCTTTTGTCATCTAGGTGAGTTTCTGATTATTTCTTACCTTGAATGTGTTATAGCACTCTGCTTAACACTGATGCACACCTCTCATCAAACTAGTCTAAACTACATAGGTTTGACTGATGTTAGATGACTTCTTATTGGAGTAAGCCTGTTGTTTTGGTTATCCAGGAAGTGTCTTCGCTTAACGTCTGTTTTTGTAGTGTAGTTGGATGCCTGACAGTTCATTTCAAAACCTTTGGAGTCAGACTCTTGTAACCCCCTGCTAAGACCTGTAGATGGTGCAAGTCGTCTTTTGGAGCTAAATGGATTAACTTGCAGTAGTTTTTAACCTGCAGTGTGTTACTCTATTTATGGATAAGTAGAACTGGATGTTATATCACTAATCCATATTAACCATCAATACAGAATATAACATAACAAATTAATATATGTAGTGCATATGTTTCAGATAACATAATGTTTACCTCCTCAAACAGCTTCTAACCAGAGCAAAGAGAACAGAGGGTTCTGGTTCTTGTCTGTCTTGAAAAGCATGGTGTTCTGCCCGTGTCTGGCTGGTTTCCCAGGTATGCACAATCCAGCCTTGCTTTCACCATACAGCGAGTTCAGATGGCTGTTCAGATGGAGCCTCCTGTCTCTTCCTGGAGTCAGCATATCTCTGAAATTAAAAGGTAGCTTGAGAGACAGAAAGTGCAGATCATATTCTGAATAGGATTTATTGGGTAATGTATTGTAGTGAAGTACATAGAGCAACTTCACTATGTTTTATTTTTTAGATACTGGAAGGTTTGAGAAATGTGGGAGAATGTTAAGCAGCACTCTTTCTGTTCAACCCTGAGGAAAAAAAAATATGCTGTATGTGTACATAGTTTCATTCAGAAAAATAAAACATATCTAGTGTTTGCACACAGCACAAATGTAAGATTCCATTCAACTGATATCAGCCCCATTTTGAGTGAGAACTGGGACTACAGTTCTGACTCTGACTACTGAATTCCCTTCCCACATAAGTTGGTCTGTGATAGGTTTTCACTATTTTTGTGTTCTTTTTTAGCCTACAGCTGTTCCTGCAAAGTACTGCAGGCAGTCTGTGTTGCTTCAGTCATTTTGGTTATCTTTGAAAGGACCTTCGGTACTTTTGCAAGTACAGGTCAGTACTTGTCTAGAGCAGCAAACTGATTTCAGGCAGTTCAATTAGTGGCCTGCATCCTTGCTAAGGGAGGGGAGAATGTGACCAGCTTGGAGGTTTGTCTAAACAACTTAATTAAAACACACTTTAACTAAACATTGGGGGTGCCTTTAGTGCCTGCAGAGACAGTTCTGAAACACAGGTTGAACCTGAGCTAACTGTAAGACAAGAGTGTGATTTGATTTTTGTCATGCATGTCATGGTGCAATAAATGTTTTGCATGAAAGAAGCTGTCATTTAGTGATAATGGCACTGGCTTTCCAGTAAGCCTCTAGAAATGTTAGAAAAACATCACCTTTGCCATTCTGTAAGTCACAGCCTCTGAGTTCACTAGTAAAATGTTTGTAACTTGAAGCTCTCAGCACTTCTTTAATGCTCTCTTTTTCCTTCATCTACGGTTACTACTTTCAAAACTACTTTTAGACTGCTTGTCTTTTCATTTATTTTTGCTTCTAAAACAGGTTGACAGCAAGTGCTGCCTAGAAACTTAAAAGCTCTGCGAGTCGAGCACATGTCAGGCACGTCACTTCTTCAGGAAGAAATTTCCATCAAAATCTGAGGCATTTGAAAACAAAGTTCAGATTCTTCCACTGCAAGAGATTTACTTTTAGTTTTCTTGTCTGAAGAGCATGTGAGGATGAAAATAAAAGATTTCTTTCATGACATCTTCACGTATGGGAAAGACAGCATTGCTATTTGAGCTGAAGGAGTGCATAAAAGCTGTTTGTATTCTTCATGTTATCAGTATCGTTTGTCTTTTAGGTCAGGGATCAGCAATCAGTACCGTAAATCTGTACATCTTAGGTGGCATTGGTTGTCACAGTATCTCTTTGTTGGTACTTTCAGCTCTCCCGCTTCATCCTGACCAGCCATTGCTTGGTGCATAGTAAATACAAGGATTAAGCTTTTAGTCACTTTCTCTTGCATCTGAATTTTGGGACTCAAGTGAAATCAAAACTAAACTGAAACTTGGTTAAAAATGTCAAATCAGTTTTCAGATCTTTGTTTAAGAAATAATCAAATTGCTATTTTTATTTCTTCTTTAGGGAAAAGTGACTGTGTTGCTGTCACACTATTATTTTGCTCTCAACCTGTCGAAAGAAGGTGTATGATAATTACTGCAGTAGTTACATTTTGCTTGAAATCTCTGTTTGATTAAAGAATTGTAGAACGACTTAGATTGAAAATGACCTCTGGAGGTCATCTGGTCCATCCCCCTGCTCAGGCAAAGCAGGTTGCCCAGGACCTGCATTTAAGCATCTCCAAGGATGAAGACTCTTCAGCATCTCTGTGCATCTGTTCCTATACTCAGTCACCCCCCCAGCACAATCCTGACGCTTAGACAGAACCTCCTGTATTCCAGTTTGTGCCCATTGCTTCTTGTCCTGGCACAGGGCACCGCTGAACAGAGCCTGGCTCTGTCACCTCTGTACCTTTCCTTCAGGTTTTATAGTCAAGGATGGTTCCTCCCCAGCCTCCTCCAGGCTGAACAGCCTCACTTTTCTCAGATTCTCCTCACAGGAGAGGTTCTCCTTGCTCCCTGATGGTCTTGGTGGCCCTCTGCTGGATTCTTTCAGTATGTCCCCGAATATCCTTAATATCCTTCTTTTCTAAGTGGCATTTCTCTGATAAAATTGACTATAGTTAGCTTGAATGCTTAAACAGGAAAGTTGATCTTATTCTGCAGTCATAGGAAGACTTCAGCAGGTGGAGAGTGTAAGCTCTTTAGAAGGCTCTACTGTTCTGTGGCTGGGAAAGAAGAGTTAATACCTTTAAGATGTTCTTTTAAAGTAATAGCTGAGCTTCTCCTGTAAAATAGTGCATTTCTCATTTGATTTCGTTATTAACATATTTTTTTTCCTTGTGTTAGTTCAGTTATTTCCCATGAAAATATCTGACAGAACTTGGGATTTTGAATTACTGCTCTGCAGTAGTGATATTTTATGGATTCATGTATGGATCCAAGCATCTTAAACTGATAAAAACCATCCTGTCTTTTTTGGAGCAGTCCTAGAAGTGTTCTTGTTCCTGTGTGTTCTACTGGCTTTTGGTTTTGAGTTATATCATCTGAGATTTTGAATTTGCACATTTGAACAGCTAACTGTCTTGAAACAGGGATTTCACTTATATTCTAGTGTAGTTTTGTAGTTTCCATAGTTATAACTGTTATCTTGACTGCACTTCCTTAGATCTGTGATGAAAAGTTCTGCTTTATTCCCCCCACTTCTCTCTTTTTTTTCCTCTCCTTTCAGCTTTTTTTTTCCTCTCTCAACTATGTGGGAGAAACAAGTTATCCAGTATTGTCATCTGTTGTTTGCATCTCTTCATTTGAGTTTTGCTTTGATTTCTTCCCATGTTTTCTTTGTTTACTCAGCCATAAACTTTGTATTACAAAAAAGCCCTTTCCCTTGATATCTTTATTACTTGTGAGCATTAGATGTGGCTTGTGCTACCTTGCTTTTCAGCAGCCTTGTATGTATTCCTACTGTATGGGAACCTGTTCTGCAAAATGAACATGAACCTGTCAACCTTATGCGTATGGCTGGCAAATACAGGAGGGAAAAATAGAACAGTGCTAGGAAGGTCATGAGATGTTAGTCTAATTAGCATAGTTTTGGTGGAGGAAAATTGTGTCATGCAGATCTGAACTCTTTGAACCTGTCATTGTAGTGGACAAAGGCAAAAAATATGAATAAATTAGGTATTTCAAAATGCCTTTCACAAGTTCTTTTGCAGGAGGCAGTTGAACAAGCTGAGAATTGTGGGATAAAAGAGATTTGTTTGTGTAGTACAATGTAAAACAGCACAAGCAACTAAAAAAAAAGGCAAAAAAGGTGAGCTCATGAAAACCAAAATATAGGCCAAGTGGTTGAATAGAGCAGTGATTAAGATTTTAATCATTGACTTTTATGATGCAAGGGAAGATAAATTTCCAAGTAGATTCTGAGCTTTGAAATACTTGCTGAACAGATGTGGGCAGTTTGAAATGTTTTCACTTCAGTGCTGTTCATTAGATACCCAACTCTAAAATTCACAGAGCATGAGACGGTCCGAATATCCTTGCTTAGATAGAAACTTCCTTATGAATGTTTTTGTTGTAATTGCTGATGTAAAAGAATTGCATACCACGTCATGCTAAGCCTTAAATCTCATTAAATCTTACTTAGGTTGAATTTGGTCGAAGCCTTTGTGGTAGATACTGAACTGCGTCAGGGCCTTCAAGAAGATCTTTTACGCCGCTTCCCAGATCTTAACCGGCTAGCAAAGAGGTTTCAGAGACAAGCAGCAACCTTACAGGACTGTTACCGAATGTATCAAGCTATTAACCAACTGCCTAATGTTGTACAAGCACTAGAAAAACATGAAGGTAATGCTACTCCCTGCTTTCGGTGTTTTATAACGTGCTGAGACTGCCAAGGAATAGTGTGTAGATTTCCAAAGATTACATTTTTTCCTGTATACTTCTATTGCAGGAGTAAAGCTTAAGGCATTTAAATTGGAACTGTGCTGGAAAAATACCAGTCAGGTACCTAAAAACAAAACAGATGAGTGCTGGGTACTGTAGTTTTTGACAGTGGTTTATCTTTAAGAATTCTTCACCAATCACATGCATGTTTGTGTATCTTACAGTCAAGATAACTCTTCATACAATACGATGTTCTTTTTGAAGACACAGTTCTCAAATGTACTTTGAGTTGTAATTAAAATATTTTTTGTATTGTTTAAGCATCAGTGGTATCATTTGAAGAGCATTTTTGTTTTTTGAAGTAGTGAAATGTTCCTGCTGTGGAGAATAACTGGCAGGCTTTCTACTGATCTTCAGTGGTAGGAAGCTCAATGCTGTGACAGACAACCCTAGAAAATACAAATGTTACTATTTTCTTTTCTTGATATTACCAAGAAGATGCAAGATAAGATGGTATCAGCATAAGAGGAATGTGCTTCAATACAGCAACAGCTGTCCCAGCCTACTAGAATTCATATTTTTATAGAAGGCCACTAAGTAGACAATCCCTTTGTGTAAATCAAGCAGTGAAACCTTAAAGGTGAAGAATTTTTGAAGTGGTATGGTTACAAATACTTCCTTACTTTATTTGAGCAGACACTGAGTGAGGTTATCCACTACCTTACATTTTTCTGTACTGTAGGTTTCTAACTTCAGATAATGAATCTTCTAAAAAACTCATCAGAGACTAAGTGTATTTTTTGGATACTGCCTGTTTCTTCCAAAAGCAGTTAAAATCTTAAAACTGTGAAAGAACTGGTAGATACATAAAAATATATAAAAACCTTTATACATATTTTGATACAAGGGCCGTGCTGCATTGAGTTGGCTTAGTTGTGTTCTCCCTTTGGCTTTTTCATACGGACTGCTTGGTTATGCCTTGGTGTGGAGCTCTTGGATTTCCATCATCAACATTTCAAAATGCTCTCTTCCTGTCTTTGTCTCTTTCTGCTAGGTGTCATTTGGATCAGTAGAGTTTCTTTGTCTTAACACTGAGGTATGAAAACAGTCAGATTTTACAAGCTTTGAGGGAAAACTACTAAGCTCACTGTATGAATGAATTCCAGGACTGCAAGAGGTTCCTGTTCTTCTACACGTTATATAGTCTGCCTTAGTAGGGCATTCATCACTAGTATATCTAAAATAATTTGAAATAGGTGGAACGTCTTGTTTTTATTTTAGCTATACATCTGCAGCTGCACCACAGAGTGATTAGCAATGATTGCCTTTCACCCAGTATGAAGCATTGCTTTGTTGAGATGTTTGTTTTAATGGATGATGAAAGCTGAGGAGTGGGGTACTGAGTGAAGACCATTTTTTATTTTTTAGACATAAGAAACCTGCATAAGACAGGAAAGGACACTGAGTCATCAAATCGTTTTGCTATTGCTGGCAAAAGGAAGCAGTTGTTCATTACTCAGATTACTGGGCATAAAATCTAGGTACTTAGACGTCTATCTTTAAAAACTGCCAAAGCACATTCCTTCTCATTTCAGACTGACAATGCAAATATGCAGGATACAGAACTTGGGTGCTGTGTTCTGGGTGGACTTTTACAGTGTCATATGCAGTATCTTATGAATACCTCCTCACTGCTTTGAGAAATACCTATTTTTTTATTACACATTGTAGTGCTGATCATTCCTTGATTGTTGCACTGTTGTTTTACATTCCTTACTATTTCCAATGGATTATTTCCCTACTCAGAGCACTTTTTTGTCAGTTACTACACTGAAACTTACTAGTAAACTTTGCTCCGTTTCTGTTAGCTCAGTTTTCAAGGACTTTTAGTTATGTTCTTGATTTATTTTCTCCAGTTTCCTCTGTTATCTTCTACACTGTATATATTAGTGAATTTCATAAGCAACTTTCTTTTGTTTGTATGTTAATATCATTAATGCTCACATCTTCAAAAGATTAATGCCTGTACAAGCCCTGGAGGAACAGTGCTGCTAATATCTTGCCAACTCATTCATCTTTTGCAAGTCATGGGTGTCCTCTTTATCTGCCTTTTAATCTTTGTAGTAATCACGAATCTTGTATCTTAGCATCTTGTGTGACACACTATTGAGAAGTCCAGATGAGGTCTGTGGATTTCTTTTTGTCTCAAAGACAGACTTCGTGGTACACAGGCACAATCCACTTTCAGTGAAGCTATACTGTATTTTATCCAAGTTTCTCTTTTGCACCATGTTCTTTTTATAATTTTTATGTATTTTTTGTACAATCGAAATGACAAATTTAAATCATTTTGCTTTTTTTGTTTTCCCTTGGTAGAACAGTGTTGAGTTTCATATTTCTTTTTTTGCTGCCTAGCTAACGGTAGAAATGTTTTAAGTTTAAAATAAAAAATATTCAGCTCTACAGTTGTGCTGTTTATCTTGGGTACACGAATTCTGGTGAAGTTGTGAAATATTGTGAATAATTTTTCGTGTTCTTAACAGGAGCTCACCAGATGTTGTTGTTGGCAGTGTTTATAACACCTCTTAATGATATCCACTCCGACTTCTCTAAATTTCTGGAGATGATAGAAACAACACTGGATATGGATAAGGTATGAGCTGGCGTGGATGAACAGGTTTACTTTGCTATTAAAATCTCTTATTGAACTTCACAATCTGCTCCGCACTCACTAAATCAATTGAATGTCTACGTAAGTTGTTACTGTCGGATTAGTCATGACATGTATGAGGAGTCATATTAATCTTAACAGTGGAATATCCTAAATATATAGTCAATGAAAAAGTGCTTTGGTTACATGGATGCTGTGGACCTGAAACTTGTTTTCATAAACCTCATCAATATTACAAGTGGGGACGTTACTTTGCCACTTTTTTGCTTGTTCGCTCTCATAATTTCAGTGTTACTGTGATGTCTCAAATCTAGGATGTAGCCAGAGTATGCTTCTTATATATTTCTCTGCTTTATCAAGTTCAGGAGACATGCTTCTGTTTGGTGAGAGAGAGTCTTCATAACTAACAGTTTGTTTGGAAAATGACTGACCTTGATAAAAAGATGAAGTTTACTTTGCAGTGTACTTTGCAGTTCTCTTGCTAGAGAAAAAGCCACTAAAATTAATTTAGCCTCTCATCTGCACTTATAAAACAATACTGTAAATAGGACTAATTCTGCAAGCAAAACTGGTTTCTGTTCCAGAGGAGAACTGGCCAAAGAAAGGAGCATTACTGTTCCTTGATCTGTACCAGAAAGAAGGGATAGGTACAGATGAATGGTTTGTTGTTGTATAGCACTGAACACTTCTTGTTTTTGGCGGTCTGGTTACTGAAACTGAAAGAGTGCCAAAGGTTTTGGTGCAGTTTATCATCTTTGTTGGAGGATTGGAGCGATGCGCTCAAAACTCACACATTTTTCTAGTGTTGCTATTTCATCTGCTTGCTCAGACACTTGCTTAATGTTTGTTGCTGACAAGATGCTTCAGTCGTTTTGGAAAACTTGAGACACTTTTAGGATTGTCATAAAGGTCAATCTGAGCTGACTGTAGAAAGATGAACTCTACCTGACTTTATGCCAAGGTAGGAACAGCAATTTGTTGCACTTTGGAAAACTACACTGACCTTAAAAAATTTTGAACGTACATTTTTTTCAAGCAAAAGAGGTGCCCTTTTTTCTTTCTTTGTGCTGTGTGTGTTCATCACCTGTGTTTTATACTCTTTAAGGCTGCTCGACTGACGTGTGGCTGTAATTGATGATGTATGCTAATGAAGACATTTATAGCTATCTACTAGTTACAGACCATCTGTTGATGGAACTCTGTATTCTTTAAAACAAGCAGTTGTTTCAGCATTCACCCAGCTCTTCACATTTCTTTTCAACTTCAGCTTAAAAAATATTTTGTCATTCTTCTACATAGGTTAGAGAGTCAGTTATTTTTAACCAAGTCTCGTAGGACCTGTTGTTGAATTTGTGGTTGTTTTTCCTTCGAGATACTGGGATCAATTAAAATGGCTACAGGTAAACCAACGTTGGTTTTGTGAAGAGTGAACCTTCTGCGTAGGAATCTTCAAACTTGAATGTTTGGCTTTCAGTTCCTCTTAGATGTTTGGGTATTCATACAAAACGCTGAGCTCTGTTCTGAGTGTGATTGAAGGACAGGTTGTCATAGCAACTAAATTATGCCAGGAATCTATTCAGGGTAAGCATTCTAATATAAAAAGAAACATCTGAGTTCAGAAAGTGTGGGATGTGGTTATTCATTTACCTAGCTGTTTAAAAAAAATATAAAGTTGAGAAACCATCGCTTCCATTCCTGTATTTCTTAGATCCATGAGGGGCTGTCGAAGATGATCTGCTCCAACCTTCACCTCAAGTTGGGACAACTTTAGAATTTGTTACTGCTTTTGTTATACAGCATTTTGATTTTAGTCCTAAGAGCACGGCCCTTTACAGAAGGACTTGCTTTTCAAATTAATTAGCTAGCTCAACATAGCACCAGAGTCTGCAAATCATTTACTGTCACCTCATTAAATTGAGAAACACTTGGAACCGAGATTTACTTATTTCACGTAATGAACATATCCAGGTATCAGACTGTCATCAGTTCTGGGTTATTAGTCTGACCTGTCATGACAAGGCTTGGCATTCTTGGCATTTTCAGCCTATCCTTTCTATTTCAAAACCAGGATCTGCCCTATAAAAGCAGGAATGTTCTGCTGTACGTTCTGTCATAAATATTCATAGCTGTTCTTTTTGCAGAAGTATGAAGGGAATGGGAGTAACAGACCTATCAACAGGGCCATAACAGGGAATGAATTTGTTTATGCTGCTTTCACAATGTCTGCAGGATTCAGGAGGGATCTCTAAAATCACATAAATGTGTGGAGGCCATATATCTGGTTAAGCAGCTGGAGAACATCACTGCAGTGTGTTGGCATGCAGCAAAACCGCAACCAAAATAGCAGGCTGAGTGATATGCGCAGAGAAAGTAGGTAGTGAAGGAGATTATTCTTTTTATTACCGCCTCATTTGTACAAATTGTTTTTTATTTTTCCCCTTAGGTGGAGAATCATGAGTTCCTTGTTAAGGCTTCTTTTGACCCCAACCTGACAGAATTGCGAGAGAAGATGAATGAGCTGGAAGAAAACATGCAGACCTTATTAAAGAGTGCAGCCAAAGAGCTTGGTAGGGGATGGAAATACCTTTATTTCTTACCTCCTTTTAATTATTTAATTATTTTGAGACCAAGTGATGAAAACTGGCTTAGAGTAACTAGGTAGGGGGTGTTTCTATTGTTCTATTTATTATTTCCCTTAGTTTGGAGTGACTTTAATTGTTACAGTGTTGTCTATTGGAAACTGAGTTATTGCAGGCTTACCACTTGGCTTTTTTTTAAGATAGTATTACAGAATATTTCAATGTTGCAATGTACTGCGTGCAGCTCATCTCATTCTTAATTAAGCCCAGTTTTTTTTAATTTTATTTAAACAAGATACCTAGATATAAAGAAGGAAAGGCAAGGCTACATAAGGGTACCAGCAATAGTATGTGTTAATAAAAGAATCACAAAGCTATACACGCTGTGTTTACAACAGCAAGTAGAATGTCCTTGCAGCGTGCTATGAATGTCTTTCATTTTTCTGGGGAATACGTAGCAGTACAGTAATGGTGCACCTCACTTCCATATGCAGTTTGAGGGCATATCAAAGGTAAGAGCACGGAAGGAGTCAGTAAAATTCTGTTAGGTTTAGGTATTTCTCATGTATGTACAGAACCAGAACAAGTATACTGAAGAGCATGTTGGAGAGGTTGCGTCATACGAACTGGGATTATTGAGCAGAAACAGCACAACCAAAAGGATTCTGATAATAGTATTTGTTTGTTTTTTCTTCTTTTCGTCTAAAAGGTTTGGAAGCTGGTAAAAGTATCAAATTGGAGTCAAATTCACAGTTTGGACACCACTTTCGAATTACTTGCAAGGAGGAAAAGGTTCTTAGGAACAATTCAAAGTACAAGATAACTGATACACAGAAGAATGGTGTGAAATTTACAAACAGGTATGAGGCAATACTGGTAATCTTTCGAGCCTGTTGTGAAAGAAGCAGTTGTTCCTCTCTGTCTAGTTTTTCCAATAAGCAGTTTTTTGTACATCTTGAATGGCTGAATTTTCACCTTTTTGCTTGGCTCACAGATTGATACATTGAGGGAGACTGAGAAGTCATGCAGTTTCTGTTAAAAGCGCTGTTAAATGCCTGCATTCCCCATTTTCTTTGCCAACTGTTAGCTATTTTTGTTCATCTGACTTTGGCTAATTTATCTGTTTTAGCTGCACCTACCCGTGTAATTGCATTCAGTGTGAGTGTTTATACAGACACTTTTACAAGCTGAAATAAGAGAAGAGCTATTTGTGTTTATCACCAAATATGACATGCAGCAGTTTTGCTGGTAATTATCTTTTCCAAATTATGCTGTAATCTCTGTTGGTCCTAAGTATTGGACTTGTGTCCTGAGGTTCTGTAAGCTCAGGGAGAGTTTGGACAGCATTCCCAGCCATAGGATTTGGGTGGTGCTGTGTGGAGCCCAGGATTGGACTCACTGATCATTGTGGGTCCCTTCAACTCCGGATGTTCTGTCATTCTATTCTGTGAAGCTATGAAACTTAAGAGAATCTCTTGAGTTTAACTGGTCCAATCTCTCTATTAGGACAGAGTCACCTTTGAAGATAGATGCAATCTCAAAGTTAAATGAGGTGGCTCAATGCTGTGTCCATTTGCCTGTTCTTCAAGCATCCTTCATAACCTGTAGGGACATGAGCTCCAGCGCTTAATGCCTCTTTCTTTATCGCATGTAATGAGAATTTATGTTGTGATTTGAGTGTTTAGTATCATTCTTTTTCTCTGCACCTGCAAGAAGAATTTGATGCGTCTCCTCTCCAGACTGAAAAAGCACGCTTCCTTCCCTATATCTCCCAGCTCTTTTACGTAAAGCTGTTTTGTAGGCATCTGGACCACACTCGGTCTGTACTCTTACATGGAGTTATTCATCCCACATGCAGGACTTTGTATTTGCCTGTGTTTTGAAATTCTTGTCCACCTGCTTCTCTGGTCTAACCCAATGAAAGGCAGCCCTGTCCTACAGTGTAGTGGTGGCTGATCTAACACGGTGCTCACAACACTACTGAGAATGTATTTGAAAGCGTGTTCAGTTCCATCATCCAGAGTGTAAATCAAGGCATAAATAGTATCAACCCCCAAAAATGCTGCTTCTAATCAACCGCCAGATAGACTTCAGACTGGAGACAAGTTTGTCTCTATCTGCTTCCTATGTTCTGTATGGATTGGTTAAAACAGCAGCGATTAATACATGGTCTGTTTCAGACAAACAATGAATCTGTGACTTCAGGTGTAACAGTTATTGCTGGAGTTACCATTAGGGAAGTGAGTTTTTTGGGAGGTGGCCAGAAGGCAGAGGACATCGCAACCTCTAAATGTTGCCTTTTTGTTCACAGCAAGCTGAGTGCCATCAATGAGGATTACATAAAGAACAGAGAAGAGTATGAAGAGGCTCAGGATGCAATTGTTAAGGAAATTATTAACATTGCTTCAGGTGAATATGTCAGTGTTGAAATGCATGGCAGTCTGGAATGCTGGGAGGACTTGCTGTTACTCTGTAAGCCCTTCTGCAGAGAAGGACCTTAACCTTCCCTAAAGAATGTGAGAAAAATGGTTTGGGGCCTTTAGTCTGTTGTTGAAAGTATGAAATATGTTGTCTTAAAGTCAGACCTTTCCCCGGAATTGCTGCAGATAAGCAGTGATGGGGCACGTGCAAATGCTTCTCCCATAACAGGGACAAAAATATGTCCATAGAGGCCACATCTGTCATCCTCTTCCCTCCCTGACTGTGGGCATCCCCACCCTAACAGCAGGCTGAGTAGGAGGCAGAATGGGCAAAAAAATAAGAAACTGAGGGACTTGGCTGTGAAGGATGGTGAAGAAAGAATATTATGCCACAGAAGAACAAGTTAATCATTAATTATATGGCACAATCAACAACTATTGTTTTCCTGTATTTTGTTCTAAGATTGCCTACCTACAGGATATTCTTTGCCATCCTTTTCCAAAAGGAGAAGACACACCAGGAAATGTCACTCAGGAGGATTCTGTAAATACCATCTCTCCCAAAGGCAAAGATCCAGCAGAACAGGTCTTAGGTCTTTGAAAGGAGAAGTGGAAAGTGAAAGCACTAATTAATATGAAGCAAAGGCCAAATGTATTAAAGATAAGAAAGCACTTTTTAAGATGAATGTAAATACATTTCATTGTATTTCATTGTATTGCATTGTAAGTTACAGTAGAAATCTCTGACCTTTTAGGGAACTTGCCAGTATACTGCAAAAGACTTCTTTTGTGTATGTGTCTTGGTAATTTTCAAGTGGGGCTTGTGGGTAGTAAAGTTAAGTTTGTTTGTATACATATAATATGTGGAAATTGAGTATTGTATAGTAGGAGCAGCCACAGTACATCATTTGCAAATACCAAATATGTTTGAGAAAAAGTATTTTGCTGCTGCTTAAGTTTGTGATGTGCAGTAACAGACTTGCAAGTGTATAAGTCTTGGGAAAAAACACATTTCTCCTCCTGCGAAGACAGACTAACTAAAAAGACTGGATTAATTTGTAATTCTTGAATGAAAGTGACTTGAAGTCCTCTTAACGATCTATACCTAGCCAAGTTCAAGAAATAATGTTAGGATAGTGAATACATTTCCTACAGATAGGATTCTTTCTGCAGGTCAATACTCATCTCTTCCTATATACACATTCCTATTGCAGATGTTAGATGTTTCACCTCTATAGCTCCCTGTTCATCACCTCTTTCACATTTCTAACTGTATTGGATTTGTCTCTCTGTAATCAAAAACAGGTTATGCAGAGCCAATACAGACCATGAATGATGTAATAGCTCAGTTAGATGCAATTGTCAGTTTTGCTCATGTGTCAAACGGAGCGCCAGTGCAGTATGTTCGTCCTGTCATTCTGGAAAAAGGGCATGGAAGGATTGTGCTGAAAGGTGCCAGGCATCCTTGCATCGAAGTGCAAGATGAGGTGGCCTTCATCCCCAATGATGTTACATTTGAGAAGGGCAAGCAGATGTTCCACATTATTACTGGTAAATGTTTGTTACTTTTTTTTGCTTAGTACTTAGGTTTTAAATGTTTCAAGTATTTCCAATAAATGCCTTTTAAAACAAAAGGGAAGGGAGGGGGAAAGCAATGTGAGAATAATTTCTCTAATCAAGAAAGTGGGAGCGGCAAGCAGGTTATTCATGTGTCTCTATATGGGCTGAGATTTTACTAGGAAAAATGTGTTCTATGGTCTGATATTTGGGTGGTCCTGTATGGAGCCAAGAGTTGGTGCTGATGATCCTTATGGGTTCCTTCAATTTGGGAGATTCAGTGATTCTACATAAGGAAGAGTGAGCATTGCTTATATATATTTATATATATTTATATGTATCTGTCCACAATGTTCTTGTCCTATTCCTCCTGCTTATGGACATAAAGATATCTTCCAAACTACCAGTCACGGAGTGAGTTGTTAGGATTGTAATTATGATATGCACTATTTGGAGAAGTTGGTCACTAATTTAGAAATAGTTATTTGGGAAGAAGAGGGACGCTGCTGGGATATGAGGAAGTAAGAAAACTCATCCTTAATACATGTATTCTTTGCTTTACTGAATGTCCCTTCACAAGCCAGACAGCCTCAGGAGCTGGAGAGCCTAACCCTACGAAGTGAATTGGAAAATTCCATGAGGCATCAATTGTACTGTAGCCATCATATAGGCATCTGCTGTAGGCAAGATTTTAAACACCCACTTTGTTAATGTTTTCTTTGTTCAGTGTAAGTCAATTTAAAATGCAAAGCATGTTTTAATGACCATACTTCTTTTTTTTTCTAATCTCTGGTGAAATTAAGAGAATTTTACTATACAGGAAAACCTTTTTAGTGTTTATACATTTAATTGAATTTTAATTTCCATTCAGATATGCTTAACACATTCTGAGTAGCAAAGATCTGAAATTAGAGAATGATTAATGAACGCTTCTAAAACGATCAAAAAGAAAAACTAAGAATCTGAATAAATGCGTGGCAGCACTCTTGTTTTTCTGGTTACGAAAGCGTAAAATTGGTTTTAATGATCAGTTTGTTTGGAAAGCACTTTTTATTTCATTTGTGCTTCAGTTAAGTTCTAATTGCATAATACATGTTTTTGATGATTCAGAATCCCTTTAGATTGTAATTTAAATCACCAGAAAGCTTGAACCCCGTCTGTTAAGTAAACTTCTTCATTTTTGCAGACAAATAGTGATTGTTGTTTGAAGTAAAAGCAAATTATTTTTGTTCTTAAGCAGCAATATGGATGACTTTACAATGAAAGCTTGTTAGTTTTAGGTATGAACATGCATTTTAGATGACTACTTACACTTCTGAAAACTCACAAAACTTGTGTAACCTTTCATTCCTCCTCTTAAAAAAGAAAAAAAAAAAAAAGAGAGAAAGGATTGCCTATCAAAACAGTGACCCTTAGTAGTAGTAGCCCTCTTAGCTGCACCTGTTAGACAAGTCTTCTTTCTCCTGACAAAAGAGTAAGCCTATATGTTGTTTTTGTTGGGTATTTTTTCAGTTTTAACAGCCTGCTTTCCTTTAAAAGGGGTGTTGAATGGTAAAAGATACTGGTTTTAAATTCCTTTGCAAAATTTCTTCTGTAGGCCCTAACATGGGTGGAAAGTCAACGTATATCCGACAGACAGGAGTCATTGTTCTTATGGCCCAAATTGGGTGCTTTGTACCATGCGACTCTGCAGAAATAACCATTGTGGATTGTATCCTGGCTCGTGTAGGAGCTGGAGACAGTCAGCTGAAAGGTGTGTCTACTTTCATGGCTGAAATGTTGGAAACTGCTTCAATCCTTAGGTAAGTCCTGCACTTCTTTCACTTCGTTGATTGGAAAGGATGCCCTCTAAGAATGTTACATCTTACCATTTTCTTTTAGCATCTTAAGATTTTCTTTTAGGATCTGAGACCTCACGTCCTTTACAGTAGGACTGTAAGTAGCCTACTATTTATTTCAGCGTTCAGACGCAGGTGCTACCAGGAGGCCAAAGTCTAAATGGGACAAAGAAGCTCTAATTTGGAATAATTTGTGACATTATGTGTACTTTATTCATATGTTGTCATGTAAACAGTTGTTGTCTTGTGTCTGATGTTGTGCCTCTACGGTATGATTTGTGGTAATCCAGTGTCCAGAGTTTATGCTTTGCTCAAACTTAATTCTTTTCTGTTTTAGGACAGCATCTGAAAACTCTTTGATAATTATTGATGAGCTGGGAAGAGGAACTTCGACCTATGATGGCTTTGGCTTGGCATGGGCTATTTCAGAATACATTGCCAGCAAAATTTGTGCTTTCTGTATGTTTGCTACACACTTTCATGAACTGACAGCTCTTGCTGATCAAGTTCCAACAGTAAATAACCTACATGTTACTGCTCTAACCAGTGACGACACACTGACAATGCTGTATCGTGTCAAGGCAGGTAAGACTGTCAGCGGCGAAAATGGTGACTTCATTCCTCCCTGAGAGAGGGAGGAAGAAATATTAATGGAAAGGAACGTGAAAAGTTATTTCATGTGTAGTACTCCAAGCCTAGGTTTTATAGTGGACATGCTGACATGCTCTATATGGATAGATAATGTGAATGACAGGGGCTCTGTGCCATCTTTGAACACAGCTGGTGATGGTGATGATTACTTGTTAAGATTTCTGTGTTATTTCTCACACTCAAACTGATGCTTTTGTAGTTGCTCTTTTTCAAGGGCAGAAAGAAGGGCTCCAAAATGTTCTTTTCTGTTTTCCTAGATTTCTTTTGAAATTGAGTTATTTTTTGTAAATTATACAGATAGGACTTATCCTCCTTGAATGTTTTCTTTTTTTAAAAGGAAATGAATACAACTTTTCTCTGCTGGCATTTTTTCAATAATGTCTGTTTCATTATTGTTAGAGTTAGTTACTGAAGAAAGTCATTGCTCAATTTGTGCAGTAGTTTGGTATTAGAAAAGTTGCATGCTTTAGTTTTTAGGAAATGATGTAATAAAATAACAAGTAGCTTGCTTCTGCTTTTGAATCCATGGAATAATACTTGCTCTTCGATTACTTGTGGAACTGCTGCTAATTTTATATTCACCTCTGGCTGTAGTCTTGCAATTAGCTTTCAGACACTGCTCTCTAAAGCTAAGAAATTGCTCTGAGCAAGAGCAATAAAAGAACAACCAGAAGTGCTGCTGTCTTAGAGCTCAGCAGAGAATCTCATCTTGCTGCTGTCTTCTTTAACTCTCTCCTTGTGAGCTCTCTCTTCTGAGATCTTAAATGGCCTCTGTTCTCCTTTCTGTACATGCAGTTTTCTAGACAATGTAGTCTTTGTTCCTGGTCAGTCTGAGTTGGTGGCCCTGGTTCTTCAGTCCCCTCCTTCTTTTTTTTAACCTGTATCAATTCACCCCTTCCCATTCATTCCCATCCCTGTATTCATTCACCCCTTCTAGAAGCCATGTTTCATATTTCTCTTTAACAGCGTTCCCAGTTTTAGTCCTTCACATCTTTTCTTTGAGCTTTTGAAGTGTTGTTCTTTTTTTTTTTTTCCATTAGTCCAATTTTTTTGATGTGCTATTGAGTATAGTATCTACTAAAACCTCAATCAGATTAAATGTGGTATTATGAAATCTTCATCTTCAAATACCTGATCTGAATTGTATTTGTATATTATAATTGTATATTGTAATTTGTATATAAAATTGCCTTTTGTATAAGGTTCTGATTTTAGTTTTGTGCTTTTTCTTTTTTGGAAGAATTACTTTGTTGGAGCAATGATCTAAGAGGAGGCAGCTCACATGCAGTTGTGTTTTGAAACAAACAACAGCTTTTATTTAATTTGCTTTATTTAATTTATGTATAACTAAATCTAAAGTGCATGATAAGGAAATGGTATTTTCCTTCTGCTCTACATTCTTCGTGAGTGTGACAGAAAAACTGGGTACAGTCCTCCAAGCCTCGGTTCCAGGATTTTATCAGCAGAAACTGGAGTTAACTTTGTCTGTGCAGATGTGTGTTCTTAAAGCAAAATCAAGAGAACAAATGTCTGCTTAAAAATAGTAACATTCTTTAAAAAAACAAAACAAAACAAACCTGAGTGAGTACAGTTAGTGAAACAGAAAAGGTCTAAATACTGTTGTTTTCTTTGCCTTTTCTTCAGTTACCCAGTATTTAGCAGATGATTAGTTGTCATTTAAAATGTGTAATTAATTTAGTATAACTTTTTGCTGGAGACCAGAACTAAAAGGATAGACTAATATTTGTGGGTGGCCAATCAAAATGATGGTGATATAAAAGAATGGAGCTGGCAGATTGTACCAGGGGGCTTTCGATATTGAAGTGAAAATGGTTTTATGTAACCGTGTATAATTGACATATTCTGAGCAAGTGTGAGAACTTTCGTTCTCAACCCAGTGTTATGAACAGGGTATTAATTGAAGTAAGTGTAAACTTAGAGATGAAAGGTTTTGATATAATTAAACTCTTCCTGGAAGCTAGGAAGCTGTGTGGTACTGACGCAGAGGAGGAGGAGGAGGAGGATTGAGAATGCACCAGAGCATCTTTATATATGTGTCTAAATGCACTTCTTATATCTTTTTATAAACGGTGCAGATGATTATTTTCCACAGATTGTGCTGAAGCACTTTAATTAAAAAAAATATTGTTCAGTTTCATTCATGTGCTAAAGGGAAATTTGTTCTGCCTGGAGAGCGTTTTCCCTTTCTCCTCAAAGGACTTCTGTAGCTCTGCAATTACTGTTCTAAGAGAGCTTAATTTAACGAGAGCATGTTCTTAATCTGTGTTATCATATCACATATAGCCCAAAAAAGAAATAAAAAGAGTACTGTGAAAACCAAACCACACATCATGCACGTACTCCTTCAGAACGGAAAATTATTACGTATTAGTTTGTATAATCTCTGTGTAGGCCAATTGTTTCTTGAGAATTCTTTACAGGTTGTTTTTCTCTCCGCCCAGGTGTTTGTGACCAGAGTTTTGGAATACATGTAGCAGAGTTGGCAGCTTTCCCAAAACATGTGATAGAAAATGCAAGAGAGAAAGCACTGGAGCTGGAGGAGTTTCAAGACATTGGCAGGCCCAAGGAATCTGAAGGAGAGCCAGCAGCTAAGAAATGCTACAGAGAAAGAGAGGTTTACTAACAGCATTTTTTTTCCCATTTGTTTACATGGGGTAGCCTGAGGAAAATAGTTTTGGGACTCAGATTTCCCCAGAGCACATGCTGTCTTACTACTTGCTTTGCCTTTTCCTGATAGGCTCTCTGTGCCTTTCTTAACATAAGCATATAAATCTGATCACAGATCTCAGTTCTGGCCTGAGAACTTGGCGGCTTTGTAACTCGTTTGTCATCTTTATAGAGCAATTGCAACCTTGGTAATGCTCCATTATGTGGAAGCCTTGAAGTGCTAATCCTCTGTAAGCACTTTCTACATTTAAAAACACTTTGCTTTAGGCAGAGGCTGCTCCTTTATTTTCAGTTTTGGTGGTCTGGGCATGTGTTCTTGGCTCAGTAAGAATCTCGTGTTACTGGTGAATGATCTCTCGTTTGTCCTGCCAGTTGATATTAGGAAGGTTCCCTCCAACTGCATCAGCAGCACTATGACCAATATGCAACTTGCTAGGTATCACAGTGAAGTATTTTCCAGTTCAGTTGGATCTGGCTGCGTGATTTTAAACTGATGATAAATTAAACAGATGTGGCAAATGCTCTGACAAATACAGTGTCATGTTTTATTCTTTGACAGTTCATAATATATTTGATAGTAAATAATAGATCATAAACCCTCGAGGCACATAGCATTAGAGGTCTTTTCCAGGCAATTTCTCTGCCTTTATTCACATCATGTTCAAGGAGACAGCCGTGCTATTATATTTCCAGTGCTTTGGAGACTTCTGCACTGAAAGCATTCTGCCTCACTTCTAAATATTAAAATCAAAGTACAAATGCTTTGTAGTAGGGTATTACCATAGAAAACACAGAGGACTAAGCAGAAATCTGTGTTCTGGCCAAATTGTTTCTGATACAGGAATCCTGAACACTGTCCATTGACATGTTTGTTCTCACTATTCAAACTGTTTAGAAGTTGTACTTTGCCTATTTGTGTAAAAGCATATGCATGAAGCTTAATTATCATCTCTTCTCAGTGGTGACAGCCACTCTCCAGTTGCTTGGTAACAGTTTGCTCTATCTTTTTGCATATGGAAATGTTGATTCGGATTTACAGTTCATCCAAAAAGTAACATGGCCTCTCCCAAGCAATTACTGCTCTAGCAATCTTTTCCTGATGTGGTTACATGATAGAATTAAATGTGAAACATGCATAGGAGCTCTCAGTGTTAAAATTATTCTCTGTCAATCAACTCATAGTTTTTGCTCATGGATAGAAAGGGGAAAGAATTCCCAAAAACAGTATAACTGGATTATACATAATAGCAAAAATAATGTGGTTTTGTCTGTGAAAAGCTGAATAGGACTTTGTGTTTTTGGTATAATTTGGAAATATCCTGCTTGCAGCATAATAATTCTTTCTGTTTTCTTTTTCCCATCCTTCCCCTCACTCTGTTTTAGGAAGGTGAAAAGATCATTCAGGATTTTCTCTGTCAAGTGAAAGCATTGCCCCTGACAGATATGTCAGAAGAAGACATCAAAACCAAGCTGAAGCAGCTGAGAGCTGATGTGTTGGCAAAGAACAACAGTTTCGTGAATGAAATCATCTCCAGAACAAAAGTTACACCATGAAAGATGTGAGAACAGGATGCAGCTCTTGAAGTTGTTTATTTGTTAATTGATTGCAAGAACTACCATTTTCTTGTCTTATAGTTTTTATATGCTATCATGTTTCGTATGGATTTATGTAGGCTTTTTTTTTTTTTTCTTGAATTGTAATTGTTAAAAAACTAAAATTTTGCACCCAGTCTTTGCCAGGTTCCTGCTTTAGCTCCCATCTCTTGTGTTCTCTTAGAAATTTTCAATAAAATGCTTTTTTTTTTTGTATTGGGAGAATTATTCAAATCATATAATCTTTTGCCAGAACAGAAGCGTGCTGGTAAGGATAACCCTTCAGATAGCATACAACTGTCACAGCCTTGAAAAACAACGTCCCATACACAAAATCTTTGTCCCATACAATTATGTTGATTAATTTGGTAACGTTTTAGTAATGCTCTATTAGTGCTCCATTAGAAAAAATCATCATAAAATTTACAGGAGTACCCAGGTGGAACTTTGGAGGAATCATAGTCTGGTTTGGGTTAGAAGGGACCTTTAAGATGATGCAGTTCCAACTCCCTGCTATAGGCAGGCACAGCTCCCTCTAGACCAGGCTGCTCACAGCCCCATCCAGCCTGGCCTTGAATGCCTCCAGGGAGGGGACATTCACAGCCTCTCTGCGCAACCTGTTCCAGTGTCTCACCACTCTCACAGTAAAGAATTTCTTCATAATATCAAGTCTAGATCTACCCTCTTACAGTTTAAAATCATTTCCCCTCATCCTGTTGCTACCTGCCCTTATAAAAAGTCCCTCCCCAGCTTTCCTGTAGGCCCCTTCATTGTGTTTTTTTTATGTATGGACAGGTAATGCTTGAGTGAAATATCCCACAGGCCTGCTCATTGTGCCTGGGTAGTGGTACCTCTTGCATTTTCTGGTGGCTTTGTAAGGTAGGCATAGGCTGAGATGAAGTTACAGTTGAACAGAAACTTCTGAGTTGGTTGTGGTTTGTGATGTCTGTCTGTGAAGGAAGAACACACAGATCATTATCTGCTACTACTCACACTGAGACATTTTAAAAGCATTCAGATACAGGTTTATATACTGGAAATTCAGCATTTTAAATTGTAGTTCTAGGATGCTTCACCTTTAAGATTGGCAGTGTTGAAAGATTGATGGAAAAAGGTATTTATCATTTAGAGATGGGAATAAAACAATGCCAAAAATACCATGAAAACTCTTGCTGTGTTCTGTAGCAGAGATGACATCAGTGGGTTTGTGCTGGGGATGGTGTACTGCTGCTACATCTGTGCATCAGGGCTTGCTCTCTTGCAGCAGTCTGCATTAACTCCTTTGTGCTCCCTGTTGGAATGCTTAGTGCTGTTCAGCTTGCTGGTGGGTAGCATTTTTTTGACCTTAGACTAGAATCTGGGGAAGATGTCTGGTACCTCTAATCTTCTAACTGTCCTGAGTCATACCTGAGATGTCCTTCTTGCAGCGTGCCATCCCTAACCAGGGCAATAGCCATGATAGAAGGGTGTTTTCCAGGAATGTCTCTGTTTTCCCCGTGACTGTGTCCAAACTCTCTGTATCTACAGCACTGCTAAGATGCTCCTCACTCACTGAGCTATTTTGTGCAGGAAGGACTGCTGCTTGTTTGCTTTGAACCCTCTTTCTAGTTTTATTCTCTGTGATCTCTACTTCTATTCAGCACGCCTCTGTACCACAAAAAGTTTTGCATCCCAACAACCGAAAGGATTCCACTAGTTTGCTCTCACCTCATGCTTTTCAGTGTTCACAAAGAAGAAAGCTGCAAGGTGATGGGTTTTTAAAGCTCATCACCTCATCCTCCGTCTGTGCTGCACTTCCCTGTCCCCCGTCCCTGGATGTGCTGCTGCCGCCGCATATAAGCAAGAGAGGATTGGGCTCACTTCAGTCTCCATATGCCACTGCGGCTTGCAAACTGGGTTACAGACAGTGTGATTTCATGTGAGCAGGAGGATGGCTATTTTTGCTAATTCCAATTTAGCTTTTCTTTCAGAAACATACCTACAAGGCAGAAGCAATTCCTGGCCTGCTCCAGTTATTACAGAACTGCGATGAGAACATAAAGACCATCAAAGCTTCACAACAAAATAATGGAGCTGTTCAGGGGTGCTGCGGCCCCTTATGTTCAGCTTCAAATAAAACTGCAAGTTTCTCGTTTGCTTGAGAAAGCTTGGCATTGTATTCCTACTGCAGGTGTGGTCTTTTTAGTCTGTGCAGTTACTGTTCCATCTACAAGGCTCCTTATGAAGGATGCAAATGGTATTAGGTGAATATTAGTTGAAATAAAAGAGCAGATGTGGTCAAACACTGAAAGAAATTGCTTTTTTTGATTGCTTTCCCACCCACCTTTCAATGACCGGCAACCTACCAGCATGGAAGAAGATGACACTTTGTTTTGCCTTTTGGTTTGTGGTCAAAAGCAGGTGAGCTGCTTGGTGTCAGCATGCTTCAGTTACAGCTGGAGGACTTGAGGGTTAAGCTAATGAACCCAGAGAAAGCAGTTGGCCACTGCTGGGACTCAGCTGTGCCACATGCCTATTCCTACTTGCAGCTGTGCAAGTTCATTTCACATAACAGTGCATTTGATAAATGGCTCTGTATCTCCTCATTGGAATCAAGGTTGATTTGGAATCAACAGCATCAGGCTGAGTCCTTGCCCACTGACAGATGGCACTAAAGATGGCTGGAGAAGAATTTCAACCCTAAGAGACCTTCAGATCCCTGCGGTTCAGTCTCTGCTTTCACCTGTTCATGAGCAGCAGGCCTGTTGCTGGCATGGCCTTTGTGAACGTGGGTTTGTGCTTGCCAACTCTGGTCTGAGTTCAGTTTGTGCAGCTGGTCCAGGTTCATAAACGCTGTAAAAGCAGCCAAGTGTGCTGGTGGTCTAATCCTTCCAGATTTAGTGAAGCTTGCATGGGAGCTTGTCATTCTGGAGATACTCTGCTAAAGTCCAGGACTGCGTGTGCAGTTTTATCTGGCTTGATACAAGGTGAGGATAACATCATCTAGTCATTACCTTTTGTTAAAACAAAGTCACCAAGACTGGATATACCTGCTGGGAGTTTCCATGAAAACTTCAAGCATTTATGAAGCAAGCTGTGGACTACAAGCAAAACACCTGCAAAACTCCCTGCCCCGAGATTAGTGTCTACTGGTTTGGTCCATGGGTCTGTGCAATTCTGTTCTTGATCATTCTCAGTTCCATTTCTCTTAAGTACTGATTTCAGAGCAATTCCAGCAGCACAATGAGGGCTGGAGGTACTGTCAGTGACCAGATGCTCATTTATTCTGCCTACATAAGAAAGCATAAACTGTCTGCGACTTTGATTTCCCTGTCAGAAGAAACCAGGTGAGGTGCCAGGCAACTAAAAGATGTTTTGCGTGTATGAGAGTCTTAAGGCGAGCACTGTAAGTGGTACACTTATCTGATATTTGCAGATGATGACTAGAAGTGTGCTCTTTGGCCCTTCCAAGAGAGGGAGGTGTGTGAGGTGTGCTTGGTGTGAACCCCAGAGATGCCATAGCCACGGCACCTGGGCCAGTCTCTCTTCAGGAGGGTTCTGGCCATCAGTACAGCCAGCACCTGCCATTAAGCCAGAGGAACCCAGGAGCAGCTGGTACAACTGCTATTTTGGGGAGTAGGGTCTCTGTTTTTGTTCTTTCAATACATGGCTCTACACCTCCAGCACTCTGGCCACTGCCTTTGTAACAGAGCACAAATCAGCATGTGGTGCTGCCCTTGGGCTCAGGCTTTGCACAGAGCTTGTGGTGATTAGATGTGTGTGTTGGTTTGGGTGGGACTGGGGGAATGCAGGTAGGGAAGAATACTGTGTGTCCAGATCAGGGCCAATCTGAAGCATCTGTAGTCAGTGCACAAGCAGAATGGGGGCTCTGGGGGTGTGTGTGACTGTCACTTAATGTCGGCCCTCAGAGCAGCATCACTTAATGCTGAACTGCTGTGAAGAACCTTAATGGGTGCTGCTGTTTTCTCTTGCCTCATTTTGGTTCAGTCCATTAGACAAGAACTTCTTGGTTAATTAAGAGGAAAAAAAAAGAGCAAAGCAGTAATTAAATGAAAATATGAAGCATGCACAGCCAGAGGGCTCTTAACTTCTTAACAAAACCCTCATTGTAATTTACTGTAAATGTGGCCATAAAACTGAAGAGGACCAGGAGCAGGAGGCAGCTCCCGGTACGGCACTCAACATCTCCCAGCAGAGGCAACACAGACTAGGAGAACCTGCAGCCATCTATCTTAGTTACATTGTGCACTGATCTCCTGTTCAACTATCACAAATTCTACTGCCTCAGGGTCATGAGCCAGCAGCAAATACCAGCAGCTACTCCAACAAGAGAATGACCAACTGACCAGGATGGGCAAAGGCATCCGTGCTGGGACACTGCAGGTCCTGAGGCCCCATGGACTGTGATGTCTGGCTGCATTTGCAGAGATCTTGGTTACTTGAGGTAAATGTTGGCAGCTGGAGCTCGGTCTGGGCAGCTGTGCTCCCAGGGCTGTGGATGTGGTATACTGACCGTTGGTGGGACAGTAGAAAGATACTGAAGGACACTGGGCTGAAACTGATAATACCCTGCTGTAATTTCTGAGGTTTGGAAAGATTTGAGAGCAAAGATGACTGGCAGTGCTGAATGATGTTGCAGCCCCCAAGTCTGGTCTCTGTGCTCCCTAGGGAGAAGCTGTTAGACATCGGGGTCAGCCAGAGTGGGGAGGAAGCAAAGTGAACCTGAAAGTCGGACTGAGGCTCCTGTGCCCGGCACTGGGCCAAGGGGCTGAGAAGGAGAGAGCCGTCACCAAGTCCTGGTATGGCACCATTTCTCCTCACTTTTTTTTTTTTTTTTTTTTTTTTTTGAGTTAAGAAAATTTCCTTAAAACCCTTTAATTAAATTATGTTTTTAGAAAACATCTCCTAAGTGTCCCTTGCTGCAGTCGCTGTGTATTTATTTGGTTTGGCTTGAAGGGCATCCAGGAAAATGTTCTTGGGTGCCTGAGCCCAAAAGGCCCTTTGGCTCAGCCCAGGGCAGTGCTGATGGCACTAGGCCTCATGGCGGCCTGCAGCTCCTCACAGCGCGGAGCTTTGCTCTGTGTGACTGCAATGGGGCGTGAGGGGATGCATGGAGCATGTGCCCTCATGTAGAAGTACCCATGACACCAGGCAGAATTTGGCACTGGTGATTTTTCCAGTTGCTTTGGAAAATGAACAGGTGTGCTTGAGCTGCAAAGTGGCTATGGTATTTCTAGGGATTTCCAGCACTGCCTGTCCACAGCCCTCGATTTGATTTCTGTGTCCTCTCTGCTGTTCTGCAGGTGAAACCAGCCAGAAAAGAATGAATGATCCCTAATGGTAGTTTTCATACGTTCTTTTGAAGTAATTCTTTTACAGCAAAGCAATAGAGATCAAAATGCATTCAGCTTGAGAGATAATAGCATATAAAAATAACTAAAAAGTTAGTGCATTGACTGTTCAATGCTTAGATAGAAAGTAAAAAAATGAAAGTAATTCTCCTGATAGCTTGTAAGAGTGCTGATTGATGCAGCTGTCTTTTCACTGCCACTTTCAAAAGCCAGAGCTATGCTTTTTTTAGGATTACTTTGATAAATGGATATTTTGTTAAAATCCCACTGAGCTGTTTTTTGACTGCTGCCTTATTCCTAGCTGATACCCACAGGACGGCAGGATTTGTGCTGTTGGTGCTATGAATGACAACATCCCTCACCTCTCTCACTTGCCTTTAATCATGCTCTCCAGTTCTCATCACCGTGGCCCTGACGTCCTATTTCACAAGCTCTGCTGTCACAAGGCGGTATGCCTGCTCCCACCTGAAAGCACCCAGCTTGGAAGCACCTGGAAAATGCTGGATGCTACCAGTTTCTGTTGGAGACCAGGTACTCAGGAGCTGTAGGGTTGGGACTCTCCTGTTGTTATCATCCCAAGTAGAGAAACTTGCTGCCTAAGATGTTGGTCTGGGGCTCAAGGAGCAGTTCTTAAGTTTTAATGCTAGTGTAGAACTCCCATGTTGTGGTAGACAAGTCCGTGAATCTCTGGCATTTGTGTTACTGTATACAACAGACAGGAAATAAGGATGGAGAAAACTTCTCACTCAGAGACTCAAGGATCAGCTTATCACTGTTCATGAGACACTTGGAAATTACAGGCAGCAATTACAATGTCGGAAGGGAAAATGACAGAGGATCTATTCATCCGTGGGCTTCTAACTATTGATAATGCTGTGTTTGAGGAAGGTAATTGCACTTCAGAGGGAAACAGTCTCCAAGAAATAATTCCTGATGGCT
The DNA here is from genome assembly GCA_028571105.1 of Tragopan temminckii. Lineage (NCBI taxonomy): Eukaryota > Metazoa > Chordata > Aves > Galliformes > Phasianidae > Tragopan > Tragopan temminckii. Next base: position 7,285,934 of record JAOWBP010001760.1, on the reverse strand, counting down.
CGTGTTTTCTTGTCTTTTTTTTTCTCTAAGGCACTGTGCACACAGCCTGTAGCTGCCAATAACCCATTCTTAGTGCAGGGTAATTTCTGTTTTAATGAACTCACAGATCTCACAGCAATGTTTCCCATCACCTGTTAGATCTATCAAGAAATATTTCATTTCCTGTGTAATAGCATAGCTGATTCTCATGAGGTTGCTGAATTACACCTCCATTTTTGGAAGATGAATGAAAAATATAAAGATTGGTAAAAATTAAAATGTTACTTACAGTCATGAAGAGCCAAGGGCAATGATTCAGCCTCGTTATATGGGTATGAACAACCTCTTCCAATGTTGGGTTCTGTTCCTGTATAACTGCTGATGGGTTTTACCTGATTTGCAGTGATTTCAGGAGTGAGCTTTAACCTCCCTACATAATCCAGATTAATTGGTCTGGTTTTGCATGGGCGAGAATACTGCAAATCCACAACGATGTAACAAGATGGAGGTAGGAACCCTGTACAAACCTCAGGGAAGCAGTGCTCATAGCAGCAGCATCCATGCTGAGTGGCAGAGGGCTCAGCACTAAGCAGCTGGCAGAACCCCTCTCACTTCTTGTCCTGCACAGCCCTGTTGGCTGTCCCTCTCCCTCCTTTCCCCTGCCTACCAGGGAAACAATTCCATGTGCGCTCTGGCAGGCAGGAGCTGCCGATCAGTGTCCACAGGTGGTGTGTCTGGCCCAGCTGCAGCAGGAGCTGGGCACTGGCTTTGGCTCGGGCTTATTTCAGTGAGATACAGAGGTAGGGGTAGACGTGTAGGACTTGACTGGGATTATGAACTGGAATAGTTTCTCCTTTGGTTTCATGTTGCCTAGCGTGATTAGCAAACCTCCACATACAAGGCAGTAACATTTCTCTGTTTGCAGTGTGATTGATTTTTTTCTTAATGTCTCTCTTCAATCAGTAGCAAAACTTCCTGAGTTTATCTTAATACCCTGCACAGAAGTATCCTATTGATCTGAATGAAACCTGAGGAGATACAGCAGCAGTTCCTTACAGCCACATAGAGAGCAAACAGCCACCATCTGCTCTCTGCTTTGTGGCTGAGCAGAGGTTGGGTCCTGCAGCTCTTCCTGTTTGGCACCGTGCAGTGTGAGAGCCTGTTGCACTGCTGGATGAACACACAGCACACATGGAGAAAATTCTTCCTGAGGGAGAATCACAGGATGGCTTGGGTTGGAAGGGACCCTAGCGCCCATGCAGCCCCTACCCTGCTGTGGGCAGGGCTGCCCCCACCAGCTCGGGCTGCCCAGGGCCCATCCAGCCTGGCCTTGGGCACCTCCAGGGATGCGGTATCCATAGCTCTCTGGGCAGCAGTGCCAGGGCTTCACCAACCTCTGAGTGAGAAAAGAGAATGAAACTGAAGCAGAACCCTCAGCACTGGCTCCACAAAGAAGAACACTCACACACGTCCTCCAGGCAATGTTTTCTCCTGTTTATTTCAAAAGTCTTTGTAAGAGCTTCACGGCAACGATCCCAGCGCCATTTCCAACCATGTATGAAGGGAGCCAAACATGTCTGCTCCATTTGGTGGCAAGCTGTATATAACATACCAGTAGAGTGAACTGAGTATGGCTTTTAGTCCTCTGTGCTCAGAGATCTTATCCTGGGAAAATCCGGAGCTGACACCGAAAATCATCCGGGTGATAAAAGCACTCACAATTACTGGGTGTGCTGGATGTCAACCCAGAATTAAATCATTTTTAAAATGTCAATCATTTAAACAGACTTCAATCTTCAAACTTATTTCAGTGTGTTGTTTTGCTGGGAAGCATCATCTCAAGGAGAACAAATATCGGTATTTTCTCATCAACCAATTACAGGAATTTATGTATGCAATGAATGCAAAGGGGTAAGTGAAGCCACCAGGAAACCAGCATGGATGGGGCATTCCTTCCCCAGTTCACCCAGTGAAACACAGCAGTCAGCAAACACCAAACTCAGGGGAATTAACAGAAGCAAAGTTCCTCTGATGTTCACCATAACAAATAATAACAGCAGCTCAGTTACAGAGACCTATGAAGCTGTGTGCCTGTAAAAATAAACAAGAATTAAACAGGAATACCTTTGAGCAGACATATTCTTTTCACAGTTAAGTCCTTTTGTACTGGCTTGAAATTTGCAGCTATTACTTTTGCAAAGAGTGTGCAGAAAGATACCTCCCAGTAAGCTGAAGTTTTGTGTCTGTGTAAGTAAAGGGACAGCTTTTTTTTTCCTGGTAAATAAACAGTATGTGCATACACAACAAAATGGTCCAAAATGTTTTTTGGCTGTAGTGGTTTTTGCTGCTGAGGATTTTACCATGAAATGAGATGAATTATTGCCCACGGCCAGATGGATTTTACTTCCAGGGACTACAACTGATTCCCTAATAGAAACATTAGGAGATGACAAGCACTGAGAACACACTTGGTGTTTGAATTGCACACTGCCCGAATTATCAGTGATTATGTGTTTTTATAAGCGGTTATTTTGCATCGACTTGCTGCCTTACAGTTTGTGAAATGTGAGGGGGTCACAGGAACATCTCATTCACATTTCTTAGATGATCTGATCCTGAAAGCACTTGGGCTGTGATGCTGCACACCTCAGAACCCACCGGTGTCCTCGTGCCCTATGCTCGGAGCAGGCTAGGAGCTGGCTGGCCCCTGCCTGAGCGCAGTGTGGATGCTGGGACTGAAGGGGAGCCGAGGTGTTGATATCAGGACCTGCAGTGTACCTAACATGTTGCTCATCTGAGCCACGGAGCAGCGTGGCTGCCTTTCCAGCAGTATGCCTGGTCATCAGCTTCCCCAGGTTGGCCCTGCAGTGCTCGCCTGCTGAATGGAGCGCAGCACATGTAAGCGTGCAGTCCTCTGCCTTTCCTCTGCATCTCACAAAGTTCGTCTCTGAATGATCCACATGAGCCTGTGACACATCAGGAGCAACCTCGAGCTGTGGTGCTGTCTGTGGTTTTATGATGGAACACGATGCATGTGTGTACTAAAAGCAAAGACTGCTTTTTTTTTCCTCCTGCATTACTTGGAAAATACCTCTGATTCTCTCTCTTTCCCCACACTTCCCATTCTTCTGGGTACAGCAGAAGCACTGCAAGTGGGACCATCTCAGGGCTTTGGAAGTAAAAGGAGTCAACAGGTGGCAGTGTACATCAACGCAGGTACATTTGCTATTTTCTTTCCCATCCTACATTGCCAAATATCCATAGCCATATGGTCTGTCCTTTCCCAAGGAAGTGTGCTTGCAGCCAGGTGATCTATATGATCCCTTCCAACCCAAATCATTCCATGGTTGTAAGGAACAAATCCAACATGTACAGAGGTGGAGGGTTTGCATATGGGTTGTACAGTGCACACTGCACATTTCATTAGTTATCCTGCAAGAGTTACATATTTGTGCCTGACTGAATTTACCACATAAGGTAACTTCTACTGTATGATTTAAAGTTAGAAAAAAGAAACAAAAAGGTTAAGAATTGTTTCACTGCAATGGGTCATTTCTGTGTAGTTATCACTTCATCCCATAGACCATCAGGTTTATATCAAGCCAGTGGCCTTGGCTATACATCCACCACTCAAATATGGTCATGGGGCACAGGCACCTGTTATTTAGAGTTTCTGCTGCCTGTACAGCTGCTCATCAGGCAGTGGAATTGTCTGAGTGTGAAGCAGCAGGAAAATGAGAGGAGTGAATATAAAGAAAGATGAACTATTCGATCCTTAGCTAACTGGCTGTCCAAAAATAGAACCTGGAAAAAACTATTCAAGACTGTAATACAAATCCCAAGTTACCTGAAAAGAATGTGCAGTCTAGTGCAGTGTGCTTTCATTTTCCCATTTTGCTCCTTCAGCTTCCTTCTCATTTCTTGTGCTTCAGTCTGTGTCTGGGTATTGCAGGTATCTGCTTTGTCTGCAAAGAAATACCAGGAGGAATTCTACTTGGTGCACCCAGTACACGTTTAGGGTTTAATTAACAAAAGGAACAGGCTGCCCTGGGGAATTCTGAATTGAACCATACACAGTATAAGAGGGGAGGAGTTAGACACTCCAGCATTGCAAGTGTTAAGAGAAGATTCCCTAAGAAAGCTGAAGAAAGAGCAGGAGGGACTACAAAAGACTGGTTCCAAGTCCTCCACATCCTCCTGGCTCGCAGACTCATGCACATCATGAGTCTTCTTTTTTTTAATGCCCAGACAGTGCTAGTCCACAGAAAAGAGGAGATATGGAGCTCAGTTTTCATAAAATCATAGAATGACCCAGGTTGGAAGGGACCTCAAGGATCACCAAGCTCCAATCCCCTTGCCACAGGCAGGGTTGTCAATGTCCATATCTAATACTAGAGCAGGCTGCCTATGGACCCAACCAACCTGGCCTTGAACACCTCCAGGGATGGACGGGGCATCCACAACCTCTCTGGGCAGCCTGTTTCAGCACCTCACCACTCTATTGGTAAAGAACTTCCCCCTGATATCCAGCCTACATCTTCCCTCCTTCAACTTGAAACCGTTTCCCCTTGTCCTGCCATTATCTACCCTTGTAAAGAGTTGACTCCCCTCCCATCTGTAGGCTCCCTTTAGGTACTGGAAGGCTGCAATTAGGTCACCCCACAGCCTTCTCTTTTCCAGGCTGAACAAGCCCAGCTCCTTCAGCCTGTCTTTGTAGGGGAGGTTCTCCAGCTCTCTGATCACCTCTGTGGCCCTCTGAATCCTCTTCAACAGCTCCCTGTCTTTCTTTATTGGGGGCCTCAGACCTGGACGCAGTACTCCAGATGAGGCCTCATGAGGGACAATCACTTCCCTCTCCCTGCTGGCCATCCCTCTTCTGATGGAGCCCAGGATACCATTTGCTTTCTGAGCTGCAAGAGCACACTGCTGGCTCATGTTAAGTTTTTCATCCATCAGGACCCCCAGGTCCTTCTCTGTAGGGCTGCTCTCAAGGATTGCCACTCCTAGTCTGTATATATCCCTAGGATTCCCCCAGCCCAAGTGCAAAACCTTGCACTTTGTCGTGTTGAACCTCATTAGATTCATCCAGGCCCACCGTTCGAGGTTTTCATGCATCCCTGAAAAATACTACTGACTATGAGGGAATCGTAAGACCACTCCTTTCTGTGAGTGAGACCCCTTGCAATAGCCAGGCTCTGAGCCCTGTCAGGACTGGGCTTGATGAGCCAGAGGGGTTTAGGGATTTTTATGGGGCTTAGACATAAGCTGGGGAGCCCTATGGTTGAGTCACGTCAAGTACATGGGTATACGTGCACTGCAAGAAATAGGGCCACTGGCAGAAGTCAGGGCATGTGCTTTCTTTACATCCCTCTGAGGCTAAGGAGAAGCTGAAGGGAGGTTTTCAAGGATCTCAGGAGTAATGAGACATTGCACGTAAGCGCACAGAGTAGCAATCAGTTGCCCAAAGTCCTTGAGGAGCCCAGTTCTAAGAGCCAATCCATCTCCCCCTAATGTTGGCAGGACCTGCAAAGAGTCCTGCAGTGCTCCTGCTCAGGAGTCCAGGCTGGCATCCAGATCAGACAAAAGGCAATCAGAACTAGAAACATGTAAATCACAGAGCATGTCTGCCTTTGACTGGGCTCAGAAGAAGTGCAGGAATGGCAGAGGAGGTGTATGAGCAATTTCACATTAATTCACGTTTCCCTGGCAGAAGTAGGTAGTTTGAAAACAATTACAAACATTTAAACAAAATCCTAATTGCAGTTATAACAGTTATCTTTTAAAAACAACTTACTGAAAAAAATAAAAACCCTTAATTCACAATTTTGTTATCATAAAGATGTAGCTCTTGAGCTCCCAGAACATTAATGCATTTGAACTCATTTTTACAACTATAAACCTAAGCAATTCTGCTGCAATAAAGCCCACCTGCCTCTACTTATGCAGCACTTCACACAGCAGGGTCTGCACAATGAGCAACAGTCCCAGCAATGGCAAAGGAACCACAATACGATCCTAAGGGAGGTCTAGCTTCAAAGAAAGCAGTGTGCTATATATACATGCTCTTAATGAAAAGCTTGTAAATTGACAGTCATATGCAGCAGCTGAGATGGAGTGTATACACAGACCTGTGTAGCTTTGGGGGTCTCTGCAACTAGGGAAGCTCCTGCCAAATGAAGGCTGCTGGAATGCAGCCTCTGCCATACCACGTACTTATAAACTCTGTAACAGGTAGGTAGAGAATGCAAACATCATGGAGTGGTTCTGGCCAGATGCATCTTCACAAAAGCTGAGACTACAATTGTGGTATAAGAGCCACATTTAATGGTCTAATGCTCTGATCCCTTCTCCTTTAGACAAAAGATACAATCACTGCCACCCTTCAGCTGGCAGTCTCAAGTGTGCAAAGTGTGCAAACCCTCAAATTAAAAGTTAATTCCCCAAGGTTAAATTCTGAAATGTTGTGTGCTCCTCTAAGTTAAAAAAAAGCAAAATGAGGGAGACCCAAACATACGCAAAACAAACTAACATATTACCTATATGAAACTTCACAGATGTATTTTCAAACATTTCTAACATTCCTAGTCCTTTTCCATCAACTTTTTCATATTTTCTCCCCAACAATCAGACCACTAGTCATCGTCTCGCCTGTAACTATCCAAGAGGTTTTTTAGACCATTGTGGCTTCAGCCTTAAGTGCTATTTCTTTCTGAAATCTGGAGAAGACTTTATTCCTTACAGCCTTAAAAGAGTGGCACAGAAGAGAGAAATTAAATAAATGATCTAGATCTTTGCAAATATCCATAATGGCTATTTGCGGGAATGCCTCTGCACCCATCCATCACGCTGAAACACACACATACTCAGACCAGGTCTGCTTGAAGATGCTCCCTCAGCAGTTTGGGCTAGCACCATTAAATATGAGTTAAAACAGTAGCAACAGCCCTAGGCCAATTTATGATTTAATATAATCATTCTGGAGAAGTCGGCTCCAAAAATCTATTTTGTACAGCTTTCGGTCAGGTTTGTGGAAAACAAGTATTGCTGGGGCCTGTGGAAAATTGCAATTAAATTATTTGCAAGATCCTCTGCAACAGTATTCAACAGTATAGTGGAAGATTTATGACAACAGAGAGAGCCTACGTTCATTTTAGCAGATGATTTTCATGAAAAAGTAACATCATTAATAAACAGTTTAACTTACATTTCAGTGGAAATGCAAACATTTGACACCAGAGATGAATGCTGGCTTCTCTTTCATGTTTTCAGGTTATTCTGTAGGGAGGAACAGCTGTGCATGTTTCAACATGCTTCTTATGACTTATAATCTCCTGACTTTTAAGAGCTAGGTAGCGCATGGTGTTTCTGACAAGACTGGCTGAAAAAGAATTGTTTGTTGTTAGAGGAATTCAGTCAATTTGATTCTCTACCACTGAGGTCAACAGGATTATTCAAGTGAAGCACGGTCACCCAAAGGCTGGTGTACCTGCAGTCACCTACGTGTATGTTATATACAGGCCTGGTATGACGAATTGGCAAGAGCATCAAGTGCAAAGTTCAGGGCCAGATCCAGACTCCAACAAACAGCGAGATACGGGTTTAGACAACCCTTAATCCTCCAAGTTTGAATCTGGAACTGACCTTGCTTAGAATGCATTCAAACCCAGAGTTCAGGCTGTCCGTTCTGACACCGTTGTAACCTCACACACCGTTCTTCTGAAAACACTTCAGATTCTGCATCAAAGACATCCAAGTCCCTCACAACACTCCCCCAGGGAGAATTGTGACATTTCGGTCAAGATGTTACTGCATGTTGGAGAAGACATAAAAACCCAAGAAACCAAACTGCCGAACACCCAACGAATACTGAGTCTGCTTTGAACGTAAAACTTTGATCGTTTGCAGCGATAATTCCACCTGAAATTATCATTTTATTTTTATCAAAGAAACAAAAAGAACTTCAAAAACTCTACCTAGAGTCACTGGTTTCTGCCAAGCGGTTGTTCATGATGGCTAGAGCACCCACCCCTGCGGAGAACCCGTTCTGCCTCGTATTGATACAAACGTTCCTCGGGTAGCCGTTGGCTGTCTCATACAGCTGCTTTTGCAAAATAGCCAGAGAGACCTTGTTGGATGCTGTGAGCTCCCTCATGGAGATCATCTCTCCAGAGAGCCTCCTGCCATCTGTGTCACTGTCGTACTGCCCGTCAGCCTCCAGGGAGATTTTGTGCCGGCGCAGGCGGGCTCCTGGGGTGATGGCGTTGCGACGCCCAAGGCGGGTACTTGACTTATGGCACTTCGGGCAACATCTGCATCTGAATTTTTTCAACACCCAGTTCAAGAGTTGCTTGATTACAATTGAGATGACGTTAAAAAGAGAGTATATGCAACATACCCCCATTAATATAAAGATGAAGTTTCCGAATCTGTATAATCCCTGATTTTGGTACACAGCGTTTTGGCTGCTTACCAAATCTCCAAAGCCGATGGTGCTAAAGGTGACAAAACAATAGTACAAGGAGTCGACGTAGTTCCACCCTTCCACCAATGTGTACATCGCAGAAGCGCAGCACGAAAGCATGATGGCAAAAATTCCCAGAATGAGCAACACGTGATAAACAGATGGCTTCCAGCCGATGAGGCTGCCCACCCCCGACATAGCCGAACCTCTTCGGAAGTTGGGAGGTAGGAGACCACTTCTTCGCAGCTGTCTTTCGTGGCAAGCCTTCATGATGAATGCCAGGAGGGAGATAATGCGCTCCAGAAAGAGGTTGAAGAAGAGGATAGTCCCAGCACACCCAAAAAGACCGTAAACGATGAGGAATACTTTTCCAGCCACTGTTGCTGGCGTGGTCATTCCAAAACCTAAGGTGTGAAGAAAAAGGAGGAACATTACTGCCACAGTTTTTCATGCATAAGCTCAGGAAGCATGAAACTTATCCTGTCTCATTGGGCAAAAGAGAGTCCTATCTCTATGTCAGATAAAGTCAACACGAGATAAGTTTTGTAAAGAATGAAGGAGGCACTGGAAAGCTCAACAAGGTGATTACAGCTCACAAGAAAGCAAAAACTTCCAGCAGTTGTGAAAGACAATGAATTCATAGGGTGACACCACGGCCACTGCGAGAGTGCTGTTGGGGAGGAAAGCCTTTGTCAGCCTACAGCATGATGAGGTGCGATGAGACAAACAGGTCAGCTCCCTGCTTCCACTGTGTGAACCAGCACGACCAGCTGGGAAAGTCCTCTATTTATGAGCTGTAAATCAGCATAATGCTATTACCATCGAAGTCTGATTACATCCCCTGGCTGAGAAGATGGAAGTCTTCAGGTTACAAAAACAGAAGAAAAAAAACTCCCAAAAGATTGAACATTATTTTGAAAATAACACCACCGTAGCACTCTAACCAAATCCCAACTGAGTCCAGCCCACCTGATATAGTCACAGAGAAAAGGAAAAGCCTGCAGGTACTGCCCTTGCTACTGCTATTCTTCTCTGTACAAGTACTCAGTGATTCAGTCAAAAATCATTCTGATGGGGCTCAGGTGACCGATCATACTCCATGGATAAATAACCAGGGATAATTTAAATGAACGCACTGCCCAAAATGACAAACTGAAATCTCTTTACCTCATTATTCCATGAAATTGCTGAGCAAGTAATATACTTAGGGAAGTAAATATCAACAGCAGACCATGCCAGTGAAAGTTTGCTAAGAAAGCTGCATTTAACAGATAATGTGAACATAATGAAATCATTAAATCTAGTTTATCATTATGCACCTATATACAGAAAAAGAGAAATATTTTCTATGTATAGCAAGTTGAGATTGCTGCCTGAAATCCATTTAAATATTCATGAAAATGTGGAAGTGAAAAATTTGCAGAGTAGTACAAAAGAATAAAAAAATGAGACAGATGTAATTAGCTGTTGTTGCCTGGATCCACAGCTTCTCTGTTCTGTTGCGCTGAAGATCTACATTCCAAGCAGGCTTCCCAAAGCCTGCCTCACCATTCCCAGACTTAATAAGGGTGGATGAGGTTTTAGTCAGCTCCTCTTGTGTGGGGTGAAGCTGCTCTCTGGATGAGCCTCGCTGCTTGCAGGAGCTCTCTGATTTAGTGATAAATATCCACTAGTGGTCTCCAGAAGAAGTCAGGAAGTCTGTGTGGCTGCCAGCAAGGAATACACAGCCAGCTCATTAGGGAGACGGCATCTGTCAGCCCATGCCTCATCAGCAAAGTGGTTAAACATGAGCTTCACTGTAAGTGCCTGACTATCATGATGAAAATAAATGGGCTGCTACACATATGGCTAAAAACATTAATTAATTAAGAATTTAAAAAAAAAACAGTGTCAGTTTAGGTGGAATTATAAGTGCAATGAAGTTTTTTAGTGTTGTCTGGTGCTGTCAGTGGTACGGTGTATTTTTCATATGGTTGAAGTGAGATTTCTGAAGCATAATGTTACCAAAATTTTCTGTGTATCTATGCAAGGTGAAAAGTCACACCTCTGTAACAAGAGTGCTAAGGTGTACAGAAAACAAGCAAAGAGCATGCCCAGGTAATGCAGTACCACCAGGGGCTCCTTCAGCAGCCAGCAGCACACTCATGTCCCCTCCTATAGGGTCTATCCCTTTGGCACCACCCAGGTCACATAGTGTTACCCTTGCCCTGCTCTTCACCACACACTTGAGCTCAGCCCCTCCTCAAGGCCCAGTATCGTCTTGATACTCAGACAAAATAAATTCAGCCAGAATATCTATGCTTTGAATCTCGTATTCAAAGCACAATAGTGCTTCGATTTTTCCATGACAATGGCATATATGGCTATATATATGGCAATGATATATGTAAAGTCAATGCTGGGGTTGACTCTGTGTGTCTCAAGCAGTTACTCACCTTCTCTCATTCTAATTCTGCCACACTCCAACCTATGACTTTGGATGCACCGCCCATGGCAGCACTAAGTTCACCCTATCGCCAGACAAATAGAATTGGTGGAGATGAGTTGATAAAAGCTCTCAGATAATGCTTATGCAGCCTCTCGTGGGTAAGTAAACTAATGAGTCCCTTATTCTTACTTGCATATTAGGATTTTTAGGTACTATTCAGCCTGCAAGGGTTTTGATATATTTAAGCTGATGATTAAAGCAAGAAACAATGAAACATGATGAACTTGCAAAGAGGTATGTGCCTGTGACATGCTTCCTGTTGGTCTTGTTTTTGAGATTAAAGGGGTTGACAGTTTTCCAGTAAAGATATATTTACCCAGAAATGGAAGAAAGTTTTGGTCACCTGAAAACTGAACACAAGAATTGAGTAAGCAGAAAGCTTCCCATCCTCTGCCATAAGGCACTCCTGCACTATATGCAATGGAATGAAAAAAAAAACCCGAACCAACCCAAGCCCTAAAATTGTTGAATACAACTTTTAAAACAAATGATTTCTCTAAACAAGAAAATATCTATAACTGGAATGCTGTTACCAGGCAGAATTAATTTCTTGAGATATAAAGACCGAGCTCTACAAGGCTGGTCGCCAAGAATGTAGGTTACAGAAAGATAAACTAAAAGCAATCAGTTTTGTTTCATATCTGCTCCATACATACTTTATTTACTTCATGGCTTTCCCAGAGTCTTGATAAGTTGCTACTGCCCATCATGTACACTGCATAACATTCTGCATTTTAAAACTAAAATTCTGGATTAGGGATCTTGTGCTCCTTTCAACCACTTTTCACCTGCCAGCACTTCATCATTATTGCTTCTGACAGAACCGTACCTGTCTATTTCCCAGCTACCTCTCATTTATTCTGCAGCTCCTCAATACCTAATATCCAGGAACAGTTGCCCTGGATACAGGGTCACACTGCAGAGCAAAATCAAACTGCTGCAGACAGAGCTCTTCTGCCACATACACAGCTTCCACCCAAGGACTGGGACCACCTGAGTCAGCCTTTTCAGGCCATAAATGAATAAGTTATTTTTCCTTAACATTCTTGACAGCCAGCTTTATCAAAATACCCCCCTTCTGGGGATCAGTCCATTTTTTGAAAGCTTTACCTAATAGAGCACTCCAATAAACTAGATGAACATAGTGCTAAGCCAGGTGACCACTGCTTCTTGTTACACCTCTGCTGTTGAAATATCAGTCTGGTGCTTGTGACAATTGCTGTTCAGAAGAACCCACGCTGGCAGAATGATGGAGATGATGAATTGAACATCAAGGAGTTTCAAGAAGCTGTGAGAAATCATTAAAGGCTTCTGACGGTGCCACTTTTGCTCTGTTTATACATGGTTGTAACCAGGTTATTGGTTACGCAAAATGCTGCTCTGCACAGCAGTACTGAGTAACTGAATCAATCCTCCTCAGCGCTTCTCTGCATTCTATCCACCACCCACAAGGCCAAGGCCAGGTTTTCACTCCTTTTAAAAGCAAACTTGGTTCTATGAGAATCAGCAGATTTGCCAGCCTCTGTTGTAACCCAAGCTCTCTTCACGGAAAAGGAAATAAGATTAACAATATGGTTATTTAAAATATCTGCAAGTTTTCTGTTTTAATACAGTCAAAAGACAACCTCAAGTGTTACCACTTTGATAGCAGTCTAAGGCACTGGAGGTGGCCCTGAGAAAGGAGAGAAGAAATGTTTAGATGTTGTACTGAGGGACGTGGTTTAGTGGGGAAATGTTGGTGGTAGGTGGACGGTTGGACTGGATGATCTTGGAGGTCTTTTTCCAACCTTTATGATTCTATGATTCTTTGATCATAGCCTTGCTGCATGTGTGCATTTACCTTCTCCTGCACACTGCAGGGCGCCCAAGTGTGTTTTTCTCCACTGACATCTAGCTGAGCTTTCCAAGAAAGACTGTCAATTTCTAGTGAGTGCTCAGCACAGACATTTATCGGATCAAGTGGTATAACTTTTGTGCATCTGAATGATAAATGGCCCTGACAGAGATATGCTGGAATCTCAGCTTCACCACCAGCAGCAGTACTCTTGCTCTATTCATTTACTAGAAGTAGGTAAGCTTTTTTTCTGTGTTGGACTGCACGCTGCCATTTCTATGTGCATGATGAGAACAAAAGGCATATTAAAGATTAACCCCCCAAAACCCTGCTCATTTCTGTACTCAGGCAGCCCAATAAGTACAGAAGGAGGCTGGCCACCTGCTCTGGACAAGCTGCTTTGGTACAGACAAGGCTAGGAAGAAATACAAGTGTCTTAAACCAGTTTTATGGTCGTTGGCTGTGACTGGCTGCTCCTCTGTGTACACTGTATGAGCAATGGGTACCACTGAGCCCCCAGCATCGCCAGAAGAGCAGCAGCTCCAGCACCAAGGCTGCTACACAGCTCCCCTTCCTCCTGTCTGCATCTCCAAGCATGGGACACTCAAGATTGGTCACAGACTTAAGGGTGGAAATCTCTGGCAAGCTTACATTTGGGTTTGCTGGTGAATCCTATCATATTACTGCAGGGTTTCTAGTATGGGACAGTCTCTCCAAAATGAGACTATGAAAAACAAAGCTCAGGGAAGGACTGGTTCCTGAAAGCCAGAAGAAAACAAAACAAATTCAAACTACAAAGAAAGTAATGACTGACAAGCTGGCATTTTTTTTGCCGAGTCCACAGACTGAACAGAGATAGAGGCACTCTGCAGAACTAGAGTCCTTCTTAACTTCTCTGTTAACATAGAGGTCACACATAAACTCTCTTCCAATGCATCAGGTTTTACTGCTGTTAAAGCAGCACACTCCTTCCTTTTACTGCAGACTGCAGTGTCCTTGTGAATTGCCCTAATCCAGCCCAGAGCTGCTTCTCCTGGTTGCCTCCACACCTGATGATCAGAGTCCTCTCTGGTTTGTTTTCTTTCCCTTTCCTTCCAGCTGGGTGAAAAACACATTGCTATTGTATTTTCTGAAATTGTGGTGGTGTTAATAATGGAAAATTATAGCCCACACAGTCCTGAGTTGTTTGAATAAGTTATAGTACTGTGGAAAAAACACTTCCCTGCCCTAGAGGCTAATTGTTTTCATATCCTGCCTTAACAGCCATTGCAGCTGTATCAGAGCCTTAATCTCATTGCAGGTCCTGCGCAGAAACATCTGTCTCAGCTTGCTGTGCCACTGAACTTCAGCGAAAGCACAGAGATTTTGAGACACTATTAGAGGACACATCTCTGAATTTAGAGTAACCACTTAGAAAAATCTGCAAAGAAAAGAATGATAAACAAGACACACATTCAGCCTCGGTACCCATGGACATACATGATGACAGAGCTTGTGGACTCCAGGAGCTGCCACTTCTTTGCCTCCCCTGAGATTTGTCAAATGGCTGAAGCCATGCACTGCTGCCTCTGACCTTTCCACAGCCTTCATAGAGCTGATGATACAATTCCAGGTGAAGTTTCAAAAGTTGGCTTCTCTTGACATCATAATTCCTCACCCTTTAAAGCTGCTTCATCCCTTATTTTCCTGCTATGTTTTTGAGAACTGTGTATCTAAGCAACACTCTAAGAGGAAAAAGCTTACACTTTGTCATTTTAAATTGTTCCAAACACAAGCATTCACATCAGCTTTTGTTGTTTATTAAAACTCGCAGCTGCATTTCAGACACCTGTGTGGACCCAAGGTTGCAGAAAAAAAAATTATTTACAGCTGTAAGGAAAAAGAAAAAAATAATGGTATCCAGATTTTGTTACACTCCTGAGATAATATAGATATTATGAAAGAATACCTGCATGCCTACTCACAACACTGCTCCTATCAGGCTAAGAAACAGCGCTATCTGAACTTCACTTGTGATCCCGGGTGTGTGCCTTACTTCTCCTCACATGAAGTCTGAGACAACAAGGTGCTGCTCCTGGGCTTCCCAAGCCTCATAGCTGGGAAGGTTTGTCCAAAGGTTACATCACTGGCTTCTCTTTTGGCTGTACTAAAGCAGAAAGCTTGCAGATATTTTTAAAAAAAGGTATTTCTTGATAGCTGTCTTAGCTCTTCTGCTTTAAAAAGAGTATACCTATAATGATGTACCTGTAGGACAAGAACAACTTAAACCTTCTGGGCAAGATCTTTTACACTGTCTGTCCATTTCTCTCCCACAAGCTCTTAAGCCACCTTCAGCTTGGACAGCTCTTCTACTTCCTTCAAGAAGACACAAGACCTCATTTTAAGGAACTGCACTAAAAATACAGGGTAACGGCACTACCCAGACTCATCGGTTATTTCTCATTTCCTATTTCTGCATTTAACTCTTCCTTCCTTAGTAAGCATTTCCTCTGACTGCTGTTAAAGTTAATGACACTGAACGCCTTAGCCACTTCATCATTCACTTCTCATTTTATCCAGCATTTTTCTGGTCCTGCCAACTCTGTCAGTAACAGCTGCTGTAAAATGACAAACTATTTTACCCCACTTTTTTTTCTTTTACACTGCAGCCCTTTCCAGCCAAAAAGACTTTGAGTAGACTTGACTCTATATATACAGTGAGCACAAATGATACTGTAATTCTGTTTGTCCTCAGGAGATAAATGTATTGTCTGCACAATACTCAGCAAAGAAATGACAAAATATTTAATAACGAATAACCAAGAGGTTTTCACCCCCCTTTTTTTTTTTAATTGAAATTTACTAAACCATTGCTTTTTTCATCTATGAGCAAGGAGAATTTACTATGGATGTTTAAACAAGAGTAATAGCAGTGCCTCACCCAAGTAATCCCCTACATTAGCATCAAACCTTTCAATTTCTTATCTTATTCCATTCCAAAGCTTTAATTACTTGAGAAGGCTGCTAATGCCTTGCTTCATCTAATGTAATTACATTTAATTTTCTTTCTGCTTCTCTTTGTTCAACTCCAGAGGGACTGCATTTGAACCTTCCACCATCTACAGCTCGGTGCAGCACCCACTGCCATCAGCAGACCCACAGAGCTCAGGGAGATGTGTTACCCACAGCAGTGACACCTCCAAGGAAGTGCTGACAGCACCAGGTCTGCAGCTGCGTTACAAACCAATAAAAGGATTAACATGGGATTTCCTAAAGCCCTGTAGAATGGCCCGCTATTGACTTCAGCTGAAGCAGGCAATTGCAGAGACATAAAATTAAACATATCTGATTTGTGTGGATTGCTATGCAACTGCACCTTAGGTTAAAATTATTTTTATTTTATTTAAATGCTTCTATTCACAGAAGATTTTACTAGCACTATTACGATTTTCATATGCTCCAGTTCTCCAGCATGAACCTTGTTCTATGTCCTCACCTACCTCATCCCCAAATGCATTCAGATATGTGCTTGGTGCTGATACATGACAAAAACTATTTATTTTGATAAAGGTAAGCAAACTCCATAGTACCATGGATAGACGTTATGTTCCCAGTAAAAAAAAAAAAAAAAAAAAGCAAAAAAAAGCTGTCTTCGTAATAAAAAAAAATAGGGATGAAATGTTCCAAATGTTCTAAGTTGGTTTTCCATTGTTCTATCCATGCTGCTACTACAACAAGCTGTAAAATTCTCAGTGATTTCAATAGCTGCAAAGGTACATTAATGCTGCAGTCAGTAAAATAAAGATATCCATCGTATTTTCCAGCATAACAAGAGGAATGGACATTGACTGCTACATTTAGTTAACAATCAATAGAGCCATCCCATAACTCTTTTTCTGTTTTGTTCACAATGAAGAGCAACTGAAGTCTGCATAAAAGCAAGACAGAATGCTTGCAAAGATGGGCCAGCAGTAAATGTGAGAAAAAATGAAAGAGTTTGTATGTTCTTCAACAAATAGAAGACAACTTGAGAAGATAGAAAAATTTAGACTGCAAAAAGAAACAAGGGTCAATAGCAGCACTAACGCTGGGGTGATGAGAAAAAAGAAACTGTAAAGCTTTACTTTCAAGTTGTTTGATAGTTATTAATTTGAAAGATTGCAAAGATGCAAAACAAGTATTCAAAATCTAATCAAGCATCAGTAGTGGAGGCATGCTAATTGGGAAGGAGGGAGCAGAAGCTGGAGGAATTAAGAGTGCCTGAGTGATGGGAGAGTGTCAGATAAGCTGTAACACAAGGAAAGGGGCAAGATACCCAGGGAATGACATGGATGGCAGAGGCTGGAGGCTGGACAGGCTACCTGGGAAGACCAACTAATCAACCTAACTGCAACAACAAAAAACACAACAAAAAACACCCCCAAAATAAATTTAAGATGAAACCCTTCCTCAGGGACACCTCAAGTCACCCGCATAATTATGTGGATGCTCTCCAAGTACACCTTTCCATGGCCACTCTCAACTACAAAGCCGCAAACTGTAATTTAGATCACTTTCCTGCTTGGAACTTTCAACTCATATCCAGACATTCAGGAACTTCTCACCACTGGTAGATAAAGAAATTAATGCCCCCCTGGGGTGATTCCTTTGCTCTGACTACGGGCAAGAAAACAACTGAGAGAGATTTGCCAGAATAGTGATCAAACAGCCCACCTGCCTAAGGGATCCAATCTGGCCAGAGCAGACCAAATTGAAAGCACTCTTTTGCTGGTGCTGGATTGTATACAGGGTGGCAAAGACAAATGAGCAGACCTGCAGCTTAGTAATACTGCTTGTTCTTCCAACTACTTTCCTGCTTGCTTCTTTTGTTTGGATTTCAACGGGTTCAAACCTGGAAGCAACTGCCCCCTAATGTGAACCCTTTGCAAAAGCATCCCAGAATTGCAGAGTCCCAAGCAAATACAATGCCGATGCTGACTGGGAGCATGCTTTGGGCTGCCACCTTTGGGCTTGCACTGGGCATATAAATGATGAAACTGAATCTACAAATAGCCAGAACCTTCCCCAGCTACCACTTAAATACAGCACCAAAGATGGGACAAATCTATTTTCACCTTAACCCTTCAGACAAGCAAGGTTATTTGTGGAATTACTTGCCAAATTATCACGTGAAATGCTTTTGGGCAGGCTAACTCAATGGCTGCTGATAGCACAGTCCAATACCTGAACATGTTCTTGCAGGGCCACCCAACTCGTCTCTTTTGCATCTCGCTTCCATTGAACTGCCACCTTCAACACATCTGGACCTCCAGGTTTCTTCAGACAACTTCGGCATAGAGCCAAAGGAGCTTTAGAAGGGAGGGCTTATGCTGCCTAAGTTTCAGAGCACAGCCAGAGATGGGGATGCTGGGTCCCTACAGAGGGCCCAGAGAGAACAGTCTAACCCCACCGACACCCAGTGGCCTTTTCTTAACCACCTATAACCTAGACCTAAACACACTTATTCCAAAACAGTCCACCTGCAGTGAGGGTGCATTCTAAAAATCTTATGTTGAAAACTAATTTTTATGCACTGGATAACATCGTTTGACCTCTCCATTTTTGTATATATATTTTTTTTACACCTGGCATGGATTTTTCTAAAGTAATTACACCACTTGATTTTCCAGCAGATGTCAAAAAATGTGTACAAAAATGTGTACTTACACTTTAGAAACTTAACATTCTGACTGCATGAGGGGCCAATGTCTAAATATGTTCTAGTAGGCAAGTACCTAACTTTTATTCTAACATTTATGCCAAGAAAAAAGCTTGATAGAGATTAGATTTGTGGACTGAGTCAGAAATCCAGAGCTTCAGATGCTGCCCCATGTACTCTAAGCAGAATGTATACTTGCTAGTAGGGTGGCCATCCATTGGAAAACCCGTAAGTGACGAGGCTCTGCTTCACAACATTATACCACGGAGAAACCTTGTCTGAGTTACGCTCTGCTTTTAGTCTTTAAGAAAGTGCTGGGAACTATTTGTGATTTGCATCTGGGGAAGGAGAAAATAATTTGAAATTCTACAGCCAGCCAAACGAATGAATCAGGAATAAACCTCATCCAGGTGCTCCTTAAAGAAGTGAGAACAGCAATACTATAAATTGCATAAAAGAAAATACCTTTGGAAGCTCAAAGTAATGACTGAATTAATGGTGCAGACTGACAGCAAGCAATCAGAAACCAGCCTTAAGAATTTTCTTACTTAGTTCTGAAAATCTGACATATTTAATGAAAAATAGACTTGGAATTTCATTATTCAGCCACAAACAATGCAATAATAAACCACGAATGCCCAGAGTACAATCGAGAGGGTGTTTTGTGCACTATTCAGCAGTCGCTTTGTGGGCTATTCAGGAAAATGCTGAAAGATTAGACTTAACAATTCATTTTAACTCTGCTTCCCTAAAGACCTCACTGATGTGCTTCTTGTCCCGAGGGTTTGCCTATGCCTTGTGTTTGGTGTAATGATGCATGATGCAGAACCGCACCAAGAAAATATAGGAGCTGAAGCACCTAATGGAAGCAGCGCAGAGTAAACGTCCTGCTGCAGAAGGGTGGGGAATGAGCCCATGTACCCAGCCAGGTGGAGTCCAGGAGCTTCTCCCCAGCCCTGCCCCACACCTACAAGGGAGGTGGGAGACCCACCCTGTGCCTTCACTGTGTGAAGGGATGAGGGAGTGGAGTACCCATCCAGCCGCACGGGGCTTCAGCTCAGTGAAAATGGTGAGGGGAGGATGAGGACCTGAAGAGACTCAGTGAGCCTTCTTTTGTCTAAGCTGGAACCTTTCACGGGTAAGAGAGAGAGCAACCCGTGGGTGATGTCTCCTTGACAAGACAGTGTCTTTCTGTTGGTTAAGCTTTCTGGTGTGTTGCTAGGACAGGCATGTGTTCAGCTGAAGTAATAAAGCTGCTTTGACACATGTATCTGATACGGCAGTTGGGGAAGCAGGCTGTTTTGACTCTAAATGTCTGATAGCTCTAGGTGAAGTTAGGTAAAGATAGCTTTCTTCTTGTCAATGAATCATGACATGAACACAAGTGAATTTGCTCTGAACAACTATAATACTAAATATAATAACAGTTGACAGTGGAATCAAAGGCAGAGCAGATCGGTGGGCACCTAAACGAGCTGGCTGTGAGAGCCCAGCAGGTCTGTATGAAGGCTCTAGACCTGCTCCCCTGGAGTACATGTTGATGAGGTGCCCCAGGTTGCACTGCAGGAGCCTGAGAAACATATTCCTCTGTTTACACCTGCCAAGAGTGCTGAAAAGCCCCGCCAAGTCCTTCATTCTGCCCAAAGGTGCAGTGACTGCAGACAGCGGGACGAAGTGGAGGTACAAACGTTCGCAAATGAGTAAGAAACATCTTCAGGGCCATTCTGAAGAGAGGGCACGGGCTGCAAAGAGGGGAATGTGTATGTACACACCTCTGTCTGCTATTGCAGGTGTATAGACAGAGCACTTTGCTGGTTCGTCAGTGCACCGACTCAGTTTTCCATCCGTTCAGCTCAGCAGTAGTGATATTTTCACAACTGTGTGTTCCTGAAATGCAGGCCTAACAAAGTTAGATTAAAATGGTGTTTTAATGCCTGTTTTACCGAATGGACTCAAAGAAGGAAAGTTAACGGGATTATTCAGCGCAAAAATTAATGATGCTTAATAGCACTGCTGCAGTCATCGGCACGGCTGTGTTACAGAGCTCAGTCACTACTGATGAAACGTTTTCTGAACCAAACGAGTGTAAGCACAACGGGGAGCTGCGTGCTTCCTTCTTTTTAATAAAGCAAAGCACGACATGTACGCTCTGCGGCCCCAGGGCAATTTGCTCGTTACGGAACTTACAAAGTGGCGGAGTGAGGAAATGAGCCCGCTGTGTCTGCAGGGACACGGTTCCTAAAGCAACACCGTGAGCTACGGACAGCCCAAATTTACTTGGGGCACATCTCTCACACCGCAGCTTTCACTGGGGCAACGCTGGAGTAAAATCAAAATCCTCTCCCCCAAACCATTTGCCCATCCAGCACCGCTCTTCCCAACCACCGAGCCGCCGCCGATAACCGCAGCCAGCTGCGGCCAGCGGCGCTCAGGGGACGCGTCGCTGCGCTACCGGGCGGCCGGCTTTGCACATCTCACGTCTTCGTTCACAGACGCGCCTCAACTTTGCCAGCCCTTACAGACGAAAAGCGCGGCACTGCGCCCAGCGGCGGCCCCCAGCGCTCTGAGCGGCCGTCCCGGCGCTGTCCCGCGGGACCCTCCCGGGAGCCCGGCTGCCCCGAGCGGGACCCGGGCGACGCTCACCTACCTATGGTGGAGACGACGGTGCCCACGAAGTAGAAGGCTCCGGGGAAGTCCCAGCGGGGCCGCAGGGCGTCGACGCGGATGCCCGCGGCCATGGCCGCCTCGTAGCTCCGCAGGAAGGCGCGCAGCTCGGGCAGGCTGATGTTGAAGATGCGGCTGAAGTTGTGCAGGGTCCGGTTCCAGCGCAGCTGCGCCGCCGCCTCCGACGGGCTCTCGAGGGCCGAGAAGACGGTGGCGCCGGCGCTCAGGTACGCCGCGATGAGAGCGGCCAGCAGCAGGAACCGCCCGTTGTCCTCGTTGAGGGGCGCCGGGCGCCGGCGGCGGCGAGGACCCGCCGCC
>JAOWBP010001760.1:7219362-7263634 GCA_028571105.1 Tragopan temminckii | reverse complement strand
CCCGCCCCGAGCGCCGCGGCGCGTCGGAGGGCTCGCGGCGGCGAGGGGCGCGCGGCCCCGCGGGCGGCTTCGCTCGTGCCGCTGCCCCGTGCCAAAAGAGGCGGCTTCGGGGCAGCCGCTCTGCGCAGGGAGCGAATGAATCGGAGGCGTTTCGAGGTGCCGCTCCGATTCCAGTTTCTGGGCTGCGCAAAGTTAGACCCAGCGCCGCGACCGGTCGCGTTGCCGGAGCCGAACTCTAGCTTAGTTGCAGCCTGCGGCTCTAAGGTCGCCTTTCACGAAGCCGTTTTTGCAGGACGCGCACTGCAGCCTCCGCTGTCCATTGGACTGCAAGAACCGCAGCCCCTTCCCGAGAGACTATTCAACGGTAGTTGGATTTCCTCGTTTGTAACTCAAGCCAGTAAAGTGTTGTAAAGAGGATGGGAGTGGTGGCAGCCCTGCCAGCGGGGGCTTGAGAGTGCAAACGGACCCTGAGCGCTACATCGCCGTGTTTCCCAAACAGCTCCAGGGACGGGTCCTCCACCGCCTCCCCGGGCAGCCTGTTCCAAACAGAACAGCTTAGTTTACGGTGTACTTGACTGTCGTGTTCCGGTAGCCACTGATGGGTTTAATCGTAACTTCTTTGCCATTCTTGCTTCCGTGTTAAAGCATTTTGTTTGTAGCGATGGAAGGAGTGTGTCCAAGCAGAAGTACTGGAGAAGATTTTCAGCCTCAAAAGGACTAACATCATGTGCAGCCCTTAATAAAATGGGGCCGCTGTTTCAAAGTATCAGTGGTGTACCATTAAAAATGCTAAAACCAAATAAAAATAAAACAAGCCAGTAACTCAGTAGCTGTGCAAGTCATTGCAGATCTCAAGGACAAAAGAAGCGAGAAGAAGTGAGAAAGTGTAACAGATCTAATCAAGACCCCATCAAAACAAGTGTGATGCAATAGGTCAGATACGGACCATACATCTCCTTTCGGGTGATGTGCTGCCTATGGAAGGATGCCACAGGTGGGACGCTGATTGGAATTGCATAATAGATAGGAAATGCACTTGTAAATTTCCATTCAAGAAATGGAAGGAGTTTAGAGAGAAGAAAGAAGTTTCTTACGAGAGAAATAAGCTTAAGCAATAAAGAACATGGCTTGGCTATTCCAGCACCGAAAAGACGATATTCTGAGTGTCATTGAATCGCAGCCTGTAAGAATTAGAGCTTTGTCAGATTTTCAAAATGTTTTGACAACTTATTTCTCTTAAGGTTTTTAACGGTTGAGATTTGTCACTGTTTTGCAAAAATGCTTTTTTTTTTTTTTTTTTTTTTTTTTTTTTTTTGCTATGGGGGGATAAAAAAAGAAATGTCCATATAAATATTTTTTTTATTAAAGTTCTTCATGAAATGCACGGTCCTTTTGTAAGCAGCTAACTGCTGGACAAACTCAGAGTTCTGGATGCAAGTCCTCACATCACTTTGGCTTAAAGAAAGGTCCCAGTTCCTGTTGATTTGATACAGGTACCAGAGTTTGTTTGAGGAAATGTCTTGAAGCTGGTGCTGAATCTCTAATTAGGGAGAACTCCTAAAGGCAATCGTTTGTTTAAATGAATTGCTTAATTAATTGAATAAAATAACCAGACGTGGCAAAAAAATAAAAAATAAAAAAAAAATAAAAATCACTGTTTAAAACTGTTTGCCTAGCAATTTTTTAAATGCTGATGGTCAGCCATAAATCTGGTTTCATGTTAAAACTGGGTCACTGCGCTGTGGGTTCACTGGGACCCAGCTTCCTCTGCACGATATCAGCCATTTTGTTTGCCAGAGGGACAGTGTTCATGAAGGCTCTCATTTTAATAATCCAGCTGTGATGTTTACGTTATTAGCTTAGTTGTTTAGAGCGGAGCTCGTGCAAAGAAATGAGATACATTCATTAAATGTTTAATTAAACCATTGTCTGGAAACAGGTTGTAACACTGAATATCCTGTCCCACTAGTAGAGAATACCATTTATTATGGTATTTTAAAATAGCCCAGCCACTGTTGATCCTTTCAAGGGAACGGTTCTCCTCTTGTGTGGGCGAAGTCATTAGATTCCCATCCATGCTTTGGCTGTATGACTTACACCCACGTTAGCAAGTCCACTGCTTTTGACCTCAGTGGTGCTAAGACCTCCACAGATGGATGGATGCTTGGTTTCCAACTTCACCCCTATATGTCCCCACTGACGTTGTGACAAATATGTGCTGAGAAGAAAAAGAAGCAAGTGGGTAATTTAGAAGATTTTAACCATTATATTGACATGGAATAGTCTCAAGTAATTACTTGGAGATGTCTCCGGCTTCATGAAAATAAATGTGCACTACAGTTTCTGACCTAAAGTGTATTGAAGCAGTCAGACAGATTTTCTAAACTGATGGTGACCAAAGACAAATTATGCATCTGTAAATGTTACTGTAGCTGTGAATACTGCGCAGATACTTTTCCTTTACTCTTTATACAGCCCAGTATTCTTTAGTTTTTGATTTGTAACACATGTCAATGAAATCACTTTTCAGTTTTTGGTTAACTGGATGCTTACCAAAGTACATGAAATATGATGGCACTCTTCTTCACTTTTCCTTCCTGATACTTAGAACAAGAACAGATTGAGATAATGAAAGACATACAAAATGCAAAGGCAAAAGACTGTTACATAGAACCTTAGACATTCCTAACTCCAGTTCTTCCTCAGGACGTGTTTTGATGGCTTTTGAAACAAAACACCAGAGCAGTAACCTGAACAGCCATATATACTCTCTTGTCTCTTAACTGTATTGGGGTGAACTTCTGGGGAGAGGAGAAAGAAAAGAGAAAACAGGCAGGCTGATAGCTTGTCTTGAAGATACATGTTAGCTATTGCAGCCTGTGGAGTTAAAACCAACTCATTTTATGGGCTAGCTATAACATACAGTCTGTCTTGAGACTTGAGGCTGAAACATTTATCAGATGATTCTGTGCTGTGTAAAACCTTGTTATCCCATCTGGAGCACTATTGTCAGAGCAGAGCTGAAGAAATTGATAAGATAAACTCAAGAATCCCTTGAGAACCCTTTCCTTTATTCCCAAACTCAAAATCAAGTCACGGCAAGAAATAGGAGTCAACTACATGTGAGTTTTGGCTTGCTAGCCAATTTCAAAAGGTGTCATCCTATCTGCTGCTATGAGCATCCTGAGAATGCTGATGTACTCTTACTTGCCAACAAAGCCAATGGAAGCTGAAGGCACCCAGCATCTTGTGCGGTTTGTTTTGCATTCAAATGAGTTATTTTCATCTCAGTCTTTGGCAGCACGAAACCTCACATTTTGTGGCCAAACCTTCCACTCTGGTGGGTAATCTTCCTATTTGTTTTGCTAATTAGTTTTCTATTATTGCTTTGCGTAGGGAAGTCTGTTAGTGTCTAGGCATTCAAAGGATTTTTAATGCATTTAACAATGGAAATACAGCATTCTAAAACTCCGTGAGAAACAACTATGATATCTCTTAAAGCTTATGAAGGATAATTTCTGAATACACGACCTGCTGTAGAATTCATGTAGAATAATAGATAAACAGTCACTTCCTTGACTTTTTTTTTTTTTTTTTTTGAGCTCATCTTGTTCAATGCAACCCAGGCCAAGCTTTTCAGAACAGATTGACATCCTTCAGCTCTCCAAGCTAAGGGTAGAATTTCTGAAAGGACTGAATGGCCAATTAGGCAGTGAAAGTGTGATGCAGCCTACCATTCCTCTTGACAATAATTTTGAGGAAAAAAGAGAAGCTCTTTGGAAAAAAACTCCCTCTCTATCATGATGAAAAAGGTAAGAGTTACTGCATGCAAACTTCTTTTGAACACGTGGTCCCCACAGTCAGTCACAGCATCTCAGAATATCCCAGGTTGGAAAGGACCCGCAAAGATCACTGACCCCAAACCCTGTGGTTGAGAGTGATGTCCAAACACTCCTTAAGCTCCAGCACTGGGGCTGTGCCCACAGCCATCTGGGGCAGAGCCTTTCCCTCACCTCCCCACTCTCCCCTGACACAACTCCATGTCGTTCCCTCGAGCCCTGTCGCTGTCACACAGATCAGAGCTCAGTGCTGCCCTCCGCTCCCTGTGAGGAGCTGCAGCCACCATGAGGCCTCCCCTCAGCTCCTCTGCTCTGCGCTGAGCAAACCCAGGGGCTTCAGCTGCTCCCCCAGACTGTATGTGTATCCAGGGCTGCCCCATCCCAGGTGCAGAACCAGTACTGCTCTTGTTAAACTTCATGCAGTTGGTGACTGTCCAGCCTACTGATTTGCCAAGATCTCTCTGCAAGACCTCTCTACCCTCAAAGGAGTCAATACCTCCAGATTATTTATAAACAGAGAAAACTGGCAATAAAGTGGAGTGCCAAGGAACCCTACTAGTGATGGGTGACCAGCCTGAAATAACTGCATTTACTATAACTTTTTGAGCTGACTGAATCTATCTGCCAATTGTTCATCCACTGCATTGTACCTTTGTCTATTGAACATTTTGTTCAGAAGGATATTGAGAGAAACAAAATAAAAAGCTGTGCTGAAATGCAAAAAGATTACAACAGCTGGCTTCCCAGTCTTCCCAGACTTGAATCAAAGCAGCTTGAGGTTCCTACTACCACAGAGGGGAGGGGTGGATGGAAAGATGCTTGGACAGATGGGTGCAGATTTGTTACCAATATTTTTCAAGTGTCTACAGAATGGGATCAATGCAGCTCTTGTGAAACCTGCAGCCTCCAAATCCACACTTGCCTGTGAACTGCAGGGAGCTTGCCAGGAAAGGAAGTAATTTTAGAGTGTGATTTGGAAAATGATTCAGTTAAAAAATTGCTATTTTTGAAGGGCTACTTTCCACTGGGATTCAGTCCACAGTTCTTTCACAGAAGCACATGTCTTACTGCAGCAAAGCATGGTGGAGGGGGAGAAAGAGGGTCTGCCTGGAGCTGGCAAATCCACACCACCACTGGGAGAACAATCCATGGAAATACTTCCTCCTCACACTTCAATCTCACCCTGTGAGTGAGATAGAAGGTGAGTGCTTTAACCATGGATTGCTAGTTAGAGATGGTGAAGGTAACTCTGTGCATGCTGTGTGGGAGATACACTGTCCCCAGAGGAGTGAAGCCCTGTGCATCTGGAAATGGAGCTTCTAGATGGACTACATTTTGAGGCACAAAAGCCTACCTCTTACTGTTGTCATAAAAGCCAATGACAGACTGAGGTATTTATCAAGTCATGAAATGGCAAGCAAACACCTTTTTCATGCCATCTGAGGATTCACTGTATGTATTATACAGCTCCTGTGTCTGGCTCCCTCCCCAGTTGCTCCAGCCGGTAGCACTGACATACAATCTGCTGAGCTGATGCTCAGAGCATTAGGCTGAGCCTTTACTGAAGTGCAGAATAGAACTAGGCAAGAAAACATTGGTAACACCTCTGGCTTGCTGGATTTGCTTGCTAGGATGAGAAGATGCAGGTAGAGTTCTGATGGTGTAAATAGAGAGGGGTTGCAGGTAGAGATCTGATGATTTGATGGTCATCTGTGCTGATAGCTCCTGTTGGTTAACAACAAACAGGTTAAAATGTCACCTTCACACTGGATTTCTATCTTGTGTCTCATGCTGGGTGATAGCCTTTTGAGTTCATTCATCCTGCTGAGCTTTAATATGCCAGTGCCTCTTGTGGCTAAGCAACTTCATACAATTACATTTGTTATTTAGGATGCATGGAGTTGAAGCATATGGTACAAAACATGGCTGTGCTGTAGTTCACATGCAGGTATCAGGGCTGCATGACACTGATGGCTTTAGGAGGCATTAGCATTTACCACAATTGTGTCTGAATCCCAGATGTGATGAGTAGTTGAGTTTTGCAGACTGTGGACCCAGCCCAACTGAGATTTGCCTGTATGTCCATGTATACACAACACATGGGAGCAGTTTTGCTTGAAATAAAAGGAAAAGCAGAGCCTACACTTGGTTGATCATCAGTTTGTTCTCTGTTATAGCTGTGTTGAAAATGTGAGATCCTCAGATGAAAGGTCACAGGGAGTACCACTGTGTACAACTTGTCAGTGAGGCATTGCAGGTTTATCTCACTCCCTGGAGTGACCGACTTTTAAGAAGATGCTGTTTTCATCCCTGTCACTCTCACTTTTCTCTAACATTGATAGGAAGTGGAAGTTTGGTTTTTTTCCTGAGAGGTTTCCCAGCTCCTGTTCACCTTTTGGTATGCAGCAGATGAGTAGCCCAGCCTCAGGCTGTGTGAGAAAGCTTTGATATCCAGCAGCCAGGTCTCTGAGGCAGCAAATAGGGGTCAGCCACTCATCTGCTCACCTGTAGCACAGAGATTGTTGACTCTTGCACTGACCTTGCCAAGCCTTGCACAGACACTGTCTGGTGAAACCATGATTCACTGCGAGAGG
The DNA here is from genome assembly GCA_028571105.1 of Tragopan temminckii. Classification (NCBI taxonomy): domain Eukaryota; kingdom Metazoa; phylum Chordata; class Aves; order Galliformes; family Phasianidae; genus Tragopan; species Tragopan temminckii. The sequence continues at coordinate 7,257,201 of JAOWBP010001760.1, read as the reverse complement.
GCAAAAAATGATGTGAAAAGGGGGCATATTCTTTTGTGTTTGGTTATTATTTCTTTTTCTGGAATGTGTTTGTCTGAAGAGATATTATGGTATGTTTGCTGGGGAGGAGGAATTTATGAGGAAAGCAATATATCATTTCTTGAACAAATACTAGCTCTCAAGAAGCAGAAGGTAAAGAAAGAATGTGATAGTCAATAGGCTGCCCTTTTACACTTGTCCATTCCTGCTTCAGAACTTGGTGAGCAAACTGAGGAATGTATTGAAAGAAATCCAGTTTGTCATGTAGAGTGTTTTTCTTCCACTAAGAAATGCTTTGTACTTGTAACACAAGAGAACTACTGAGCCACTGAGCAAGCAAAAATACCTCAGGGAAAACAGATAAAACCGCATCCAGGATCACATTCAGTCTTATCTGTGGGGGTCTTCCTTAACTTGGAAGTAGACTTCAGCCTTTCCAGATTTCCTATGTTTAGAGCTGGCTACTGCCAGTGTTCACCTGGGTATTACTGGAAAATTCAGTGAAGCTCTTTGGTAGCATTTTGCAGTTATTTTGCAAATGAGCAGTCATAGCAGTGGAAGGGGTAAATCATACAGCTTCTTATATAAGACAAGCCATTGTCTTAGAGTACTGGAGTATGATTTAGCCTACAACAAGCACTTATCTTGGGAAAATGCATTAGTGCTCCTCTCCCCAAAAAAGAACAAAAACAACAAAACAATGTGCAGTGGAGAACATGCAGTATTGAAATACAGCTGTGTTATTTGCTTCAGGTATTAAAGACCTTAGAAAAGGAATGAGGTGAAGTTAAAAGAATAATGAGACAAAAGGCGCCTAACACTGGTCACTTCAAGTTTGGACTCAAAAACGGTAACACTGGTGGTGCAGCATGCCCATGGTCACCTCTGGAGACAGAGAGAGAGGATAGAAACGAAAATGTGCTTTGTTAAAGAAGTTTTGAAGATTCTGACAGCCTTTCAGTCATCTTTTTTCTTTTAGTGATAGTTTTTCTTCTAGATGCACGATCTCTATGCTGGCCTTTATGGTTGGTTAACTTCTAGTTAAATTAGCACAGTCTAATGCAGAAGCTGGAAAACCTGCTTGACAAACTAGACTTTTCTAAATCAGATGTTCAGTGCATTAATACAGAGCATTTTGGAGATATGAGAGCCGTTCCCCATGGAAGAAAGCTGCTTCTGAGCAGCGAAGCATTGAACCTCTCTGCCAGGCAGGGTCTGCTGGCTTCCCTTGAACTCCCATCTGCAGGTTCCTGTTTTGAGGTGCCCCAATGTCATTAGAATTCAGCCACTCAGCCTCTATAGGCACAATACCATCATACTTGGTCTAGTGGTCACCTCCTTTTTTCCACCCCTCCAACTCTGTGCTGGTATATCACGTCATCTGGCTCCAGTTATTTTTCTTTCTCTTGCCTTATTTTCTCTCCAAGACTTTCTCCTGTTTCTTCCTTAGGTCAAGAAATATTCCAGAATAGAGTTTATTTTATTTTAATGCATTATGGTGGCTGCATTGGAAATTGCAATGACAATCATGTCTGGGATTATGGAAAGATTCCCACCACCCGGGAGGGACATGAAGAGTGTCCTATTGCCCAGAGAACCACTGTGCTGGGGAGACTCTGACATGCTGTTCATGATTCTAGGGTAGAAAACCGTGTTATGAAAAAGATGTGTGCTGTAGCAAGCAGGATTCATTCCTGCCAGTGTGGCTTATTATATTCCAATGAAATGAAATGTATTCCTCCTCTCTTGAGCAGACTATGTTGATTTAATTTGTGTTTTATGATCAAGATCCTAAATTTTATATCTTGCAAATTTTTTAAGTAGCAAGCAGGGATTTAGCTGCATGAAAACCATTAATGTAAATACAGCTAACTCCCCATGCTCTTCTTTAAAGACTATTTTATACACAACAACATGGAATTTCTTTTCCCTAACACCTTCAGGAAAGCTGATCTGAAGGCAAGTGCACATTTAATTATTGCTCTTAAAGAAATAAGCATTTTTAGTAGTCTGATTTTTTCCTGCTGACAAATGACAGGCAATATATAATGCAGAAATCAAATAGCTGCTTTGTTCTGGGTTGGCTTGAGAAAAGTAATAGAATAGTTTCATCTAGGAAATCACAGATTATTATTTTTTTGTGTTCTGTCTTTATTTTGTTTGTTTGCTTGTTTGTTTGTTTTTGGTTTAGAGACGTCATATGCAGTAAGTCAGGGACATACATCATGTCCAGTTATTAGAAGAGGAGGACTTTTCTAGCTGAAATTTTCTTAGCTTGGTTCCTTCTTCATGTACAAATAAAAATGATCCAATCACATTTGAGAATGCAAATACCAAAAAAAAAAAAAAAAAAAAAAAAAAAAAAAGACATTTTCCCAGCAAAAGATGTTAATTTAACGTCACCTTAATGGCAGTGTGTGGAAATTTGTGTTATGGGCTTTGGCTGAGCAAACCAAGTCTATAAATAGAGGGGCAGAAAAATGGAAATGACCAAGGAGACAAGCATCTGAATTTTACCAGTTGAGTATTGAACAATTAGGAGCTGCCAGTGTGGATGCCTGGGTCTCACACACTGACTGTTTATAGCTGGTCTAGATAGTTCAGTTGGAAAGGATGCTCTGATTCTTCTAGTCCAGGTGCATCTCAGGAATTTGTTATTTGACAGCTATGGAAATTATGAATCCCAGGATTCCCTGATCCTGGTGCTACTTCTAAGCTACATCATATGGAAGTAGATGAGGCTGAATTCTTGATGCCTGATTTCAATATGTGAGTCAGAGGAACAGAGCTCAAAGAATGAAAAGCTGAAAATATAAGATAATGTTGACCCAAGAGCAAATGAGAGGTATATTTCCCACAGATACACTAAGAATGGATATTTGAAAAAATTCCTAATTATTAAAGCAATCAACTTTTTGAATATTCTTCCAGTAGGAAGAATGAAAGCAAAAACTTGGACTACCTGTAAGGTAGGCTCTGAAATGCATCATACAAAGTGATAGCAGAAAACTGATTTTAATAAGATGGTTCCAAGCATTATCATGTGTTTCAAGGTGGCTAAAACACAGACCTCAGTCATCCTAAACAATACTGAAACAGGTATCCCATTATCAGTTCTGAAAATAAAAGTGGAAATTTTCTCACCCAGGATGAATTCACCGCATGTTCATTAGCTCCTATTCTATTTTACAATTCTATGCTTAGCAGGATATCTCAATGCTCTTTCATGGCTGCGTGGCCAGAAATATACTACATATCAAAAACAGTTTGCTGTCCAAGACTGACTACTTAACTTATTCTTACATCATCATTAAATGACAGAACGTTGTGTCCTCTAAACTGTTGCTAAAAGAATTTTAGAAAGCAAATCTCAGAAATAGGAAAATGATTCAAAAAGCATGTTTCCTGCCAATCAGCTAGGTGACAAGCCTAAATGGATAAGCACTTGCAACCACGGTCTCATGTAGGAAAGTGTTCTTCCAAAAATGGCATACACTGTGGAATACATTTTCTAATCCTAGCTACTATACCCTGATTTGCAGGAAAGCCACCTCTTGCACTTCCTCCTATATTTTAATCCTAACAGGATCACAAAAATTTGGTGGCAAAGCCTGTGCCATAGGCCAGATCTTTTCTGACACAGTGTAATTGCCTGAAATCACTGACACTCTGCGGAAAGACTGGCCAGATTTCTGCAAGTGTACTCCATATTTACTGCAATAAATGTTCATTTTTGAAAGTCAGCTGTTGTAGATTGGCTGGAGAATGGATTTAGGGAGAGAGGCTCAGCACAATTTTGTTAGAAGAGTGGAAAACCAAAGCAAAAAAGAAATATGTCTGTTCTATTTTACAAACGCAAAGGTCCCTCAAGGTCTCTGCTATTCAGAACCCAGCAGGAATTTTCCAGCTGAGGAGAAAAAAAAGAAATGTTTACTAAAAGACATATTGTGAGCATCAAGCTGTCTGTTCTTTAATTGATCTTTTACACTGAGCACATTCAAAAGATCTATACTCATGGTTAGGCTGTTATTTGGAAAGCCGACATAATAAATTCTACTGAGAAATGCTTTGTATTAAACCTGCAACCCGGGGATCTTTTAAAAAACAGCAATCATCTTGAATGTTCATTTCAAGACAGACGGTTCTTTGTACATCTAAAGAAATGACTTGTGCTTCAGACCCACTGGGTTTTTCTCCTGCTTGATTAAGAAGTGAAAGAAATAACACAAAGGGGAATAATGGATATTAGAGAGATTTTTGTTAAGTGCCATGCTTTTGCAGTGGAGGATGCTCCAGTCAAAATTCTAAACATCAACTCATCCTAAATTTTTGCAGTCTTGATTCTATTCCTACTCACACCAGGGGTGCTACACATCTGGAATAACCTCAAAACTTCACCTAAATATTTTCAGCTGGAGTAATGATCTGCCTTTCTAAAACAGCCTAGATCTGACACCTTTAAACTTGGAAGTTTGAAACTAAGTGCAGATGTTCTCAGGAAGGCAAGTTGTTAAGTTCAGTCCATGCGGCTGGACCTACCTCAATGAAACACCCTCTGAGAAGTCCAGAAATGCAGAAATAATGGTCAAATGCACTATCAGTTTGCTGAACAATTATATTGCCATTTTTAGGACAGGCACTTTTGTACTTAGTCATATCGACCTTTAGTTTCGCTGCCAAGTGTTCCTTTTTGTGCTCTTTTCTCATCCTCTTCAGTCAATATCATCTTGATGAGATGACTAGTAATTAAATGATTAAGTTCTGCTTGGAAAAAGTTTGATGCTTTTCGAATTTGCTGAAACTTTTTGACTGCTACTGCTAGAATATGAAGTCACAGAAAACGGATTTAATGTTTGCTGGTATGCTGCCTATCTGGCAATGTGAACCTGGGTCCAGATCTCCTCGGTTCCTGTTAGTAGTCATCCACAAACTTGTTTCCCTCAATGGAGGAGCAAAGCTATGCTTTGCTAAAAAAGCTGAGATGAACAGCTCTGTAGTGCTTCAGTCCCTCTTCCATCTGTTCCACCACTTCTCTGAGACTTGAATCCTCTGTGGTATGAGCAGAAGGGTAATAGCTGTAACCCATCTCTCTGATATTAAATTCCCTGGTACTAGTGGATTATGGCCTTCAGAACTGTCAATATTATTAAGAACAATAGTGTTATAATGGAAACTCAGTCAATAATCAACTTTTACATTAATTGTTAAAGAATTTTTCTCTTAGCATCCCAAAAGGAAGCAAATATCCTGGATCCATGAAAACATCTCAGACATAAAACTCACCAATCATTATGATTGACAGTTGTTGTTTCCCCTTCACTCTCAAAGGAAACCAAGGAATTAGAAAAAACATCGGTAGAAGAGAAAGGGGGTACATGGTGCCATAGGTCCTTCATAACAAATGTTGCCTGCTTGCATCAACAGAAAGCACTAGCAGTTCAGCTGTTTCTCAGAGGGGAACAGATTGTTTTCACTGCAGAGTTGATGTAACTTTTGGGGACCATCCAGCTTTGAGCTGCACTTCTGTTTCCCAGTGCCTCGGCCAAGCACACATGCCCTGCTGGACTAGATGGTCCATCTGTGTGCCATTCACAGCACGATGCGTGGGCGCACATATTGAGCCCAAGCAGTTCAGGACTCCTCTGCAACAACTCCTACAACGGGAGCAGCATTTTCATACCCAAAAGTTTTTGGTGCTGCTGGAGCATACTCCTGTGCTGCAGGCCTTTTGAATAGAAACACATCACTTCTCAGTTATTACAGGATTTAAGTAACTTCTCATTTCTGCTTTGGCCATGAAATGTTTTCATTCATTTCTATACCTGTTTGGGAAGAAAGCTTATAGCTGTCCTTCAGCGCCTCAAGGCATCAATTCTTCTGCAGAAAGAGAGAGAATATGGGAGCAGATACACAGAAGATAAATAGAGACCATGTCCTTGTAATGATGGTGACTGTTTCCGGAGTGAAAAAAGGTTCATTTTGGTGTCCTTGTAAAACAAGAAGCCAATAGCTTGTTGGATACTGAAGCACAACGCAGAACACACTCATCCAACCCTAACTATTACTAAAACGATTACTAACTATTACTAACGATTACTAACAAAGAAGACACTGAGCCAGGTGAGTTGAAGGCGGGTAAAATTTAAACCATCTTGCTTATAACAAATGAAGCAGTGACTGATGGTGCAAGGGGAAGAGAAATAGCTTATCTCAGGTCACTGAACATGACGGTGTGCTCAGGATGTCCTCCAGTTTAAGTGTGGAAAGAAGCTTGTGGAGCTAAAAGCCGTGAAGTTCAGCAGCTCAGAATGTGGCTCACCAGCAATACTCTATAGTAATATTAAAAGAAAAAAAATATATATGTATTTAGTGAGAATTTACTGCTGCTTTTAGCAGTCTTCCAGACATAAGCTTTCAGATAAATTTAAGTGCATTTACTGTGCTTGCAGCATGAAGTGCACTCTGATGGAGCATTTTCTTCAGCTTTAAGCTTTGCCTTGGTTTAAATAATTGAGAAGGTAACAGTGAATGATTAAAATTAGTAGAAAATGGTGTTTACTGAAAACATTAGAACTAGCTTTCTATGGGTAGCACGCTGAGCCTTTTCCCGGTCTATAGAAACAGCCATCTCATGGCTCTCACCTGCCATCAGTAACACAGAAGTGCTTTACTTGTGTGAGCTCTTGCATTGAAATACTGCTTTGTTCTTTCCTTGTTCCAGCCCAGACTGAAAAGGTACTCTTAACTTGGGTGTATGAAAAATATGAAAGCTACAGGTCAACATGTGCCAGTTTCCCCTATGAACTAAAAATTACTAGAGGAGAATTAGCCCCAAAAGTTCTACCAAACATTGGTGTCTTGCTTTTTGCCATCCAGAAAACTGGCTAATTCATTCCTGTCATCAGAAATGCCACCTTTGGCTCAAATGTTTTTAAATGTTTTCTTTGTTTGTTTGTTTGTTTGTTTGCTTTCGAGTGCTGTGAAGTACTTGTGAACAAGTATCTCGGAGTAGGTGAAAAGTATCAGAGTAGGTGTAAAAACTGAGAAATGCTCCTTGAGATACATCCCAGTACATTGCAAGAGGCTTGTTTTTCTAAGATGCACAGTACTTTAGCATATGGTATTGAGCAGCCTGGTGCTCACCATCAGTAGTAGTTCAGTACAAGGCTGATAGGGCATTGAAGCGGGCATGGGTCTGGTTGTCTGGAGTCTGTAATATCCTCCCCCTTCAGCTTTCTGATATGAAATAGAAAAGCGAGCCTCTATTTTAAAAATAACTGTGGTGAGCTCTGAATCATCATGGACACAGGAGCTATTTGCTCTCCTGAACCTTGCCTTGACAACTTCTTTCCAAATCTGTGGAAAATATTACTGCTGTTTGATCAGGGAAAAACATTGCTTCCAAAAGAGAAGAATAGAAGAATCTTTTCATTTAATTTTATTGTTCTTTGCTCATATGTGGCAATTTCAGCTCCTGAATTTTAGTTGATAATGCCACACAAAGTCACAGGTGGGAGTCGCACCTGTTTGGGCCATCGTGTAAGATACCCTGAAGAGCTAGGAGATCAGCCGAGGATATTTCAAGCAGCCAACCATATCTTGCTTGGCCAAAGGTCAAGCTCACACAGTGCTCTCAATTCTTCGTTCTTTATGAGCTTACCCTTATTTTTCCACATAACATTTTTTAAAAATGGGACCTGATCATGCAGGGCAGCTGCCGTAACAGTGATTCCATAGGGCTGCCAGTCATGGCTGCGGAGGCCAAGACGCAAGTATGCCTGAAACGTTACTAGAAAAGTGCTGCCTCTTTCAAGAAGAGCAAGCCTTGACCACGGGCCCATTCTCCACGGTGCCAGATGGTTCCCTCATCCTGGCAGAACTCTTGGGTCTTCTCCTACAGCTTTTAGGACTACTGGAGTAGTAGTGGATTCTTGCCAAACGTCATCCCCATACCTTTGGTCCCACACAATACTCCAAATATATGTTTAAATTGAGTTCTTTTTCAGGCATATAAATTACAGCAGTTTTAATCAGTGCGCTATATATTTTTATTACTGTGAATGAGCTCTGGAGGCATTATTTATGAGGAATCAAGTGAGATTTTATGTTGGGAGCCTTAAAAGGTTTCTTATTACTTACTTAATTAAAAGCAACTTCACCAAAATCAGTGAAATTATGTAACAGTAAGCAGGATCAGGGCTTTCTTTTGTCTTTACTTAGCACATCTGATTTGGACAATGTTTACTCAATCTAATACTTAACACAAGACTGAGTGCCTGTTGCTCCAACTCCTAAAATATTGCCTTTTTAATGCTAGACAGCAAACTTAAGATTTGTTGGATACTCAAACTGAAATTGGAGAAAAAAAAAAGATGCTGAAAAAATGAGAGAGAAAGCCAACAGACAACCTGGGGAAACAGATTGGCAAACCAGTCTCAGGATACATGATGAGCTGCAGAAATTCAGAATTGAAATGGAAAATAATTAAAGAAACAACATCTGTGGGCAGACAAATGTCCATCTGAATTATTTTTTCATGTTTTCAATGGGATCCATTTTTTGCTACTATTCAGTACTTGTCTAGAGGGAGGTGATAGGATACTTCATAAGGAGATACTTCTGTTTATTGTCTGGTAGACAGCAGAAGATTGTAGGAACTTCCTATACTTGGACCATCTGTATCTCAGTGGAGTGTGCTGTGTGCCAGCTCACAGACTGAAAGGTAACTGGGGAATAGGAGGGATGGCAGACAAATGAACAGACAAGCTCTTGGGAAGGCAGCTGAATATTTTCACCATGTGACAGGATGTTTAACACAGGGTTCAGCAAGAACAGGGACTCCATGTTGCTGCTGTTAAGCTGAGTGCCTGATTGCTGTGTCAAGGGGTTTGTGTGAACCATGGAGAAGGGATCTTTGCTATGAACACTTGGGGACTGCACTAGTGCCCTCTTTTGTGTTTGTCTTGCACAGCACTGCAAAAAAAGAAAGGAGAGCTGTTCACAGGAAAACTCTCTGAAATTTAAAAATAGAGATCAAGTGCTTTCTCCAATCTCTTATTCTCATAAATATCAGAAGCAATGTAAAACAGAGGGGTGTAAGACAGTTCTTGCTGGTTTTGTTAGGAACTCAACCTGCTGGACTTTGTAAATCCCAGCTTAGGCCCAGTTTTCTCAATTCAGTGCAAAAATGAGTTGGTGGTGTGCATAGTGCAGCAGTGCAGAGAAGCTCTGGGCAATCTGTCTCCAGACTGGCACCAGGAGATCAGCCCCACTTAGTTGCTCCCTGCACACATCATTTTGAGCCAGGGTAGTTACATATCCTCTGGGCCTGAGCCTGTAGCACCTTGCAGTGCTGCCTTGTGCAGGATGGCTGCAGTAGGTTGGCTTGGGGCTTGGGAAAGCAAGAAGACACCCTGGGGGAACCTCTGTAACACAGACTCTGGTAGGAACTCTTCTTTCCTCCCCTTTGGATACACCATGTTCATGGAGCACTGTGGCTTTTTGTGCCTCAGGGGAATGCCTGGAGCAGTGGAACAGAAAAGAAATTTGTTGGTAGTGCCTTCTCTATCCTGTAAGGTTTTTGTCAAGAAATAACTTGGAAATTAAAGTTGGATTTATTTCAGCCCCTTCACTTTTCTCTACACCTTCCCTTCTTCCTGTCCCACAGCAAAGCAATAGCCATGTACCTCAATGGAGAAAGTGCTGCCACAGGAGCTAGGTATTAATCTTGTTGCTGAAATGAAGAATGGAAAAGTTCTTCAAAACTTTTCCCTCTATCTATGGAATGAAAGATGTGACTGCTTTGTTTTCCATTGCGTATTTATCTTACTGTGAATTTCTAATATTGTTTTTTTCCTTTCTTTCTTTTGTATTCTTTTTCTTCTGCTTCAGCTGAATATCTTTTTGAGCATGCCCTTGAGAAAAGGGTCTGTGTGAAAGTTATAATTTCAATTGTTTTCAGCGAGAGACTTTTCTTTCATTTGGAGAAGAAATAAAAATTAAAATAATAATAATCGGAGACATCAGAACTGCAATATTTAATTGAAATAAAGCCACGCCTGCACTGACAGCGAGGGTCATCTGCAACATTTCACCCAGTCTGACCCCAGTGACCATCTGCATCCAGCTCCCTGCCTTCATGACTTCATCTATGAATGTAATGAGATGCCACAGCCTGAAACTGCTCTGCATTTACAAATTGTAGTTGCTTTTGGTACAACTTTTTACAATTTCTACTTCTAATTCAATGAATTTAGGATCTCCCCACATCTATTTCTCTTTATTAATTTTCTGGGGGAAGGATTTTGTTTTCATTCTTTAGTTCACTAAGCTGATGCCTTTTGGCATGATGCTCTTCAGGCTGATTGGAAATGGGTCATATAAACCATTTATTCCCAGTTAATGTACTGTACATTATTAAGACCAGCTGTGTGTCAGCCTCAGGCAATAGTAGTTCCTTCTTGCCCTTGGGACACTTTGTCGAGTGACTGACTAAAAAATGGTCTTCATGAAAATCTCTTCAAGAGGCCATGAAAATACAAACACAGTCCAATTTTTGCAGCTTTCTTTGAAAGATAAAGCTGTCAGTTCTCCAAGAAGACATGAATATCCATTTTTTTTACCCTTCTCCTAGCACTACTGCTGTACTCTACATAAAATTAGAAGCAGTTCCACAAGCAGTCAGAGGGCAAGAATTATTTCATGGATTCAAAATCAGAAGCAAGCTACTTGTTTTACTACGGTGCCATTTCCTAAAAACTAAAACATAGAATTTTTACTGCATTGAGCCACTGCATTGATAGGGCAATGTCTTTCTTCAGTATCTAACTTTCATTACAATGAAATAGGCATTATTGAAAAAACTATGACTGTAAAATTTGCACTCACTTCATTTAAAAGAACAATTCAAGGAAGATAAGTGTTTTCAACATGATTTACCAAAAATAGCGTTATTCCAAGAGGAAAACTATAACAACAGCAGCAGAATATGGAGAATTAGTCTGACTTTTTTGAAAATTCAGTATGTTTAGGCTGTATTTCTTTGTCCACAGCCAGCATTTCTGGAGATGGCATGTCCTGACACAGCAGCAAAAGCTGGAGCAGGGAGCAAGGCTGCCAGCAGCAGTGCTTTGCAGAGGCGGACCACTGGCTGATGAGCAGTCATAGCAGCAAAGAGGTATTTGGGACAGGAAAAGGTATGGAAGTGGAGGAAAGGTGTTAACTTCAAAACTAGGCTGAGAACGAAGCAGTAATACACTGCTTAAAACCGCTAGGTGACTGTTAAAAGACACTACTTTGCTGCCAAGTCAGTTGTGGATGAGATATGCAGATTATTCATTAGATGCATCATAGAGGGAAGGAACATAAAGGATTAGAAAACGCTACTTGCACCATAAAGCTTTCACTAAGCAGGGAAAGAGTAACGTTTTTATTTTTATTTTTATTTTTATTTTTATTTTTATTTTTATTTTGCTGTCTTCTGTGCCAGATATAAAGGAGTCTTAAATCCTGTGCATTTGCTTCTGTATCATTGCTAACTGGGCATAGGGCAGCTTGGTAACTCTCTGAGGTATAGAGAAAACTCAGGCTTTATTCCCATAGGAATTCTCAAAATAAGCACAGATAAAATGTGCTCCTGTTGTTTAGCCTTCTAGGAGAGCTGTATTTTACCTTTTACTCCTTCTATCTAACCTAGATCTACCTAGATCAGCACAGTCATGAAACAGTGCTCCAAAAAGAGTCTTACTCCAGAAATGCATGTATACTGTGCACCCCAACTCCTCCGAGTCACGCATTTACATCATCCCACTCCTTTTGGTGCATCTCTCAGCTGTGCGTTGGGAGAAGCGCTGCTGCAACCTCTTGCGGCAGCTATTGGTCCAGCATTGCTGATAGCAACAACTGCTGAGGTGAGGGAAAAAGAGGGTGGAGTTCCTGTATCAATAGGCAAATGGTAAAGTCTGAGATAGGAATGCCATGCACTTTGATTCTGTTTCATATTTATGACTCTGACAGTTCCTTAACTGCCTGCGGAAGTAGCTTTAAAAATAAATCCCTGGGCATTTTAGTTACCAGAACACCAAGCGCTGCTATTTTTACAACATTCAGAACGAGGTAGCTGGTGAGGAATGTAATAAATAGGCTCAAATCCTTCCTGTAAGCAAAATTTAAAACTCAGAAAAGCAATTTTACCCTCAAAGCTCAGGGCAGCCAAAAGCATTCTACATTCAGATCTCCTTGACAGGCAATATTACAGTGCTGTGCCCTGCACTGTTCTGAGTCAGGCTGTTGAATTATGAGATTCACATACACTGGGTGAGACAGCAAGCTTGATTTGCTAACTACTCTCTTTCCTTCTTATTTTCCCCTTCCTCCTTTCTTGTTTTTCTTAACTCTCTCTCTTCAGTGGCTTACCAGTATATTTATCTCAATTTCCAAATTGAATTTAACAAAGAGAAGGACATTTAACAATTTAACTAAGAAAAGGTGGTGAGACACTGGAACATGTTGCCCAGTGAGGCTGTGGATGCTCCCTCCCTGGATGGGGCTGTGAGCAGCCTGGTCTAGAGGGAGCTGTGCCTGCCTATAGCAGGGGGTTGGAACTACACCATCTTAAAGGTCCCTTCTAATACAAACCATTCTATGATTCTATTATATGATTTAAAATACCAACTGATATGTAAAGGTTGTGATACACGAATAAAGCACCAAAAAGTAAATTACATATATATACAAAAAGTTATTCTGACTCATAAACCATAGGGAGTAATGTTTTCATATATTCTAAGCAATTTAAAGGCTAGAAATGTATTTTGATTTCTTCTGACAAAAAGTAGTATGTGTTTGCCCATTGTTCCTTTCACATTGTCTTTCTCTTATTCAAGAACTCTAGCAGATAACTTTAAATAAAGTAGAAAATGTTTTTGGCAGTTCCTAACTGTATTAATTTCTGCTGCATCTGCACTATAGGGCTAAGTGAATTTCTTAGACCTGATTTCTCCAGGTTATCTGATTCTATTTCTATCAGCATATTCTGATTCTTTGTCAGATACCCGAGCAAATTGTTCATTAGCAGAGATTTTTTATTTTTATTTTTTTGTGAAGCTGTACTATTGCATAAATATATTCTGCAAAACCTTTTTACAGCCCCAAAATTCTGTTAATGCTTACTCTTCAAGTAGTTTCTCTCAAATATCTGGTCTCATGCTCCACATCGTCTCATGTACGTTAAATAATACATTGTCATGAAGCCCTTCACTGGACGCATAAAGAGGAGGTCTTCCACATCACGTTCAACAGAAAACAAAACCCAGATGAAGACAAACCAGTCCTGAAAGTACGAGCAAGATTGTTTAGCTGTACTTAATGTTTCACTAACAAAACTTTACACAGGTAGATATTGGTAGGACAAGGGAGAATGGATTTAAAGTGAAAGAGGGGAGATTTAGATTAGATGTTAGGAAGAAATTCTTCACTTGGAGGGCAGTGAGGCTCTGGCATTGCTGCCCAGAGCTGTGGGTGCCCATCTCTCGAGATGCTCAAGGCCAAACTTGATGGGTTCCTAGGCAGCCTGACCTAGTGGTTGGCAACCCTGCCCATGGCAGGGGGGTTGGAGCTAGATGATCTTTGAGGTCTCTTCCAACCCAAAACAACGTATGATTATATGATTCTATGACACAAAAACCAAACAAGTGCTTCACTTAGGCCCCAAAACAAATCTGTAAGCATTATTAACAAGAACATGAAGAAAGAAAAGATTGTTGATAGTAATGGTCATATTTGGCACTTTTCTTCTTCCAAAAACGCTTTGTAAGTACTAATGGCTAACAAAAATGCCCTGTATGTGTATTTCATGCCCTGTGGACCTCATCTAGTGCAGTTTTTAAGCTCTGCAGCTTCTGTGAGAACTTGCTGAAGAATTATAATCACAAATGTTCTGCGTTTAGATGTACTGTCAAGCTTGCTTTAGTGGGGAGAATGGTAGTCTGAATTTACCCCATAACAGAGGAGGGTGCTTAATCAATCAGCAGTGAGTACTTCTGCTTAATGGAGACGCATTTGTTCCAGTTTAATTGGGCATCAAGTAGGCATCAGCATCTGATTCCAAGCAAGCTGCCAGACCAGAGCTGTTCTGCACAATTCTGACTGTGAGGCAGCAAAAGCCATGAAGTGAGGACAATGTCACTTGCACCTTGCTTGTCTCTTTTTTCTGAAGAAATCTCAGGAGGGCTGTCCCTCACTGCTTATCCAGAGGACCAATCTAAAGCCCGAGCACTATTGCAAATTGCAGCACGAGGGCTAGGAGGAGTGTGACAGTCTCTGTAGTCTTCACTCCTGCACGAAGTCTCTGCAATGGTGACTATGTCATTGCCTACAGAAGGTTTATATGCAATTCCAGGTATGAACAGTAAATGTGAACAAAAATAAGAAATATAATAATTTATTAAAAAATGATCAGCCACTGCTATTGCCTGCAGTGGAACCCAGCATGCTCAGCTGAAAGCAAAGTGTCAGTTTTAGTTCCCATCTCCATCTCTCACTCTCACCACGTAGCACAGAAACACAGCAGCTTTTTAATACGAAAAATGGTGGACAGTCTTTCTTTCGTAATGGAAAAAACATGAAGCTCACAGGATTCAACATACCCCAAGCAGCCCCATCATTATTATGCATCAGGGACTACTGTATTTTTCATTTTGATCACTGGACTCTGTCTTTTAATCTCCGGCTTTTCTTTCTTTACCGTTCCCAGAGATTTGAAATAAGATGGATGCATCTATAAGTGACAGCATCAATTTCCTTTGTGCTGATACGCAAAACCAACCTTTCTTTTTAGCAGTAAGAAAACAACTCTACCATTTGCATGTCATTGGCCTGTCTTTTATGAAACGTTTCGCCATTCATAGCTCAGGCAATCTGCTATAAATACAACCATGCAGCAGTACATTTTACAAGCAGCTTGTCAAGACAGAAATAAAAAGCCCCTAGTGTTAGAGAGAAAAATAATTTGGCACTGAGTAACCATTTACATTCCTGCAAATCAACAATGGAATGGTGTGGAAGGGCCATAAGTTGCCCTGTGTGCTCCCTGTCAACACAGAATCATATAAACCCAGGTCATCTCAAGCTGGAAGGAGGAGCCCACAAGGATCACTGAGTCCAATCCCTGGCTACACACAGCACTACCCCAAATCCAATCCCTATGTCTAAGAACTGATTTTAAGAAAGATATTATCTCTTTATCATCATATCACTCACATCATGGACATACTTTTGCTCCTGGGCTCTTATATCCACACGTTACCCTAACTTCCTTCTCATCTTCAATACTCTTCTTTCTTTCCTTCCAGTAATTTTGGCATCCCCTTGATCTTCATGCTAGTTGCTGAAAATCTTTGGCTCTCTCCCTCTTTTTCTCTCCAGCCCTCATTAATGTACATTTGTACACCATGGCATAGGAATGTATCTCTTATTATCTGTATCTCTACATACATTAAGTAGGAAGAGTATTATTTAACAGATCTCAGACGGTGAGAAAATAATTCTATGTATGACACTATTTGTGAGTTTATGTACAATATTGGTAATCTCTGTGCAAAAAGATCAGTTTTTAATGTCTTGTTAAAGAGAAAGGCTGCTTCCTAACATGTGATTTTCCAAGTTCTGCTGTCATTTGGCATACTAGCAGTAGCATAATAAAAATAAAAGCTGTATAGATAAGAGCAGCCAAATGCTCCATGGTAAGGAAGAGCTTCCAAGGAGAGACAAACAAGGACACTGCTCCTCAGCATTGGGAGAAGGCCAGCATAAAATGAGATAAATGGCAGTGAATAGGGGAATGTTTATTTGTTAGTCCTCCTACAGCATTGCGATGAGGCACGCTGTAAAGTTACTGAGTAGCGGGTTTAAAATGAAATTAATGATTACTTTATATTGTTTGTAATTTGGTTGCAGAACTCATTGCCGCCAGCTGCTGGAGGTCAATCATTTAAATTGCTTCCAGAGGAAATCAACTCAATTAGGGAAGGGAGGTTTGCCAGGGCCCATTAACACGCCAAGGTGTTTAAACAACTCAATGCTCAAGAGTCATAGAGCTGATGTCTTGGTGGAAATATTGCTGTACAGAGTCACAGAATCATTAAGGTTGGAAAAGACCACTAAATCATAACGTCCAACTGCCAGCCCATCCCCACCATTCCCACTGACCACATCTCTCAGTGCCACATCTCCATGTTTCCTGAACACCTCCAGGGACGGTGACTCCACCAACTCCCTGGACAGCCTGTGTCTCACCACTCTTTCTGAGAATAAATGTTTCCTAATATCTACCCTGAACCTCCCCTGGCATAACTTAAGGCCATTACCGCTTGTCCTGGCTCTTATACCCTTCTCTATTGCACTTGTCACCAACTGCTGTCAGAGGGACCCTTAGCCTGACTGTAGCAATTATTGTGGCAGAGTGCTCAGCTGGAGTTGACATGAAGCACTACATGTCCCTGCACAAACAGTCAATCAACAGGACATGCACGGAGCAGGAGTGTGTGTTCCAAGAACATGGAAATGGATCTAAAGAAGCCCAGGTACCTGTTCCTATCTGCGTATCTGCAAAAGGGAGTCCTAAGGACTTCCCTTGCCTCTCCCTTGTGATTCAGAAGGTGGCAAATGGCTTTTTAAATGACAATGGAGAATGCAGCCTTTCATCAGAACATATCAAACAAAAAAATGTTGTGACAGATGAGTGGAAAGACACAAGACTTCCCAAGTGACCTCAGTGTTTTAGATATGACATGGAGCACTTTCTTTTATGATGAACAACTTTTTGAAGACTCATTAGAAGCATATCTGTGAAAAGCAAACGCAGAAGAGTAAGGTTGCAAGAGAGTTTCCAAAGCCCTATTGACTGTGTTTTGGAATCCAGCATCCCCCTTTCAGAAAAGCAGGTTGTCTTGGTGGAAATTTCCTCAGCAAAGCCTTTCACAAATACTAGTTAAACCTTACATCATTAACAGAATACCGTGGAATAGATGTTCAATGGAAAAGAGTTAATGTCTTAGCTTCATACTTCTGTGAGACATTCTTAAGTAACTGGAAATGATTGGCACCTGAAGATAACTGATATCAAATGTTGTCATCATTAGTCCTTGGAGGGACATGGTATGAACTAATGCCAGCTGTGAGAGCACATTGCTGGCTCGTGTTGAACTTCCCATCCATCAATACTTCTAGGCTTGTAACACCCCGGGATCTTTTCTGGATGTGAGTTTTTAGACATAAAAATACAGACTGTTCCAAACCAGCGTGCTTTTCTCTCTAGCTGGTAGGACTATTTATCATAACTTGGCAATGACTATGATCATTTTAAGAACATGAATCTACAGCCAGTAAGGTTTCAGATAAATGTGAAAAACATCTCCGCTCAAAATTACTTCAGTAGAGCCCTCTTGCCGCTGTTGAATGTGGTGCTGAGCTTTCAAAAGAGCAATGCCCATAATTTGTACCTGGATTTAACTTTCACCTCACTGTCACACAGCAGAACTGGCTCTCAGATATTTGCTTTAGACATGGACCCAGTACTAAGTATGTGCTAATGAGTCAACAACATCAAAACATACACTGTTTTAAAACGACAGTCCTGTAATGAAACACTAAAACAGGGCAGGGCAACATGCTCAGCATGTCTGTATTGTACAGTCAAATGAAAGCAGTTTTCCCATTCAAAGGCAATGTACCTCAGAAAAAAAATCATGCCTTGTAATAGATCCCATATATCCCAACTCTTCTGGTTAATGGAGAGAGTTCCAGTGTGTGAGTAAAGAATTTCAAGCACATTCATAAAAATGAGTAGACCTTCTTTGACGTGAGCTGGAAAATGCCAATACAATCAGTGCTCTTCAAAGTGAAGACTGAGACAATAAAGCCTGAATTTTTATTCTACCAGAGGCTATTATTGAGTGCCTTTGTTAGAAGTAACAGCACCAGCCATTGCTACTAGGTGTACCGAAGCAAGTGATGACATCCTTTAAGGTAGCTGTTGTAAACACAATCACTAGATACGAATGTATCATTTTCTAACAACATTATTCATTAGAACAAGGTCAAATCAGAAAACACTAACAGCACTTTCTGTTTAACAGTGGAACATTAATAACAAGTCACCGATGCGCAGCAGTTACCCCAGTGTGGCAGCACTGTCACAAAGAACATGGCGGTAGTGTCAATGTGCACTTACACTTTGAAGACTGTTACATTTTTCCTCCCTTTTACTTCCTCCTTTTTTTTTAAGTCTTGCACTTGATTTCACACCCAAAAAAGGAATATAGTGGACTGCTTGTTTTTGTCCCTGCCTGCAGTCCAATTGTTTCCTTCCACAGCACAGGCAGCCCCTTCTGCAACCAGTACTTGCAGAACACATAGCAAGGAAATGTCTCCTCCTTCTATGTGGAAGACCTTAAAAGAAAACTATAACAAATGTACAACCCTGGATGAGAAACTCCCTAGCGTTTCTCCAAAACCCTAAGAGAAAGTATGAGAAGATATTTGATGAACTGTAAAGAAACACAGTGAGAGAAGCAACAGGAATGCTTTTGTCATCACAGCAAATTCGTCAGTAAAATTAAAGTATTTATATGAGGTGACTCCGCCAACAGTAAAATAAAGGTGGAACTGAGCAACTGAAAAAAATATTTTGAACAAAAATGTGCTTATATTATTATATTAAATATCACGTGACAATTCTTCTGGGTCTCTATAGTAATGGTAGACAAAGGTCTAAAGTGTATTATCGACTAAAAGAAACCTGTTCTAAAAACAGCAAAATATTTTATCATCAGTCATTTAAAATATCTTCTTGACTACAGAGACCCCCTAAGGTCAGACATTCTGTTCTTTTGGACGGTTGTTCATCTCCTTGGTTCAGCTCATGTGTATAAAATCAACTACCAGGTAGAACATTGACCCATATGTGTATGCCTGACTGGTGCACCTCTGAGTAGTAAAAGATCAATTCATTTTTCACCAGACACCAACTACCAAAGATTAAATCAAAGGAAGAAACTTTATCTTCTTCTAGTAAGCAAACAACCAAACAAATATTTACCGCTGGGCAAAACAATAAAGAATCCAAAATCTGCTGCTGGGCAGAATAATACCTGGGTCTCTGTACAGGCTGAAGGTAGGCACAGGGTCTTGAGGCTGTCAGCGATGAGCAACACAATGGTTTACACCCAAACTTTTCACATCTGATCCCATTTTGCTTCTTTGGACTTCTCTGTCATGCAGCTGGAGAAAAGAGAATCACTTCAATGTTTCTCATTCCACGAATTACATGCATTTTGTTTAGTACATAAATGAATTATCTTTTTTTTTTTTTTTTTCATGGCATTACTGACACTGATGGGAAACAGTACATCGTTCCTTGGGAAATCATTCCTATTTTCATAGAAGATTAAGAAAAGGAACTTATTTTTCTGAAGGTATGACTGCTCTCTGTATAAAATTATCTTTCAGTATTATTTAATTCCCTGTCTTTTAAGAGAGTTTGTCCACTGCACATCTCTTGTACTAAAAATGAAAAATGGAAAACAGCTTTCAGAATCCCCATTGCAATAGTAGGCAAAGAAAGAGGCAGGTAAGTGAGGATCCTCTTCAGAAATGGAGAACTGCTTCCTTGTAGACATAACAAGAGAGATTGGAATGAGGACTACAATTTTTAATTGCTCTTTTTTGTAAAGCAGACTTTGATGTGTGTTCAGCCTGTGTCACTGTTGCAAGATTTTTGTGTTGGTGTGGAAAGTTTTAAGTGCTAAGAGAAAAGCAAGAACACTGGGTTTGCAAAGGCACTTGTTTGGTTTTTGTATTAGCTTTGAAGACACGAGTTCACATTTCTTCTTAATTACATAAAACCTACCCATGTGATAATTTTTATTTTCCATTGTTAGCTGAGATGTCAATTAATTATTTCATGCCTGGATTAATGTTCTCCTCCCATCTTTTTATCAGCCCACTTTGCTTTAAACTAGAAACATTTCATATGGTAAGGGACTAAAATAATCCCTGAGTGTGAAGATCCTTAATGATTCGGTTGCATGGCATGAAACGGAAAAAGCAGAACATTTTCTTGAGAAAATATTTTTCACAGAAAAAAAAAAAAAAAAAAGTGATATGACGAAACCCAGGCATTTGGGGAAAAATATTCCTTGCAGCTGAAGCTTTCAGCAGAGTGTGAAAACATTCTTCTCCTTGGGTAACCCAACTCTCCTGCTCAAGTGCAGAAAGGTTTGCAGTTGCCCTGGTTTCCTGCAAAGCGCCTGCCTAAGCCAGTTGTTTACTTAAAGCAGCCCTCTTGACTTAGAGGTCATGGTTGTCATCCTAAAATGCATGGTACTTGCTGCTTGTATTATATGTGCATCGCTCTGAAACTAACGCCTCCTATTTATTTCCCTGGAAACTAAAACAGATACAAAGAACACAATAACACTGTTCAGTAGAGCAAATTCTCAGCTACAAAATGCTATTTTTCAACAGTCATCACTATTAGCTGTTTTCACCAGTGATGAACAAGTGCCTGCATGCCATGCTTGAACAAATCTGCACCGGCGGAAGTGACTGCTGTCACCACTGCTAAAATGCACTACCTACAGCTTCACTGTGCTCATGTGCACTGTTGGGTCTCTGTAAACATTTGGCAAGCAGAGACAAATGTCAATGGGGGCCATTTTTCCACATGGCAGAATTCAGTGGCACACCTTTGCTCCATGTGCACGCCCATATCAGACATCACTGTGTCAGACTGCCTCTCTGCTGCCATCTGTCACATGGTAGCAGCATATAATGGAATACTGATGGGAAGATTCAGCCTCTGCTGCCATCCCACCAACATCCTCCTCTGATGTCATGGGCCAACACAATGAAACAGGAGGCATTACTTTTGGAGAAATTCTCATAGGTCTTTACTCCATCTTAAAAAGTATTTCTTTTTCTAAATTATTTTTAAATTCTGCTGCTCTGTTATACATTAGTCTGCATTATATGTGCAGAAATGAGCTAATAAGCAATATGTCTCTGTTAGCTGGGGACATTACTCTCGGTTCGTGTCAGCCTCAGCAGAACTGGTTGTATGAGCACGTCAGCAAGCTGGCAACAAAACTGCATTGTGCTTAGCCTCAGAATTAAGTTTCTCTTCTGAAGGATATTAAAAAAAAAAAAAAAAAAAAAAAAAAAAAAAAAAGCCAAGAAATACAGATATTTAAAAATTCTCCTAAATATTTGGGAGATAATCAGGTAAGAGAAGTATGTAACTGTCAGAGTATGTCAATAGGAGAAGTGACTTTGCAAGCAACTTCAGAAATACTTATAGGAATTTAGATAAGGAAAGTATGCACTTAATTAATGACTGCTATATTACAAAGCATTTCAGCATAGTTCTACGTTCAAACTAGTCAATAATCTCATGAAACTAAAGCCGTGATTAAATAATGTGATTTAACCTTATTCATTACTTTGCCATTCATTACTTTTTTCTACTTTCACTAGATGTGATGTGTCACGTTGAACCAAACACTCCACTGCATTACAGTGATTTTTGTTCTTCATAATCCTTCTGAAATAAAATAGATATAATTGTGAAGAAGGAAGTCGAGCACATGGTTCGATTAGATCTTTTTTCCTTCTTCCACATCAGTACTACATCTTAATCAGGTGTTTTTTTCAATGAATCTAATGCTGAACTTTCCCACATTTTACTAAATTTTCTTAATACATTTTATTAATTTACGTAGTAAGATTTCCCAAAGACTGAATTCCCCTATGCTCATTGTCACAAATACGTGTATGAATGAATGGAAATCCTTTTTTTTTTTTCTCCTCACAGTGCAGGTGTATATGCACACTGTAACACCCAGTCATTCAGTAATGTGTTTTCTTTCTGTGTGGGTTTGTTCTGTGTGAACATGTACAGCCCTTCATCTTAGTACCTAGTATAGAATCTTCAAAATGAAAGGAATGTGAAGAAAACTGGTATGAACAAAGTTCAAACTGTGGGTGATATTGGTGGTAGGTGGACAGTTGGACTTGATCATAGGAATTCCAGACAATTGTCCCAGAATGAATACTCCAGAAATCCCTTCAACAGACCTTTCTAACATCAACCACAAGCACATGCATGCTGACTGCTCATTTACAGGACCAGCAGATGCTCTTCTGTCTCTCATTTATTTTCTTCTTTCTACTGTTGAGCTGTTTGTCTGCTTTTCCTGCAGACTGGAACATGGTGAGTGATGGAATGAGGAAAATGTCACCTTATGGAGGTAGTGTGCACTTCCCTTTGCATTGCTGAACTTGGTGGTATATACAGCTCTTGAATAGAAAGTGCATTTTAATAAATTATGTAGTATATGTGTCTTGCTCCAATTATCGGAGGCAAGGTGATAAATATATAGGCTTATGTAGGATTGGCAAAACAGGAAATGGCTGTGGGCCTTCGTGCAAGCCTTGAGACAAAGAGTGCCAAATGGCTCATGCAGACTTTGAGATAAGGAGTCCCACCTATTTTCTTATGGCAGGATTTGAGACAGAGTCCAAAACAGTCTCTCACAATATGCAATCGCCTTTTTTAATGCTTTCAGAGTTCTCAGAGCATCTTATTAATATATTCAGTCTGTTTTCCACAAGTTTTATGATCTGTTTCTTAAAAAGACTATTTAATAAGCAATTTTCCTTTTTTTTTTTTTTTTTTTTTTTTTTTTAATTGGCATTTTAGGTAGATGATTCCAGTCAATCTAAATTTCCTAGAGAAGTTGCTTGAGGACAATTACAAAATGAACTTTCTGGTTAATGCAAGTAGCCTATGTTGGTTAATTGTATTAGAGCAGAGTCATAATGTGAACTGACCTTACTTGAGCGTACACTAATCTTCTCACTCCTCCCAGTCTTCATCTTCATCATCTTTATTCATCCCTTTCCATGCCTTATTTTCAACCAAAACCCAAGTGGAACAAGGGCTTTCTATTAAGTACCTGTTGACATTTAGACCCACTTAATTTTTGACCCCCTTGACCATTTGAATTCTTGACAAATTGATCTTTTGACCTCTTAATTTTTTGACCCCTTGACCTTTAGACTTCTTAAATTTTTACCCTTTGACCTTCTCATTTTCTGACCTGTTGACCTTTTGACCTTTTAACTTTTCCACCTTCTGATACCCTGACCTTTTGACCCTTCTATCCCTTTGGCCTTTAACTCCTTTGAACCCTGACTTTCTGATTTTTTGACTCCTCAACTTTTTTCTCCTTTTGTCCTCTTGACCCTATTCTCCTTTGACCTCTTTACCCCTTGCTCTTTGATTTTTGACTCTATGGGAGCTGTTAGGTCACAGCCTGAACCAGTGATTGATCACCTGATGAAGAGGTTTGGCCAGCCCTGGGAGCACAGGTGCAAGTGATTTGTAACAGGTGCAAAAAAAAGCCTGGGTCCACTCCTCCCTTACCTCATTTAAGGGCTGCCAGCAAAGAAGGAAGCATCTCTACTTAGAGATTGTTTCCTTGTAGGAATTTTCTAGTACGTTATTATCTTTGGAATGGGGGTAAGTGTTTTTTTTTTTTTTTTTTTTTTTTTTTTTTTTTTTTTTTTTTACGAGCTTGTGACGAATACCTTTCTTGGGTTATCGTAAACCTGATCAGAGGCAACTGCATACCTGTACCTTAGTCAATACATTGACCCCTTTGACTTCTTTACTCAGTAACATTTTGTCCTCCTGACCTTTAGTCTTTTCATCTTTTGACCCATTGTGCTTTGATCTCTTTACTTCCTTGACCTTTTCCCTTTTCAACCTTTTGAGGTTTAAACCTCATCAACAGTTTGATTCCCATTGACCTTATTATAAGTGATGCCATCAACAGTGCTTAGTCTAACTTTCAAAAGTGAGCTAAAACTTGCTCTGCAGAGACCCATTCTTGTTTTTGAGTGGTGGGAGGGGAGTGTGTGTGTACACAGAGGTGT
Source organism: Tragopan temminckii (assembly GCA_028571105.1). Classification (NCBI taxonomy): domain Eukaryota; kingdom Metazoa; phylum Chordata; class Aves; order Galliformes; family Phasianidae; genus Tragopan; species Tragopan temminckii. The sequence goes on along the minus strand of JAOWBP010001760.1, from coordinate 7,233,189 downwards.
CAGAAACAGCCTGGACAAGTTCCCCACTTCTGATGTGCTGTGAGGCTTTTAAATCTTAAATAAAAAACTAAATCATCAGTAAGGAGAAGAACTGATGGATCTTAAAGTGCTGTTCTGGCTATTGAGATTCCCTGAACAGACAGGCAGACTGCTTGTGGGGAAGCAGCTCTCCTAAATGTTATGCAGTTTAGCCACCCTTCCTATTATATCTTTGTCATTCCATCCATTTCAAGAAGACTTGTTTCTGATAGCTCAGCTTAGACAGCCTTTTATTTCTGGCATGTTTTCTCGCTCCTGTCCTTTTGAGGATGGGAAGTGAAGGAGTGGTGTGATGGAGTTCAGCTGTCCACCACTGAAACCACCACGGTGGTGTAGTGCATCCTGAGGTCACCTTGCTGTGATTTAATTCCTTCTTTCCTTCTGTTTTGTGCCATGCTGCTGCTCTGTGCCATTGGTGTGAGTGGGCAAACTTCATTCTAAGCTCCACTGAACCAAAGACACTACCACCTGTTCATACTACTACAATATTGTCCATTTGCTATGTTTCTGCTACAGTTTCTTACCGTATCTTGGTTCTCACATTAAATCTAGGTCTAAGAACCCCAGTTTTTCACCTAAGCTTTGGAAGATTAGACATCTGCTAGTTTCTTACTAGATAGTGTATAATCAATGAATATACAGATGTTATAATTAAGAAATATACAAGACAGTCTGGCTAAGCAGGTTATTACACAAAAAAAAAAAAAAAAAAAAAACCTCATCCTTGTTCTGGGCTTGCTGGAAAACTCCAAAAGGAGGGATCTCCAGAAGAGATCCTTCCCCACTGGTAGTTAGCTCTTAAATGGGTCTAGAAGAGGTGGAGCCAAGCTCCACCCCTTCCGGCAGCACAGGTGAATTGTCTTCACCTCTGCTCCCAGGGCTGACTCATTGCTTGCCTCAGGCAATCAATCAGAGGTTCAGGCCATAATTCAGCAGTTCCCATACAGGTAGCTTGTTTGATGTCCCTCTCTGACTGTATTTGTCTTTTCTGTTATGAAATACGATTTACTCTCACATCTTAGAGCTTGTAATTGACTTTATTTTATGCCTCTCAATTTTAATGACAATTTAAAGGATGTCTATATTTTTTACTCCCTGTGAACATACTGTTTCACAGTTTGCCTGGTTGTTCAGCACCAGATATAGGCTGAAGATTGTGCTGCTTCCTCAGCAGCTGGCTGAGGTCCTGCATTCTGCACACAAGACTTCTGTTGATACCTTTCTATCGATGAAATTACTGATGAATTCCCTCACATGTTTGTAGAGGAAGGGGCCAGTCTCTGTGCAGTCTGATTTAACTACAGCATTCCTTGGTTTGTGGCTGAGAGCTTTCATGGTATTTTATCCCCCCACACACTATTTTTGGAATAAAATCTTTGGATGTCATATTACTGAAACTTACCTATGTGCTAATAGGGGGCATGAACGTGTTAAGGGCATGGTCAGTGTATGGTGTTATAAACACACTACAAGCTACTACATGATTCCCAATTGGAAAGCACCTGCTTTACACTTCTGTCTTATACAGTAATTAGACACCAAATATTATTGACTAACTATCCTTAGCCTTGCAACCTGCTATAAATGTGCTCTTATTAAGGAAATAAATTGCAAAATTGAAGTGATTTGAATACCTGAAAATCCTCTTCTCAAAACATGCAGGTGCACGTACATACACAAAATTATTACTGTTTAACGTTAAGGGCAAAGCCATCTATTTCTCTTTATAACTAATCATGTTGGTAGGTATATAATAAAAGCAGCCCTCCTTCCTGCATGGTTTCTAACTAAAATTCTAGGTGTGGTCACACTTTAAAAATGGGAGATGCTCCTCACTCCTAATACTCTATTAGTAATTTCAAAGCAATGCATGATAATGTTAATAATAATGAAAAGATTGAGGACAGAATGCTTTTTTTAGTTTAAGGGGGAAGGAGCGTTCCAGCAAATTGATTTCCTGTTAGGGATGATCATAGAGCAAATTTAAAACAAAATACAAGAAAGCAAGGAAAATTCTTTTTAAGGTAATAAATACACATCACAGTAACTTTTCTTTCTTCAGTTATGTGTGTCCAACATGAGTATTCTTTTCTGTAGTTCAAGCTAACTACTTATATTCGTTGAGAAGAGACTCTTCCCTCTCTCTTTTGTAGCTACCTTTTATGTAGGACTGTATTGTGTTCCTTATCTACCTCCCCCCTTTCATATTCCTGTTGGCTGCTAATAAATGCAGTTCATTCCTACCCTCTCTTGAATGCATCTCCATTACAGTTTTCCTAACTAAGGAATTGTGGGTTATGAAAATTTGGAATATCTTATTTTTATTTAGAGCTCATTTTAGTAAACATACTCTTACGTATATCTATACATCTGTAGCATGCACACAAATATCTTTTTTCTTTTAATGGTTTTCTCTTTGGTTCAAGAGATGCTGAATGTGACAGCAGTTCTTGTCTATGGCTTTTTCTGTAGCCTCACAAGATGAATTCTTCATTTTCAGTGTGTTTGTGAAAGACAAGCTGTTCAGCAAAGCAGTAAAATATTTTTTTCTGTGCAAACATTTGCTGCTGGAATTGAAACAAAAAATTCCTTGGGTTCTACTGCACTGAGAGACTTAATATCCTGTCACAGTTTCTGTTGTATTTAAAAATCAATGACTTGCATTTGCAGTCAGTTGTGCATCAGGGCAGGCTTGCCTGCAATTAATTCTTTGGAGCCTCCACCAGTTCTGGCTCCTTGCCCTTGTTTCTGATGATGATATGATTTTCTGGGTCTGAGACTTCAGGTAATTAATAATGAGGTGGTTCTTAAGCTTTAATAATTGATTTATTTACTCCTACTAAACATTTCCTGCAGTTAATTGCCACTTTTCTCTGATATCTATATAAATACATACCTCTACATCTCTATATACAGAGATGTATTTATACGGATACTGTTAATTAAGTGTTGTGAAATGAGATGGCCTTCACAAAGCTGTCTGATTGCTGGGATTATCCCCTTAGGCTGAAATAAATCCAGGCTGAGGGAAGAGGTACAGACTTCCGCTTTGGGTAGTGCTGTCCCACCAGCTGTTCTTTGGTCTGGCCAATGCTGGCTTCAAAGTAGCAGAAGGAAATGATATTCTCTTAGGTGAGAGAATAAGTAATTTGGTCAAGCAGTGAAAACACTGAGTGTTGAGGCAAAGTAAATGCTGTGTCTTGTCTTGAATGGAGTCCAGTTGTGCTGTGAAAATTGTTTCTAAATTACCTTAATTTAGCTCAGTTGTAGCCCACTGAATTGGATTTCCCACTACCTTTTCCCATGTGGCTGAGATGCTGATGGGCTGTGGCAGCAGCTCAGCACCACTCAGCTGATGTCTCACATCTCAGGGGGATGGGGAGAAAATTAGGAAAAAAAAAGGTAAAAGTAATGATGACTGTAAAAGAACGTATAAAACAAGTGTGCGCGCACACATCCTGCCCAGCTCCCTGCTATTGTTGCTCAGCACGGAATCACAGAGTGGTTTGGACTGGAGGAGACCTCAATGATCATCTAGTTCCAACTCCTTGCTGCAAGCAGGCTTGCCAGCTGCTAGATCAAGCACTAGGTCAGGTTGGCCAGAGCCCCGTCTGACCTGGCCAGCATGATACCATGTGGTATGGGATAGTCCATGGCCAGTCTAGGTCAGCTGTGCTGGTGCTGGCCCCTCCCAGCTGCCTGCACATCCTTACTCTAATCAAGAAGATATGTCAGTATGTACTTAAATTAAGTAAAGCAAATCACAAATGTACAATTGAAGTTTCTTTAGCTACCTCCCTTAAAGGGTTCCTTAGCAGCTTTGTGGCAAACCAGTGGTCAGTAACAGTGTGGGGGAAGCAACGATCCCTTTGTAAAACATTGTTTTTCTCATGTTGTACTACAGGACTTAAGATGATGGATTATAGAAAATAACTTAAAAAGAAAATCTGCAGACAGTATGCTGCCAAGAGTAAAAAAAATTATGTACCGAGTAAAAGCACATAAAGGCATTATGTTGGAAAGCCCTTGGCTGATGAAGAATGGATGCCAATTCAGAGGCGTGTCTGCACCTGTCTTACAGTGAAGCAGGCTGGTCTGCAATGAAGTAAACCCATCTCTGCGAAATCAACCTTGAGGCTGCCTGCGTTAGCTGGAATTACATGAGGGCTGCTCTGAAAGTAACATCTCCTGTTTTATGCTGTTGGCCCATGAAGTCGGGTGGATATTGGTGGGATGGCAGCAGAGGCTGAACCTTCCCACCAATATCTCATTATATTTGTTGCTGCGTGACAGATGGCAGCAGAGGGGCAGTGTGACATAACGGTGTCTGTTGTGGAAGTGTATATGCAGCAAAGGGCTGTCTTTGAATTCCTGTGTGGAAACAATGGACCCAAATGCTGTTGTATTTATCCTCTTTTCTTGCTTCCAAAACCAGCAACCAATTTTGCTAATAACTTTAAAGAAGTCAGATATGCTGAAAAGCTACTTTTGACAGCTTTACAAATTTAACAGTTTGTTCACTGAACTGTGGTGGGAACACAAAATAGGGAAAGTTGGTCACATCACTGGCTATTTTATAAGCTATTTTGTCATTTCTTTGGTAACATTTTGAAAACTATTTCCAAATGATCTGAAACATCCCTGTCACCTACATGAAGAATTCATAGCATTCTGAAACTTACCTGCCAACAAGCCTTAAAAATAAGCAAAAACATTTCTGAAAGGTAAAATTTTCCTGGTCTGCACTTAAAATGCCGAAAGAATAACTGCAGGACACCCTGGTGAGCTGCAATGCTGTTTAGCTTTTAGGATCTCATGAATGCTTGATAGAAGTTCTGATTCTCTTCCTCAACTTGCAGTGCAGTTTCATGGTTCTGCATTTTTGGGAGTTCTCTGTAGCTCTTAAGAGCTATTATATCAGTGATGTATGTTTAAACTTGGTAGTCACGTGCCTCCGGTTGCTCTAAAATTATGCAAGTTCCCTCCCACCACACAGTACTTCTTGAAATGAGTTTTCTGAAGGATGCACTTTCTGTAATGGTTTGCTGTCTGCCCTGGTTCTGCTTGAGTCTGATTTCTCCTGGGGAGAATGGGCAGCTGCCCTGTCAGTGGATTTGGAATAGCACAGGTCACTTCATTTTGCTGTTTTCTTTCCATTCTAGCAGTACAACAAGATTGAAAATACCAATGAAACTATTCTAAAAATACTTCCATTTTTCAGGGAGCTTTTGGACTTCAGTGTTGTATCTGGATGATAAAACATCATTCCCTGTACAAATCACAACTGTAAGAGCTCGGCCAGTACTTTTACTGAATACGCTGATTGGAAGAATCTTCTACAGGGCATTTATAAATATAAAAATCTGTATTTTATGAAGCTGTATTTAACACTGTCTTCATGCATTAGCACATTTAATTTTTTATTTAGCAAACACAATTTTTTTCCAGAGGAAAACAAATATATCTGTAACTCTCTTCTGGCACTGACTACTCAGTGTACTCTTGAGTGCCTTGTTACTGTTGTGTGATATGCTTCCTTCCCATCTACCTGCAAAAAAGTGGATTTGTTTTTGTTGAGCATAAAAAAGAGCACTTCTGGGGTTTATTTGCTGGTATTGGCAATGTAGTTTTTAAAGAGTTCTTGTCTTAGAGATGCTTAGTGCTGAGATCACAGGATCAACAGAATCATGGAATGGATCAGGTGGAAAAGACCTTAAGGACTGTCAGGTTTCAACTCCCAGTGTTGGTTTATGACAGATCCTACAAACATGCTTAAAGAGCTACAAAGGAGTTAGCAATAGTTCTGGCTGATTTCTTAGCTTTAGATGTGTTTAAATATGAAAAAGCCCAGCGCGGGGCAGTTTCACAGCAAGGCTGGCTGTATTTAATCTGAAAGCCGCAGGAAAATATCAAAGATGGCACTGATGTAGGGAACTGTACTTTCCTCAAAAACTGTACATGGCCTACATGCACATTGTTTTCTTCTGGAGTCCAAGATACTGTGGAAAATGTCACTTTAGGCAGAGCTTGCAGTGTGATAAAATAGCATTCATATAGACTCATGAGCCTGCACGTATCATCTTCTTGGCTTAATATAGCAGTGAAATAAATATTTCCAAGGTTTTACTGGAGGAGCAGATTGAAGACCAAGATAAAGAATGAGCATGTAGTGCCATTTATAGCGTGCCTGAATTAAATTTCTTGTGTCTGAGCTGCCATTGGAACCAAATGTAGTAGGCTTAGATTGCCTTTGTCAACCGGGGAAAAGCTTGTGTCAGGTAGTGGCTGTTCATTTAGCCAGGCTGGGTTCTGCAATCAGCTCTCTGCAGCTGTTTCCTGAGCTCGTTGGTGTGTTTAAGGAACACACATTTGGTGCTCCGTGTGCGTGGAGGTGGCATATCTTCACACTCCTTGCTGAGGCTTAGCACTAAGCTTTACAGAGCAGTAGAAACAAAATCCCCTGACATAAGCAACCACCATTCTCCCAGGAGAGAGAATCAAATCAGAATTTCAAATCAATGTCTTGAAGTTCAGCCCCATAAAAAGGCTTGTGGCCAGGGCTGCAGTAGCTCACAATGAACAAATAAACAGCAGGAGAGGGAGTGCAAGGGAAGCAAACAGACCTGAGGCAGGTGGAGGACAGAGGTGTGCATATAAGGCATAGAGGGCGCTGTGATGGGGTGGGGTCTTCTCCCACCCGGCAAGAGAGCTCCCAGGAAGGAGTGTCTGCTCTGAAAGATGCTGAGTTTACTATAAAGGAAAAAAGTTGAACTGGGAGCTGAAGTGACTTAAGCCTATGATATTAGCAATGCTGCAGCGCAGTTGCAGTGGTGTTATGTCTGGGAAGGAAACCGGCCCTGAACAGAGACTCTCTGAAAAGCATATTGCTGCTCTGAATTGGGTAAGATTCAGTATCCAAAAAGAAATGCTGAAAGGATAAATAGTAGGGGTGGGTTTCATTTTTCAGAGATGTGACAGGAAAACAATTCTCTTTTTCTAAGTAAGGGTTAGAGCTCTTCTGCTTAGTACAGAACTTCAGTTTCAGAAGTTAATTCAGTAATCTGAATATACTGGCATCCCTCTTGTTCCTGAGAGCAGATGCAGAACTGCTGGTTTTATGCCTTCTGAAGACAAAAGTCATGTGGTGTTTTACTGGGGTGGGGGAGGATATATGCAGAGATGTTTTATTAACAAGTTCACACAGCTGTATGACAAACATTGAAGTTTTAACCAGTTTTTGCTCCAAATACTGTTACTATGGTATTGCTTAAATTGCTTTATTGTTTACCTGTTACTCTGAAGGAGGAAAACTATTTTTCTCATTTGATGCAAGTGCTGCAGTTGTTTAGTCTACAAACATCCTCAGCCTTTGGTACTCCTGAAATCCTCAGGGCTTCTGGATGTCCAGACAGCCTGGAGTTAATTTTCACTTCCTCCTGGAACAGATTTAAAATGTTGTCATATATATTTATATAATAGATGTAAGGAGTTATGTGTATATTTATATTACACATGTATTTTTATCTGGAAACAAAACCACATATAATAACACAGCAAAAGTCCATGTGCTATAGCATGTTCACCGCTGGCTTTCTTTCTTGTTTGTGTATTGTCATGTAGATGCATTGGAACAATTCTAGAAAGATAAGTTAGTATGGCAGGAATTTCTTTTTCTACAGCAAAAGTGTGAGCTAGAGGAGCCCTCAGTCTATTGTAGGTCTTTAGTTTCTTTTGGTGCAGTTATGTCTATAATGAATGCAATCTGTAACTCTGTATGCAACTCAGTTTTTTTTTTTTAACCTAACTGTAACTTCCTTTAACTGAGTACTCATAAATGACCTGTAACATTGCTGACCATGAAATGTTCCCAGTTATGGGAACATTTGTGCCTGTTCTCACTGGAGAGTATCCACACAGTACTTATGTGTCCCTGTGAATGGCTCTGAGAGGCAGAGACTGAGATCTGCTCAGTTAACTTGTATGTTAGTGTCCTTGCTCCTGTCTGTCTTGTGCTTTGAACACACTGGCACCTCAAGGAAGCACAGGATCCCTGCTCAGGACAAAACCACATAACTATGCTGTGGCTAAAGACATCCACACAGCATCTGCTGCTGATACCTCTCAGCACTTGTACTGGGGACCAGAGACTATCTAGCATCAGAATGCCTTGCTGCTGCCACGCACACTCTTCCTGTCTGTTACATAAATAACAGCTGGTGGACAGCTAGTGCCTTTCGGTGTGTTATAAGCCTAAGGTCTTATGAAACATAAAATTCCAAATAGTTTGGCAGAATGCCAGTAACTGCTGTGATGCTAAACAGACTAACCAGGGAAAGAAGAAAATTGAAGTGTCTGCCAGGTAACGGAAATGATTTATATCTTGTATACGGTATGAAGAAATGGAGGTATGAAAAGCTTGTTTAGAAGTATTTGGTTTGCTGGGGAACCTAGTAAAAAGTTCCTCCAATGGAAGTGAGAGCTGATGAGAAAAGCCACACATGAGATAAATTACTGTGCTGTTAGAGAAAGGCTCCAGCAATATGGAGAATATTGTGGGAGTGCTAGTTATTGAAAAACTAATGATTGTAGTACACTATGGATGTAGGAAGAAACAAAAGAATTCTGCATAATCTTGATTTGATGTAGACAGCTACGAATCCTGTTTTCCCACAGCTTAATGCTACTGGCATTGTTTTGTCTTTTTCTGACTAGTAATTCCTGCAGTTGCCACATTCGTTACAGATGTTTTTCTGGTGAAATCTGTTGGTGGTGTTTCCATGATGCAGGACAATGTGGAGACTCCTGATAGGCAATTTTTCTACTTTTCAAGTTTTTCTTCTGGTCTGTTTTCTTGAGCACACCAGGGGCTCACACTGCCCCAGTGAAGGGGAAAAATACCTTCTGCAAGCCTTTCAAAACACTGTGTCTGTTCAATACTGCTGCAGCTATTATTTAAGAATGGAGTTTTCCAAGTCAGTCTAGTCAATAAATCAGAGACATCCCCTTTATGTAGATTTGCTCCAAGTAGAGCAGAGATCAGCATTTGCACTCATGCACTGAATCTAGTCTTCCAGCTGAAGGGAATGCGCTTTTCCAGCTAAACTTCCCCGGGAAAATTCTCTTTGACTGATGCATTGAATATGTCTACACAGGGGAGGGAGTGAAAGTGCAGGGGACCAAACTGTTCTGGGAAATGAATTTGACATATTGCAAAATAAATCCCAAATGACTTCAGCTGTCATTATGCTCAAGCCTTTTTTAATTAGCCTTTCTTCCAAAGTGTCCTATATACAGCCTTATACACAGATAAAAGTGCTTAAGCAGTTAGATATAGGCTGGGAGCCTGGAATGGCAGAATCTCAGTGGCTCGGCTATCTTTAGCTACTTGCAGCAGCCTGATTTTACAACTCCTTGGCCACATAAAAACTCTTAATGGGTGTACAGATTCACATGGACTTATTGCACAAAGATTGCATTGCTGCTGTCCTAAACTGCCTATTCTGCACTGCACTACCTGTAAATTAATGATAAATATAAGAAGTGATAGAATTGTGTGTCTTCAAGAGAAATTGATCCAAGTTCTTTGCCACAGGCTTTAGTAAATCTTTTAGTTGAAGATAGGATTAACATCTTTTGAGGCTCCAAGATCTTGGCTTGTAGTGTTTCTAAAGATGCATGAAGAATAGATACTCTTACCTTTCAGGTGCTTGATCAACTTCATTTGGCTTGATGATACAGTGGTCATGAATTTCAAAGCTAAAAATAGGCCTGTCTTTTATCTCCTAGTTCTCTGAAATAGATTATGATTCAGTGCTACCTGGTGACCTTTCAAGTCGAGGTCTCTGCATGTTAAATGAACATACTGACTTGGAGACCTCTATAGTTTGAGGTTTTTAAAAAAGTTACATGTTCAGATCTTTTATTTAAAGCCCCAGGGGAGTGCTAGGTGATTTCATTCTTTCACAACAGGGCATACATGTGCCAACTGTGGAGCATGAAACCCTGATCCTGTTTTTTCACTTCAAATAGTTTTATCCAAAATATTTACTTTTTACAGGACTACTTCATCATGTGGAAAGCTATTGAAGCATTAGAACCTGCTTCCACTTGTACTGCCATAAATCTCATGTAATCAAGGAAAACTGATACCAAATCTGTGCCATCACAGCAAAGAATGACTATCAACTCTTGTCTACTATGACTGCTGCAACAAAGCAACTTGTCAGCATCTTGCTTTAAGTGCTTCTTCTGTTTTTGATGGTTAATGAACCAAGTTGCCAGCTATCACTAAGGCAGGGCATCAAAACAAAGAATGTCTGGACATTCAGGGACAGTTCACAAATGAGCACAATTCAGAGAAACCAGCAAAACCTTCCTAGCATTTTTTTAATTGAATATCAGTTGATATTGTTAAGTGCAGTCCTGCTAAGCCTGTTGTACTGCCTATCTGTTAGCAAAACTTGCCAAGCATCTCTTGCTGAATACATGTTCATCAGTGAATCAATAATGCTTTGCGTATGATAGAAACCACCTCAGAACAAGGTCTAAGCAGCTCTGAAATTAACAGTATTAATTAAAATTAACAATACCCGTAGAGTAGATTAGTGACTTTTCCATTCTAAATATGAAAGAGTCCATCTTCTTTACCATATCATACAAAATAAAACAAGATCCTGAGCCTGCATTGCAAAGCCATTTCTTCTCAGAAGAGCTCTCTAGATGCCAAATTCACAAGCAAGTCTAAAGCAATAAAAAGAGCAGCCCAGCTCTGTTACTTGCCTTGGTGGGATCTGAGGGGCTGTATACATCCATTTTCCCAGAGAGCTGTGGGTGACCCATCCCTGGAGGTGCCCGAGGCCGGGTTGGATGGGTCCTGGGCAGCCTGAGCTGGTGGGGGAAAGCCCTGCCCGTGGCAGAGCTGGGTGGGCTGTGAGGTCCCTTTCAACTCAAATCATCCTCTGATTCTATGATTTGATTTTTACCCTGAAATTAAATACAAGCTTCTTCAATGTATTGTTTACTGATTAGCATAATGCAGTTGTGGGGAAAACACAATCTCTCCTACATATGTGCTGGATGGAAGTAATTCATTTGCTTAAAAGTTGCCTTTGCCTGCCTTGTGTGTCTCCATCTTTTAGCTGCATAGAAGTTATGGTCAATGATGTAACTGCTACAGTATGGAAAAATACAGTGAGAAGAGGCACTTCTAACAAGCTGGATATAGCTTGTTCTATTTACTGAGGCAAAGGAACAAAGAAACAAACAGAAATGCTTGTGGTGTCTTGTGCCTCTTTTCAGAGCTCCGTGTTTCATGTGTCAGTGTCATCTTCCCTGATGTGACATACCTAACTCTTTACTTTATCCAGAGGGATTTAGGAGGCAGGCAAAGAGCTTGCTGTGGCAGCCAGTGCTCCATCACACAGCAGCACTGGGTGCTGTCAAAGGTCAGTGTTTCTTTGAAAAGAAGTTCCGCAAGTGAAGTCTAAATAAAACTATTATCTCCAAAGATTTTTTTTAATAATAACAATACAAAATTATTATAGTAATAAATAGTAATGCAGTAATATTAATATATAATATATACTAGTATATGCTACATAATATATAGTAATATTATAGTAATTCAGTAACAAAAAAGTACTGTGTACTCATGCAGCAGAATGGGAAGACAAAGATCTAGCAATCTAATACAGATGTGACACTGGTAGTCGTGTGCTGCACAGGTATATGCCCATATATGACTGAACAGAAATAAAGTAATGTGTTAAAGAAAGGTAGATGCATAAGATCAGGATTATATCAAAGAAATGATAATAGGGAAATAACCTATTTGGTACAGTTCTGCCTTACCCAATTCTCATGGCTGTATTTCAAGTAGGGTTTGGAAATTTGTGGGCAGAAAGTTCTGCATCAACACAGTTTCAGGGTCAGAGGGGTACAGTTAGAGTGCCAGTCCTCTCATTATTTTAATTGAGGTTATAAAACAGCTCAAACTCTAAATGGAATTTGGTTGTGATTGTAAAGCCCTGTCTCAATTTAAGTAAGATAAAGTGCTTATTTGTTGGCTGCTTCGTGAGTTGTTTTCCTGAGCGTTCTGCCCAGGGGAGCCGCAGGTCTCTCTGTCTTGTTCCTCAGATAGTTTCCGATCCCACAGCTGCCAGTTGGCCCACCTAATACAAAGTGGATGTGTCTGCCCATAATGATCACTTCTACGTGCTAAGCTAGTAACTGTGGTCATTTACAAGCTCCCCCATTTCTTGAATCATGTACGACATCCAGGCATCATGAAACAGCTGGGACAAGAAGATGAAAAGAAGGTTCCATTGCCTTAGGCTCCATCCAGTTGTCCCTCAACCCATTCTAGGAGTGAGCTTGAATGTGTGTGGAATGAAGGGAATAAGCAATGCCAGTGTCAGCAGTGCAGGCTGAGTATGCCACAGCCACCCTGCTTTCTCCTGCAGTGAGGAGTTGGGAGAATGGATGTTATTTGGGCACAGGAGCTGACTGTGGGGAAGATGTGGTACTTCCACATCACCTTCTTTCCTCACTTCTTCCCTCCTTCCTTCTGGTCCCCAGCTGTTCCCACTTTTCTGCTGCCTTTGCTGCTTGATCAGTCTGCTGGATGGGCAACAGCAGGAGTTACAGGCTTTCTAACAGATCTGCCTCCTCCTAATACCCAGCTCCTGGGTACACGGTGCATACTTTCCTCACTCTGCTTTGGATGTGGCCCTACCACTTGCCTACCCAGGGGACAGCAGCAGGACTTCAATGTGCAGGTGGTGAAGGACCCAAGTGAGAACTGGCCTGGGGTACAACAAACGTGCTGGATCCTCCTGGCTGGCAGAAGTGTAGGCAGTCCCATAGGTGAGCTCTGTCTGAATCAAGCTCAAGAAGCACTTGAAAAGCTGTCAAACTGCCATGCAGACAGCACAATGTATTTCCCTATAGTCAAGCTCTAGCAGACAAGCAGTGTGAGCCTGAAGGCAGAAACCTCCATTCCAGAGCAACAGCCAGCACTTATTAGGGTTTTACTAAGAATGAAGTTGGCAGGGCCAGAGAGGTACACTGTTAAAAATATTTTTGGCAGTTAGCAGGAGAAAATACTCAGACCTACCTGACTCAGCACTCCTTGGCTGTACAGCCTTACAGTAGCAGGAGGGTCACAGCTGACATCTGCTGGAATCACCTTCTGTGAGCCCTCCAGTAAATCCACACCTGTGGGTTCTGCACTGAATCATGTTCAGTCCTGGAAAAAATCATGGAAAGAGAAAATAGAACCATTCTTCCTGCACGGGGAATCACTGTGTTGAAGCAAACTCATGCAGACTCAGTGCGACACCTCACTGACCTCAGGTTCTGCATAGGAGACCTGTCAGGCTGAAAGCTGGTGAGAGAAAACATCAATTTTTCTTTTTACTCCAGTTTCTAAGTGTTTTCTTCTTTCCTTGGAAAGATACATTTAATGTACTGAATAGCATCTATGAAGTAAGTCCTTGGAAAGACATGAGGCAACCAAGTATTATACTGCAATTACATTTTAACTATCAAATTTTTCAGAATTTCCTAAAAGGTCCTGACAGTCCTTTGTGAAGATGTGAGGCAGGTTAGCTTTGTGTGAGGTATTTTGGATTTTTTTATTTAGAAAAGAAAAAACAACACCTGATAATCAATAGAAAATACAAAAAGGGAGGGAACTTGGAACAGGAAGCAGATATGGAGGAGAGGCTGAGGGGGAGCACGTGTATTTGCTGTCAGGGATAATATTGTCTCCTAGAAGAGACAATATTA
>JAOWBP010001760.1:7192687-7203161 GCA_028571105.1 Tragopan temminckii | reverse complement strand
CATGGCTTCGGCCAATATCAGATGGATGGCGAGATCGAGCATTGCCATGAGGTCGCCGGACGGCCGGGATCGGTGCGCTTCGGCATCTTCCGCAACCGGGGCAAGTTCAGCCGCTTCGACGAGGCGCGCGACACGCTGCGCGCGCCGGCGGCGGGCCGCGTTTCCCGCCGTGGCCATGTCTCGTCAGAGCACCCTGCTCCGATTCTTCCCCAAGGCCCAGCAGCCGCGGGCCGCCGCCACCCCTCCGCCCGCCGGCGGGGAGAACCGCTGCCGCTCTTCCAGGCAGCAGAACGGTTTCGAAGCCGCCGCCAGGCCCGCGGAGCGTAGCAAGGAGAATGGCAAAGCGGATGGGACGGCCGCCAAGGGCCGCGGGTAAGCGGCGGGGGCTGCGGGGCCTGGGCCTGCCTGGGGCCGGGGAGCGGAGCGATCGTCTGCGTGCGGCGCGGCCTGTGCTGTGCTGGGCTCGGCGGTGGGGGAGGGCGAGCCAGGGCCGCTCTGCCGTCGGCCGGCTTCCCGTCGGCCGGGCGTTCTGTGCGCGGGGCTCTGGGGAGCTCAGCTCGTTTCCTTCGTGCGCCCTGTGCTGCCCTGTGCTCCTGCGGGAAGCGAGCGGCTGTGTCATCTGGCCGTCTCCAGTGCGTAGCCCGGGGCCGTCTCTAGTGCATAGCCCGGGATCTTCTTTTAACTGACGGCTGGTTGAGCGCTCCTCCGCCCTTAGGAAATACTGGAGGCGTCGGGTGGGTAGGGAAGGAAGGCAAAGCGGAGCCTGGGGGAGCGAAGCACAGAAACGAGGCCGAGAGGGGTGTGGGCACCGTTAGAAGGATCTGAAGGGCTAAACTAGATCACGCCTCCCAGCAGCTTCCCAGGCCCTTCCGCAGGCTCGCTGCTTGCTGCACTGCGTGCCTTCCTCTGTGAGGACAGTACTCGTTAATCCCTACGTATCTTGTCTGTGCAGTGTCTCCAGTGTTTATTCTCCCGGGGACTTGGTCTGGGCCAAGATGGAAGGCTATCCCTGGTGGCCGTGCCTCATCTACAACCACCCCACGGAGGGAACCATCGTCAGAGGGAAGGGGAGCTCTGCTCGGATCCACGTGCAGTTCTTCGATGTCAGTCCCACGAGGGGCTGGGTCAGCATCAAGTACCTGAGGCCGTACAAAGGTAGGAGATGTCAATGAATTGCTTTGAAGCAGAGATGCCACTCCTTTTGTTTCAGAATCTAGGGTATGGTGTTCTCCATAGGAAATGAGCAGCAAAACCAAGAGAAGTGTTGAGAGCAAAAGCATGTTTTGTACTGCCTAGTGTTAGGGAAAGTAAGTTTTTGTGGGTTTGGGGTGTTTGTGGTTATAAAGCCCTGAGCCTTCTTGTTTGTTAGGCTACAGTGAAAGCTGAAAGCTTGCTTATGTTTTAAAGTTTATATACATGTGGAGAATAAAAAAATAAAGAGAAAATCAAAGAAAAATCCCTGAAATCCTGAAAAATGTTAGGACTGTCAAATCTTGTTTGTAAGCAAGTGTTTGAGAGTTGACGTTTGCCCTGAGTAGGAAGATTAGACACAGGAGCTCCATCTTAAGGGTATTGCACTTAAGCCGTAATTAGCAAAATGTTTAAGCACAGGAGTGCTATTCTGTCTGCAAGAAAGGTGGCTAATTCAGAGCAGAGTATGAATATTTAAAGTGCTTGCTTTGCTATTAAATTAAGATGAAAAGCACTTAAAAAAAAAAGTTGAAATCATTGGTTAAGAGAAAAAGTATTGCTTACAACTGAAAAAATATAAACACCACAAAGCCAGGCTTTGTAACTGTTGGGCATGCGAGAAATTGAGTGATTTATGTATAAATAGATTAAGTGAAAATGAAGATGTTGCACATGAGTATGCAGTTAAATTGTATGATGGGATTTGCTCCTGCAACTGTTGTCATTATTAAATGCATTAAAAGTATTTTTAGATTGTCTCGCTGCATTTGCAAAACTAAAATGAAGATCTAGTTTGTTGATATGTTGCATTTGCATGGTAGAAGTAGCGCCTTGAAACTTCATACCTGGGTACTGAGAGCCCTTTGGCCTACGGTTAATTTGGAGCTGAAGCTTCAGCTAATAGCAGCCTCCCAAGTGACTTGCAAGAACAGGTGTAAAGATGTGTTCAGGCAGAACCTGTTGCTTCATGCAGACAGCTAAAAAAGCAGAAAAAGGAATCATCCTTCCCCATCTGTGGCATACTCTTCTCTGTCCCCAAGCCGAATATATGGTATGTTATGTATTCACCATTTATTCCTTCAGCATAGCATTAAGATGAATCCCAACTTCTCTGGGGATCCAGTGTGTAGGTTGGTTGCCTTTGCTTTTTGTCTTTGTTTTCAGGCAGTTGCCTTCTACAAGAAAAGAGGAACTGCACTGCTAAAGGGATGTGAGAGGAGGGAAAATACTTTGTATATAAAATGTACATATTATATGTAATATATTTAATAATCTAATGATATCTAATAGCTTGGATACATTTAAAAGCGAAAGATGAATGCTAACTGGCTAAATGCTGGGCCAGCTCAGTTTCTGACAGATGGCTGTTTTGCAGGCTCATCAGACAGAGAGGTGCTGAAGGGAGGTATGTTTTATAGTACGAAGCCTGAAATTAAAAAAGCAATGGAGCTGGCAGATGATGCCATGAGTAAAGATAAAACTAGGCGACTTGAGCTGGCAGTGTGCAGCGAACCTTCAGACGCTGAGGAGGCAGAGGAGGAGGAAATGGAGGTAAAATATTTCTTGCTGCCATTTTCAGAAATAATGCTAGAACTTAGAAGCTGTCTCTTGGAGCTAAGTATCCTGCAACCTTGTGGTACAGTAATCACTGCTTGTCTGCTCCTTGATAGTGTGTGCAGTGTGTGCCTATGCCATTTGGTATTGCCTCTGTGCTGTTAGATCATATGCTGTTCTTCTACCTTTTCTAGTAAGATAAAAGTCTAATGTCTCTTCAGTGTTCCCTGACCTCTACTATATTTATAATCTCTTCTCAGTAGCCATTCCCTGGATACCCCCACTTACCTGCTGTCTGACAAAGTACTTCTGGCACATCTCTTTTATCCTCTCTGTTCATATTCTAAACTGTCCTAAATTCGGTAAAAATTCTCATTTCTCACATAAAAAATGATAACTTTTTGAGTGCTTGGTTTAAGACACTAAGTTCGGTTTTGGAGCCTGGTCTTATGGAGTTGCACCAAAATGCAAATTCTTATACTGTTAATGCTAATCTGTTGGGATAACTAAAATGAGATCTGTTAATGTGTTGCATTCATAGTGTATTTTAATTCAAATACAATTTCAATACTGCCACATGCACTGGAATAAACTTCTGTGGTGTTAGGAAACTGCTGATGGGCGGTAGTGTTCCTTACCTCTTCTGTCAGTGTGACCTGTCTACTCTTTCTCCAGCATGACATTTCTCCAGCAACAAGTGACAACACTGCAGGGCAAACTACTTAGTACAGTCTTTCCATTGCTGCATTCTTCTAGCACAGGCACTGGTATTGTTAAAGCTTTAGGCTGAAAAGACAAATAATGGAGTTTCCTTTCTTTCTACTAAACATGCACGAACTAAACAGCATGGTTATCTGACGGAGGTGTTTCTTCTTTGTGCTGTCATGTACTGTACACTCCTTATGTCTGAAGCTTCTATTTTTTAACATGGATCACTTACGCGTATTCAAATGAAGCAGTAAGGAATACAGAGAAGAGCAATTATGTCACGGGCAGATAGTTTATTTCCCAGTAAAGAATATTCTGTGAAGTTACACTGCTGTGTGGCTGTGGCTGTCCTGTCTTTTGCTTCAAGTATCATAGCTACTGCATTTGTGTGCTTCTCTTTGCAGCTATGATATTTTACTTTGTGGCCAGAACTTTTAATAGGTTAAATAATTTCTCTTTCAGCAGATGAGTGGAAGTGCATCAGGCGACAGTGATGACAGCAATAGTGAGGAGGATGTGAAGGGCAATAAGCGAGTACCAAACAGAGGAAGTGCCATAAAAGCCAAAAGAAGAAGAGTGCTGGATTCAGACAGTGATCGTGATGGTTCTGATGTGGAGTTCAAGCCTGATGTGAAAGAAGCAGCAAGCAGCGAGGAAGCTAGTAGTGGGGTGGATGAAAATGAAGCTACTGATGCAGAGACAGATGCAGAGAGCATTGAAGAAAGTCCCATAAAAGTCCCTTCTAAACGGAAGAGAGGAAACGTTAGCAAGCCTTCTAAAAGGAGTAGCTTAGAAAATGAACGTTCTGAAGCACCCAAAAGAGCAGCACCGGTTTCATTAGAAGCCAAGTCTAAGCTGACATTGTTTGCAGCACCTGAAAATTTTGAGTCTCAGGCAAATGCTTGCAGTGGAGGCACTAGTGGCTTTGCAGCATGGGAACATGAGAAGCTTGAGTGGCTGCAGGAAGGGAAGAAGAAAGATGCGCACAGGAGACGACAGAATGACCCTGACTATGACCCATGTACTTTGTACGTACCTGAGGACTACCTTAACAAATGTACACCTGGAATGCGCAGGTGGTGGCAGTTGAAAAGTCAAAACTTTGATGCGGTGATTTGCTACAAAGTTGGAAAATTCTATGAGTTGTATCACATGGATGCAGTCATTGGTGTGAATGAGCTGGGCCTGATATTTATGAAAGGTTCATGGGCTCATTCTGGTTTTCCAGAAACTGCATTTGGCAGATTTTCTTCTATTCTGGTTCAGAAGGGCTACAAGATAGCCCGTGTCGAGCAAACAGAAACTCCTGAAATGATGGAAGCGCGCTGCAAGGCAACAGCCCACCCAACCAGGTTTGACAAGGTTGTACGTCGGGAAATCTGCAGAATCCTTACCAAAGGGACTCAGACTTACAGCATTATAGATTGTGATCCGTCGGAGAACCATAACAAATACCTTCTGTGTGTTAAGGAAAAAGAAGACTCCTCTGGACAACGTGTTTATGGGGTCTGTTTTGTTGACACATCAGTTGGAAAGTTTTATGTTGGCCAGTTCTCAGATGACCGGCACTGCTCGAGGTTTAGGACTTTAGTGGCACATTACACTCCTGTGCAGGTCCTGTTTGAGAAGGGGAACCTGACTGTGGACACTCAGAAGATACTGAAAGGCTCGCTTATTTCTTGCATTCAGGAGGGGCTGATCTCCGGCTCCCAGTTCTGGAGCGCATCTAAAACACTAAAAGTTCTTCTTGAAGAAGAGTATTTCAAGGAGAATCAAAATCCTGACAATGGGTGCGTTCTGCCCTCTGTAATCAAATCTCTGACTTCAGAGAGTGACTCGCTGGGGTTAACTCCTGGCGAAGACAGTGAGTTAGCTTTGTCAGCTCTCGGAGGAATTGTCTTCTATCTCAAAAAGTGTCTGATTGATCAGGAGCTGCTATCGCTGGCAAACTTTGAGAAGTATGTCCCTGTGGATGCTGATAATGCAAAAACTGTCAGTGCCGGTAATTTCTTTGCCAGAACTGACCAGCGCATGGTGCTGGATGGAGTCACTCTGATGAATCTGGAAGTCCTGCAGAATGGAACCAATGGAACCACGGAAGGTACTTTGTTGGAGAGGATTGACTCCTGTTGTACACCGTTTGGGAAGCGGCTCCTGAAACAGTGGCTTTGTGCTCCGCTTTGTAATCCTACATCCATTAATGATCGTTTAGATGCTGTTGAGGACCTTCTGGCGGTGCCGGCTAAACTGACTGAAATTAGTGAGCATCTGAAGAAACTTCCTGACCTTGAAAGGCTGCTCAGCAAAATTCACAGCATTGGATCACCGCTTAAAAGTCAGAACCATCCTGACAGCAGGGCCATCTTTTATGAAGAAATTAAATACAGCAAAAAAAAAATTGCCGACTTTTTGTCTGCACTGGAGGGGTTTAAAGTAATGAATGAAATTGTCGATGCCATGGAAGAAGTTGCCAGTGACTTCAAATCTCAAGTCCTTAAGCAGTTGGTCACCCGCAAAGCCAAACATCCAGATGGACGATTTCCAGACTTGAGCGCAGAGCTTAAAAGGTGGGATACTGCTTTTGATCATAACCAGGCTCGGAAGACAGGAGTGATTACTCCAAAGGCAGGTTTTGACTCAGATTACGATAAAGCACTACAGGATATTAAAACTGTTGAGGAAGATTTCCGTACATACCTCGATAAGCAACGCAAACTGCTCGGACTCAAATCCGTGCTGTACTGGGGGACAGGCAAAAATCGGTACCAAATGGAAATACCAGAAAGCGCCATATCGCGTAATTTACCTGAAGAATATGAACTGAAGTCAACCAGGAAGGGATACAAACGTTACTGGACCAAGGAGATTGAGAAGATGCTAGCTGAGTTGATTAATGCTGAGGAGCGGAGAGATGCGGCTCTGAAAGACTGCATGAGGCGTTTGTTTTACAACTTCGACAAAAACAGCCAAGACTGGCAGACAGCCGTACAGTGCATCGCTGTGCTGGGTAAGAGCCTTTCTTGCAAGTTTTACATAAAGTAAAATCACTCTGCCATAGTAAAGGATGAAATCTGGTCACGGTAAGCCAAATTTAAAAAAAAAAAAAAAAAAAAAAAAAAAGGCTGTGGCCGGTCCTTCATTCGTGGTTTAAAAACTCTGGTTGTCATAATAGCATTAATATGGCAGAACAGGCGGGGTGCTGGGTCTCACTGTTCCCAAGCTCTTTCATCATTCCTGTTGTGGAATTTCTTTTAATCTTGTAGATGTCTTGATGTCCCTTGCTAACTACAGTCAAGATGGTGATGGACCACTGTGCCGACCTGTAATTCTACTGCCTGTGGATAGTGCTCCTCCCTTCCTGGAACTGAAAAATGCACGCCATCCTTGCATTACAAAAACTTTTTTTGGGGACGATTTTATTCCTAATGACATCGTGATAGGCAGTAAAGATGAAGATGGTGGTAGTGAAGCTTCCTGTGTGCTAGTCACTGGCCCAAACATGGGTGGCAAATCGACACTCATGAGACAGGTGACTGCCGAGCTACATAAAACTGAGTATTCCAGGGTGCCTGTGTTTTGATGAAAGGAACTGTGACTTAGCTGTTCATAAAGGTCCCAGTGGTGATCTGAGGGGTGTGCTGCAATAACACTGCAGCCAAGTTATAATTTGGGTTGAAAATGCTTATGTTTAGGTAGTAGATTGTCTATTTCTTTACTTTATTGGGGAATAAGTTTTACTGCTCTTGTGAGAGATGGTTGGAAAATGTGATAGAGCATCACAGTGATCTTACCCCAGGACATCATCTGACAAAAGATGCTTTGGGTTTGAACAAGATGAAAACAGTTTGGAGGCAAATGAGGAAGCAATAGGGAGTTTGCCTTTTGAGCGCTGCTTGCTGTGTTTTCAAAGCTGTCAGAGTACTTTAGTGTCGTAATCAGGGATTATGATGCAGCAACTTGGAGCTGCTAAAACAGTGGGAGAAGTTTTATGTACTCGAGTCTTAGCTTTGTTCCCTTGTTCTCTGTGTGGAACCGGAACCCCAAGCGTACAGTGGAATTTCATGTGTGGCAACGTTTGTTCTGCAGGCTGGTCTCCTGGTTATAATGGCTCAGCTGGGATGCTACGTGCCTGCTGAGGTCTGCAGGCTCACACCCATCGACAGAGTATTTACACGGCTCGGTGCCTCCGACAGAATCATGTCAGGTGAGTTTGTGAACTCCAGTGTTCTGCCGTGGAGGGAGGTTCTTAGTACACCTGTGTGCAGGTGGGAGAGGGATGCTGTGTCATACTTTCATGGAGAGCCAGGCAGAGTGCTTTGTCTGCTGTTGTTCAGAGCAGGTGTGGGATTGTTTGATACGCTCGTTTGTTCCATGTGTGTATTGTCCCTTGTTTTTGACACTCGGGTTCACTTGTGAGTGGAATATAGCATTTCCTCACTGAAGTGAAGGCCGCAACAACTACACTGGGGGGATGTGTGCCTGGGGTGGTGTGCCCAGGGTCACAGGATGGAAAAATAATCATTCTTTGTGCCACTAAGTGTAGTATCACGATTCAACTAAGGAAGGTGCGGATTTTCTGTGATCTTTGTACTGAAAGATGTGGGTCAGTGAATATGAGAACCAAAGCCTACTGAATTTTGTTGCACATGAGGAATTTGGAAATGAATCATTCAGACTGAGCACTTAATTAAAGAAAAAACAAGTACTTCCCCAATTGGAGTCTCCTGCAGCTATTTCCCGTTTTGTTTAACTTCAGTACAAAAAGAAAACCATACCAAGTCCTGAAAGTGCAGAAAATATTACTGGATGGTGTTTAACAATACCTGAATGAAACTTGTTTTAGAGCACGAAGGTGTGGGGGGTTATGTGGTTGTGGCCCAAGGATACAAGAAGTGAACTCTTCTCTCTACTCTGAAACTGCAGTAGTTACTGTTGCATGTGATGAGTAGAGCAAGAATGAACCCTGCAAAGAATGGGTAAATCTGGATTTATACCTATGGGAATATAGTGTGCAAGGCTCTGAATTATGTACTTGTGCTTGTCATCTGTTTTAAAACAAACAGCAGGATTTCAGGTATGAATCGTAACTTGGTGTGCTGGCACTCCTGGCAGACATTTGGTTTTCAGCAGTGAGGTTTTTACTAGGAAAGGTTGGTTTGGATGACGACAGCCTTAATTGTTTGAATAATTACTTTGTCATCACCCACCAAAACAATAAGGCTGTTTTTTAAATCTTTTTAAGGCTTCCTGTTGTTTTTTTGTTGTTTATTCTACATTGAAAAGTCACGTATGTATGCAAGGGCTGCTGCTTGCCCTTTTGAGAGCAAGGAGGGGCAAAAGATCTTGATCTTGTTTCCTTTGTGCCTTTCTTTTCATCGAGCTAATAATCTGACCAGTGCTCTGAGTGCACAGATGAGCAGGGTTTGGTGCCTAACCAGTACACGTGCTGTCAGTCAAATTAAGCCCCCACTCTTCTCATGCTAGGAAAAGAAAAAGCGTTATGTTTTTGATGAGTTTGCTTCAAGTTTCATTTTAGCTTGAATAAGACCCAGTGCAGATCAAACAAGCTTTCAGCTGTGTTCTTCAGCTCTTCAATGTCTTCATAGCTATTTTTTCTCTTCTTTAAAGGTGAAAGTACCTTCTTTGTTGAATTAAGCGAGACTTCCAGCATCCTGCAGCATGCAACAGAGCATTCACTCGTTCTTGTGGACGAACTCGGTAATCGGTCTGCTTTGTAACAGATGGAAACTGCCTGAGATGGGCAGTAGGGCTGTGCAGATGAGAATGGGGTGTACAGAGGGAGTTGTAGTGTAGTGCCACTGATTTGTAACTAGACACTACCCATGTCATCCCCTGTAAAACATGGATCCCTTGGGTGCCCTGGGAACCAGCGCACCACCTCCCATTCTCCAATCCCTATTAGCCTATTTATTTCCAGCTGAGTTTTCCTGCTGGCCTTTGCTAGATTACCCACAGCAAACCTTCAGCATGTCAGCAGCAAGTCTCAGAGCAGAAATGTCTTTTTCTGCAGTACAGACGAGATGGTGGCTGTTAGGGAGCAGATGCTGCAGTCACTTGGCCCTGCTGGTGGCTCTCACTGCTTTCTTTCCTCCCCACCCTCGCTGCGTGGAGGAGGGTTTGCTGTGTATTAGCTTGCAACACGTCAGTGGATTGCATTTGTAAGTCTTTAGGAACAACAGCTTTGTTTCTGTTGATCCGTCTTAACGCTTGTGGGGGTCTCTTCAGTAGCAAGTAGACATCAGACAGGTTACCTTTTTGGCTCTTGGGGATGACAGAGCTTTTCCATTTCACACCAGGCCGAGGCACGGCTACGTTTGATGGAACAGCGATAGCAAGTGCAGTTGTTAGAGAACTTGCTGAGAACATCAAGTGTCGCACGCTGTTCTCCACGCATTACCACTCCTTGGTAGAGGACTACTCGGGCAGCGCGGCCGTGCGGCTCGGACACATGGTTTGTATCAGCTGTAATGTGCAAATCCTGAGCGCCAGTGAATGGGATTTGTCCTGGTGGCTGGCAGACCTCGTGCTGTGAACACTTCTCTGCAGCCTTCTGCTCAGTCCCAGAGCTCCCCTGGGAGCAGGTGGTATCGTGCAGCTGTTTGTCTTGTGTGACATAAACTAACTGGCAGTCATTTAACTTTTCTAGGCTTGTATGGTGGAAAATGAGAGCGAAGATCCAAGCCAGGAAACAATTACATTTCTGTATAAATTCATTGAAGGAGCCTGTCCAAAAAGCTATGGCTTCAATGCAGCAAGACTTGCTGACATCCCAGAGGAAGTTATTCAGAAAGGGCACAGAAAAGCAAAAGAGTTTGAAAGAAGGACGATGTCACTGAGAATATTCAGGTGAGGCCTCTGTTCTCTGTTCTGAAGTTGGTTGTTTTCTTGGCAGCCATTTTACAATTCGGTTGCTGCTTTTCTTTATAAAAGCAGAGCCGGGGGGGGGGGGGGGGAAGTAAAACCCATTAAACAAACACTGGGGGCGGGCCGTTCAGCCTGG
>JAOWBP010001760.1:7159507-7177531 GCA_028571105.1 Tragopan temminckii | reverse complement strand
AAACCACAATTCTGTAGCATGAGAAGTCGTACTGTCTCGCTCAAGACAAGCAGGAGACAGACATGAAGTACAGAACCAATACACAAGACACCCAACTGAATTTGAAAGCTCCTTGCTGCAGCCCCTTGGATGATTTCAACTACTGCACTACTACCCAGACAACAAACTTGAGGCTGCTAGGGCTCAAAACTGCTTGAGAATTCATCAGCTCAGTTCAACTCTCTGAACTCCATGAAGGACGAAAACATGAAACTCTGCTTCCCCTAAAATCAGTGGCACATTTACAGTGATTTCTGAATGGTAAGATTTCATCTAAGCATTATTTGGCCTACATAACACACACCTTCCCCTCAAGTAAACACCATTAAATCAGCAAGCCAGTACATGCCCTATTAGTAAGCTTTCATATTATCTTCAAGCATAGTACCACAAAGACTATGCTTTCTTTTTTTAAATCCTGAAGAAATTATTTTGTCTTATCTGACCTTACAAACACAGACAGTAAGGATTCCCTGAATTAATTCCTGCTTCAATTCTTGTAGCTGGAGCTTCAGCACGTATTTTTTAGAAATACATTTAATATTGATTTCAAGATTTCCAACAACTGAGAAAAGACCACAAAGCTTATTAGCTAGTTACAGACTCATTACCCTGTTAATTTACATTTTAATTTTTCAGTTGAATTTCTCCAGCTTCAGTATCCAGTTACTGGTTATGGATACATTAGCGTAAAGAGAACCAATGAACGCATGAATTTAGTGCGAGCAAAACATTCCTTCAGCCTTCTCCTTCACTAAGTAACAAGCTGTGGTCAGTATGTTTTTCATTATGAATGAATTCTTCTCCTTTATCTAATGTTGTTCCTAACATTTCATTATGTTGTTACGGACACCAGGACCTGATCTGAACCAGGAATAAGAAGAAGCGTAATACAACCTCTCTACTCCTCCTCAATACCCCCACAGATGCAGTGAAGGATCACACTGGCTCTTCTGGCCACACGACAAGCTCATATTCAACTCTTCACCTACAGTGATTCTTACAGCTTTCCCAGGAATACAGCTTCCCAGGATAGAGGTTTATCACTTACACACAACAACAGGCTTTTGTTCCTAGTTACTTGCACTTACCCACACTAACACAAACATTATGAGAGTTCTCTTCCAAAAAGGGTCTAGCAGCTCATCCTCCTCCTTATTTGTAATACCCTAAATCATCATCATTTACAAATTCCATCAGTACATGTTTTATTTCTCTGCAAATCACTGACAATGTTAGTAGCTTAAAGTCAAGCGGCCATCTTTGAAACAGCCACAAAGCAGCCCACGATAACAACCTTACAAGTTATTTAAAATCTATTTGATGAGTGCTCTGTTAATTCTGTGGAATTCAAGTGCTTAAAAGTAGTGCAGGGTGAAGTCAAATATCTTTCAGGGATCCACACATTTATACTGCGACTGCTACTTTCTTCAAAAGAAGTCATCAAGAATGCTAAATGTAATGCAACCATTAAAGTTATCTGTAAGTAGACATAAATTTCCTTCAATTAATAAATTTTCATTATGGATTGACCAAACCCTGCACTCACTATCTCATTCCATGTAGGATCAATAAGTAGTACTGCAGGCCATATTTCATCCCGTTTAGTTCCTGCTACACCTACCCCCTCCCATCTGCTCCAACAGGGTCATACGTCACCTAACCCAGGCTTCAAGTTCCTGCTGATACATAATAGGAGTCCAGAAGACATTTTGGCCAGTGCTTTTTAAGCCCTTGTGATTTTAGAAGGCCTGTTTTTACAGCTGTTTAACCTCATCCACTCTTACTGTCAGAGTGGAACATACTTCACCATCCCTCTAGGGTACGAGCACATTTATCATTCCTACCTATTCTCATTAAATATGGAACAAAAATTACACAACACTTTGCCATTCAAATTCTTCTTTATCTATGACAGACCAGCATCACTACTGAAACCCTCTTTTCAAGTTAAGCTCTTCTAACTCACTTGTCCTCTTGTTTTTCAGGGCCTTCCCCTCCTCAGAAGGAAAGAATCTCCATTTCAATGGCAGGCTCGTGTTCTGCTGAGGAGAAGGATTTACTACAGTTTCTGGCAATTCTTACTTGTTGCCTACTTGTATTATCTGCTAGCTAATTCTGCATTTTTGGCAACTCAGTAAAATGCTCTAGACGTATTCCTCTTATCACATTTTGATTATTAAAAAATGTAATCTTTATTCTGACTCACTTCAGTGGACTTATTTGTTGTGTGAAATTGGTACTTCAGGAGTTTTAGCACATACATTACTGGTTCAGGCTTTACTTATTTATTCTTAACCCAGAATATAATAACCGCATACACTTGAGCAACACTTGAATAAATAGATGAGGCTCTCTTCCATCAATTTCTGTTTTTACCTATCGAGATGAGAACTAATACAGATTTCCTCTGCAATTAATGCAAAATACACGGACTCAGAATCTTGCCACTTAAACTTCGTTTCAAAGATGCTTTGGACTGGCAGTAAGAGACCTTCAGCTGAAACTACTCACACAGCTCCCATCTGGACATATTACATACATTAAGAACTTTACATATAACAATGTAGAAAGATGCTTTAATGCAATTAGGAGATCTAAAGAAAGGGTATCAAGCATGTGTGAGGAGAGAGATTTTGAATGCTTATGGATCAATATTTCAGAGATGCCACTGACTTGGAAACAGTAAATGCCTTTTCTGGCAGACTGCCACTCTTCCTACCTTTTTTACACGCACTCAATACTTCCTGAGTAGGTTATGGCAAGGCTTGGTAGAATTAAAAAGTCAATAAAAATTAATAATCAATAAGTGTTGACAGTACAGCCTACGCACTGCCTCCAAAATTGACCAGAAATGTTGACTTCAGAGCAGAGAAACAAATACAGTGCAGCCAAAATTCAGCAATCCAGTGGGCTGAAGAGGACAGAAGTCCAAAATTATCAGAAATGGCTTGTCATAACAAACAGTGGCCAGGAAAAATCGAAACAACTTTTACAAACATTTTTCACAAAAACACCAAGACCTACTAGCTTACAGATAAACATGTTCCAATATGAAGCCACGCAGCTCTTTAAGCTGCTTTTCAAAGGAAGCTTAAGGTAGTCCAATAAATTATTTTAATTCCCCTCATTTATGGGGTCCCCATTATTACGTAGGGGGATAGAAAGAACAAACTTATTTCACATACTTGAAATTCCCAGCATTTAAGTTTAAAAAAAGGTAAAATTGAAGCAGTCAAGATACTGAGAGTAGCTGGCTATCCTTTGTTCTTCTTCTTCATCTCTTATCACTTTCCCATAATAGCTATCTGTCTCCCATAAAACAGATGGCAATGCGAAGCAGAGCTGCCTTCTTTGTAACTGTGGTAGAGTTTTACAACCTGAAACCTCTAAGAAAGAGCATGTCTTCTTCTGTGAGGCACAGTCGAAGGAATCCTTCCACTATCCTCATTACAGTTCCCTGGAGGATTTCCTGTTCGTACCAGAAAAATATAGTCTGTGTCTAGCTGAAGATCTCCTCATTTCCCTGCCTTAATGTTGAGCTGAGCAACTATTATGCACGGCCTGCTGTATAGATTCATAGCACTTCACCACCTGAAATTAGATATCTAAAGTTTATATTGTGATTTCCATGTAAAGATTTAGTATCTCCATTCTTCTTCACCTCTTTTTTCTGATTCTCCAACTATACTTTATCTGCTTGTTTTTGAACATGTTAACACTTGCTATGTCTTCTTGTGAATTGCATGTCTTGTTTCCAGTGTCTGTAAGTGTCACAATGCCTCCCAGACCTTCACTGACTCTGACCCTCTCTTTCCAGACCCGGTTCTACTGATGGTTAAATTTCTCGTCATCCCTGATGGTGAAATGAGCGTTTAATCATCCACATCATGTATTTCTTCTGTCAGTATAGCTAGCAACTCATACTTAGCACACATCAAATCCTTTCCACTCCTGACAGGAAAGAGAACTTAGCATGAGAGTTATAGCTCACAAACAGTTTTAATGTCATCAAATTCCAACAATGCACGCTGTAATGAATCTATTGTAAAAGTCCCATATATGCCCACTTCAAATGCTGTCTCCTGCCAGCAACAACTGTGCAAACCAGAAACAAATAAGTCTTATATAAAAACTCTCCTGTGACTGTTCAGGTTTTAAACTAACTGCCCAATGAGTCCACAGTGACTCAAATGGAAGGCCAAGTGTACATGACAGCAAAGGTTCTGGACCCTTATCTTGGTAATAATGGCACTGAACGTAAAAGAAATTTAAAGTTCGTTAATGAATACCTGCACAAAAAAGAAAAGAAACGTCAACATTAGTCACAATTTGTGTGCTGCTTTCACGCACTTCGGTTAGATTAGTCAACATTAAGCAGTGTCAATCTCAAACAATGAAAAGCCCACTAACCTGTACAAGTACTTCGAATAATACAGTGATCTATAATTGGACTGCAGTTCACGGTAATCTCTAAGCAGTGGTGTGCATTGTGGTGCTGAGCAGATTTGTCATCAGGATTGAACTGAAAAAGGAAAACAAGTATTTATCTATTGGCTCAGGCATTAAAATGAGATTATTAAAAGCTTCACTCAAGTTTCAGATTCTTACCCTGATTGTCATATATCCAACATAGGCGTCTTCAGAACCCTCCATAAAAACGAAGGTGGAATCTCTAGTGTTTTCTATTATAACCTTATCTGCTACTTTTCCAGGAGCTGCAAAACATGAAATCTAAGTTTTTAGCATATGCTGGTGAGAAAAGGTCCTCAAAGAATTCTGTTCAAGGCAACAACAGAAGAAAATGAATATTATTTCTGGAACATAAAAATCTTGGTATCGCATAAATATTTGAAAGATGATGAAAAAAGCAGTCTAACAATCTTGTACCAATTCATTATCTAGCAGCATAAGAAAATCTTCTCTTACACAGAGCTAGTTTTTCTGACTTCTAGCTTGTTGAAATATCTAGGAAAATAGCTCTTCATTAAAATAAGGTACAAACTGAACATTTGTACAAGGAAAAAAACCACTGCAAAATACCAGCATGCTTTCTGTATAAAAACTGCACAATTTGACAAACCCAGATTCTAGTCTAGAGGCACTGTAATTCTCTTACCAAACATAGCTTAGTTTGGTATTTTAAACTCTTTTCTTAAATCAGAATACACGCATTTCATCACTAATTTCAACCAATTTATACAACAAATCAGTAATCTGCTTATGACCTCAGTAATCAGCAATGACTCTCAACACCTCTCAGAGTTGAAGTGGTTTCTTCATTATTATTTACAAGAAAATCTTATACAACAAGACTGAGCTCTACTTCTGAAAGCATATAGAAGGTTTCAAAATAGTTCATTTCCATGTTCCCATAATCTGCAGATTGATTTCCCACTTAACAGCAAGGCTCTGCTATATTTTCATCCTTAAGCCAAAGGCAGAACACGCTTACATATGTACTGCAAAAGCCAGCAGAGGGAGCACAAGTTAACAACAGTCTTAAGAATGGTGTAAATTTACAGTGATACTCATTCACAAGCAAGAGACTGTTTAATTCAAAACTGCACATTAAATATGCAAGCTAGAGCAATCCTTCCTCAATGTATGAAATGCAAACATTCAAGTTTCACAAATTATAGCAAATAAGTTATGGGAATGGCTGAGAGTTGCAATCAATTCTGAAACAAGAGATATGCAAATACAGACAGATTTGCCCTCAATTTTCTATTTTATTGAAGAGCCTATGCACAGGATTTCTCACCAGCAGATTTTTCTGTTGTCTGTTGACACCAGAAGAGACAAGTGGTATGTCCTGTTCTTTATCACTCAGGCAGAAAGGTGCCAGTCAGAATGAAGCAATATTTACATCATTATCCAGCTTGTTCTCACTATCTAAAAGCCAGATCTCTGCTTTCACTACAGCAAATGTTTTAAGGTAGTCTAGCTCTTCATACCACTGTTCACTTACTACCAGACAGTAACTAAAAGAGGCTTTGTATCACCATACAAAACAATTTCGTGTGGCCTGGTAACATACCTATTGGATGCTTTTTCACTATAGTGTAAATGCACTGGTATACACAGCCATGCACTCTCAAGCTGTTCACTACAGGTATCTCCTTCCTCTCAGCACAAGAGTTAACTTACATGTCTGAGTTTGGGTGGTCCCAGAACACCCATTACAGAACATGCCAATTAGTAAGACCAGTATGTTCAGATGATCCACCAGGAAAAGGCTTAAAAGGGAAGGGGACTTGTTTAAGCACTGGTTTCATTTTAAATGAATCAAAGAAATTTTATGCTCCAACTTACTGAATCTTTGCAAAATAGTTATTCAGAGAAATATCTCTATTTCAATTTTTGGCTCAGATCACCTTAGAAAAGATAAACCAATATAAGAAAGGGAAAAGACAAAGAAAAGGGCCATTAATTTTATAATCAAGCAAAGAAGTCCATTTGCCAAGTCTAAGAGAGTCAGCATTCCACAGGATCAGTTCGACTACAGCAGGGCCCCAAATGAAACTATTTTAGAAACAGTTTAACAGAAAGCCCATAAATAAGACATTGCCCATTTTTTAAAAACAAATTAATTAAAACAATTAAAAAAATAACTGGATGTAGCATCAAAGTTCTTTGATTTCTAAAAATGTATAAAACAATTTCAGTTTTCGGTCCATTAACAGGAAATAACACCAGATTCTGCAGAAAATAATTGTTAAGACCCTCTGCAATCATAACAGGCAAAATGCTGAGATCCTCCTAGATTCTGAACTCTACAAAATCCATAATGAAGAACACAGCACTAAATTTGTCAAATGTATTTCCAGTTCAAAGATACAGAACAGGTACCTGAAAAGTAGTTCAGGCTATGAAAGGACTTTTTTGAACACAAAAAGTATTTAACTGTGACACTCCTCACCATTTTAGATTTTACTATCCTTAAAATTACAGTTATTGTTCTTACTGTTGCCACTGTTTTTCCTTTACTGGAAAAATCCTTCAGTAATTCCCTTTCCACTTATCTGCACATTATTTAAAACAAGTGGAAAAATGAAAGCCCTGTCTCCCATAACACAGGGCAAAAAAAGAAATCAATTAAGACTTTCAGATCAAGATACATATATGGATAACTGCTGAAACAGTTAAGAGGAGTTTTGCCATCTTGAGTGGCATGAGAACTCCACAGAAGGCCTGCACTCCTGCATATAGCTGACTCCCCTTCACCTACTTCTCTCCCATGTCCATCCCTCCAAATCCTAAAAAAACATTTATTTATTAAGAAGTTAACAGGCATTTCTGTCCACTGAACTAGATGCATCAAAACAGGACTTCTACTCTTGCTTTCTACTTGATGGTTTAGATAAGCCATCTTACTAAAAATTTGTTTTATGACAAGGTCACCCACTTAGTCGACCAAGGGAAGGCAGTGTATGTTGTTTTTTTCCCATTTCAGCACAGCTTTTGGTATTATCTCTTACAGTATCCTTCTGGACAAAATGTCCAGCATACAGCCAGCCAAGCACATAACATGGGTTGGGTTCAAATGGTTATAGTAAGCTGACTTACATCAGGCACTAGTGGGGTTCCCCAGGGATCTATTTTAGGGCCAGTTCTCTTTAATGTTTTTAAAAGTAGTCTGGATGCAGGACCAAATGCAAACAAGTCAGTTTGTGGATGATACTAGACTAAGAAGAGCTGTTGAATCCCTCAAGAGTAGAGACCTTGCAGAGACGTTCACAAATTAAGAGTGCTAGGCAATCACCAACCACGTAAGTTCAGCAAAAGCAGGGCTGGATTCTGCATCTGGAATGGAGCAACTCTGGATGAATGAACAGACTGGAGGATGAGAGGCTGAGGAGCACTCCTGTGGAATGGCATCTGGAGGTTTCAGTTGATGGCAAGCTGAATGAATAAACAGTGTGCCCTGATAGCCAAAAAGGCCAATGATATTTGGGGATGCTAGTCAGTCAATGGCAGTGGTCACAGCACCAAGCCTGCCAGAGTTAAAGAAGTGTTTAGACAATGCTCTTAGACACAGGGTTTAATTTTTAGTTAGTTTCTGTATGAAGCCAGGAGTTGGGACTTAGTGATCCTTGTGAGTCCCTTCCAACCCAGGATATTCTGATGTTATTACTATGATAATTCCTCCAAAGGCTTCCTTGCAAACCACCCTCATTTACCTAGATCCAACAAAATAAAACACCAAAATTAAACAGAAGAACAAATCAAGAATACTAGGCTCTATTCTGTAAGAACATTTTTCTTATTTGAGAAAACAAAACTCCAGAGTTTGAGGTATGCCCTTCTAGAAATGCTGCACTTCTTTACAAGTCCACAGACGAAATCATTAAAGAAGATTGATTACAAATTGAAAAGAGATTTGGCCCTACCATTCTGAAAAGCACAGATTGAACTGGAAAGAGGCAGATCTCCATGGCTTAGTGCGTCACATTAACTTGTTTTCTTTTCTGGACAATTTAAGATTGACTCCCTCTACAAAGACACTGACCATTTAGTGTAGGAAGTCTGACAAGGTGAAGAGACAGCAGTGCCAGAAACTGAAACAAATACATCTTGTATTTCTGGTTTACTTTCGGAGATTTTGCTCCCCAAGACAGCTATTCAATTACAAAAATACACAATGCAGATTTCTTGCTCTCAAAGACCTGCACGTAAAATTGATTTTCTGAATAACTGAAGATATTTCCAGGGAAAGAGAACTACTGTAGCAGAGGGTCTTTTGTGAGAGAAGCCACAGAGTATGCAGAAGTGTAAACAGGTATCAAAGATGTCCTTCCAAATTTCATCCAGAAACTGAGATATAAAATATCTTAGAACAGTGCTGATGCAGTCTGATCTGGATTTTCAACACTGAAAGAGTATGACTCTTGCCCTAGTATCTATTACTGTCAACCTCTAACTGAAACAGAAGCCAGGTCAGTATTTTTGTTAATTCTCCAAGGCTGTGCCTGCATTTGGCAAGCACTGCAGCATACCAGGAGTGGAACTACAGAGTTAAACGTGTCAGTGCTGAGGAGCTGACACCCACACCATGTTTGTTGCAGAACAGGCAGGGAAGAAGCAACTGTGACTTTGGATTAGTCCTAGCCTGGTCCCTTTGACTGCATGCACACTGACTGCTAGAGTGCAGCAAGTGTATTCCAGGAACATGTCTTAGATTAGTCTCATCCAAAAGGAATTCAGTTCATGCTCCAAAACCTCTCCATAACAAACTTACGCACTGTAAGTGGGAAGTTCAGCACACTCAGTACTATTAGCACAGCCCTGAACTGACAAACTAACATAGTAATTCAGTTGCACCTTGCTGATCTGCAGAAGTCAGTTTTAAGACTGACAGTGCTACTACCTGCCTCATATGGTCAAAACAGTTCTCTCTCCAAGATTACAACACCCAGGCAGGAAGTGCCAGAAAGAGGTTCACTCTGGAACAAGACAGTTGGTAGTTAGAACAAGTAAACACTTTAGGAGATATATATATATATTTTTTTTTAATCTCAAAAAATGTACAGAGATGAAAACTGACTTACGGTCACCATAGAAGCAAGAAGTTCAAGATCTCTTAACAAAAACTTCCACCAGACAAAGAGAATTTAAATTCTTACCACTCGATTGTGCTGCTCAGGATTAGTATGCTCACAGTAAGAACAAAGAAGCAAACAGCTACTCTAGCACCACAATTTGCAGACAGGTGAATTATTGTGTATTAACTCCCCAAGACTTTCAAAATAGATTATTTTCTTCTCCATAAAGGATTCTTTTTTAGAGGAACAGTTGGGAGATGAACAGAGAAAGAACCTCTAGTCTCAGAATCTTTCTGCTAGATGTTCTCATTCCTTCGAGATGAAATTATAATGCTGAAGAAAATGGGACAGATACTA
This sequence comes from Tragopan temminckii, assembly GCA_028571105.1. Lineage (NCBI taxonomy): Eukaryota > Metazoa > Chordata > Aves > Galliformes > Phasianidae > Tragopan > Tragopan temminckii. Next base: position 7,167,590 of record JAOWBP010001760.1, on the reverse strand, counting down.
ATTTGGTCTTGCTCCCACTGCTGGGTTCTACTCTGGAGATAAGTTATATATAAACAAATTTCATATGAACCACCTGAAAATTTCAATTGGAGTCCTAACTGAATATACCTCCTGACAAATTCAATTTTTCTCCTAATAAAATAAAAAGTTATTCCTAGAACTAACAAGCAGATGATGGTACCTTGGTCTGAAGCATCAACAATTTTTTGTACAGAAAATATTTCACTAGGCTCATGAAGAAAGACTGGCATTTATACCAGATACTTAATACACCAGAATATCTCTGTAACAAAGGCAGTAGTTAACACAGGTCATGCCTTGAGACAAAAATGTTCTCAGTTTAAATACCTGCACCGATCATGGTGATTGGAGATTCAATATATATCCATTCATCAGTATATATACCAGAGTGAACAAAGATAAGTCCATCAAAATGAGCTTCCTGAACTCCACCAAGAGCATCCTCAATGGTATCATAATACTAGAAGAAAAGGGAGAAGTTCAGAGAGATATCCATGCAGAGATGCATAAATGTTCTTAAGAATAACTGCTTAGAAACATACCAACATATTTTCTCTTCCTTTGTATCTTGCAGGATTACTGTAGAAGTGTTCAGCAAAACCTGGCTTTACATGTGCACCTTTGTACTGAAACAGGGAAAATAGTTTATGGTAAGTTGCAGACAGGTGGAGCTGAATGCACAGCCAGATATCTGAATGTACAGATAAGGGATCTATTTATCACTTAACAAGCTACTTGCTATTTTCAGTTAGTTTCAGGATCTAAGTATCATATTTGACTTCCCACATTAGGCACTCAATTGTAAATGGCAGCACCAAAAACGAAGTCTGAATCTCAAAAGAATGACCAACTAAGCCAAGAGCTCAGCCTGCTTACACAGCCAGAGGCCTATGAAGGAACTGAAACGTGACAATGAACGCTGTGTACCTTATGTACTCCACAAACAATGCTGTTATTTCCATATTTTGATTGCAGCTGCTTACCACAAAACAAATTGCATTTATATGGTGAAAAAAAATAATCTCGTACACCTTCACATCTGATTTAGTACTGAACCAAGATGCCAAGTTTTAGTTAATGAACTTCTGAAGTTTAAAAACAAATATACATCACATTGTATAACAGATCAATTTTGATATTTTATTTATTTCCCTCTTCTACATTTTTCAAATATCACACCCAGACATTCCTACAGTATTTTGATACTTCGGATTAGAGGTTCAATCACATGCCTTTAAAGTAATCTGCTTAGCTCCAATCATGTCAGCTGTAAATCACTATTTAAGCCCAAGTGATATCTTTCTTTTGCTAGAGGAAGAAGTGTATGAATCTTATAATCAGCATGCACACGTTTAATATACCTGATTACAACATCTCTGAAATCAAGAAACAACTTCAGATATTCCCCTATTGCACAACAACACAGGAATCTCTCATCTCCTTGGTCTCGCTATCTCACTTACTTTACATTCCAAAACCCAAATCATTACTGTATTGTCAGCTACGTTTCAGAAGTTGAGATTTTTTACTTTCATAAATCATCTTTAAATTGAAATATAAATTAATACTACTGTTACCAGTTGCTGAAAACTTTCCTTCCAGGGATTTGGATGTTCATATTCTTCTGGATTAATCTGATAAAATTTACCAGCTTCAGGATGCATCATTGGACGTGTGTACTCAAATACTTCCATATACAGTCTTTTCCTGAGTAGAAGTGTCAATCACAGAAGAAAATTAATGTACTACACATTCCTCTTCCATTTTAATACACCACACTAAAAACACATATATTTCTTTCCCCAACAGCATTTGACATAGTTCATGACAATGAATTTGAAAAAGATCAGTACCAAACACTTAAACACTTTCCAAGCAATTTCTCTACTGGACTGACTTGTGTGGTTTTGTAAAATAACTTCTGACATGTTTCAGGATCCAAATGGTCACATTCTCAACATGTAACTGAAACATAGGGAGAATTTCTTTTAAGCTACACTGCTGGTGAAATCAGTGTCTAATTGTGTATTAACTTCAGCAGTGCTTTAGCACTTAGGAAAGCTATCATAAGAACAACAAAACACTATTAAGTGCGCCACCAATTCTCCTCCACCTTACAAAAAAAAAAAAAGGCTGAAAAAAATGCATTCAAAGAGAACAAATGATTTACCATATCTCAAGAAAAATTCCATCATTGGACAGATTACTCAAGCTTAAAAGAAAATAATGCTCCAGCTACAAAACAACTGGATTGTTTTGTTTAGTGTCAGAATACAAATAGTTGCAGTGCCTGCGCTGAATGACATTAGGCCTAGCCTTACAGAATGCCACTGAATCTTAGAAAATGTAACTCAGCTAACAAAACATCACCAAAATTCACCTGGACAAAACAAAACAGCATTTCTGTGATGCCATACTCAAACTCTGTTATTAATCTCTACCCCAAAACGAAGAACAAAACAAATCCCAGCATATGAAACACACCACTTTTCCTTATTAAATAAAGTTAATTTAGATCCCGTTAATCCACGTTCTCAATAACCCCAGTGTGAGTGAACTTATACGTCAGAAAACAACCAGAGTATCCAAACATTAAAACAAAAACAAACAAGCAAAAAAAGAAAAAGAATCCAAACCAAACCCCAAAATATGTAACACCAGACCAACGTGCATTTGACATCAAGATATGTATTTCTTTCCAAGTCAAATACAAACCCCATGGAAATGTGAACAAGGTTAAAGAGCGGAAGAACAGAAGGAGTGGTTGCTGAAGGAATAGCTCACTGCATTTTAAAGTCATTATTTAACTAGTATTTATACAACTAGAGAATCAGAAGTGTTACTGTTTAACACGCCTGATCAGAAATTCGTAAGTAACCAAATAATGCTTGTGTAAACCAGAGATATTGAAATACAATTTGTTTAAACACAACTAATTGCAGTTCCTAACCAATAGTTCATTTTCTCCATTGTCCTGGCATCTCATGCAGCACAGCTTATATTTCTCAAGATAATGAGGAATAGCTTTTCACTTACCACAAAATTGGATCATTAGCCAGCTCACTGAAGCGTTTACACACACAAGCTGCTCTGCAGAGATCCTGCTCCAGCAGGTAGGAGAAGATCTTTAGAACCACTTCATCTGGCAACTTCTCCTGAAGATACTGTTCTGCAGGTGCTGCTATTAAACAGTGATTTATGTATGGTTACTGACATATTTAAGCAGCCCAAATTCTGATCAAAATACATCGCTAACTTGCCATTTGCAAGATTTCAACTTGAAGTTCAAAAATCTCAAATTTTAAGTGTCCTTCATCAAAATTTGAAGATAAAACTAGGTAAATGGTTGACCCTGGTGTCAGGGAGAAGCTATAGATTGACAAAAACCAGCTACTAAGTGTATTTCAGATACACTGACTCTTTACTATTAGCTTTGCTGTGGCTCAACTAACCCATACTATCCATGTAATAATGATCCAGTACCAGAGTCAACAGTTCAAATATTATGAAACAAAGGAATTTACCCAAAAACAGTCAGTCTGAAGAAGATACAAATAAAAATTCCCCACCTCCACATAACAAACACATTATGAAGAAATATGCCTGGGATGTAGGAAACCATCAAGCAGTAAATCCAAGATATCCTTCTACTTACTCCTACTTACGTGTTTTCTCATAAAATTAAAGAAGAAAAATAAAAATGAAGCCAAATGAAGCACTAGTCTTGCCTGATGATGCATTTTTTTTAGAAAGGTTTGAGAATACGGCATTCTTCTCATTGCTTTGCAGAGACATCAGTGCACTTGATACCCCTGCCATTGTGCACATCACATACAACAGCTTATAGCAAAAAGGCCATCTGCAGCCTGCATTCTCATGAGGACCTTCCATGGCAGGTATCCTTGCAACAGGGTAGTTTTGTTTTTAGAGGTCATTTGTTTGGTTATTGCCTTTAAGATTTTTTCTCAGGCAGAACTATACAGAACAGCTTCCAACTTTTAGTGTATTTGTATGCAAGGCATTAAGAGCTTCTGCTATATTCATAATGCAATTACATCCATGTAATGCTCCTTGCATTATTAATTTTTTCCTAGAACATCTAAACCAAGGGAGCAATACAACTGTGATTTTGACTATTACAGAGAGAACGCTGAAGTGACCCTCAGACAGAAGACTACTAACTTTGAGGGAGTAAGATTTGGAAAAACTGTTTCCAAATGAGGTCTCTCTCACATATACAAGATGGCAGAAACTCTGAAACATTGTTGACTCTGCAGTGACTTCCCCTAAACCTGTTCCTTGGGTGACATTCATATAATGGTGCAACAAGTGATTCACAAAAGCCAATTTCCCCTGCTGGTCTTAATAGTAACAAGAGAGGGGCAGAAGCTCTATATACACACCACTCCAGTCAAACAAAAATCAATGCTGTACAAAAGGAGAAAGTCTCACTATCCTCTCTCAAAATACATTTTTAAGTTGCTAGTATTGATTATGGAGAGAAGAAAGAACCACCAGAACTTCTTCCTCATTCTTACCTGCCCCCCTCCAAATTAACATTTTTCTGGATCGACTCTTCAGTGCAGCTTGTTAACAACTACAGAACCACCAGCATGGGTGCAAGGAAGGAGACAGGAATGAATGTCCAGAAGTCAGGCAAGATGGTTCTTTTCAGTAGCAGTATTAGTAATGCCACACACTTTATTATTATTTTTAAACAGGCTGAAGCCAGTAAATTACCAAAACTAACGAAGTGCGAGCAAGTAGTCTGGAAAGGTCTTATGTTCAAGATAGACTTGTAGAGCCCAAGATATAGAGAACACGTGCCAACTCATGAGGTGAGTACAGCTAGGAGTCATCCAAAAATGCTACCTGCACATTAAGTGCTGGTTTTTAAGAAGGTATTTTTCCACTGGAGTTGAAGTTTTTTACTGTATCAAACAGGCAACAGCAACTCATTCTACAGTCCTAATTACCCTTGAAATGCATCACAGGATTGCTGGGCATTGCTTCTGAATTCATCTTTTTCTGGTAGCATTCCAGTTAGATGTGGAGATACAGTCTTAAAAGCTAAAACATAACAGTGTGAACGCAGGACAGTAAATATTCTCAGAGACCTCCCATGACCTGTCTTCTGCTTTTAACACACAAATGTTTGAGGCACGCAATGTTATCTTCCTCCCTAGACAATTGGTTTCTTGACTAAACAGCCTGCAGAACTTCATCTTCCTTTACGTTTACATATAAGTTAAGACTTGACTAAGTTTGAATGGAAAGGGGAAGTTCACTTGTATAGTCTCTCCCATTGCTCAGAATTTCTTTCTGTTTCCTTCCTAGGCCACAACACAAGATAAAAAAATTATATCTGAATATGTTTCTGTCTCTGGAAGAAACAGTAACCAACTTTGACAGCACACAAAAAATTTCTTCTTGAGGAAAAACCAACAACATCACATATTGCAATTTTCCAAGTAATTTTAACTGGAAGGCATTTAATTAGGCACCACTCGCAAAATGGAGTTGTTTTTTTTTTACAAGCATTTGCTGTCCTCTTCCACCTTTACCTTACTTCCACCTTACTTCCTTCAGAAATAAGACATTCAAGCTCCCTTTCTGCTCAGTTAGATCCAAGGTGCAGGTATGTTCTTGGTCCCAAGTTTACCAAAACAGACCTTTAAAACTGCATTGCCCTACCTGGTGACTAAAGCAGAATTGTTAGTTTTCCAGCTGTCAGGAGTAGCAGTGCACTATTTCATACGCTTGAAAAGCTTTCATACTTAATCTTCATTTTGTCAATATGAATAAAAGTAAATTTTAAAAAAGACAAAATTTAAGAGACTCTCACCAACCTTGACCACTATTCTAACATGACAATTCAAATACTGATGATTATTAATAAAGAGCTAATATAGTAAAAAGTTAAAAATTAGAAACATAGCTGGCTACGTCATTCTTTTTCCACAGGATGTGCTTGAATTCAAATTCTTTTTATTTTTCCATTTTTAATTTTTCTTCTGTTGATAGAAACCAGTATAGCATTACCAAGATGGAGGGCAGGAAAAGTTGCCTGAAAGTGAATTAGCCTTTGTACAAAGGTGAATAATGCCATCCTGTGAATCTTGAGCTGTAAATTATGTACTGTATGGATCCCAATTTTTGTCCATTTAATGGTGAGGACAGTGACTAACAGCTTTTGCTTTGAACAGAGGCTGTTAGTAAACATAATTTCTTGCTAAGAAAGAAATGTCAGAAAACACGGCATACAGTGATTTTGGATATAAATCTTTAGGAAAAGGCAAAAAAACTCAAAAAGGTAGTAAGTTCTGTGAGCCACGGGCTATGGACTTATCTGATGTATGGGATAATCAATAAATGATCCAATAACCTAGAGTTTTTCTATGTACTGCAACTCGAGTTCAGTGAAAAAAAAAAGAAACGAATTGTCTCTGAACTCAATTCTTCCAAAGATGGTTAAAAGGCAGCAACTACCCAATATAAAATGAAAATGCAAATAGATGATGTAGCATGAGAGGAAAAAAAGCCCTACACAATAATAAACAAAAAGGAAGAGAACAGAAGACAAGTGGCACTGAAGGTTGAAAGATCACAGCGGAAGCAGACATTTACAGCTCAGTTGATACAAGGAGACAGTCAGAACAATACTGAATTTAAAATTTGCTTATGCGTCTGATGTAAGAAACACAGCTCAATAATACCTTTTTCTTATCTAAACTTCTATTTTCTTCATTTCTTATTATTCTACTGAAAAGGGTTTAAGTGAAGTGACTTGTGCATTTTCTGTAACGTGTGACTTTCTCATCAAGATGACTATATTTATTAATCTTCCTGTCTCAGAATTGGAAGCCACTGTCCTCTAGCATCAGGACTATTTGGAGACAGACTTGCAGAGAAAAGTAAAAAAATACGTCAAAACTTGAAATAATTAAAAAAAAAGTTTGGAATACTGTCAGGAAGAGCAAATTAAGATTTCAAAATAGCAACTATTTCAGAGCAGCAGTTGTTCTGAAATAAGGATGAAAATTAGGAATAGTATTCTTCAGCTTCTGATTCTCATCCAGATGGACACACTCGAAAGCACTTCTCAAGAGTCCATACAAGGAAGAATGGTTCTCTGCCCAGACATAACCCTGCAGTACTAGACCCACACCTTCATTTCATCTACAGTTCTTAAGTAAACAGCTGTATGTTCCAAATGATAACATACCATTTCCACTCGTGATATTCCAGAAAATTTCATGCTTACTCAGTCACAATAGCTACCATTATCTATGCTAACAACAACAAAGGCAAAAAGAAAATATTGTAGCAATTAGTATTGGCACAAATTTAGAGTCACATCTCAGAAAACTCAAAGGGAAAATAAAAAGAGTAACCATCATCCATATTGTGAGAGGCATTAATAGCAAATAGTTTGACAAGAACACTCCCTTGTCCAGCTGTGACTGGTTTCAATACAATCTCAAGAGTACAATTACAAAAAACAGTTTACAATTCCATGCTGGAGAAGTCTCCACAATTCCAGTACCTTGCCCAAATGAGCTCAGTAACGCAACAAAAGCAACACACAGCAAACATGTGGAAAATTCTCTTTTAAGTGTCATGCGTCGTGTGAGGATTTTATGCAAAATTACCCACATCAATAAAGTATGGAGGTCAGTAAGAGCATAATGAAAAATGTATCAGAAGAAAACAACCTTGAAGGAAAATCACAAACAGTTGAGAGAAATTGAGCTTATGATAGTAAGACTTTGCACCAGGCTTTCAGTATCAGGTTGGGAAATGAAACTGGAAGTAAAATTACAAGCTGATGTTTGGTTTTGGTCATTTCAAGTATACAAACCTATGGTTAAATGATTCTTAAATAGTTACAGAAATTCAAAGAGAGAACAACAGCATGTAGGACGGGATGTAAAATGAAAGGTTTGAAATAAAAATCTGTACTAGGGACCAGATCCTAAAGTCAGACTAAAACCAAGGTTCCAAATCCGAAGCTCAGAACAAGCTTCTAGTTGTCCTTTTACTGAAGTTTCTCAGAGAAAAA
>JAOWBP010001760.1:7141340-7159479 GCA_028571105.1 Tragopan temminckii | reverse complement strand
GTATCAAAGATGTATTCTGCCCCCTAATCTTTGGACAGAATTATTACCTGATAAATCCTGGGATTTTCCAGATACTCTGGCACGTTTAGCTCGGTGACCAAAGTTTTCAGTAGCTGAAGTAGAGGCACCCTTTAACAAAATAAATCAGAATTAATTTGATCATTAGGTAAGTTATAGAAAGCACTGCCTATTCTGAGACAAGGACTACTTCACAGTTGAAACCAAATCGAATTACCTCCATACTGTTCTTTGTAGGGCAAGCTGTTCTTTTAGGTAGAAGAGTTTTTCTGCGAAGTTGGTATGGACTATTTTGTGCACCAGGACCTGATTCTTCTGCAACCATATCTGCAGGTACATCATCATCTGTCAATAACAACAACAAAAAAAGTTTTAAAGTTAGAATTGTAGGGTGTTTTTTATACCATAAAAACCACAGATTTTTAGATAAATGTACCCCGTCAGGCAAGGTTGGGGAAAGTGCTAAAGCACAGGGAATATTTGACAAAATGTAGTTTTATGAATGCTGTGTCCACATTAAGAAGCACATTAAAAGCAAAAATGAATTAACCTCTGTTCAACACACATACACAGCAGCTATACCACAAGCTGTTTTTTTTTTAAAGAGAAGTGATTAAAATAGGGTTTCACTTTATTTGCAGATGTTATTCACTATACTAATTTCATCACCCCATTAGCTCAAGCTTTTTACCTCTGTAAAACTATCGTAACAAGAACCACTGGAGTTTTGCTATTAACCAGAGGCTATCAAGAAAACCCTTAGAAAATACGGCATTTACTTCAAAACTCGCAGCAGATTTTTCCAAAGTATTTCAGGAATACTTCAGTATACAAATCCTTTGGTAAAATGGAATAGGAAGGCAGAACATGAAGTAGCTTTGAAGAGGGGAGGAAATGCTGAAAGTGTGATACCATTTTAAGATATTCATTTACTACCTTTGATTCCTATATGTAAAATTATATGTATTTTTAATTATGCAATATATCCAGCAAAGCAAGGAATTGTTTATCGTTAGACATCCTACAATTAGGATTTCATAATGCAGTAACAGTGATTTAACAAAGACCAGTACGAAAGTCTTCAAGAAAATAAATCAAAGCCTTGTTTTCTGCTAAAGTAAAAGCTGTACTTTCTGCAGACACATAACTGTAGGGGGAAAAAAAAAATCAGACTTATTTTTAGTTTTAACTGCTTTTTCATTTTTTAACTGGATAAAACATGACGTACAAATGATGGCCAGAAAAGCAATACTCTAGAATAAGCAGTTTTCTTGAATGTATTAGCATGAAAAGACAAAACTAAACAAAACCACCACAGCAAAAACACATACTCTGCATCCTTCAAGTATTAAGACAGTCCATGCTCAAAAGACAAATCAGAGAAAAAATAAATGTTCTAAAACTATTCTTTCTTTACATTTCCAGAGAATAATCTCATGAGCTCTTTTCCCCCAAACATAAATTACAAGACAATTGCATTCATGTAGGTTTATGCACCCTGTCTTAGCCCAAGCTGCTATGCTAGTGACACCTAACCAACAAAAGTCTGAAGAAAAAGTTATCTCACTGCCTTCTTGTCCTTTTCCAACTCCACCTTTTTGCTTGCAGCAACATGAGATTGAGCACAGTGGGTGAAACCTTGAGCATTTTTAAAAACAACAAAACTCCCAAGTTAAGCTAGACACTAGCTTACTTACCCTCTGCCCCCCGTTACTTACATGACAGACCCACTAGCACTGGAGGACTTCTCTGTCTCTGAAGGATGTTTATCCATTACACGGAGAAATACCAATACATGACCTGCAGTGTATGTTCCTGTGACACGGCCAGCACAGCTCTGGCATCATGCTTCCACTGGAGGTTGTTGATGCCTTACTAGGTGACTGACCGCGCCCCCATGATTCAGCCATGGAATTTTACATGTTTGTGACACCTCTGACAGAAAATACTGTCGTCAAGCAAACCACAAGGCATCAGAAGCTGGAAGAGAAAGCCTATGAGAGAAGAGCTCCCAGCTTCCCTCACACGCAGCCATGGCAGGGAGCTGAGGCTCTGAGGCAGGCCTTGCAGCAGCCCGGAGCGAGGCTCGCTTACAACCAAACTCTGGCACCTGAGCGTGTTCAAACACTGCACACCACTATATTCACACCCCAAACTTCCCTGCCTACAATCGAATAGAGTAGTTATTAATTCTGTTGCTGATCCCTGTTACTTAGGGATTTTGAACGTCTTGAGCTTCTTCTCATTTCGCAGTGAACATGGGGCATGTCAGAACAGCAACATTTTTCTTCTTGTTCTTCATGGAAAATACAGCAGTTCAAAACTGCCCCATGGAACACAGGAAAAATATAATAAGCAAAAGAAGAAAAAAAATCAAAGCGCAGAGGTTTGATCTCTCAGTAGGTGATGAAAAGGGCAATGGGAAAACCCCAATTGGGTTCTTAAAAGAAAACCAGCAGAAGCTGCTGAACATATAACTTATTACCACTGCAAAGAAGATAGAAGTCTGTGGGGGTAGCGTGGAAGTAAAGGTCAGTTTGGCTGAAACACTGAGAGACTGGCTAAGCAGAAAGGAAATGTACTCATTTTTTCACAGCAGATTTAGAAGGATGGCAAGAGTCCTGCTCAAAGATCACCTTCCTAGCACAGATGACATTAAGAGATGCACTCATTCACTCAGACTTCACAGCAGGCACTGGAAGAATTAAAATCTCCCTTCTTCCATCTGGCTAGCAAGGAGGGCACCTGAGGCAAGCATGGATGTGAGCAGCAAGGCCCAGGAGCAGGGCAGGAGCATTAATGTTACCTCTCCCTAAAGGAGTAACATGACAACACTCACAATTTTGCCTGGAAACCTTCTGTGCTAAGCAAGCATTCTGAAAATTCTCCCCTAGAAACACTCACATAAACATAATCCTGTTTTAAGGAAAGAAAAAATGACAGAATCTCAATGCCTCCAAAACATTTTAGAAAACCAACTGAAGTGCAACAGCACTGGCTACTGCATCTACTAACATAAATAAAAGGCATTATCAATATCTGCTGATGGTAGAAGCGTTTGCCTGATAAAAGCCATTAAAAAAATTCAGGGGAGCATGTGTGTAATATTAATGCTCTCATACAACACCTGCTGAAATGATTCCCAGATGCTGTCAAAATTTTAAGTCAATACATTTGCGGTGTAAGAGATTAAAAAAGCTGAGTCTGTTCTTAAACATTTACCTGTAATGCTTTATATGAGTTGTATTATATATATATATATAAAAGAAGGTAAAAATATTTTATTTGAAATTATTGTTTTTTAAATTAAAGGGTCAAAACCTGTGCCCATAAAACACCATGGGAAGATATGCTGCCAACCCACTGAGATGATAGCCCCCATTATTTTTCACTGTCTAGAACTGCAATGCCTAAGAAAGGAAGAGTAAAGCTTAAGGGAATAGAAAAGGAAGATACACATGCAGAAAAGGACAGAAATGAAGATAAATTAACTAGAGAACAGAAATACATGGCTGTAGTTGTGTATTTGCACTTACAATAGTTACAAAAACATGAACATCTTAGTAACAAATCGTCACCACCACCATTTTTCTTCAAATAAAAACAATCTGGGAGCGAGCTGTTAAATGGGTGTATGTTTCAGCAGTGCAACAGGAACTCATCCTGTGTCCTTGCAAACCCTCCCAAAGAAATGTCACATTCTTTTATGAGCGGATACAGTAGCAAGAAGTAAGAAATGACTGCATATGTGTAAGGTACATTCTACTCCTTACCTGAAAGAAAAACAAAAGAAAACAAAAACACCTATGGAACCTTTCTCACCAATTCAGGGCAGCATTTAAGGCTTAGTTTATGTTATGCATTGCAGATCCATGCCGTCTGCAGTTTGGAGTGGAGACTGCAGAGGAGACCATTTTTATTCAGGAGCTGTCTGAATATTTAACTCATCTTCAAAGAGAAAGCCACTAGCTGGGAATACCACAATAAAAAAATCTCAACAACTGAGGAAAACAAAGTGCAAAGACAGAACAGAATCATTCATTTGGAAAGAACCTACAGGGGTCATCGAGTCCAACTGCAAGAAGTAATTCACTGAAGCAAGACCTAACATCATAAAGGCAAGAGCATTTAATGGTCTTTCATGGTCAAGCTCTGGACGACGTATGCATACATTCTCTCCCCCTTCATTTTACGTTTAATGTTGAAAGAAAATGTTGAACTAAGAAGTAAATGAGTTTACAGCTACTACTAGCCCTAAAACTAAAGACTCGATAAACATGGCGGTGTGTTTTAATTATCATTATGCAGATCCTGCAGTATTTTCCGAACAGTATTCAAAGCAACTTGACTCACGCAGATAAAACTGAAGAGGAGGCATTTTTCTAAGGTTCTGATGGCACAGGTCAACAAGAATTAATCTCTGACAGGAGACAAGGCTGTTTGGAACTGGGAGCAAGAAAAAGATTCAGACATCTCCATTCTGAGTTGCAGGCACCAGTTTGTGATGGCAACAAACCTAAGTTGAAGAGTGCATGCTTTCAGAAGGACTCTAGAAACATCAGACTGAACGCCATACAGAATGAAGTGATTCTGCCTTCTGGAAAGCCACAACTAGACAAAACAACTATTACTGACTGCTAGGATACTTTAAGCATTCATACAATTTCTAAGCTGATAATAAACCAAAGATATCTTTTTCTCTAACACTATCCAAGCTCACTGTAACAGTTTATTTGATAAACAAGTCTTAGTGTGTTCACACGTGGAATTTTTTGTATATGAAGATAATTATTTCTGTATGAGAACTGAAATTCTTGGTATTTGCATAAAGCAAAAAAATTATTTTTGGAATTTACATTTTAAGGTTTTAAACATCAATAATCAAATGAGACAGCTTATTACTCTTTGGAATTAGGTCATGCAGTGTAAGATAACATGATGACCTAAAAAGTGTAAGAATAGATCGGATTGATGCTCAACTCTATTTTTATTTGCTCAAAAGCTTGTGCTCTACAAGACATCTATTTTTATTTACTTTTTTTAACCACAAGGAAGAAGATAATAACTATACAGAGTACTTAAGACTCAGAATATTCCTTCTGTTCTTCTTTGGATGCAATGGAAATTAACTTATCTAAGAATCCAATCTTTTCTCCAACTCAGCTCATAGTGAAGCTCATTACATCAATCCTTATGTAGGTCACCCAAATCAGATGAGAAGGAAAGCATTCTGACAAAGGTCTGTGAGGTCAACTAGCACTATCAAAATGCTGAATATTAAAATACAGCTTATATACACAAGGCAAAAACTTAAGTTCTTACAACTGGCACAAGGCGGGCGAAGTGAAAGTTGACAACAGGGAAAGAAACTGGCTTCAAGCCCAAAGCTTGCCCCCAGCTGTACTTCTTTAAAACTTATAGACAGTCACGAGCAGCTATTCACATCCCAGCCTCATCCACTAGGGAATTCATAGTCTAAAACCATCTACCACAAAACTATGGATGGACACTAATTTAAAAACCCACTCAATACTACGATGAGTATTTTCCTTTTCAGAAGCCAGGAGCAGAAAGTGTTAACAAGGATCTGACTCAAAACTCTGGTTTCTTTCCAGAAAACATCCCCCCGCTCTCCCCATTATACTAGCACCCAATTAAAGAAAAGTTAAAAACAAATACATTATCATGTGTATTTTTATTAGACACACAGAATAACTGCACAGGTGCCTGCATACTTGAACTGCTTGTTTGATAACTCATTTTAGAAAAGGGAGGAAAGCTTTCTTAGAACTAGCAGCTCTAATAATCAGCCCTGGCAGGTTTCAAACAATAGTACCAACAGACCAGAATAAGATAATGTTTTTTCTCTGGTATGTTTCCCCAGCTGATAACAGTATTACATCAAAGTAATAAACAGAACTCCAGGTGGCTGCTGTACAATTATTTTATTAAGGAGTTCCTTTCCTGCTTCATAGGCAGCTTGACTCCTGCTCTGAGAAGCTTTCTTTGAGAAGAGACAAGGATCCCTTTTTGGATGCATTCCTCGTTAACAAAGCAATACTTTCAAAGCTGTGGCCTTGCTGCATGGTTCCTTGATGATACTGGGAAAAAGCTGACCAAGTAGATTTTAAGGGTGCAAGAATACAGTGTTTAAGCACTACATAAGAAAGGCACTTAGAAGCCCATCCTCATTACATTTCTACCAGTCGAGAAGGTCATCGTCCTCTTCAGCTTAAACACAGCAACTTTCAACTCATTAAAAACAACACAGCCAGTGACAAGAATAAAGGCTTCCCAAAAACACACTGTAAGAGGTTCGTGTGTTTTATTCTGCATTACAGCTGACCACAGCAACTGTTCTGATCAGCCACTGTATTTTAGGTTCTGGCTGTGCTTCAACGCACCTAAACACCAGCAAAACCAAACCTTTCCTCCTCATCTTCCTCCCAGGAAAATTCCTACCTTCCCAGGAAAAGGCATCTCAAACAGGAGATCTAAAACAAACAGGAGGTATGTGAGACAATATATTATTCCCAATAAGCATAGTGTTGCTGAACTATTAAGCAGAAAGGTCACATTCTTTAATTACACGAAATCTGGATATTAATGATATCCATAAACTACAAAGAATGTATTAGGAGTTTATAAATAACTCTCCTTAGCAATGCTAAAGAATGTACGTCAGGTGGGTTTTGTGTGTCTGCTTCTGGTATCTTAAAAACAAGAAAGTGGGGGAAAACACAGTGAGAATGCAGAGATTTTACTTGAGGTTATCTACATCTGAGATCTCAAGTTTTCTATAGCCTCTAACCAATCCATTTGCAGAGATTCTCTTGCAGTGCACAGGAAGCTAAAGAAATCAGTCTCCCCTTGAAATGACAGGAAAGTTTATGTGTAATAAAACAATCCACATGGCTAGGAATCTCATTATGACAATCACTATTGCAGCTATTCAAGCGTAACTCCCATAGAGCATAATCTCAGGGCACAATCATTTCACCCAACTTTCAGGAAATGAAAGCCTCCCACAGATCTCTTTGCCACGAACCACGTCTGCACAGCACTGCTGTAATGCTGGGAGGGGGTGGTGGCAAAATCCCCTGCTACTACCCCCAGTAGCAGATTGAGAAATGCTTGCCATGCAGAGCCATCTGCCCTGCTGGGACTCTATCAGAACTGACTGACATCTATCAATACACTGGCTCAGATGGAACCCAGTTATGTCAAGGAGCAGTGATATACTGAACTAGGAATTTCCTACGATTCTTTAAAATAAAAAAAAGAAAGTTTCCGAGATACCTACCATGACAACTAAGGGCAGTCATCAATCTGTCTTGTAGCAGCAAACAAGCCAAGAAATAGGAAAATTAAATCAAGACGTAAGCTGAAATATTTCAGAATTTGTTAGACTAATAGGTGGAGTTAAGACAACAGATTACATGCAAATGAAGGAGTGTTCTGGGACTCATTAATAATTTTTGTAGAAATTCTACACATATCTGGAGAAGTTTGCTGCAGAAATTTCCCAAGGGTTAGGTATCTATCTTGTGCCTTTGCAGACCAGCAACCTAGGGTGACTGAGAAGGTTTCCTTCTACAAGAGATTTCTTTTGAGCATCAATATGTCTCTTCACAGTTAAAACATTAAACAGAATAGAAAACGGCCAGCGACAATGCAAGTTTGGGCTCTTTTCAAGAATCTAGAGGTAAATCTCATCCATTTAAGACCAGAATGAGGAAAACTTAAGTTGGGAACTGATTGGGCCAGAATTGTATATGATTGTGACAACAAAGTTAAAAGGTAAGTGAGATGAAAGACCAGACAGCTTTTCCTGTGTGCTGGAGGTGAGATGGGCACAGCCAGCACGGTGTTTACCTCTCTAAGCAGGAAGAAAAAGCAGACTATTAGTGCTTTAAAGCTTACTGGTTTGGGCTGTCATTCCTTTCTGTCTGTACCTTACAATTATGTTACAATAAAGGAAAAAAAAGCAAAATCAGCCATCAACATAAGCACTCTGTATAATTTAATGTTACTGTAGGAAAACAGGACCACCATGAAAATAGCACGGTTTGATTAACGGGTTTTTAAAGATCCCAGATAACACTTTCATGTAGTCTGCTGGATTGTCTTGTTTCTGAAGGCTACAAAACCTTTTTTTTTTTTCTTTCTTCAAATCCCTACTACTGGTACAATCACATACCACACACCAAAAGAAGTTTCCAAGTTGCATTTGGTTGCAGTTGCTATTTACCTAAAAACGTTGGTCCAGGAGGAAGCAAAGGGCCACCACATGGACTCAGACCCTGTAACCTTGACATAGCAGGGAAAAAAGAACACTTTGAGTGAATAATACCCATGGTTTTGGATACCCAACAGCACGTCGCTAAAAAAAGATAACTGTGAACTGCAAAAGTTAGAGTACATATTCTGCTATCTCTTCTGGCTGTTTCTCCTAACTCACCATTACAGTGATACTAAACACACGCATTGCTTCCTTCTCCCTCACCCACAGCCCAAGTATCAACAACATCAACATTCGTGCTATTCTGAACGTCATGGTAGAAACGGAGAATTACAAATTACCAGCATTTGAACAGCCTGACTAGAAACAGTATGCTGAAAACCTAAAAACACTGCAGAACAAGGAGGAGAAGAGAGGTGGGTAGTGGGAGGAAATCGAACCAAGAATCCCCCAAAATTACTGTTGTTTTATTGAGCAAAAGGCACAGAATCCCTACTGCAGGGGTATTTACTTGTAATCTGACTTTCAAAAAGGCCATTTGATGATGATTAAGACAGCAACAATAACAAAAACAAAGCAAGCCTCATTTAGCCTTGGCTCAATCAAAAGCATGTTGTATTTAACATAGTTTGGAATGATCCTGCATTTTTTTGAAGACTTGCTCTGAGTCAGACGTATCTGATCACTACTCAAAACTTTTCAAAATGCCTTTCCTAGTATTCTATTACTTGAATTACAAACTCCAAAGTGCCTGACAAGAGCAGGAAAGCATGGCTCTGTTTAGCTGCAGGGAAATGACTGCGTAAAAACAACATGGGGAACTACAGCAAAACCAAGCAACATCAGGGCTTGGAAAGAAAATCCTTTGTTAGTCATTACTTCTTTGTTAGCATGTATGTTCTTAGGATGGGTCATGAAAGCTAACATCAAATTATAAAATACCATTGTAGCTGAAAACTTCTGATTTGAATCTAATTTTGTTAATGACAGTAAAAATGAAAAACTGCCACCAATAATAAGTACGGTAGGAGGAATGGCCAACAGTTCTTAAGAAAGCAAATTGTATAGAACAACCAGACATATTCAAGCCTTCTAATCTGGGAGATGAGACTAAAAAGGTTCCCTATTTGGTTTTAAAATACCAGCGCATTATGAAAATACAAATTTGATGGGCATTATGGTCTGCCTTCCATCCCCAGCACGTGTTATAAAACAGGAAAGCCAGAAACAAAGTTATGTATTTGATGCTCAAGGAAGCTGCAGTACAGAGAAGATTTCCTCTTCCTTGCTCTGTGGGACAAGGATCCCCGAGGACCTCAACCCTACAGTTACTACAGCAGCTACTGAAGTAGCTATAACTACAAAGTATTCACAACATCTCAGAAACAAAACCAGCAAAAACCAAAACACCAGCAGCCATAACTGCTACTTTAGGTGCATACGTGCGTGGAAAAGGTGCAAGAGGTAAAAGCCAAAGTGCATTTAACGTTTATTATGGGGTTTTTTGGAAGCTTATTACTAATTTCCTTAAAAATAAAATGTGAAGAAAAAGTGCAGAGGCAGCTTAAATGAAGTTTTCAAATTGAGATGTGTTCACAATGAATTCTCCCAAGTTTAGAGCTTTGCAGGTCATGCCCTGTATCTTGGTGAACTATATATTACTACTGACAATATCTTGGAGAAACTGTTCTTCCCGTGGTCCCAATCTGGCCAAAGCTCTGTTTTAGTAAGCAATACAGAAACATGATCTGATGAAAAAAGTAATAATTGCCAACAGCTTCAACTGCAGATTTTTTTATTCGAAAATGAGAGGTGTTTGTAATTCGTACTTCAAATTTACTCTTAACAGCATTAAGAGAGACAATGAAGTCATAAGCTTGGTTACCTGACAGCAAGCATAAGTCACAGAGCAGAATACAACTACTGATCTTTCCACATTGTCTAAGACATCCAGAAGTAAGTGCTGGAAGTTTTCACCACATTGGTTTTCATTCCTCCGCTGCCTTTTCCACCCAGTCTCTGTGTATAACCACAGCAGAATCCTGAACTTTGCTTCTTGCTAAACAGCTGCTCATTCTTATGCACCCAACTTTCCATTCTGCTTAACTTCCGCAGTTCTGGGAGTTCACCCATTTTACAACACATTTTATCTTGAAAACTGTGCACCTTAATACGCAACATCTCCTTTCATGTCTGGATACTACCATCACTATCGATCTGCATTGCGTATTTTCTCTCTGGCACATACACAAAGCATGGTAATTAGAGGACAAGATACTTTGGCAATTCAGTGGACTAAACATATGCAGGAAAAAGTAAGTGAATCATTAAACCCTTTGTCTGATTGTACATGCATTTTCTGGATATTTTTGAGATGGAACAGTTTATCTGGAAAATTATCATGTTAAAAGATGCCATGAGTCCCCATGGCAGCTGCCTCCCTGGGACTCCTCCGTCCCACAGCGAGTGCTGACTCCCCTTTTCCTGCTCCCTCCCATATTCCCAACTGTTCCACAAGCCTGTGCCACTTGATCCTCCCTGTTTTTCAGAAACAGTAAGTGCTGAACAAATACATGCAGCCTGGAAATGCTGCTCTTTGCATGTGCATAGCTGCTGAGCATTCTTCTCCAAACAATTTTGATTATATATACAAAAATATATCATAGAAAGAGTCATGTATATGGCCTAGCAGCAGTTCCAAGCGCACTGATCTACCAGAAAGAATAAGCACTTCTCACTTTACCAAAATAATTTTGCCTGGTGCATCAACAGACCGGTCTGGTCAGTCACAATACCTCAGTTGAGGAGGGCTGCCACTCTTAACTTACTGTTGTTTTTAGGTCACCCAACTATACCCTTAAAAGGCTGCAGGAATAAAGAGTATTAAATTAGGAAGGAACACCGTACTGCAAACCAAGTGAATGGCTAAAAAGCCTTCTGGTGTGACAGAACCTTATAGATAGTATTTGAATGGTTTATCCTTCAAAATAGATAACTATCTGAAAAATGAAAAATAAAAAAACACCAACCCATGTAAAACTCATCTTACAAGTGTACACAAGGGGAGAAAGCACGAAGGCACTGGAAGGATTTTACAAACAAATAAATGAACAAAATTTCATCTGAACATAATGAGATGCTTCTTTACTGTGTGGGTGACAGCACTGGCACAGCTTGCCCAGACAGGCTGTGCAGTCTCCTCCCTGATGGTCTTCAACAGCCACCAGGACATGGGTCTGGGCACCCTGCTCTGGGTGGCCCTGCTAGACCATGGGCTAGAGCACACGGTCTGCAGAGGCCCCTTCCAATCTAAACCACCCTGAGATTCTGAAGCAAACTTCAGCACCTCTGTATTCCCTTCTCCTCCCTGCGAATTTCTAAGAACCTCAGCCAAAGCTAGTTCCTGCCACTCTGTCTTAGCATCCGGGCATGAGAGACCAAATCAAAGTACCTAACAAGAAAACTGCTGTCCCAATAATCACACAGCTCTCTCTGACAGCTTGTTAGGAGCATGGCCATGTAGTTAGTGAAGAGAGAAGTCATCATCACAGGACAATTAAATCATCGCTTGACTCTAATGTGCTGAACAGTCAGGTAACCACTCTCCTACAGGAGATGCTCCAGGCTCCCAGTCATCCTCATGTCCCTCTACTGGACTCTCTCCAAAAGTTCCCTGCCTTTCTTCAAAAGGGAAGCCTAGAACTGGACACAGTACTCCAGATGTGGCTTCACCAGAGCACAGCAGAGAAGGATGATCACCTCCCTTGCCCTGCTGGCCATGCTCAAAGATGCACCCCAGGATACCATTAGCTCTCCTGGCCACAAGGGCACACTGCTGGCTCGCAGTCACGACCTTCACAACCGTAAATTCAAGCATGCTAGAACACACTGAAAAAACCCCACAACTAAGATCCATACCAGCTAGAAAAACAGCATAATAATATATTCAATCTCCTACACCTCTATTCTAAATTACAGTCAATTTGCTAAAAGTGAAACCACATGCAATAGCTCTCCCTTACAAGGTATGTTCTCAAACTAATGAAACTACAGGCTGTACTAAGATGGTTATATAACACCAGTGAATTAAATTTATTTTCTTTGCCCTATTTTCTGTCAGTCTTGGTAATCATCACCCTGGTTTCAGCTTCGTTCATTGAGTGATCCTGTCGCAGTCTCACTCATTTCTTACTTACCAACCTGACACACCTGTGAACTACTCAACTGTTCCACTGTTACTCAAATGTAAGAACACCTAGAGAGACAGCCATGTTAGTCACTACAGACATAGCAGGGAGGGAAACTCAAGCTTACCCTGATGAGCTTTGTAGACAGCTTCACAAGCACAACTGGAACAGCAGAAGATAAGCAGACTAATTAATTGAGCCTTCCACCCCCTCTCCACAGGCATATACCAGCATGCTGACCATGCAGTTTTGCAATTACATGAACAATGTTCATTTCTCTTTTTTCCTGCTGGCTTGCTAACAGAGAAAAGAGATGGCCATAAGCAATCTGGAAGGATGGCCACACTGGTTAAAAACCCTGTTCTCAATGACTTGCTTGAAACTGACAGAGCCAATTCAGAACTGCCATCTCAAGATGCTTAACTTGATTCACGAGCATATGAATGATTAATGTTTCCCAGATGTATGCCAAGAAGGTTTTAAAAGACACTGCAACTTACATTCTTTCAACTGCTGCTTCCTTCTAACATCACTGCTATACAATGGGAGTAGAATAGGTGTTTTATTTGAATGCCTTTGAATTTAAATACTGCTGAAAACTGCTGGTGACAAGAAAGAAGGATCTAGTGAACACCAGCTTCCAACATTAGATCTGAATTAATTTACTCTCTGCCAAAGCTTAGGAGAGCAATTCAGCACCAGAAGTCCTTCATTTCATTAACTACAAGTAACTCATTTTTCTTTACTGGACTTGCAAACTATGCAGAAACAATTGTGGTCATTAATCCATAATTGAAATTTTAACAGAACAGCCACCTTTTCTCTGCAAGATAACGAAAGCATCTTGATGTCTCACAAGCAATACGTGTGTTTCAGAAACCTACAACCCCCAACAAAAAGCCTTCTGGATAGCAGTTAAGGTTGTCAAGAGTGCACACATCCCATGGTTCCTCTGTGCTCTCAAGTGCTGGACAAGCAGGCATTATTCAAAACCTGCAAAAGGTGAAGTTTCTGGACAGCAAGAATGGAAGGCTATCTTGAAATACGGATTACATCTTGAAAAACCTCATCACTGTACAGTAGCTAGCTAACAGCATTTTACCCTTCCTTCACCTGCTACATGTCAGAGCACAGCCCACCACTGACGTAAACTAACAAGAGAGGAGCATAAAAATTACTGTGCATCTGTCAAATGATGATTAAAACTAAGGAGCCTGATTTGATGACCAGGATTCAATCTTTGAAGTGTAACACCTGACAGTCAGTGAATTATTTCTTGCCAGTGCTGTGTGGATCTCTGCTACTGGCACAGGATAGGAAACAGGCCAGAGCCAGAACTATGACAGAACGAATCCTCACTTCCAGTTTATCAGCACAACCAACACCAGCAGCAGAGTGAGGCACTCAACTACCTACAGGGACATTCTGGGAAAACATTATTGTGGCTGGAAGTGTGCAGTCACAAGCAGAAGTGAGCAAGTAAATGAAACAAATTGCTGTAGAGATATATTTCCTCGAAGAGATACCTGAGATGTTCCTTAAAAGTGTAGAGGAACATTTCTGGAAAATGACACTTTTAGAAACATTTCCAGGAAAAACAAACAAACAAAAAAACCCCAAACCTACTCAGGCTCTGAAAGGACCTGCAGGAGGTTCCATCTTTTATTGATGGAAGTTTGAGATCTCTATCAAAAAACAGGTATGCATTTCTACACATAGATGCTACACAACAATAAAAATAAATCTTAAATGCAGAGAAGGGTCAGGGCCTACTTCATCTTGCCCTTGTCCTTTCAACTTTTCCTGCATGTTTTGATCTTGGAGAACTGCAGTGCCTCAGAGAACACTGGTTAATGCCAGCAATTCAGCTCCAATCCAGCATTAACCATCACTTCTATAGACAAGAGGTTTTCATTGACAGTTGGTTGCCTCGAAGGAAGCCTTACTAGAGTGTCCAACTCTTTCAAGAAGAAAACCTCTGTAAAGCATCTACAAATTGGCTGTATATTTTAGACAGACATTATATAACTAGATGATCATTAAGGTCCCTTCTGACCCAAGTCATCTATAATTCTGAGAGTCCTGCAGAGTTCAACCTTAGTTGGCTCACAAAACTCATCAACTGTTAATCACACACCATCTAGAACAGTATCCCTTGACTTCTATTCATTGTTTTTGTTTTCCCAGTAGCAGAATGGGTATAATGTAAATGTTCCGCTATCTATCAAGCATATTTTACCACATGTACAATGAGATTTGCACTGTTTTCTATTATATTTTGTTTGACAACACAGAATATTAGACATCTTTGATATATTAATGCTTAACACAGTCACTAAAAATTGACTAAAAATGTATTCTGTCAGCTTGAATTCTCAAGATGTTTATTCACAAGCAATATTCACTTAAAAAAACCCTGTTTCTGTTCCATAACAGTAGAATAAACAAACAAACTGTAAAAATACCAGTGCATTTATTCAACTAACATTAGTTCAGATGTAACTTTTCTGTGTAGGGTAGCTATTAGAACTGACTTTTAAGGATAAACCTTCAAAATATTAGCTTTCACAATGCAACAGGCCTCACAACTCTGAATTAATCCTGAAGTTTTCTCCACGTATCAACATCTGTCCTACACTCCAGATGTTATAAATACACTAAGTGAGTTAGCTGTCTTATGGTTAGCTGGTTACTGGGCTCTTCATTTCCAAGCTCAAAAAACAGTATCTTGGTAGGAAATACTGCCTCTAAAAACTTGCTACCTCTGTTAAGGAGAGATGGCTAGAATTTATTCAACAAGAGCTGTAAATCCCTTTCCAGGCCATTTTTTTTTTTGTTCTCACCGCCCTAGTATGAATAACAAAGAATTCCACACCACCATTTTTCTTTTGCTACACTTCCTTCATTTTTTGCTTACCTCGTCCTCACATACTGTAACAGAAAGCTGTGAAAAGAGTTGTTATTTGTTTTAGAAATCTGCTGTTATTAGATATCAATCATATGGAAAAAATATTTACCACTAGAAATCTATTAATACATATAAGATGATCTTACACAAAATTTCTGTTAAGTTTGAATTTCAGTGTTTCTGACTACAAATTTCACTTGCAGGGAAAAAAAAAAGGCAGCAAAAGACTCTAGTGTGTGCTAAGCTGTACACAGATTGACCTGCTGCAGTTGTTTTCCCCAAATATTTTTAAAAAGTTTAAGTCATAAGGCACTAACAGTCTGAAGACTTCACAGCACAATCCTTCAGCGCATGCTACCTCTTCAGCCAGGACTTGCTTTTTTGATAATTCAGGTAGAGAAGAAAAACATTCTAGAGTATATCCAGCAATTTCTAAGATTCACTGCCTTCAATTCCTACTCACAGAAGCTCAGCACACTTCTCCTCTACATCAGTAACCGTACAAAACACTGCAGATATCTTTGCTGCCTTTTTCTCTTCAAGTTCCCTTCAAATCTCCATTGGGAGCGCACCCAACAAGTGAGCTGCCTCTGTGTTTTGACCACAAAGCAGACTTCTCTGAGGCTGAATTGCCTGCATTCAGCCGCTCTTTTTTAAAGCCCAGAAGAGGCTGAAGGGCATCCACACTGAGTAAGGACACTTACTTGCACTTGGTTGTCCTCTACCCCAGCCATCCTTAATTGCAGAAGTACAGACCTACATCTCCTTCTACTCACAGGCTGGTCTCTTCAGACACAGCAGGAAAAAAAGCCCTTTTCTTTTGCCCAGAAGTTGTTCTGCCTGACATACACAGAATACTCAAAAATTGCTACCTACTTTTTATTATCAGAGTAGCAACATACCATACACTACAAGTAAGACAGCTACAACACAGGCAGCAACGACAGCAATGCAAGTTACTGCATGAGGGGACGGCAGACAATGCAGAAGCCTGGAACACTGAAAGGAATCCACCAGCATTGTGAGTGATGCGACTATGGAAGAGCAACTTAATTATGTCTTGCATGAGTACTCTGGTCTAAGTTGGAAACTGGAAAAAAAAAGTAGCCAAAGTAGCCAGAGTTTAGGGTATAATAATTAAAAATACATTAGACAGCAATTAAAAATAAAGTTCTGTAAGGAAGAAGTTTTCACCAGTTCTCCTGAATAGGGGGTCAGGATGAGGAATTACTCTGTATAAACATATTAACCCCCATTTTATGGTAACTTCTGCTCTAGTTTCAGCTGAAGAAACTATTATTCACACCTTCCCCCTGTCATCAGCTTCCTCATCCGATCAAGCTCTGCTGGTGCTAAGTAGAAGTTATACATCATGCTAATGCCTTAACTGATTTGTAGGCAATACAGCAGTTCACACTAAAAAGAAATGGTACGTATGCAGACTGAGAGTATAAGAAATGCTTCAGGATAACATAAGAAAAAGTCCTTAAGCCTGGTTACAACCACTGGATTTAGTACTAGCAGTAACTTCAGGCTTTGCATATAGGGAGGAGGCTGATGATTCCTTTCAGCAATGTACATTCATTACTTTTAATTAAACATACACAGCAGCAATTCACATGTACTGGGGCTCCTATCTGGTACAAAGAAGAACATATAACAATAACATATTCAACATTTTCTGGATTAAATGCACTAGTTAGAAGCAGTTACCAGAGTGAGAAAAAAAACCAATTAAACGTTTATAACCATGTAGCTTTGGAGAGGGAACGTTATATTTAGAGCTCAGACTAGCTTTACTGCCAGGCAGTAAACTGTTGTATACATATAATTCAGCATACACAAAACAGTACAACGCTAACAAGACCTAGAGCAGCAGTGAGGAAAAAGACCAGAAACTTGCTACTTTTTAGCAACTATTTTCTGTTAGAATCATTCACTCTATGGTGGTGCCATGTATTAGAAAATGTCAGCATTCCTATGAAAAAATAGGTGAAGAGCTGTGAGATAACAGGATTTGAAGAATGTGTTAATTACATTTCACACTCAAGAGGTACTGCCCCAAACTTTTAAGGCAAATTTTTAAGTTAAAGAAAGCATTTTAAAACTATCCTTTGCACTCTTATAAAACGAACAGAAAGGAGAGTAGCTTTCCTTCAGCAAAAAGGAAGCAATGGACTGTGGCCTGAAAACCTTCAACTATGAAAGTGAGCCAGCAGTGTGCACCTGCAGTCCAGAAGCTCAACTGTATCCTGGGCAGCATCCAAGGAGGGGTGGCAGCAGATAGAGGTGATTTTCCTCCTCTGCTCTGCTCTCCTGAGACCCATCTGGAGTACTGTGCCCAGGCCTGGGGCTGTGAAGGATGTGGAGCTGTTGAAGCAGGTCCAAAGTAGGCCACAAAGATGTTCAGAGGGCTGGAACACTTGTCCTATGAAGAAAAGTTGAGGGATCTGGACTTGTTCAGCTCTGGGCTGACCTCAGTGTGGCCTTCCAGTACCTGAAGAGAGCTTATAAATAGGAGGAAGACTGATTTTTTACATGATCTGATAGTGAATAGGACGAGATAGTATGGCTTTAAAATACAATAGGGGAGATCTGTATTAGATGTTAGGAGGAAATTCTTCACTCAGAGGTTGGTGAGGCCCTGGCACTGCCGCCCAGAGCTGTGATGCCCGATCCCTGGAGGTGCCCAAGGCCAGGTTGGATGGGCCCAGGGCAGCCTGAGCTGGTGGGGGGCAGCTCTGCCCACAGCAGGGGTTGGGGCTGGGTGGGTTTTAGGGTCGC
>JAOWBP010001760.1:7107986-7120414 GCA_028571105.1 Tragopan temminckii | reverse complement strand
CTGGGTGGTGGGCTGTGGCCCCCTTCTAAGGGGTTCACAGAAGATAAGTAGAAACAGCCTTTAAATTGTTTATGAAGGTCTAAATCTCTTTAAGGTTGTTCAGAATCAGCACATTGAAAAACATGAAATCCCTGACCTGTTATTAGGTGGAAAACATAGCATTCTCCATGGTTCTTCCTTAATATTTGAGGAAAAAGTAGTATGTTGAGGCTGTTGCAGGTTGTTGAAGAAAGCCCACTACAGAGCCTTCTGCTATGTACAACTCCTGGATTTGAACAAGAAATAGAAGAAATCATGTTTTTATCTTGGGGTTTAATCAGATCAAATGGCTCTGCAAGGGGCTGTATGTCTGTCCCTCTCCTTACAGATGAAAGTGAGGCACAAAGGGCTGAAATAACTTGCCCAAAAACACTTTTAGGCTATTAGTGGGGCTAGGAATAGAACCTAAGGAACAGGAGTCTTTATCTAAGGCTTTCTACACAGCATCATATCACAGCTTTCAGAAGCATAAGCTTCTACCTATAGTTTCTAACTATTTCATAAGCTGTTAATGTATACCTGGTCTAAAAATCTGTTTTGAAGACTTGGGACTGACCCAGTGGTGACTATTTGAATTTAAACCTAGAGGGCTGTTTCTCATAAGCTTGGAAGAAGCGAGCCTTTCAGAAATAGGGGTATCTACAGCTGGTTGAACTTAATTGCTCTGCAGCTGAATGCTGTTCTGTTGCAGTTGCTCTGACCCCTGGTTCTGCTGTGTCTTCATGATCTTACATTAAATGGTTGTTAAAACTCTCCGCATTTGCCTGGAATCTGTCTCCTGAAATCTACCTTGATTTTGGCTGGCCTTAATGGGTTGCCTTGAGGGTCAGTGTCTGTGCCTGATGTGTTGTTTGTTGCTGTACCAACTTGGATTCTGCAGAATGAGTAAAGACCTTGGGAAGAAGGAAAAAATGTGTTATTTTCTGGAAGTACACACTGTTGAAACTTGGTTATTTAACATCCTAATTTTGATTCTGCCCTAATAAAAAGTTTTTGGAAGTTGGAATGATGTCTGAGGTTTTGTTTTTTAATAAAAAGTAACTGCTGAAGAGTCCTGGTGGAATGGTGTTCTGAGTTTCAAAGCACCATCAGCACTCTACTGGTCATGTTTCAAAACCATATCTATGGATGCATACGGACATCACCTGCCTCAGGATTTTCTTGGGAGTGTTCTTGGGTTTTGATGGCATTGTAGAGCATCTAAAAGATGCTGCTTAAAGGGTAAAGGGTATTCAGCACCTCAGTGCTGAGGTTTATGAACGGGTGGCACCTACTTCAGTCCTGAACTCAAGAACTGAAAGTGTGGAAGCGAAATAGTCTCACCATCAGCGTGTGAATGTGGTGGTAAAATGTTTTTGATTGAGATATTGAAAGCAAAGCAGGTCGGATGTGGATTCTGTTAGTATTATCTGCCTACTTTACCTTATCAGTAACTTTTTGTTCACTGGTGGGAACAAGTTCTTTGTACTAACAATGATGAATATAAAGAATCTTACTATCTTTCTTTGCTGTCTGGTAGACCACTGCTATAGATCTCATGCTCCAAAACTGTATCCTGTTCTTAAGGGGGCTTATTTAAATGTGGAAGGGTTGTGAAATTAATTGCAGTGAGCCCACCAACAACTGATCAGAAAAAGTAAATAAGTATGGCATATCATTTGTGAATGTCTTGTCAGTTTGTTCCATTTCTGGGTTGGGCAGCTGGAGGAGAGGAGTTGGGTCCTTGTCCTTCTCAGCCTCAGCTGTATCTATCAGTCATGGCTTATCTTATGAGTGAGGAAAAAGGTCTAGTTAACGTTGTGAGTGATTTATGGAACATATTTCCCCAGAAAGGGTTTTCCAATGTCCTAAAGAATATTTTGCAGTTAGGGTTTAATTTGTTGTTGCCATTAAAAAGCAAGCCCGCTCTTCACAGGTGTTGTTTTGCTGTCCCTACTTTGTCCCCTGTTCTGTCAACTAGTATTTATGCAACAGCATGGCTAAGCAGATCAAAGAGGTAATTTAGCTGAAAAATGATCTAGCTAGAAGTGCAGCTAGTTTTTGTGTACATGTATAACTGTTAGTGCAGGGATGTGGCAGGAAAGCATGGCTCTTGAGTGGTGAAAAGTTTGGGTTGCACACAATTGCTGTGATCCTGCAATTGCATGCTATTAGCCCCTTCCTGAACCTTTGGGTGAAAGCCATGTTTAATTAGGTCTGTTTTTCTGGGATGCTCTCGGATGTGGCTGCTCTGCTGTAGGATCTCTTTGGGCTGCTGATGAAGCACTGTGTTGTGTTTCTTGGCTAATCAATCCGTTTCAGCAAGTGGAAGCGTTACTTAAGGATAACCAGCTTACAGTGGCTCAAAGCATATGGACTTAATGACTTTAAACAGTTTTGTTTCCATTTGTTGCCACGTGGTGGTGATGTTGGTTGTTCCCTCCTACAGCTGAGGGTAAGTGGCAGATAATATTGGCAAGGGACGTCCAATAGGTAGATCTGTGCCTCCAGATGACTCTAACCAGTGCCATGTGGTTTTGGCGGTTACCAATATGGTGAGGAAATGCACGCTCCTGTTTGTACTCTTATTCACATGTAAGTATTCCTGTACCTCAGCAGGGTGAGCTAATCAACAGGAAGTATTTTGCAACGGACAACATTGACAAAATATAATCATTTTTCAGGGTAACATGCTACAGGTATCTCCTTTTGAATCCTTGGTCATCAAGGTCCATAGACCTTTGTTATGCAGAAGACATAAAATCAGGAATTCACTCAAGTTAACCAGTAAAGGATAACTGACACTGTGTATGGAAGGGACTGTTCTCTCCTTCAGTTGCCTATGGCTAATGCCTTGGGTTCTCATCGGTTTTATGCTGACAAGCAAAGATGGGGAAGAGATCATCCATTCAGAACGTGTTTAAATGAGATCGATAGCACTGTAAAATCCTCTCTGCTGACTACTGATTATAAGTGTCAGTGTGATCTAGGCCTTGAAGAAATTTATATGGTATAGGTGACAGCATAGTCACTGTAAGGACAGCTTCCAAAACAGTTACATCTAAAGATCTAACTTTGTTTAATCAATTCTGACTTTCCTGCACTCATCTGTGTCCAGTACTACAAACCCAGGCCTGTTGAGGCACTGAAAATCTTATATCTTCTAGTAGCTCACTGTTTGTTACTATTCTTCTTTACAGCAAAGCAGAAGAGGAAATTGGAAAACTGAGATTCTCATGTATTTTGAAGTCTCATTTGGGTAAGACACGAAGGGAAACTTGAATAAGACAATGTTAGTCAAACATTCTAAATCTTTTTCCAATTAGGAATTGTATAAGAGGAAACTGTGTGTGCTGTTTGTGTGTAGTGGTTATTGTCAGTCACTGTAAGTGCATGATTGAGATACTGTTCTAGAAATTCATGTTTGTTTTGTAATCTCCATTTCTTAATAGCTGATCTTATTTCTCTTTGTGATTAAATTGATGACTTTGTCTTGTAAATATTGCTTGGCAAAAACAGGTATATTTTGGTATAAGTTTGGTTTTAGATTTATATCTGTAGGTAGCATTACTTCTGTTGAAGGTGTGAGTTTTATTTTTTTTTTCCCCAGTGATATATGATGCAGAAAACAAATTGAGAATGAGAAAAAGCATCAAACGTTCTTTATATAAACTCTTTCTCAACGTGATGTGAGTTGCAATGGCTGATTTTTGGACAACATTGGACTGTGGAATACGCAGAGCAGTTTTGCATTGCTCTGAAGATGTTTGGGTGGTTACTGGAGGTCTAGCCATCACAGTTATGTAGTTTCCACAGCCTGCATGAGTGTCTTGACAGCTGACTATGTTCTGTTGCAAGACAGTATATTGGACTATGTATACATGCCTTCAGTGTTTCAAAACTCAGCCTGTGAGGTGTGGGAGAAAGAAGCTAGCAGTCGCATTTATGAGTCAAATTCTTTGGAGGTGTGCAAGAGTAGTTGGTGAGGAAACATAAAAAGATGAAGATTGGGGAATGGAATGTTTGGTGTTGGTTTTAATTAGAATTGTCCTGTTCATCATTCATACCGTGAGATAAAAGGGAAAAATATCCTCTCTGCACATGCAGAGAAAAATATTTCTATTATGGTTAGTGAGCAATTCTAATTGGACTGCCAAATATAAATTTGTCTAAAACTCATACTGATTCAGTATTAAAGCTAGCAATTTTCTTAGAAGAAAAAAAAAAGACAACCAAAAAAAAAAAAAGACAAACCACCAAACTAATAAAGCCCAGTCTGTAAACTTTTCTCTCATGAATATAGGTCGTCTTGTGGCTTTTTCCTTCCAAACAGTATAAAGATGGGATTCATATTGTGGTTTGGAAGAGAGCATGTTTTAAATCAGAGGAGGAAGTCAGTGGATGACCTTTAGAGCTTAGGGAAGAAGGTTTTGGAGGGGCTTTCTTCCAGCCAAGGAGTAACCAGTTGCTCGACCATGCTGTTGTCTTCCCACAGGTGTGGTGTGGTGACATGCCAGGAGAGGTATTTGCTACCCTTGATTGTAGTTAGTCATGCTAAGTGACCTGTGCTCTAATCTCCCAGCATTGCAAAGCAGCCAAAGTGCCTGATACTGTTACTTCACATGCTCCTGCAAGGTAGATTAGAATCTGCTCTCCTGAATTTAATTAGCTGGCAGCATCTTTAAAATACTTTCTGGAGTGTTTGGATTGTAATCATTTTTAAGGCTTGAACCTTACTAAATGAAGCAAAACAATCTGTTCTCCTTTCGTATTAAAAAAGTTATATTCAAATTGTTCTACATTTTAAAATTTAATATCAGGATAAGTGGGTGCAAGTAACCCTTTCACCCTCCAATTGATACAAAGGACTGTTCTCACTTTACATAAATGCCTCTGCGTAGTCTGTAGTTTCATCTGAACAAATTTGTTTTTGTCTTCTGACTAAGCATACAAAGAGAGAGGCCAGGGTAAGTACATTGGGTTGCTATCAAGCATGATGTGACAGATGTCATATCTAAAAATAATGGTAGAGAAAACAAAGCTCTTAATTGATTGCTTTCCCTTTCTAAAATACAAGTAAGGCAGTTTTGACATTATTCAACTCAGGTCATCAAATTCATATAATTATACACCAATGTAACGCATACATCTTAGAAGAATGAAAAGTACAGAAAGATGAGTGTGAATGTAAATTTACTCATCTTCTATAAAATGCTTTCTTGAGGTGCTGACATTTTCAGTATATTGATTGTTCATAATGAATACTCTTGCATAAAATATTTCAAAGGTAATTTTCTGAGGCCAGAAAATGACTAAAAAGTTATTCACTAAAGAGCAGTCAATAATCTGTGTCCGGAAGCAGATTTATGGGATGTGAAATAAATTGATGTAACAGAGGTTGCTTATACAAAAGAATTACCTGCCCTTTTACAGATTCGATGTCCTGAAACAGAAGCCTCAAAAGTGGTGTGGGCCAGAGGCAGTCATTCTGTACTATGTAGTCCTGGGCCACTGGAGGAAAAGAAGAAAATGGCTTTGGGCAAAGTCTACCTACTTGTAGCAGAAGTCCAAGAGGTAGTCATCTCTGCAGGTAAAATGCAAAGTTTTTTTGCTATATATTTCAGGATGGATTATACTAGTCAATGGAGATATAGTCTATTTCAAGAATTTACTTAAAAATAAGGAAAATAAATTAGTTGATTCTGACTGCTTCCAGGCAGTAGTTTTTAAACAGCTTGTCATATGTTTCTTGACTTTTACAGCTTCACATAAAAGGTTTTCCTGGTTAATAAAGGAAATTAATGTGAAATCAATAATGGCATTTAAAAATTCACCAAACATTTCCCATCCAGAGAAAGTCTCTTTCAGAGTGCTACTAATGATACAGCAGAGTGGGAAAAACACACACAACATTGACCCTAAAGGCAGACAAAAGAGAAAGCAGCACTGATGGAAAATGCAGTGAGAAATTATGCTTTTGGGAACCACCAGGAGCAAGGGAGATCTGCCTGTACCCTTACCTGAACAAACTGTGGGACCAACTTGCAAAAGTCCTTTGCTTGAAAACATAGCCTAGATGCTGCACTGACTTCAAGCTAAAGGATGCAAGTGGCATGAACAACAAAGAAAAACTCACTTGATGGTGAAAATACCAACAGAAACAGTAAGACTTGTTTCTTGTAGTGTATTACAACTGTATAACCCACTGCATTCCAGGCAATGAAGAGGATACTTTTGCTGCTTCAGATTGCTTTGTTCTGCTACCCCAGGAAACCTGGAATTGTTGTGGAAATGGGAAAGACAAGTCATAGAATTGGATTTGTTCATTAGTTTCTGTTTTTAACGAAAGCACTAGGAGGAACCATACAAAAGATACAAGTGAGATAATACCTGGTGGTCTGGTGGATGTACATGTGCTTAGACCACTGCTCTACTGAAAAAGTTCCACTGTAGTTATAAGTTATGCAATTTAATACCACTGTAATTATTGACAGTTATCACATTTATACCATCAGTTTCCCTTTCTCCCTCCTTTTTCCAGCATTTTTCACAGGGTGGCTCAGAAATAGTGGAGCAAGCCTTTGGAGTTTGGGGTGTGGTGATCCTTGCTGAAAGGTGGTTTCCTGATCACCTGTGCCCAAGAGTGCACCTCTGTGCTGTGCAGCCTCACCTCCAGCACCAGGTGCAGATCTGGGTGCTGCAGTTAAAAAAAAAAAAAAAAAAAAAAAAAGAAGGGCTTAAAGCTGTTTTAGAGTCCAAAGGAGGGCTACAAAGATGGAGAAAGGTCTGGAGGGCAAGGAGTGTGAGGAGCAGCCGAGGCCCCTGGGTTTGCTCAGAGCAGAGCAAACAGGGCAGAGCTGTGGGGAGGCCTGATGGCGGCTGCAGCTCCTCACAGGGAGCGGGGGGCAGCGCTGAGCTCTGCTCTGTGTGACAGCGACAGGGCCCGAGGGAACGGCATGGAGCTGTGTCGGGGGGTCAGGGAAAGGCTCTGCCCTAGAGGGCAATGGACGCTGCCCCAGTACTGGAGTTCAGGGAGTGTTTAGACATCGCTCTCAGCCACAGGGTTTGGATTTGCGGTAGAGCTGTGCAGAGCCAGGAGCTGGACTCAATGATCCTTGTGGGTCCTTTCCAGCTCATGACATTTTATGATTCTATGGTTCTGCCACCTCCAGACACCCATACCTACGCTTCCTCACTGATCTTCAATCATTTTAAAATATGCTTCTCTATTGCTTGTGGCACTCTCCAGTTTGGGGCATTGATAATCTTACATTTTCCCAAGCTTTTTCATAAGCTTCAGAGTCAGGAAATCATTTTGCTTTCTGGGTAAAAATTCTGATTTGCATGGAAGCACTCAACTCCAGAAGCTGAGGCTTCAACCAGCAGATAGGGGGTTCGTGATAAAGCTGGCAGAATTGCGCTGCTCTGAGCACTTTCAGAGACATATGCTGCTTTTCCTGCTCCTGGAAGAAGTCCCACAGATGTCTCATGATTATTCACTTGAGTCATGGTTGCAGAGCTGAGTTCTTGGTGGTTTGGATTCCCAGATACATTGCATATTTATGGCGTTGAAAGTGCAAATTCAAAATTAAGTGCCTATTTTAAAAGAGGATTATGTTTTACCCAAGACCGATATTTGAATTTAGACTAAATTTCCTCCCCAGTTATAACAATATTTGGTCAAAATGAGACGTCTCTGAGGACAAAGAAACAAAAAACACAAAACTAAATGGGACATGACATGCTTTTATGTTGAGTTCGTATTCCCCTTGTTTTTTACCGGTGGCATTACCGTGATATTAGTCACTAGGTGGTGCTATCCCACACGGTCTCCTGCATTCCTGCTCTCTTGGTGCGAGTGGTCTGGGATCTGTGTTTTCAGCAGGCATTTGTTTTGGTAAGAGGGGAAAGCTAGACGGTAGGCTCTCACAGCCCTTCGGACAGGAGTGAATTTTTAGGGTAAAAATTACCCTAGGGAGGGTATTATTTTTTTGACTAAGATGCCAGAAATGAGGGATTGCGTGTGTGCCATTTATGACCATCTCTATACCCAGATTAATGTGCTTTGTAACAACTTGCTGGTGCTAAGCCTATACTTACAAGCAGTTTAACTCTACAAGCTCTATTAAGATAGAAGGCTTTAATGTCTGATGTATCAACACAACGATAGCTTTTTCCCATGTATACTTCTACTGTTAACTGAATCTATTAAATGTATTTGTATACGTTGTACCATTAACAGATGTTAGACAACCTGAGGAAATTCACACTGAGTTTTCACTTCTTACATTTGTTTTGTCTTTTCAAAATGATGTTCCAAATTCATTCTGTCAGGTTTTGGGGGGTTTGTTGTTGTTGTGTTTTGGTTGTTTTATGAGAAAAGGAAACAAATACTATCCAGAGCAGTCCTTTTCAGGGTTGAAAATCTTAGACGTGCCCCAGTAAGAGAGTTTTAAAGATTAACCGAGTACTAAGAAGAGTCTGAAAATGGGAAACATTTCTCCGTGCTTTCTCAAAATTTTCCACAAGGCTTCTGGAACATTTGAATTATCTGACTGTAAGTCAGTTTGGTTTTCAGGCAAAGTTGTTTTCTTTTTCCTCACTTGTAGTATTTTTACGAGAAGTGAGGACAAGATCAGACAGATGGAAGGAAAAAAGTGTGAAGGAATTACAACATCAAAATCTTTTTGATTTGAAAAGTGAAAACATCAGTTGCGTAGCTTCCACATCTACATTTCAGGAAGTTTTTAAAAATGCCTTTTATTTCTTTTTAATATGCTGTACTTATTCAGAGAGGGTTGAGAATGAAAAATATCAATAAGGCCTTTTAAGTGTTTTCATATGGAATCTATCTTCAGCTGCATACCAAAAAACGTCTTTGTTATTTTTTCATTGAGACCCTAATCTTGGAATGACTTTTCATTTAGCGGTGCCTTTGAAGTCTGCTGTTGTGTTTCAGGTCGGATCCTTCCTGCTCGCTCCTTTTACCCTGCCTCAGCCTCTTGCACACTCACTATAGGGCAAAGCTTGCAGTTATTTTCCACCTGCATGAGAAGGATTTCCCCTCTCAGGGATGCACAGTGGAAGCCAAGCTGAGTTAAGGCTGGTTCTAATTTTTTGTGTGTGTGAGAAAGTTTTTTGTGGCGTATTATATTTAATACTGAAACCTACAATTTCTGAATTACCTTGTTAGTAGTTCAGAGGCCTTTGTTTATTATTCAGTTTAGTCAGGTGAAATGGCTTGGTTTTTCTTTTTCTGCATCACTGGCACTGCCATTTGTCTCTGTTGCTGTTCTTATTTAACCTTATGATGGTATACTCACTAAGCTTCCTTCTTTGACAATAATTTAGTAATGTTAGAATACCACTTTCAAGGAAAAAAAAAAAGAAGTTCCAGTATCAGTTTTTTAGAATTCTGATGACTTGAATTGGGAGAAAAAAAAAAAAAGAAAATGAATTCCCCTTAAAATTACATGTCTTCTTTAGTTGCTTCAGATTAACAATGTTAATATAAAAATACATAAACTCTGAAGTATGTATTGTAACTTGTCCTAGAGTGCTCAGGTTTATTTGCATGTGTTTGACATGAAAGAAACAGTTGAAATCATCTTAAAAACAAAACAAAACAAAAACCCACAACACATTATTCTCCCCTGATTTGCTATTACAGAGTTTGTAACCCCTGGTAGCACACAGGGTTTGTATTCAGATTATTGCTCAAAGTCCCACTTCACAGTCTTGCAGTGACCGTGTGCCAGTTATCACACCTCAGTTATCAGATCTGCAGCTGAATAGATCTTGTGAACTGCTGTTGAAAGTGCCTCATGATCCATTCAGATGAAAGGCTGATGTTCAGGATGGAGTTCTTTGAATCCAGTGTGCTCTTGTGTTTCTCACTAGGCATTCATGGCCTTCAGCTGGAGCTGGAGGAACTAACAGTTGTTTACCTACGTCAAATAATTAAGCATATAACAGGAGAGAACCAAACTCAAGCTGTTTTACCAGGTACCAGTCTAAAAATTTAATCCATCATGTTGTACAGGTAACTTACAGTATGTATTAGAGAGACCAATGAACTTCCCTTATGAGGATAGGCTGAGAGCTGGGGCTCTTCAGCCTGAAGAAGAGAAGGCTCTGAGGGGCTTTATAGAGGTCTTCCAGTACCTGAAGGGGCCTACAGGAAAGATGGGAAGGGACTTTTTGAAAGGGCCCGTAGCGACAGGATGAGGGGAAGTGGCTTTTAACTGGAAGAACATAGATCTAGACTAGATATTAGGAAGAAATTCTTCACTGTGAGAGTGGTGAGACACTGGAACAGGTTGCCCAGAGAGCTTGTGGGTGCATTCAAGGCCAGGCTGGATGGGGCTGTGTGCAACCTGATCTAGAGGGAGCTGTGCCTGCCTATAGCGGGGACTTGGAACTACATCATCTTAAAGGTCCCTTCTAATACAAACTATTCTATGATTCAGTGATCTGCATCAAAAAATGAAAGTGTAACTACAAGATCTGCTTGGAATTTTTGTGCATGTTTTGTTGAGAAAGAGTCACAATGCATTGGGCTAGATGCTTGTCTCATTTTGATTTCCATCCTGACATGGAGTTGTGATCTCTGGATGATTCCCTTCCCATTTCTCTGGTCTCCTCCTACCATTTGGTTGCTTTGTCTTCTTGAAGCTGAGCTCTGGGAGCGGATAGACCACATGCACCATCTTATGAGGTGTTTGCACAGCACACATTGGGACTGATGACAGCCAAGATCTCCAGGCCCTAATGCACGTAATTGTAACTACGAATAACAAAAGCAACTAGTCATAATAGTGTGGAAAGGGAAATAGCTTGGCATTATTAATGTTAAGTTTAAAGAGCAAAATCTCCATTTGTGTTATTGCCTGTCATCCTCTGGGGAACTATAAGCTTCTCCCTGAGCAGGCATCCAGTTTCTGCCCTTACCCTCCATAACCTCACTGGTTTTAAAACAATTTTGTTAGAGCAGATTGGCATGAAATCAAGGGATTCTGTTCTAGGGATTCAGAGTGTCTTTACTTATTTTTGCATACACATGGCATCAGAAGGATCACAGAAAAACTTACCCATACCAGCCTTTTTTCCCAAGAATCTCAATTTCTGCTTGTGTCACCAGTCTTTTTGGCTCTGCTGCTTTCCGTTATACAAGGTGGCAAGCTTCATAACATCCTTCAGGATATTTAATACTCCTCTTGCTCCATCTCATTCAGGCACAAGGGATAATTGTATGGTCTGGTAATTATCTAAGAATTGGATTGGCCCTCTTAACTTTATCAGGGTTGGTGTTAGCTTCATATTCTTCTCTGGTGTTGTTGTAGATGAATTATCATAACTTGGAAATAAACTAACATATATGACTAGGGTTTAGTTTTATGCACATTTCTTTCTGCAACGCTTTTCTCTCTGTTTTACATGAGAGTACCTATTATGACGTAGACTGGATGTCCTGAATTAGTGATTTAGGCTATAGCCTTCCATTTTTGTCTTTGCTTGCATTTTCAAATTCACTTTGTACTTTGAAATTTCTGCCTTTAAGAAAAAGAAGAAAAATTTCCTCCAATATGGAACTGCTTAGATTTATTTGGCAGTTTTTCAGTATATCTGTCAGTGCTGTGTGTCCTCCAGAAATGTCTCTCTGAAATCCATTAGGGTACCTCCAAAAGGAACTTGGAGTCAATATGGCTTGAAAATTTTAAGCGTGTAGTTTATACTCCTTTACAAAGTACAGTCAGTTGCTTTGCATTGTTTCTCATAAACCAAAGAAATGATAATTAGTTGATTAGTTAAGCATTTGAAGGGTATACAGTGACAAAATGCAAGATGAGAAATTTCTCAGAGATCAACTAGTACAGGACAGTTATTCTGCATTTTTCACTGATCTTTTTCCATCCAGTTTCCTGTATTTTCCGTTCACTTTTTTCTAATACATGTGCTAAGAACGGTTTCCAAGTGAACAAGGTTGAGCAGATATCCAAAAGCCTTTGGTAAATCAAATAGGAACATGTAGGTAAACTACAAATTAGAGGCTCAGGCTGAACATCCCTGTGTATCTTGAGGGCTATATATATTCAGTCCTGCAGATGCAGTGTTGCAACAGGGATGTGACATATTGCTTATCTAGGGAGATGTGCCAGAAATTATGAATTACAGATCAATTCTACTGAAAGAAAATCAGGCCAATTGGAATCTGTTCTAAAGTTTTTAACTAGCTTAAAACTCAGTCTTTTTGTTCTAGGAAGGAGTGTTTGAGAGACCGTAGGCATTTGAATCATAGAATCATAGAACATCCTGGTTTGAAAAGGACCACAGTGATCATCTAGTTTCAACCCCCCTGCTGTGTGCAGGGTCGCCAACCACCAGACCAGGCTGCCCAGAGCCACATCCAG
>JAOWBP010001760.1:7081482-7107664 GCA_028571105.1 Tragopan temminckii | reverse complement strand
ACTTCTATACGTTAAAATTGTTTTTAAAGTTCTAAATCAACTTCTTAAAAACCGCTCTGAATTTAAGAGCCTATTCCTAAGAACGCGCCAGTGTATAACAGGTGAATATATATTTCAGTGTGCTGTTTTTTTCTGATTATTTGCATTTATGAAATATTTATTTCCTAGACATACAACCAGCACAGAACCAAATATAAAATCCACATAATAAGCTGATAAAAAGTAGAACATTTTTCATAATCATTCAATCTGCCAGATTTTATATTTTTCACCCACTTACACTGATGTATATCTATTTGTCTAGGGAAAAACCCAGGATTTATAGTATATCAAGAGAACAAAAAATCCCAATCCTAGCCACACTGAGAGAATAACCAATTTTCAAGTAAAAGGATCATTTCCCAACACATCTTCATCCATGTTTTAGACTAATCTACTCATGTTTTATGTACTTTTTATATTATATTCACCATGATAGTATTTGAGCATTATTTCCTGCTACCTGCAGGCTCAAAGAAATACTCTTCTGTATGGCTAGTAGATATTAATGAGCAAATGGGAGTCAAGCAGGCATAAGCCCAAGTGTCTAATGGCATCTTTAATACTTGCAAGCATTTGCTCAAGATGTGTAAAGTTCTCGTGTTTGACTGTTGCTGAAAGATAAATGAGGAGCAAAATGCATATGCATTTTTGGCTCCCCTAAAGCTGTAGTGGAAATGTCTAGCTGATGGTACAGGCTATCATAGGAAGACTGAGAGGAGTCGCAAAATTGAAAATCTGTAGGAAATTCCATTGTTCATTGGATTATTTTAGGGCATTGTATGTTATTTGCATAGAAGTGCTGCTGTGAATGAATCCTGCCTTTTTGATAGGCTACCTAGGTCTGTGGGGGGAAAAAAAAGCCCTATCTAGTCATTTGCTTTATACTACATGTGAAATAAAAATGAGGTTGGGCTCTGTAATGTCTGATTAATGATTGGTAGTGCTGGATTCGGAAGCAATATAATATTCTTATTTCTCTCTTAATCCTCTTCTTTCAGGTGTCTAGTTTGGTGCTTCCCCAGTTAACTTTCTCCTTTCTTTCCATGCAATACCTCAGAGGCCACCATCCTTCTTGTCATATTTCCAGGTTATAAGAGGGCAGACGGAGCAGAAAGTAAGTATAAGGTGGTTTTGAGGCTTTTATCTTCATTTCTATATCCTGTAATAACTTTAAAGTACACACTGTCATTCTTGCCACCAGAAACAAGAACTTATTTAAATGTCAAACATGGTCTTAATGAATCCCACAAGATAATCATAGCTGCAGCTAAGTTAGTTTCTATAAATAATTCTATATGATCTTTAAGTTTTTAAGCACTAAATCCAGACTCTGCTCTTCATCTCACACATCTGTTTGAAAACAGGGATGTTAATTTAGTAGTTAAGGTCTTTTAAGTGCTTTGTCATGGGGTTACATTTTGATACTGAACCTTGAGCTCCTCAGATGTGCCAAATGAAACGAATCGGGTAATTTTGAGGAGTGAGGCACTCCTGAGTATTCAGTACTGAAATCATGGAATTGTTAAAACCAATACCTAGAAATGTCTTGAAATAACATTAATTATCATTCAGCAAAGGTTGGTGCCATGCCTATAGAATAGTGGTTACTAAATAATTTTATGCTTTTCTAACTTCATTCAACAAAGCATGTCTCTTAAAAGTTAACTTCCTTTCTCTAAGGAAGTATTGAGTACATTACTCTGACGGTGGCAGACCACTGGAACTGCCCAGAGAGGCTGTGGAGTTTCCTATGGAGATATTCAAGACCTGTCCAAATGCCTACCTGTGTGACCTGCTGTAGGGAACTGCTTTAGCAGGGAGTTTGACTCTATGATCTCCGGAGGTCCCTTCCAACCCCTGCAGTTCTGTGATTCTGCAGTACAGCATTTTCTCAGTACTGTGTCCTTTAAAAGTCTCCCATACAAAGAAGAGCAAATGGCAGTAAATTAAAGTTGTTGCCTTGTCTTCTGACATCTGTGTTCTCCATCCATTCCTAGCAGATATTTATGCTTTCTTTTTGAAAATAAACGAAGTTTGAGGCTATTCTGAATTTGAATCCCTTCACGTGTACAAATATACCAGTCTGCAAATGAGGATGCACAGCCAGTGTGCAAGGCAGTTCCCTCATGTAGGGATCCTAGCCCATCATCTTTGTTTCCCAAGTGATAACTCTTATACCAAGAATCAGTTTAACAAGAGCTAGAGCAGACAGCCAATTTTCAGGCTGTTCACATTGCCTCCTCTTCTCAGTCTGCCAAGGCACGAAGACCTTGTATAACCCGGAGATGGAACAGCAATACAGCAGGTCTCTATAGGAGATGAAAACCTTCTTGTACTCTACAAAGGCAACATTAGAAGATTTTGTAGTGATGCTACATCATGATGCTTCCCAGAATTATTTGCCTGCTTCTGTTAACAGAAATGGTTACTGCAGAGCTTTAGAGCTTTGCTTCTGACTAGCATTTCTGCACCTGAATTCTTATCCAAGTTATTTGAGTCTCTAAAGCAAGGATAGGACTTAGCTTTCTCTTAGTACCTGTTTCCATTTATCTTTAAAATGTTTTCAGGTTTTCAGTGTGCT
This sequence comes from Tragopan temminckii, assembly GCA_028571105.1. Lineage (NCBI taxonomy): Eukaryota > Metazoa > Chordata > Aves > Galliformes > Phasianidae > Tragopan > Tragopan temminckii. Next base: position 7,105,041 of record JAOWBP010001760.1, on the reverse strand, counting down.
TACTGATAGACTTGTTCTCAATAACTTTAATTCCCAGCCAGAGTAGTTCCACAAATGGGGGCTTTTTTTATTTCAGGAACTTCATTTTTCTTCCATCAATTACTGTAGCTTCATGCTGACATTCTGTAGGGCCTCCCCCAAGGATATTGTGTTTCACGTGGTTTTCTCAGAAGAAGGAATATTTTTAGTACCTCAGAACTGTCTCTCCATAGTTCTGCTACACCTTTTCCCTTCAGTTGTTTTGGATTTGAAAGTAAGATGCAACTAGTAACACAGGAAGGCTGCAGTCAATGCCAGCCTGTTCTCAGTGCTGCCTACAGACTGATTGGCAAATTGGCATATTTAAAGCCTAGGCAGACAGCAGCTGTGTAATCCAGTGGCATTTCCTTCTAAAATGTTCTGCACAGAAGAGGAGCTTGAAAGGAACATGAAATGAAGTAACAGCTTAGAGATAAATCCATTTCCAAAATAGGAGGCAATGCTGCACTAAGCAACAAATCTTTTTGCCTGTATCTGCAGAAAGAGTAAGACACTCCTGACACACTAGCTCTGTTTCTGCCATCAGGTAGGTGCCCACAGACCTGTTTCCCTTGTCGCCTCTCTGACCACACTGCAATGCCTTCCAGCCTATTCTCACAGTTTTCTTTCCCGTGGAAACTAGAACGCTTTTGAAGAAAAAGAGTGGAAGGAATGCTGTGTACCTCATTTCAACCTACATGGCTTTAGGAGATGAGCAGAAAATACCACCAGTAAGATGCAGCCCATTTTTTCACCTTGCTAGGTTTCAGTTAGCAGACAGCATCTGATTTGAAAAACAAGCTGAAAAAATCTCAAAGCATCTGATTCAAGCAGAAGAGTTTGTATACAATTGGAGGGAAATAGAGACTTAAAACTAGCAGGTGCAAAAGCACAGACAGTTACATAGCAATACAGTTACATAGCAATGCCTCGCATCACAACCTGTCCCTCAGCTGTGGAGCGGGCAGAGTGAATCACACTCACTCAGAAACAGAACACTGCTGTCTGGTGTGTTTTCCTTCAGGACACTTTTTGCAGTGTGCAGGAGCTCTCCATCCACACATGTGAGAAATTAAGCAGGGGAGGCAGGAAACCAGCAAGACCATGTTGGATGGGGCTTTGGGCAGCCTGATCTAGTGAGACGTGACCCTGCTCATGGCAGGGGACTGGAACTAAATGGTCTTTAAGGTCCTCACTAATCCAAACTATTCTGTGATTCTGTGGTGCCTGCACCCTAAAAGTAGGATGATTTCTGTGTGATTTCATTACTGAAATCCCAGCAGTTTGGGAACTTTTTCTTAGGCTGCTTCCTTTTCAGTTACCTGTTTCTTAATTTTCCTCTAAAATAATATTTTTGATCAAAAATGCAGTTTCTGTCACACTAACATCTGTAGCACTCTCACTCACTGAGCAAGAAAAGTCAGAAAATTGCTGTCTCTGTGGGTTGCAGTAGCAGAAATGCTAAGTCACGGCCTGAAGCAGGGATTGAGCATCTGTTGGGAAGGCAGGGCCAACCCAGGGAAGCTCAGGTGTATGCAATGCATCTGAGTGATCAGAAGGTGTGTAGCTGGGATACACCCCTTCCCAGACCTCATTTAAGGGTTGGCAGTGAAGGTGATGATATCTTGCTTGAGATCCCTGTGTGCCTGAGGCCTTTTGAAGGTAAGCAGCTTTTTTCCTTTGTTTTTGTGCCTATGGCTGCTGCATTTAAGCAAATCCACACTTGCTGCAGTCTGGGACCTTGCTACTCTGCTGTTATTGTTGCATTTTCCATTGCATTATAGTAGCCTAACCTAAATTGCTTGCTCTTCAGTGCATTGAACTGGCCATCAAGGCTCAACTGCTTCCCTGTAAGGCCAGAGGGGAACTGTCCCCACCACTGCTCCCTCAGCAAAATGTCTTTCTGTCTGGGCACAAGTGAGGAGCCTGCTGTGCCTGACACCTGGCAGTGATATTTGTGGAGTCCTACCAAAGAGGCAAGACTATAGAGAAGATACAGAAATCTGAGCTACAGCTCTCAAGGGACAATGTTTCCCTGTGCAGCAAAATGTGATTTAACATTGAGCTGTCTCAAAATAAAAGGCTGGAGGAATTTTCTTTCCCACCTCCATTTTATATCACACTGATAACTCTTCTCGTTACCAGTATCTTTGGGCTTTCGGTTTCTCTAACAAGATACAGTCTGTTCTGCTTCTGGGAAAAACTTGAGGAAATGAACTGCAAATGGAAAATATGTCCCCTCATTTCTTTCTCTTCTTCCCCCATGCTCTTTCTTAAAAAGAAATGCTTCAAGCATTTATCTCCTTTTGTTTAAACCCAGGTTGCTTTTCTTAGTGCTTTCTCTAGTGATTTTGGCTATGCTTCTTGTTCAAAAAGAAACAAACCACTTCATATTTAAAAGCCACAAATTGCTGCTTCCATTTTGTCAGAAAGACTGGTCTCTGTCCAGGTTGAGAAATAACACTCAAATCTGCCAAGTTTTGTCAAACATTACCTTCCTTTAACAAGAAATATTGGCAGTTTTTGTATTAAAGAGAAAGAAGCCATTTGAATGGTTACTATGAGAGGGGACGTTCTGTGTTTTCTTGGGTGCAGACATAGAGGAGGAAGAAGGTGGAAAGACACTAAAAAAGAAAACAGAAATACCTGAGTGAGGGCCAATTTTAGTCTATAATTGTTGTTGCATTCTGCCTGTCTTAGTCATGTAGTGCAATCCTTATTGATTTCTGAAGGTTCCTCACAGAGTAAGCTAATGTTTAACTTAAGTATTACAGGATCTTGTCTTTCAGAAATGAAAGCCAGGAAGATTTACTAATTCAACTGCCTTATTCCTGACTGATCAGCCTGCTTGATTCAGGGTTACTTAACAGATATTTTTTTTCAAGTGGAAGTGTTTGGAAAAGCACAATAATTACATTTGTATTCATTCTAATATGATGTGTTCCAACTCCCTCTTCATCGTGTCTTACAGAGAGTTATCTGGTAAAGGGATGACAAGCCTTTGTGAAAGGATTGCAAATTCTGACGGATTTCAGTGCTTGTATATACTCATATTTCAAATTGCATAGCAGTGCAAGATCAGACTGTGAAAGAAAATACTGCATACACTTTTTAATCAGGGCTGTTTTTTAAGCTTATGTGATGCCAGACCCTGTCATTACAGGGCAGCCAGCTCACTTTTGACCTCAACTTTTTCTTCCTAGTGCACCCTTATGTGCAGAAAAAAACCCACTGGTGAGTTGTGCTATGGTGCTACACATCTCAATAACGCTGTGGAGTGATTGGCACTGAACCTGTACTCTAGGGATAGATTCACTGCCAAGAGGCAGTGTTGGAGAGAGGACTACAGCTATGGTCTGAAGGGACCTGGGCTGTCTATTAATGTTTTTTTTTTCTTTTCCCTGAATCTTGCAGTGCCTAAAGCTGCTAATTGTTCACATTTTCTTCTGTTCATTAACCTATTCCCTCCATTAAAATTCTGCTCTTTAAAATAGAAATGTGTATTGTCTTTCTAAAATGTTGATCACAAGGAGGTACTGTGGGTGGGAAGGCTTTTCCGGAGAGGTTACACATGCCAGGTAGTCACTCTTGAATGGTTATTTCCAGGTAGATCCTTTTTTTTTTTTTTTTTTTTTTTTTTTTTGAGGTTATGTGTAGTCTGATGTGCTAGTTGCACAATCTACCTCTTCAACATTGAAATATTAACATAAATGCATATTAAGATACTGTGCATTAGCCCTTGAGCTGAAATAAGAGAGGGTGTTCTAGCAGAGGCAGGCAAATACGGTTGGTTTACACTGGCTTGAGGATTTGGCCTGTTATTTCTTCTCAGTATGCTTGTTAGCAGAGCTACACGCTATGTAGTTAAGGTTTTTCCTAGAAAATGAGCAAGTAATTGTATGTTTAGGCTGTCTAGTGGTAACGCTGGGGAATCTTTTGCAGACACTCACACAGAGCTACTTATATGACCCAGCCATTTGTCCTGGGCCTGCCTATCCGGTGCATCTTCCTCCTCTCAGCAGTCTCATCCAAACAGATATAGAAGACCACAGGTACCCGTGTGTCTGACTAGTGTGGCCTTGGAAGGAGGCCCTGGAGCAGCTGTCTGTGCTTCTGAGGCAGCATCTGTGGGCAGCCACATCTCACACCCAGCCTGCCTACAAAGGCGAAGTACAGAAGTAGGTCCAATGCTTTCTGAAAAGCTCTGCTGTTGTTGCTCAGATGCAAAGTAATAGCAGTGCATGTGAAATAATGCCAATACTGATTTTATGGTACAATTTGAGCACAGTTTTCTCAGGCGTTATTTCCTCTCTAAGTATGCTGTGGGTACATCTGTGGGTATTCATATGTTGAGATAAAAATACTGATGGTGCCCATCTCCCCCTTTGCTGCTGCTGCTGCTTCCAGTTAATGCTTGTGGCCGACATGCCTGCACACATACAGATGTATGCACACAGATCTGATCCAGCCTCTTAATTATTTTTAGCCCAATTCCTGCTCTTCTGCTTTGTGCTGATGAATGGGAAATTGTACTAGTGTTGTGTCGTTTGACTGGCTTCTCAAATGTAGGAATTACGGTAAAGTTGAGAACAAGTAAGATTGGATTCATAGTTCCACCTCCTTCTCTAATTAGCCAACTGCAGTATCTGCGGAGACAAAGAGGGAGTGAGATTTCATCACGGCGGGAGTGGGGGAGGTTCTTTTTTGTCTGTTCTTTCTTGTCCGTCTGTTCTCACTGAGACTGAACCCTTTCATGGTGTGTGCTTTATTTACAACTTCCCTGACTATGCTACGTCAAAGGTTTCCCTGACCTTGGCTTCATGATTATGCAGCAGAGCATTATAAATTATCTTGTCACCAGTATCTCCATTTAGGCAAGTATAATCACTTTCTTGTAAGAACCCAGGCTGGGTATACAGAAACAAAAAGTCTACTGCATAATAATGAGAGCAGTGTGCTACTTGGGAAGAAAAAACCCCTCTGCCATATGGGAAACTACCACAAAGGGTGCTTGGAACCTGAATGCCATTAATTTGTGCAAAGTGCGCTTAGCAATCCTTTGCAAAAAGTGGTAAAGTGTAAAATGTTATTTTAAGCTATACTGGGAAATGCAGCATAACCTGGCCTTTATTGAATAGAGCACTGAGTGTCTGCGCCTTGCTGCAGTGACACTTGGCAGCGCTGCACTCACTGCTTGGCAGTGCTTCTGCAGGCTCCATATTGCAGGGAGCGTTCTTCACCCTACTGGCTCTGTGATCCATGTGACTCACAGTCTACTTCTACAGCCATAGTAATAAAACATTTTATGCTGGTTCCTTGTGATGCATCAGGGGAGTGAGAAGGAGCAATTGTATTCTACTTGATGCCAGAAAATCACATTATGTAGATGAGGAGTCAAATGGCTGTGTGTCTGCAGGTGTGTATGTGCACACAGATGCATACTGATTCCTTTGAGGATATATATCTTTCCTTGGTGCTGTGAACTGCAGGAGATGTGGAAGGGATTGGCTATGATAGTGATGATTGTGTCCAGTGAGCTAGAATCAATTTAAGAGGCAGCACGTTTGCTAATGCCAAAGCTGCTTTCATGTTTGTTTCACTTCAGCTGAGAACTGTACTTTCCCTTTCTGTATCTCAGAATGATGGAAAATGTCCCTCCCATAAAATGACTCTTCAGTTTGTCTCCAGACCAGCTCGTGAGCATTTTGCATTTCTCTCTCCCCAACCTTGAATGTAAAATCTTGAGCTTATATATATATATACATGCAATATATATATAGCATAGAAGGGGATCACAGTATCTGGTTCTTACTCCAAAGATTTCATAATTAGTCTTTTAGCACAGTACATTCTCCTCTCCCTCTCCATAGTAACAGAGGAACTGTTATTTTGGTTTATTTGTTAGGAATGTAGTTAGTATTCAGTGAATAAAATCAGAAAGCAGTATTTCACATAGAATAATTATGAATATGTATTTACTTGAATAAGTGTTGATTTTGCATGAATTCTGCACACTGTTTCTTAGGCAAATATGCTAATGATTGATGTGTGAAAATTTACTTTATTTTTGGGCTTGTCAGACTAACTAACACAGTGATCCAAATCCAGAAAATTACTTCTTTGTGCCTGAAGAGCTGTAATAATTACAGGAATATTCCAGGGAAGCTTACTACTAATACATTAAACTCTTCTCATATGGATTTGGTGACTTTGCACCAATGTTATTGAACAATTTTTATTCTGTAGTTGTCTTTTGGCATTGGTATTCAATCAAATTCTCACAGCTATGTTGTAGCTATATCAGTATACCAATTTATTTAGGATCCTTTCATGTGGTCTCTGTGACAAACGCTGTGACCAACAATATGCAGAATGGTGCCGGTGAGCAGTGATGCTGGGTGCTTGCTGGTGAAGTGGGCAGTTCCAGTGGAAGGCAGTGGTCTCAGACAGCAATATGAAACAGTGGATGTCATTTATCTGAACTTTAACAGGGCTTTTGACACACTCTCCTGAAGTATCCTTGGAGCTGAGCTTGAAAGGGAAGGACTGAAGAGCAAGATAGAAAGGTTGATGGAAACTTGGCTGGACTTCCAGGTGCAAGGAATAGCATGCTGCAGACCGAAGTTGAACCAGCAGCTAGGTACTAATGGTGTGCCTCAAGGGCTACTACTGGGTCTGATGCTATTTCGTGTCTTCATTAAACCTGAGTAATGGAATGAGATGGACTTCCAGCAAGTTCAGTGATGACACACAATAGAGTTGACACAACAGGTTGACATGAAAACGCTCGTTGTTCACAAGCTTTGCCTTTTTTTTTTTTCTTTGTTTTTTGAAAGGCTTCTTGCAAACTGAATTTGATGGTATTTCTGGTGGTGAACCAGGAATTAACATTTTGATTTGAATTTGTATGTGGAGAAGTATACTTGGCTTTTTGATTGGGAACTTCAGTAGCAGGGAATCTATTTTTCTAATTGCCTGATGTGCCCAATGAAGTGCGTAGGATAGACTTTGGATCTCTTCGCTACGCTTTCTTAAAAAAAGATATTTTAACTTGAATGTATGGAAAATAACTGAATAAGAGAAGTTAAATGTAGATGATAGCTACATGATACAAGATTTTACAGCATTGCTGTGCTAATATAGCTGATTGAGTACAAGATGTGTTGCTTGCCATTTCCCGGAATAAAAAAATGAGCTGTTGAGTCTTAATGCTCTATTCCAATTATGGTTATAAAACACTGAATCAATTTGTTCTTTAAAAAAAAAAACCAAAAAAACAGCACTTGCAATAGTGCTTGGAATTATACAGTTCAACGGAATTAATAATGATTCCAGATGGGTTGTATTTGGCACTAAGAAGTGTGTGAAAGGAAACATTTTAGGGAATTCAGTTCAAACCAGAAGTTTGAATGATTTATAAAAGTCCTTGAAAGCTTTTTCACTAGTAGAAACACTCTTTCAACCTTTGCACATTTGGAGCTAACAAAGGAAGTGACACTCACTGAGTGCAAATCTTGGTGTTGGTGAGAAACGCACACATGATCACTAACAGAAATGGCTGAAATAGTAAAATTTAAAAGCCCTTGCACAGTCAGATTCTCAGCGTGCTCCGTGTGCCTTATTTCCCTATTAGTTAAGTAGGGAAAATGTCAGTTCCTTGCCTTTAAAGAATACTGGAAGTAGGAAATCTTTTGTGGTTGTGAGGAAGATAGATAGTACTAATACCTGTAGCAATATATGGGGAATAAGAGCACCTTCTATTTGTAGTTTAAACTTTTCCTTAGGTCTATGAGAGACAAGATGTTGGGCCAAAACCAGTGAGGCCTATGTCTGATAATAATTTAGTATCTAACATTAGACCAACTTGGGAATACTGGAAAAGGATGAAGGCACATTTATGAACTCTTATCCACAAGTAAATGTTATCTTACTGCACTGACTAATTGTCTGCTTTTCCAGCAGCATCCTTGTTATAACCACAGAGTATTTAGTAGACATTTAGCTCTCTTAACTCTAGTTGCTGACTTGCATTTAGGAGAAGAGTTAGCATCATGTGGTCAATCAGCTTCTTTACTGCTTACCAATGATTCATAGGTTATATTTACAGAGGAACAAGGAAACAGATTACACACACTTCATGTGTTAAATCAATTATTAGTAGGCAGATGGACATCTTACAAACTTGTACTCTGTAATGAACTTGTGTGAATGGTAAATAGCAAAGCAGAATCTAATAGACTTCCCCAAACCACTTCGTTTGTTTGTTTAATCAATTATGGTTTTAGCCTAGTGTCAGTTAATTGAAATTACTGAATTTCTACATCCTGCCTCCTCTTTTATGATGTACAACGCACTCCTTGATCAAGACTTAAGGGAGGATGTCTTTTGCAGGAGATGTAAAAATGACAATGCATGGCTTCTGTCTTGTATTATATCCATTTGTAATCTGCAGGTTCACTTCTTTTTTTTTTTTCCTACAAAGTCTGAAAGATCACCTGGCACAATTAATTCCCAAATGCCCCAAAACATTCTCCTTGCAAAACTTTGTCATATTATTCCAAAAGACTCTTTTCTTTATCCTACCACCTCACGTACTTCTGCCCATGTCACAGTCTGTCTTTGCGCACCCAAGGCTGCCCGCTTGCTCAGCTTGGGCCCAAAAATAATGAGCAAGTCTGTTGTAGAAGATAGTTGGGCTGCACACCCAACTTCCTACCCAATGGTCCAGGCTCCTGGAAGCTCATCTGTTTCAATGAATAAGTGGTATTCTTCTTTACCTACTTTAAAAAGTTAACAAATATTTTCACAGCAAATTATTGGATGCCAGTTCTTCCTAGAGCTGTCATGTGTTGATACTTGCATGGCTTTGTTGTGGGTCATTATTCTTGTTACAATTTAAAAGCAGGTGCAGCATGATTAGGAATTTCATTTATTAATTCTAGCTATTGAAAATAACCTAGGTTTAGCCTTTAGTGTTTCAAGACTTATAAAGAGTGGCTGAGGGAATCAGGGTTGTTTAATCTGGAGAAGATGAGGTGAGGGGAGACCTCACTGCTCCTGATGACTATCTGAAAGGAGGTTTCAGGGAGGTGTGTGTCTGTCAAGAGAGGTGACAAGTGATAAAACGAGGAAATTCTTTAGATTGGTCGTTAGGGAGAATTTCTTCAATTAAGGAAAGGTCAAACATTGAAATGGGCTTCCTAGAGAAGCTGTGCAGTTCCTATGAAAATCCCTTTCTGAATTTTCCAGGCCTTCACTTCTTTCCCTATGCTATTGAATGAACTTGTTGTATCCTACATGGGAGGGTTTACTTCTAGTCTGCCTGTACTGAGGCAGGTTCTGATGCTCTGCACGGCAAACAGTGCTGTGCTTCTCAGGCTGTGCTTTCTCTTCTCATCTGCTTTGGGAGTTCTGGCCGCAAACACCACTTTCCTTTCATCCTCTTTAAAAGTGTTTACAGGCTTACCCTGTTGTTTCTTCAAGAAACCTGTCCTTTTCTGGGGTTTTGATATTTTGCAAAAAGGATTGGTAGCAATTCTGACCATACACCTTTCCTGTTCCCTACCTTTTTCAGTAGTTTGCATGAATGGTATCATATTGTCCATATTTGGAATTTTTCCATTCATTTGTTATGTACAGATGAATCTGACTTCATAGTGTTTAAACCAAAACTCATTGAAGTGAATGGAAAAATTCCTAATTCCCTCAGTTACTGGGCCTCATAATCTTGGCTTTGGTTACTCTTGAAGCTCTGTGACTTTTTTTATAATTACTTAGAAGTTTACAAAGTTGGGGGAAAGTTTTTATAAGTATGGCAAAAATGGAACATCACGATTTCAAGTCAGAAAATCTGCTCTGCTCAGTAAAATAATACTAACAATTTGGAATTCATGTTGGGCTCAGGCAGGCAGACCGAAGCACCAGCAACTCTGCCTAGGAAATGCAGGGAGGAAAGCCAAACCTCATCAACATTTCTTTTCAAGGAAAATACGTTTTGAAACAATGTAAATAAAGACACTACCAAAGTGGGGGGGGAGAGAGGGAATAAAATTGTTATTTTCTGGAAGGACCATCTAGGATGAAGGGTTTTCTTTTTTTTTTCCGTTTAGGAAATGAAGAGGTCTGTGGAAAGAAAATTGTAATCTGTCAGATACAAAGTGCAGTCTGGACAAGAAGAGAAACAACTAAATGAAAATTAACCTGTTCTTTTTTTAGAATGTAAGTGAATTATTTGGTGTTTTAAAGATCTGACAATGGATAAGTTTCAACAGAGGATTTTTAACGCATGTATTTTTACATCCTTGTGCAATGTAGCAGATACTAACACTAACATTTCTCTTATTAACAGAAATAATTTTGGATTTGACTGAAGCCCTTGGAGAAGTATGACCTTGCTGTTCTCCTTGTTAAGAGATTCAGCCTTCCTGTCTCCTTGGCCAAGCAAAGATACCAGCAGAGGCTTGAATCCTGCAAGATCCTACGGCAGGCTGGATTGCTTTTAGCTCACTAAAAGCTGTGTTACACAGTTATAACACAAGCTTCAGGTCTGCATGTGCATAGTGTTATTTCATTTTTGGGATATATCCTTTGTAACACCTTTCAGGCTTGAGGAAGAGGCTTTTAATTGTTTCCTGCTGACTGGGGAAGGAAAGGACAATTCCCAGCCCATTCCTTGGCTGTGGTCTCAACCAAATCCTGGCTGTTGCAACCAGGGCTCTGCAGATGTGGGAGCCCCTAAAGGAGAGATTAAAATGCGGCTCTACTTCTAATGCAGATAGTAGGACATCAGATGACTATTTGGGCGTGCAGGCACACAATGCCTGGATCAAAGGAAAAGCTACAAACCAAATATGATTGCTTTATTGATACCTTTTTTGGATCTTAAAAATGCAAATTTTTAGTAGAACCAGAAGTATTTCTGATATGTCAAAACAGGCATTTGAATAAACTTGCAAATTATACAACACAGTAAAAAGTGAAGCTCATTTCTGCTTTCCCTGTTGCCTAGGTGATTAACATGAGATAAATACAGTTCTTCCTATGTCTGTTCTTAAATCCTTAAGACGAAGAGTTTTTGACTTGGTGTTGCAAGATATGAAGGTGTTTCAATAGCTAGATTTCACAAGAGTTGGACTCTCCTCCCTTCCTATTCCTCGTGTCACATTTCTGCTCTAGAGGTCACCTTATAGGCGCTATTTAATGCCCTCCAAAACCCTCACAGGCTGGGAACTGGGTGGCTGAGTTCAGTGGTGTGTGTGTACTTATGCATAAAGCTCACACTAGTTAAAAATGCCAAGTAATACATAATTATCTGTAGTGCCATTAACACCCTGTAAGCATTAGAGTAGCAAAAGGTGATTGGCCATGAGAAAAAACATTGCTGGGCTAGAAATCAGGATATCAACTGCTGCCTGTGGCTTTGGCACTGACTGGTCTAACCCTGAGCTAGTCAACTCATTTCAATTCCTCCCTTTGTTTTTCCTCTGTCATGTCTATTTAAATAGAATGTCCTTTGTGGCAGGGATTGTCTCTCCCTGTGTGTTTGTACAGTGCGTGACACAGCAGGCCCCAAGCTCCACTGATGGCTCCAAAACACAGAACCTTCATGAGAAGAGATTTCTGCTGCGGAAATCTCCGTATACAGTGGCTTTAGAAACCTCAGTTCTGCTGCCTGTTTTCCCTTCTCCTTCCTGAAGATCTTAGGCTGTCTGGAAAAGAGCCTCAGCTAGAGGCTGCTAAATGCTGGTGCCCTTATTTGACAGATCAGGAAAGAGAAATACAGAAATGTGGTGTGGATTTCTCCAGCTCATACAGGGAAGAGACATTTTTTTCCTCCCTCCCTGGATTCAGTGCTATAAAGAGGCAAGACATTCAATAATAAACACACACATAATCCAAGCACACCTTCCAGCTTTTACCTCCTGCTTCCTCTCCTTCGCAGGCCCACAGAGACCGCATCTGCATGCGCTTCCTTTAGTGTCTCCTCTTTCCTCCCCTGCTCTGCTGACCTCTGGAAGCACTTCAGGGATTACCTGAGCAGCTCAGAGCAACAAAGCAAGATCTCTGCTTTCCAGAGGCAGCCGCTGAACATGCCTGTAATGCCTAATCCAGCCTGAGGCTGTAGATGCCTGCCTCCACCTACCCCTATTTACCGTCAGAATGAGGCATTTGCTGTGAGACTGTGAACATCCACACATCGACAGTAATCAAATTTTGTTGTTGTTGCTGCATGTTTCTATCTGGGAAGCCAAAAAGAATATTTTCACCCTTCATTTTACTTCACAACATCACAGTGGAGGAATCAGATCAGAGCGCTGTCTGTTGTAAGGGCTAAACTGGGGTAAGGGGTTGCGGTGTCATTTGTCAGGCACCAGCAGAGTTTGGAGGTGCAGTCAGAGCAGTCCATTGCCTCGGTGCTAACCAGGAGGAGGAACCATCCTTCCCACCGTGTGGCAAAACAGAGGGCTAACTGCCTTTTGCATTTAGAATCATAGAGTTCAGGTTGGAAAAGGCTACTAAGCCCACCTAGTCCAACCATCAACACAATTTTGCACACTGTGAATTTGGAGCTGCTTCAAAAAGGAAGCTTAGGGAAAGGAGAAAAAAAAATATATATTATTACTCTTATTTTTGCTTTAAAAGCGGTTGTTTCCGACGTGTTTGCTGGGCTGCTGTCAGTGCGGTGCTGTGCCTGCGTTGCACAGGGCGAGCAGCCCCGGCTGTTGGCCGGGCTCGCAGGGCCACCTAGCGGGGTGGGCAGGAGGAGCTGGGTCGCTGCTGCACCCCCCGAGTTGCTCGGCCTCATTGGGGCTGCTGTGGCCTCAGGGACTAGCAGGCGGCTGGGGAGTGTGCAGCCAAACCTCCATCCAAGAGAAAAAAAGACTGTGAGTTGAGAAGGGCATCAGAACAGCACTGTCCAAACTGCTGGAAAGTCTCCCAGCCTGGCTTCTGTGTGATTTACTCTTTGAAGCCCGGTACAGACACATTAAACACCTACAGTGGCTTTACGTGGGAGCTGAATCAGCGGTGGTGTGATTCATCCCTCACTGCCATCATGGATTTCATGGGACACGACATTGGGTCATCATGTTGTGATGCAGCCACCTACAAAATGCCATTTACCTCTGCATTAATTAGACAGAAAAAGCAATAGGAACTGAAGAAGACAGGAGAACCCTCAAAAGCAGCAGGGCTGGGCCTAGAGGTCCCTGCTGCCTCCTCATCCCATGTGCCTTTGCTGGCCCTGTCTCTCAAGATGGTCTCCTTGATTGCACTCCCTTGATGGAGGCTTTCATGGGGCAAGGTTGTTACCTGATTCCTTTGTTTCCATCACAGGTCTAACACTTTCCTGGCCTCTTCCCAAGCACCTACCTGGGAGGGCCTGCATGTGGATGCTACATTTCAGATTGATGGCATCCTGAAGCCCTCCAGCCCATGCCTAAAATAGAGGCATCGCGTATGAGCAGTCCCATGCAGTGAAAAGCCAAGCCCTTTCATAAGCATGTGCTTGCTTTTTTTTTTTTTTTTTTTTCCTTTTTTTCCTTTTTTTTTTTTTTTTTTTTCTCTTAGGTAGAATACTTTTCCTTTGCAAACTAGAAAATCCAGATCTGGGAAGGAACATCCTCCTGCCCCCACTCTGGGAATATAGACCCTGAAGATATTCTTACACATAAAAAATTAACGTGAACTGAAGCTTCTGAATCAGAAGTAGATTACCTAAATAGAGAGAAGCAGTTATGCTGTGGACATTCTGAAATCCTCTTCTTCTGAACTAATTATGTGCTAGCAGTAAAACTGACGCAGTTATGGTTATTAAGTCCTTTTCTTATTTTTACTTATTTTTTTTACTTTTTACCAGAAGCATAGAAATTCTCTCTTAGGCCTAATAGGTGCTTGCATCATTTCTGTCCGTGTGCTATATTAAGGAGCATCTTCATCATCAGCAAGTATTTCTGTTGTGCTGAAACTGCACACTAAGTCGAACTCAAAAGTGCAGGGCATTTATCCCCTTTGGGCTTTCAATATAAATTAAGTAGCTTATTCTTCATCAGTTCTGTATTCTAAATACTGATGACTGGAAGAAACACTAGGCAATACGTTTAACATAATTTTTGGTGCCAGTAACCTGTATTCATACATATAAGCTAGCAAAATACAGTTTATACAAAATCATGATTATGAGTGTATATACAAATAGATGAAAAAAACTCTCAAGGAGTTTCTGCAAATGACTTAATGTCAAGCTGGAAGTAAATGTCAAGTGAGCATCCCGAGCAGATGTGTGGAGATCTTCAGGTCTGATGTTCGTCAATATTGTTATTTGTGATTTGGAGGGTAAGTACAAAGTACACTTGTGAAATCTTCTCAGTCTAGCAGGTGGGATCATAACGCAAAATGATAAATTTGAAGAGATGGTCTCAGATCAACAAGGTGAAGTTCACTAATGATAAGTGTGAAGCACCATACTGCAGAAGGAGATATCAAATGCATAAATACAAAATGGAAAATAATCAGCTTGGCATCGATATGATAAAATTATCTCGTGTGTATAGCAGTTCATAAATTAAGTATGACTCAACAATGTGATTATGCTGCAAAAATTGCTAATTCCACCTGGAGTTCTGCTAACAGAAATGTTGTGTGTGGAGCACAAGGGATTGTGTAGGCATCAGGCTGAATGCCCACAGTTCATTAATTGCAGTCTGGGCACCAAAGTAGATCATACACCCCATTACCTTCCAGACCTTTCCTTTTCCCCCTCTCCAAGCTGTTTTCTGAGGTACAGACATTTTTGCTAGCTTTCTCCATGAAGGACCCTCAGCCTTTTCTTCCCTTCAGAAACCAGCGTCCCTGTTCCTGCTGCCTCACATGGTTCTTTCTCACAGAAATAAACCACCGGTGATGCCAGCAGAGGAGGTCTCCACAGGGATCCCATAGACGCGTACAATCCCATTCAGGTGGCATGCACTGCTCAGACAGAGCTGTAAGAGACTCTTGCAGTAGGATGTGTTTCTGCAGAGTATCACGCAAACTCGGTATGAACACAGCTAAGCTCAAAGGGGAAGTAAAAACTTCAGAGAAAAGACAGAGGTAATCCGCTGGGAACTACCACTGCCCCACGCAAAAGAAGAAACTGGTGAGAAATGATTGCATTTTATTGTCTCATTTTTGTTTTATAGTGAATGCTTTGATGTTTTGTTTTTTTTTTCTTGTATCATTCAGGATTTCATACACAGAACTACGTCCTGTGGATGTCGGTCAGGCTTCTCCGGTCCAGGTGTAACACCATGTATGAGCAAGCAATTTGCCAAGATTAAAAATCCCTCTTTCATGATTTCTATGGGTCATCCATTGTTAATAAAAATAAACACATCGTATTTTTTAGAAATCACAAATCCATCACCTATAAATTTGTGGTCTGGGGCAGCTGTGTCCTAAAGCATCTCCTGAGGCCTACCACTAGATGGCAAACTTTAATTTTTAATTCCTGAATTTCCTTGCCCAGAGCTGTGCTCAGGCCAGGGCTGGTGTCACCACCACCTTTTTAGCCTGGCAGACTCTTCTGGAACCAACATTTCCCTGGATGGTGTCCTGCTAGCACACACAGCATGGCCCCAAGTTGGTTTCCCAGGTCCATTATGGCTGCAAGCCCAACAAAAACAGCAGTTCTGCAACTTTTCTCTGTCTGGGGATTGCTGGTGGTTGCACGGAGCAAGGGTGTGGATGAGGAAGGCCCTGGGAAGGAAAGCTCTGTGTGCTGGGGCCTGCAGGCTGCAGGATAACCCTGCTGCCCTCCTTCCCTCAGCTCTCCCCTCCCTCTCCCCCCCTCTGGGTGCACCAAGGAGAAGTGTTTGCAAGGCTCAGAGCATTTAGTAGGGTGGGAAGAAGGCTTTCTGCCTTTCAGTCCCTGATGATTATCTTGGAAAGCATTGAGGTAAGTTAAGAAAGTGATTCTAATGAATGTGATATTCTCCAAGGAAATAGGCACAAACTGTAATCTAGAGTAGTGCCAGCAAAGCCAGTCACCTCAGCTCTCACTGGTGCCTGCTGGGTTGAGAGAAGTGCTGTTAACATGTGAAGTCTGAAGCATATTTTAGGAGGAAACTCTAATAATACTGCCTAAATCAATCCTCATTTTCTTATGGATTTATGAAATGGTTCGTCTTCCCCATCAGCCATGTGTGTTGCATTATTGTATGCAATAAATTTATTTCACCATGAGCATAACAAGGAAACCTGGCCGTTGGTCTTAGGTATATGCTCCCCTGTACAGAAACAGAATAGTAGGTCGTGTTTCCCTTGGTATTGACCAAGGGCTAGACTTAGGTGGGATTGTGAGATGCTTCAGTGAGATAAATCACATTTTCTCCAAAAATATACTCAGCTATTCCATGTATTGTTACATGAAATATATTTCTTCATCATAGCAGATGCCACAACTTTGTAGCAAAGCGATTAGCACAGCAACTTCTGCAAATCCTCTCCGGGTTTTCTTTGCATCTTCTTGCAGTTCTCATTCATGATGGTCCTTTTCGATTTTTTAAAATCCTTATATATCAAGCTGTTCCTAGCGCTTGTCCTCTGCACACTAAATCCCTTGCAGACTTCTGTATTTCTTGCAGAATAGTCCCTGCTTTTACTGTTTTGCTGTCTTTTAAATTATATGTGTCATCTTCAAGTACTTCTGTGTTTTAACTCTTTTGCACTTGTCTAGTCTTACATCCAGCATCATTAGCTAAAAGCCACCTCAGAGAGACTCCTTCCAGTGCCAAGGAGATTCCTCACCAGTCTCCTGAACCTCCATTTTGAAGCCCAAGCTCTCCAGTGGGCAAGGATCTCCCCCGGCTCCACATCACCTGAATTCAGACAAACGTCCCAAAACAAGTCTTCGCCAACAAAAGCAGTATTTTCCAGGTGGGATTTAGGTGCTGCAGAAAGGTGAGTTCCGAATGCCCTGGGGCTGAACGAAGGACTTTGGCCTGCCTCTTGGGGAAGTCCTTTTCCTAAGACGTGGGCTGGTAAATTACATTCAGAAGGAGATACCTACTTCCTACTTGTTTTCTATGGGACTGGCAGTTCCTCCAACTATTTCTGCAAAGGGCTGCCCAAACTCATGTCTCTCAAGGTTTGATTTAAATGTGTTGTTTACCAACAATAGGTAAACTAAGCCCAGATTATTCATTCTTCTTCTCCCCATCTTGGAAAGCATAAGCTCTATACTGTTTTCCCTCTTCCTCTGCCATTTTGTCAGAACTGGGCAGAGACATGTGACTTGAAGAATGCTGTTTCCAGTGATGCTCTCATTGAGATAAAAATTTAGTTCTAAATAACATAACCAGAGCTAATGCAAATAATGAAGGATATTCCAGTCTTGTTCCTGTGGCAGACTCCTGAGTCAGTGTTTTTCAGTAACAAGGATCATGAAGAGAAAAAAATTTGGGATCAAACAACAAATAAGTAATACGTTATTATTTATTGCTCTCTACAGATACAAGCTAAAATCTGAAAAGAAGGATTTGGTATCAGAATGTATATTTCTTTTTGATGGAAGGACTAGCTTTGGGAAGGGTCAGCTGTATATTCTTTGTTTTCTGCATAAGAAAAGCAGCATATAATTGCACAAGGGCAGGGATTTCTTTTTTTTCATTGTAATGGACTCTCATCCAGTGCACTTACCTGTGGTCAGGATGAGCACAAGGGAGACACACCAGCTAGAGGCAGCACCCGGACCTGTAGCAACCTGATGTGCCTGGGACACACAATGCCCATACACTTTAACAGTGGGATAAAAAAAATCATTTGGGACTTAGCACTTCTCTAACACTGAGAAAGGATACACTGTGTGGGTGAGGGAAGTCTTGTCTAAGGGCTGATGAGCATTCCCATTCCCCCAGTAAGGATCTTATCCTGTGACTCTGAGCAGTTAGGTGCCAGGAAGGTGGAAACCATTCAGGCCGTATTCTTACATATGAGGAAGGAAAAAGGACCATAAGCCACTTCTGAGTATGTCCTTTCCAAGTTAATTATACTCACCTTCTGTTGAGGGAGAAGGCAGATGCAACATAATCTGTCAATTAAGCACTGCTACCTTGAAGAATGCAAGGTGGATCTCGAGCAGTGAAAAGGTATCCAGGGAAGGACTGGGCATACCGTGTAAGTATCTGGATGGCTGACAGCTTATTCATTATTGCTAGAAGAGGCGAGTTGTGAAGGACATAGAGCTCATAGGGCTGGCTATAGTGCCCAGAGCAGCTGCTGGGGAAAGACACCGCTGTTTCCAGGTGAGGCCAAACCTACCCACTGCTCACTGAACATGGAGTAAGGAAGTGCTGAAAACAAGACTCCCAACTTGACCTCCATAAACATTCTAATTCACTGCTATCAGCTTGTGTGTACTCGGGGCCATTAGCAGCACTGAGTGGAATAATCCATTGAACCTTAAGGTAAGGCTGTCCTGATCTTTCGTTTCTTAATTATGGTTGACTTCAGCAGAAATCATTTAGTGGTGTTTAATGGAACATCTGCAATTGTAGCTTGACAGAAGTTTTGAGTTCAAAATGATATTGTTTATTCTTCTGTCTCAGGTTGGTAGATGTGAACATTTTTGTGTCATGGTCCAGCCCAGCTGCCTGTTGCCCTACATGTTGTGCAAACAAATACCAAGGGTAATATAAAACCCTAATTAAAATAATGAATGAGTACCAAATGGAGAAAACCGTGTGACTTTTTCAATCCTTTTTTGTCTTTACTCAGAACAAAGCTGTATTTTAAGATCGCAAGACCTTCCATGAAAATGATTTCATTTTTCCCTGTGTTCTCCTCGAGACATCCTAGAGATATTTCAATTTTCCTTAGATATTTAATATCAGATTTCAATTTGCAGTTGGTGCAAAAATAAAGAAATCAGAAGAGTAATACTGGTAATTGTTTTTCAGCATGCTGTGTTAACATTCCAGCTGCTCCCTTTGTGCAGCTCGGTAGTAAATAATAGGATGTTTGGATGAAGATCTGGGTGTATGAAAACTATTAGTTGCTGATGCAAACGGTGCAAAGAATTTAGACTTAGTTGGAAAGGCCATAAAATTCATTTATTATTTGCTTTGAAGTTTTAGCTTCATACCTCTCCATCAGGAGTCTGTGATAAATGCAACTGAATTGTTTTCCCATGTCTTGTGCTAAATAGGATGTACTGCTTTTACAAAACACTTTCTTTTCAATAACACTGTTAAATTTTTCCCCAGTTCCTAGCCATATGTATGGACCTGGGAAGCTCTGGTTTTGATCTCAGACCGCTATAAACCAAAAGTTAATCCATGGAATTGGTTGTGTGACAATGTGAGGAAATGACTGTGAGATCAGTGTAAAGGCTTCTGTTTCTAGGAAGACTCGTTACACAGGGTATAGCTAGCTGTTTTCCTGGAGAGATGCCTTGGAGCCTTTCGCATACTTATTTTGATAATTTTTTTAAAAGATACACTGAAGTGAAAAAAGAAGTCGAGAAAAAAAGACGTTTCTAATTCTAGTTGTCTCAAGCGGTATCTTAAGGTTGAGTACAAAACAAACCATACATAAATAGTAGAAAACAGTCCGCATCTTGTTGCCATGACAATGCCCTACTTATAGCACATTAAGCTGATTCATGTCTTTTCTCACCTCACTGTTAATAAATTATGGTGGCTGATGAGAATTAAGCCAGCTGGAAGAGCCAGTGAATGTAAGCAGCAAATTAATTTGTCACTTAACCGTGCTGTCCTTTAGGGGAATTACCCTCTAGGTAGCAAATAATATCTTCCTACATGTGAAATGGTAGGAATAGGTTGAAACAGCTAATCTTTGTTCTCTTGGTAACATTGGTGCATCGTAGCTCATCCCTGTACTGGCAAGAACAGACACAATTCCTGCGCGCACTGTAGGGAGGGACGCCAGCTTGGATTGACGGGGGGCAGAGTGTTGAATAACATCTTCCACCACGCCAGTGAAGATTACAGGAATAAGTCTTTAAAAAAGCAGTTCCTCGAATTTGGTTCAGTTTTGTCCTTCAAAGTTTAGAGCTTTTGGCCCACAGCTGCTAAGGCTTGTCACCCACGATCCAGCCTTTTTGTTACTCTGATGCACCATGCCTACTTGTGCGGAGTTACATCACTAATGAGCTTGTGTGTGAATAGGGTTTATGCAGGTCACAGTGCAAGAGTTTGGGTGAAACTGGGCATTGGTCAATGGTGATCAGAATGTAGGCTTCTGAATTCAACAATGGTAATGGTAGAGCTGAATAAGCACTGTATAGCTCATAATAGCAGCCTTTAACAGGAACTAGCCATACTTCTTTCAAACCTTTGCCTCTGTGCTCACTTGAAGTCAATGAACTCTAACAGCTGGAGCTGGGGCTCTGTATTGGAGGACTGTCTGAGTCACAAGTGTAGGGACCCTGAAAAATAGAAAACGCTGGCTCTCGTGATCTGAATTTTGAGAAACACAAACTGAATTCTAATTATAAATACTCTGTGGTCTTCAGGTTCAAGTGCAGGAGTTTCATTGCTTCCCCTACATTTTTTCTCTGCTGGCTGTTTGCATTGTTCTTCAATAGTTTCATCTTCTTCGCTGTAAATAAATCAAATGCAAATTTTCTTTGGCCTTGCGCTTTGGCTTGAGTTAGCTGAAGAAACATCACCTGAGCACCGTCAGCTGAGAAAGCCAGATTAAATAACCACTCAGAACAGTTTGGCTAAGTTAAGCCTTCTTCCTTTTGATTCTTTATTTCATCCATTTCTCTCATGACAGACTGGAATCTTCCTAGCTATCAAAATGCTGTTGAAATAAATTCCCCGCATTTGAATTTTGTCAGAAAAGTCTCCAACAGGCAGTGTTGCTTCAGTGTTAAGGAATGACTTTCTAACAATTCTAATTGCACTGGGGATGTCTGCAAAAACGGCTTATTACTGGATAATGCAGTGAAACTGAACGAGCTCTGCGCATCCAGACCTAACAGCAACTCAACAGATCCTTGATGTCCCTTTGTTGTGAGAGCTGCAACACCCATTCTCCTTCTCCTTCTCATTACAGAAAGTAATAACACCTATAAACACAGCTAGAAGCTAGAGCTGCATGGTTTTTTCATCAGATGCATATAATAAAAATAAATATAATGATAAAAAATTACTGTGGGGCTTGAAACTCTTAAGAGCAAATAGCTCCTAAGAAACTTGGCATTGTTCTCCTACACTAAAGACAGCAAGGAGAAACTGAGCAAAGCCCTCATTGTCATGGCTACCTTCTAGTGCACTGTCAAATGCAAAGAACCATGCACTCCCCTTTCCTAGCCCTTTTCTCTTCCTTCTAGTTCTGCATTCATCCTTCACAAGACACAGCCAAGAGGATGCCAAACATACTTGTGTCTGGTGTCCCTCTCCACTGTGTTAATTCATATTAGGAGAGAAAAAGGCAAAGTGCTGCAGCCCTGGGTTTTCTCAGTGAAATGATACTTGGTGTGCATGTATTTCCCTCGCTGACAAAGCTCAGAAGCAGAATCTCCCTCACCTTGTATGTGTTTATACGTATGTGCAAACAGAGATGCGACTAAAGGTTGCTAAATCATTTGGTTTTCAATAGACTGCCTAAGAGGCTTTTGGAGAAGATCCACGGGATTAGGTTTGGGAAATGAATTTCCAAAAGAATATGTATTTTTCATCATCACGTAATAGCTCTGCTTTGCTGTGGGTAGGGACATAGGCAGTTTGCTACTGCACAGCACAGCTGGAGAGCCAAAGAGTGCAGCTGTGGTGCTCTATAGAGCTGACAGCACGACTAGGACAGATCCTGATGGCATCAATAGGCTCAGCCTCTTAGTGTCTAGACATTCTTACCCATCCTTTCACAGCAGGAAAATAGTCTAAATGATGATACGGATTTAGCAATTCAAGAGTGTGTCTATGCAACTCATCCAAAGGCTTTTGAGCCATGAGGAAGACACGTACACACATTGGGAATTCTTGCTTTTTTCCTGTGTGCTTTACTAAGCTCTGGGTTTCTCAATTTATATACTCTGCTTTTACCCCTCCCTCTCCTGTTTTGCCCTATGTATTGATGTAAGGTGCCATCAGACATGAAGCTAATACCCAAATCTCATGGAAGACAAATGAGTGATGCCTTCTTTCCCTCACAGCCATCATCTACCCTGCTGCAGGTTGGCTTAAGGTCACTTTCCTCCAGTGCAGTTGAGCAAAATTATATCAGCTGATTGACCTTCTGTGCAGCTTGGTGTGATGGAGATTTAGGGATTTCAGGAGCTGGAGTGTGTAGCAGAAATGCTAAGCCACAGCTGAACCAGTGATTGAGTACTTGCTGGGAAGACAGGTCCAACCCAGACAATCAACCCAGGGGAGCTCAGTGCATGAAATGCACCTGAATGACCAGAAGTGGTGGAACCAGAATCCAGCCCTTCCCAGACCTCATTTAAGGGTTGGCAATGGAGGTAAGGGAATTGTGCTGGAGATTCTTGTGTACCTGAGGCCTTGTGAGGGTAAGTAGCATTTTTCCTTTATTTCTATGTCCACAGCTGTTGCATTTGAGCAAACCCTTGCTTGCTGCAGCCTGGGACCTTACTACTCTGCAGTCATTGCTCTGCTTTCCATCATGTTACTGTGTGAAGGGAAGGTGTTTAGATGTTTCTATGTCTTCCTGTGATCATTTTCATTGTTTTAAAATGTGAGGGCAGGTTATTTATTTTTGCTTCTTGGAAATGGAGCTTTTGCTGGAGCCTTGTTGTGGAGGGGTGGAAAAATCAATGGCAGTGAGGGCTTTGTAACGGGAGTGATTTGTGCTTTGGCACAGATACTTTCTTTCCTATGTTCTGGGGAGGGGAATTATGTATGGAAAGGAATGCAGCCTCCAGAACTAGCTGTTACCTTCTTGTATCAGCCAAGAATGCTGTCAGTTTGAATAAAGTTATTTCCCACTTAATGCATCTTCAGTGCTCTTACTATCTAGTAAGGTCTAGATGAGAGAAATCTTGGAAAGTAAACTAAAAATCAAAGCGTTCTGCTGAATGACACATGACAGAGGCTTTTTAGTTTATGTATAGAGATTTGTTGTGTTGTGAGCTTTTTATTTGTTTACTATCCAATTTTTTTTTTCATAATTGTGATAATGATTCTCTTGTTCAGTTCCTGTTTTATATTGTTATTTGGAATATGAATCAAACACTTGTATCTCAAGAATGCAGAATTTTGGTTTGCAGCTGCCATTTTTGGCTTTCCCTCACTTTCTCCAATGTACGGTAATGTTAGCTTAGGGTCTGACCTGTGTAGTTGCCTTAGGGGAAATGACACACACACACAAATCACAAATGTAAGTCTAAACACAGCAGAGTGTTGTTCACTGGAGGCTTTGTAGAGAGGTAACCTGTACGTTGTCTGCTATTAACACATCTCTAAGCAGTTGTGTTGCTTTGTCAAATAATGCAGAAGGAAAGCTAGTTCCTGGTCAACCTATTGTGTGCAGAAGCAACTAAGCTCAAAATTAGCAAACTCACATGTTTTGACTCTA
>JAOWBP010001760.1:7058571-7081382 GCA_028571105.1 Tragopan temminckii | reverse complement strand
ATGATTCTCTTGTTCAGTTCCTGTTTCATATTGTTATTTGGAATATGAATCAAACACTTGTATCTCAAGAATGCAGAATTTTGGCTTGTAGCTGCCATTTTTGGCTTTCCCTCACTTTCTCCAATGTACGGTAATGTTAGCTTGGGGTCTGACCTGTGTAGTTGCCTTAGGGGAAATGACACACACACACAAATCACAGATGTAAGTCTAAACACAGCAGAATGTTGTTCACTGGAGGCTTTGTAGAGAGGTAACCTGTATGTTGTCTGCTATTAACACATCTCTAAGCAGTTGTGTTGCTTTGTCAAATAATGCAGAAGGGAAGCTAGTTCCTGGTCAACCTATTGTGTGCAGAAGCAACTAAGCTCAAAATTAGCAAACTCACATGTTTTGACTCTATATACGTAAGAACTAGCAGTGTCTTTGTCTGAAAATACCATATCAGTGACCATGATGTTTTGGAGTTTCAGAGCTATGGTACGTGACAATATTTTTCCTGGAGATGGTGTGCTGCCTTTTTTCTATCTTTGAGGACTTTTTACACTGCAGGGAGTTGTATCAAGGTAGTGGTAGTGTGTTCAGAACATCAAAATCCATGCTGACTGAACTATGGCCTCGCTTTTTCTGAGTGGTAGTATCTTTCATCTTGTAGAGCATGGGAAACATAACAGGAGGCAGAATGAAGGGAGAAAGGCATTACTAGAATAACTTAGAATAACTGTGATTAAAATCAAGCCTAGCATTCAGCCTCTGGTGTATAGTCCTGTTTCTTAGGCCTGTTAAAGCAGACCGTCACTGTTGGTGAACCTTCTGGCAGAACTTGAGCCTGAAAGAGTGTGTGAAGAACAGCAGTACAGCTGAGGCAGCACCAGATACTGGCTTCTTGGCTTTGTTCATTACCATTTGTCTTGCCAAAGTTCCTTAATGGAGCTAGGCTTGGTTTCCTGACTTTAATAGCGCTGTTACTTTTGAACTAAGTTGATCTCTTCTTTCCATTGCTTGTTGATGAAAGGCCTATGAGTAGAAATTTTGGAGCAGGATCACCTCCCTCCCCTTGCTGCCCACACTGCTTTGGGTGCAGCCCAGGATTCTATTCTAGTAGAATAGATCACTCTTGGAGCAAGAAAAGGAGTCAGTTACTTCTGAGAGCAGTCTGATTTCTAAGGTGACATGAGAGTTACATGAATATTTACAGACTATGGTTTACCACATCCTATGGCACAAGGGAGGGAGAAAGAAAAAAGCTGATAACAGAATTGAAGTAGTGAAGTGTTATAAATTTTGCTAGATTACAACAGTATCTTGAGAAGAGCTGAGGAATTGGGTTGCTTTTAAGAACTTAGGGCTGTCTTGATTTTTTTTTTTGTTTTGTTTGCCTTTTTAATAAGTTCTTTGGATACATTTGGGTCACACTTTCAAGCTTTATTCTGCAACCCTGATTGCTAAGAACTGATCTTTCAGAATAAAACTAGGATTCCCATGTCATCTCTTTAAACCACCAAATATTGTCAGGTCTATAGTGTAATTATGAGAGATGCCAGTACTTTTGGTGCTCCCCTAAGGTAAGTTTTAACAACAACTCCCCTTGCACTTGCCTGTATAAATCAGAAAATAAACCTCCAGTCTAACTTATACTCTTTATCTGGTGCTTTTGAAAAGCTGGCATATATATACAGCCTGTGATTGTGGTGGGTTTCATGAGGAACTGGTGATGGATATTTCCATTCCTGGCAAGGACTTTTTGTGGTATCTACAGTTTGCTTCCCTTCCCTGAAGCTACACGCTCTCCCTCAAATCCTCGCTGCGTGCAGCTGATCCAAATGCTATGTAATCCCTCTGCAGTTTGGTTTGTTTTGAGTCGGCAGGGCATTTCTAGTGCTTTTAACTCCCATATTGCACACCACACCTGTAGGGGGCTGCTAATCTAATTTCAATTCACAGTGGTGGTAACAAGCAGGTCACTGATGGAGTTAATGTCAGCTGCTCCACTAATTACTGTAGGAAAGTGATCCCATCATCCTGAATGAAAACATATAACTCTAGCCTACAAAGCACTTTCAAAGACTAATTCAGTTAATGCTCCATTACTGCTTCATTTGAGCTGTGTGGTCCGTATCCCAAAGTGAGGCAGTAAATTCCCAACCAGCTCAAGAGCTGGGAAAATGTGCAGTCAAAATTGTTGCATGCATTATTGTATATTGCTTTCTGTTGTGGTTAGTTTGTCTCGTGGGGTTTATTTTGAGAGCTGCTTTGGTAACACTCAGCTTATAGTAGCATTAATCCTCCACTTTGCCTTGAAGATATGTGCCAAAAAAAAAAACCAACAAAACTTGTGCATGGATCTGATCTCTCTGCTCCTTCGGCAGTGAAACACGAAAATACAGTACACTATTGCAATAACTTAAATGTTTTCAGGATCTCAGAAAACATGATGGTAGCAGGCTGCACAAATACTCATTAAAAAAGTAGAGGAACATCTTGAAACATGTGGGTAGATATACTTGGCCTTACAGTCTTCCCTCTGCATGAAAATCTCCACAGCAGCCTCAGCCCGTGAGAAATAGAATCATGGAATGGCTTGGGTTAGAAGGGACCATTAAGGTCATCTAGTTCCAACCCCTGCGATAGGCAGGAACGCCTCCCTCTAGACCAGGGTGCTCTCAGCCCCGTCCAGTTTGGCCTTGAATCCTCCAGGGAGGGGGCATCCTCTCTGGGCAATCTGTTCCAGTGTCTCACCACCCTCACAGTAAAGAATTTCTTCCTAATATATAATCTAATTCTACCCTCTTCCAGTTTAAAACCATTTCTCCTTGTTCTCTCACTACCTGTCCTTATAAAAACTTCCTCCTTGGCTTTCCTATAGGTACTGAAAGGCTGCTATAAGGTCTCCCCAGATCCTTCTCCAGGCTGAAGAGCCCCAGCTCTCTCAGCCTATCCTCATAGGGGAGATCAGCCCTTTGATCATCTTTGGGGCCATTCTCTGGACTCACTCCAACAGCTCCACGTCTTTCTTGTGTTGGGGGCTCCAGAACTGGACACAAAACTCCAGGTGGGGTCTCACCTCAATCTACTGATCACGCTTCTCTTGATGAAACCCAGGACACAGTTGGCTTTCTGGGCTGCAAGTGCAAATTGCTGGCTTGTGTTGAGTCTTTCATCAACTGACCCCCCCAAATCCTTCTCCTCAGGGCTGCTCTCAAGCCACCCTCTACCCAACCTGTGCTTGGGATTGCCCCAGCCCAGTTGCAGGACCTTACACTTGGCCTTGCTGAACTTTGTGAGGTTGGCATTGGCCTACCTCTCCTAGCTGCTCAGAGGGAAGGGATGCCACCCAGAGGGACCTGGGCAGGCTTGAGAGCTGGGTCCATAACCTGAGCATAGCTGCTCAGCTAAAGTGAATGTCGTAATAAGAGACCTAACCTATGTTGCTTTCCACCTGCAGTCCATGCTAAAGACATAGGCATGTGTGAAGTACCTTATCTTCCTTAGCTTAGTGTTCAGAAGGTATTAATTTTCTTCCCATTGAGGTGAGCGAGGATCCTTGTACTGATTTCGTTCAAGTTTCCTCAAGCTTCTTCCAGCTGTCCTCACTGTCATTCTTCCTGAAGCCCTGAAACTTTTATGTCACCTTTAATACATCCAAATTATTCTGGAATTTTTGATGAACAAATCCTTAGAAGAACAGAAGAAAATATAGAGTGTTGGGAGCTATTGCCTGGGCTGCTTTGGAAAGAGCTGTGTGCTCTAAAGGAGATGCATTCACAATAACAAATTAATCAGAACTTTGAGGTGTCTGAACTTCCTATAGGCAGACACTTTTTTGCTTCCCATCTGAACCGTATCAAAACTGACAAGGGGCGACAGGCACAAACCAAAACATGGGAAGTCCCCCATATTTTGGGGATGTAAAAAGATGTACAAGAATTTTACTGTGAGAGCGACAGAGCACTGGAACAGGCTGTTGTGGAGTTTCCTTCTCTGGAGATACTCAAGATGTGTCTGGATGCCTTCATGCACGACCTGCTGTAGGGAACTGCTTTAGCAGAGGATTGGAGTCGGTGATCTCCACAACTTTCTTCCAACCCCTACAATTCTATGATTCTATCTACCTAACAATTAGAGCACACTTATTCCATGTATTTCTTCAGTTTTTTTCAAGGTTGGGGAAAACCTGCTGCTAAATATAATAAACAGATTAATGCTTTTTGAGTGGAATTGTTTTGTCGGTGCATAGGAGCTGCTGAAATGCATGGTTATAGATGAAATGGGAAGGTAGCCTTTGTAA
Organism: Tragopan temminckii; assembly: GCA_028571105.1. NCBI lineage: Eukaryota > Metazoa > Chordata > Aves > Galliformes > Phasianidae > Tragopan > Tragopan temminckii. Next base: position 7,077,097 of record JAOWBP010001760.1, on the reverse strand, counting down.
CAAGGTATGCTACTGTTCCATGAAATGTATTCATGGTGTATTCATATAGATACGGTAAAAATACCTTGTGTGAGGATGCTAGCTGCTGTCAGAATGAATATGGTGACGTGGCCTGGAGGGATGAACGTATCTTGTTTTGCAGTACGTTATTCTATACAGCACGAGGTGTTTAGTGTCCCCTGTAATATCGAGTGTAACAATCCTGACTGATGCATATTTAGAAAGCTGCATCTGTTTTCCATATGGGATGACGACAGCTGTCTTCATACGAGCCCAGCAGCTTACATACCACTGAAGAGCCAGGGCTAACACTCGGAGCATGGCGCGGTGCTGTGCCCCTTCCTGCCGGACGAGTGTTCGTCCCTTTGCATCCCACAGCTTCACAGGGCTGCCTTGGCGCTGCTCCACTTGGCCTTGCTGCTGCCTCTCTAGACTGCCTTTTGGCAGATGGCTGCCTGCCATAAGCACAGTGAGACCGGCGCAGCTGCTGCGTGCCGACCCAGGCATAACTCAGCAAATCTAACTGTATCGAAGCACAGGCAAGCAGTATTCATCTGCCTGCGTGCGCTCGTTTTGACCTTAGTGAAGGGAGACTGGTGCTGCTGCTCAAAGCAGATGGGGAACGGGAGTGTGGTAAAACATCTGTGAGGTCAGTTGCAGCAGTCCTGCTGGACTCTTTTCATTCCTGGCTGAGAGGTGAGCTGCTGCTGGGGATAGTGCAGCACGTGAGGGGAGATGGTGAGGAAAATGGGATCCTGCTTCCCATTAACAGCTTGTCAGTCTTGTTTTGTGACTTCCTGAACTTAAATCCTATCTGCAAAGCATAGAGTTTGTCTTCCATAAAATGGAGAGATTTGGCCTTCTGCATGGCCACATTATCCAACAAAATATACAATGTTCAAAGTGCTGTGCCCACAAAGGGTGCTTTGGGTGCATGCAGGCGAAGTGCTGTGTGTGAGGATGACTGACTGTGGGACAACTGCAAATGTGAGTTTGACAAACTGTCCATACAAGTCCTGATTTTCCTGCTAGCTTTTCAGTCTGTTGCTCCAAAAATTGCTGCACTGATTGCTGTGTCACAGTAATGGTTTTAGGCCTTTCTGTGCTTTGCTGAGGTGGGTCCTGGCTGCGCTGTAGTTCACTGCGATAAATGAGAGCAGATCTCATCTCCTCACAGCAGGCCTGGTCTGGGAAGAGGCTGGGGGAGACAACTCAGAGTGACAGGACTGACAGTGAGTACGTAATGGGTTTTTAGGCAAAGGTTTCGTCAGTGCAGATGGCTCTTGTGTTACTGGGGAGTTAAAGGCAGGTGAATGGATACTAGCCTGTGTCCAGATCCTGTGCATTACTAGAGGCAGCACAGCCTTGCATTTTGAGTGTTTGTTCTTCTACCAGAGCTCTCTGAGCTTGCACTGTTTCTCCAATTGCATTGCTTTTCTTCCTTTATTTTCATCTAATGTATCACTTCTGAAGTGTTAAGCCTCTTGCAGCCACCTGAGGTGCTTTGGAACGTCACTTCTACCAGTAATCTTCCACCCTCCAACATTTTACTGGTAATCTCCTGGATTTCTGGGAACCTTGATTCCAGTGCAGACGCATACTCTTTATTATGTGTGCAGCAAGCCTGCTGTGCTCTCACTGCACGCAGAACGTCAGCCTGTGTACACACAGCTTAGCCAGTGCTTTACAGATGTACTAATGGGTGCAGCGGGATGCTGCTTTCCTGTCTGCAGCACTTAGCAGGTAGATGTCTGGAGGAGGAGAGATTCAGCTGCAGTGAGAACTCTGGACTGGACTGTCTCTATATGAGGGAAGTGGTGACAGGGGCTTGTCACCAAGAAGTGTCCTGACATGGACAGTGGGTGTTGAGTGGTGATGCTTTCCAGCAAACTGTGGGAGGGGCCAAGGAAAAAAAACACAAGGTGGCTGCCATCACTGTTAGCTGGTGATTTTATTTCTCAAGGAGAGTAAGAAGCCCATAGCTACCCATTACAGCTACACAGCATCTCACCGTGTTTCTTTCTGGCAACCTAAGGGAATACTCTAATGTGTCCCTCTGTTCCTTCCCATTGGCATAAAGAGTTATCAGAGATGGCAAAGAGTTCTCAGTCACCCTGTACATAGTCTGGGGTCTGGTGGAGGGTTATCCAGCCCTTAAACCTCCAAGCACAAAAATCTGCTGGAATGGTTAAAAGTCAGCCCAAGAGCATCACAGCACCTGCCTGTTCCAGTTTAGTTCTCTGCTGTTACTTCTGTTGTGTGTGTTTAGGAAAGAATTTTGTCTTTAGCATAGATTGTGGATGCTAAATGCCATTGCTGTGTTATTCAATTAACTCTACAAATTCCTGTCCTTAAAACGAGGTGTCTGTGGCAGGGTCTGCAGCAGCAATGGGAGAGGTGGGAACTGCTGCTGTTTGAAGTGACACAGGTAGTCATCTGTACAGGCAGTACTTTGAAATTGTCACTTCTGCCAGTGAAATATAATGCATTAGGTTTCATCTGATCACAAGGGAGGCTGTTATTAAATGCTTATCAGTGTAGTGCTTTTGATTGAAATCTGTCTCTCTTTTTTCATCCCACCCTTTTTCCTCACTGGACATAAAAGACAATAGAGGGGAGAGGGCCAAGCTGCTCTTCTGCACACAAGAAGCCAATTGTTTTTGAACAACACATCATTCAGGACCATGGGAGACTGAGGACAGTGGCAGAAGCATGAATATACAAAAGTGCCTACTGTTAAGGCCACAGCTTTAAGTGTTTAAATTCAAATCACATTCCCATTTGAGGTTCAAATTTATACCAAGAACGTACACACAAGGGTTTCAGTGTTTTATATATAATTCATCCGACTTCTCAGGGTATTCCTGGTGGTAGCACATCAGAGCTGAGTGCAAGTGAGGCTTGCTTTCCTTGCTATATGAAGCCAAAACATGGCAGTAGGTTATTTTGGTTTGGTTTGTTTTTATGTGCACTGTGTTGGTAAATAGAGCAGCCTGTCATCTCTGGACTCTGGTTTTCCAACTGTGAGCTTAGTCCTTGGCTCAGAACACTATTGTTCTTGGACCTTTGCCTTCAGCTGAAGGGCTCAGATGTGGGCAGGAAGAGGAGGAACCAAGCTAAAAATGAAGTGAAATAAAATGCTGTTTATTGCTATAGAGGAGATAATGTTTTCCTCGATGTCTTGGCAGTGCTATCTGCATAGGCAGTGTGGACTGGTGCAGTCTGCTTTCACACGCCAGAGGTGAATATCTGCATCCCTGAGTGGCTTTCTAATATTTTGCACTGTGCTCTCACAGTGTTTGATCATGCAAGTCACAGCAGCTCCACTTCCCATTGCGTGTCAGGCAAAGAGTGTTTGCATTGCAGATGTGAGAGGCAGGTCAAGCTCCGTCCTGCTCTAGTGTCCCTCAGTGCAACCCTGCGGTGCCTGCTCCTGCCGTGGCCCTCAGCTGGTGGGGAGATGCTGAGATCTGAACAGGCCTTTCAGTTGAGACTGCGGCACATAGCACCTGTACAGTCACCTCAGAGAAAAACCTGCTCAAGAAGCTCTCTCTGTCTCTCTTTATGTACCCACCTCCCCTACTGAGCAACCTGTGGTGCAATGAAAACTACAGTTTCATGAGGGAAGTATTTCTGCACAAGGCTTGGTGCAATGAGGCTGTGTGTGCAGAAGCTGAGCAAGTGCTGGGTCATCTGCAGGAGCAATGAAAGCATCCCCATCTACACCAGATGATATGTAAACTAGACATGGGGAAATTGGCAATGGTCAGAATTTAGAAGAAAGCTTCCTTTGGTCATGAATGCATTTAGGCATTGTAGTACGTGCCATTAAACGTCTGCTGTGGAACTCTGTTGCTGGCTACAAGTCTAGGAAAACTCAATGCACGTACCCTGCTTCAGCAATGTGCTACTTGTGCTCATGAAGTGGGACAGTTGCTGTGTCCCTGGGATCCCACAGGGGCATCTTTATGGAAAATTCCCAGCCCTGGCGTTCTATTTTGGGTGTATAACTAGCACATCCTGTTTCTTCAGTTAATTTAGAAGACAAGGCAAACCTGCTTTTTCCTGAATTGCTAAAACCTTGACGCTCCATTTGCAGTGGTATTGGATAAGGTGTAATCAAGTTTCCTCCAAGAGCAGCATGTTATTAAGAAGCAGGCCCTTGTGTTTCAGGAGATGGAGAGAGGGTGGAGGGCAGGCAGGTAAGTCCCTTAGGCAGAAACCTCAGGCTGGGCACTGCTGCCCTGTTGCAAAATGCACACAGCTTGATTTTTTTATATTTGCAACCTAAAATAGGGCTGTGCTTCAAGCATTTTGCTGTGAAGTCTCTGACCAGGAAAAGGACTCTTGTGCCTGAAGCAATGGATAACTTTATTCCTGCATGGGCAGCTGCATTGATAAAAGATACAGTCTCTTACGAACTTTCTCTCACTGAGCAGAGAAAACCCAGCAGTGGTTTTAATCAAGCACATGGATGAAGCACAGGACTTACCCATCTGAACCCAGCAGCATGTGTTTGTCTCTGTAGGAAATGGGTGATGAAAGAGATCCCTGAAAACAACCCCTACCTTCACCTTTTTTGACTAGGAAGTAATTTTGTTTGCCTCTTTAGGAGCATTCCATCACTGTTTTTGCATTAAAGAAGTTTGTGAACTCCAACCACAGTATGAACGAGAGCAAAATGCTATTGGAAGGGAAATTCTGCATCAAACCAGCCTCAAAGTCAATGCAGGAATGAGGGCAGCACCTGGAGGTGTGTGCTGAGCATGGATGGGACCAGACTCATCATCCGTGCTGAATGAGGGGTAGCAGTGCTGCAATGGAAGGAATGTATTTGCCCTGCTGCAAATACAAGGGCAGATCCACCTAGGTTAGGCTGCAGGATGTGACTGAAAAAATAAAGGCAGTGGACTTCATTCTTTCCATGAGTTATCTCCATGTCTTCATGGCAACTCTGTTCCATGCAGCACCGCTCAAAATTTTAAACCTATGTTTGAGATAGATATGAAGACCACTTTAAATCACTTGTTTGCCTTGTTTGATTGTGTGGCATAACTCACTTAGAACATCTTTGCAAATTATGTTGATTGACTTTGTCTTGTGTTATGGGAAAACCAGGAAGAACTTCTTTAGCAGCAGCAGTCTGTAACTCCATGCAAATGTTTCTCTGTTACAGTCACCACTGGGAACATAAGACTGCAGTTATTGTAGATGTGCTGTCTACATTCACTTGTATCCTAACAAATGCCTGTAGAATTAACTTTAAAGGATCTAGTGTTTCTCAAGCGCTTCAGATGGTCCTCAAATAATTTCTCTTGGTTTGTTTTAATGCTCACAGGAAAAGCTTACTCCTTCTGTTATTTCTAACTCATGATATGCCGACAGCCAGCATGGTGCTGAACAGCACATAGGAAAAGATAGCAGGGAAATTCCTAAGAAACATAACTGAGTATGGTGCCTCTGCTGCAATAGAATCATAAAATATCTCAAGTTGGAAGGGACCAATCAGGATCATTGAATTCAACTCCTGGCTCCACACAGGGCTGTCCAAGAATCAGACCACAATTTATGAACTTCTGACATCACTTCAGTAACACCCAGCTAGTGAAATATTTAAAGCATAGCCAGAAAACAGCTCTAAGTGGCAAATCTGTGAGATGTGCATCAGCCCAACATTCTCCAGATGTGACAAATGGAGCTAATTTCCAATAAAGACAAATTGTATTTTCCACTGAGTTGAATAGCAAAGTTTCTATGTGCCCTTCAGTTGGGTTTTGGATTTGTATAAGCGACATCCCTGAAGATGAGGCAGCCAGCTGACCCATAGCAAGGTAAGCCTCACCTTTCCTTGCAAACCACCCTGTTGTTTCACTCTTGCATTCAAAATGCTCCTGATGTGCTGAGGTCGTGGTGGTGGAGCAATGCTGCTGGACTGCACAGTGCTGTGTGTTAAAGTCGGGTTTGTTGTACACTGATATCATTGATGTTGCACCCGATTTGCTGCATGCAAGCGGTTCTGCCCACCCGTCCTTGCTTTTACTAGAGCCACTTCTCTGGGCTCTGTATTTAATTTTGTCACCTATGCAAGGAGTGAAAAAAAGGGAGCTTGGAAGCAGATGTGTGGCTGACACTACTGTTAGTGCTTGGCCTGAAGGATGAGCTGGAGGCTCTGGCTGCTCCCAAATCAGTGGTGACGTATGCAGGAGTGTTATGGTATCACACAGTAATGGATGGATATCATTCTTCTCCAAAACGGAGAGTGTCTGTTTTGGGGGGTCACAAATAAACAAATAATTGAATTTATATGTTTATGCAATCAGCAACAGTATAGGGAAAACTTCAGGGACAATTCCAGTGGTTAAATCTCTGATCTGTTTTTGAACTTCTGCCACAGTTTCTACCAGTTTAGGATCATTGCCATAGTTAGTTTTAAGGAAATTGTCATTTATGTATGATAGAACATCACTCACATAGAATCATAGAATCATTAAGGCTGGAAAAGGCCTCTAAGATCATCATGTCCAACCCCAACCCATCTCCACCAATATTACCCACTAACCTCTATCCCTCAGTGTCACATCTCCACGGTTCTTGAACACCTTCAGGGCCAGTGGCTCTACCACCTCCCTGGGCAGTCTGTGCCACTGAATCACCGCTCTTTCAGAAAATAAACTTTTCCTAATACCCAACCTGACGTGCAGTTTTGTAGCACAATGATGACTCATGCAGTTCCTTCTAACCCAGACAGGAAGGTTGAATGCTTTGAAAATTCAGAAAATGCTTTTACAGGTAGGTTGCAGCAAATGCCAGTACAGTGATTATCTAACATGGAGGAATTTGTTGTCGTGTATAGCTGCAATTTTGTGAAGTACCACATCACATGTTATCACAGGTGACAATGGGCTGTTACGGTGTAATGTGGATTGATTTTTCTATGCCTTTATCAATCTACTCTACGAAAACTTCATCTCAGTTTAAGGTGTGATGAAGGATGGTTGAGGGCTTTGCACTGGCTCCCATTCTCTCTCATTTGACTGGCAAATTTACCTCTTGCTTCTCCAAATGGGAGCCAGCCTTAAACAGTCACTGGCTCCCAGCAGCTCCAAGCCCTGACTGCTGCGATGTTTACTTTTAGGAAGCTGTGAAAAAATAATGAATACATCTACACCTGATTCGAGAGTCAGAAGCATTTGATATGGTGATAAAAATGTTCCTAGCAGAATGCTTCAGTAGCACTGAATGCCTTAGCAGCTAGTTGGCTTTATTCTTACCAAGAGGTAGCTATACATTTATTTGTAAACTGGTCATGGGGTTGAAGAAAGTATTAGTCCCTTCTTGCCTCAAATAAAGCAAATAGAAAAATCAAAAGCAAGCTAGCACATGGAGGTGTGAGGTTATTGATTGGCTTATGAAAATAGTACGATTAGTAGAAAACTAAACAGATTTCACTTACATATTTGAAACAATCAAACAAGTGTGTAGACAGAATTGTTCACTGAATGAGTCTCCACACATGCAGGTTGCTGTGCCTAGGTGAAGCTGCAAATAATAGTAACTGAAAAATGCATTGCTTCTCTGCCTGAAATTTGCTGCCTCCTTGAATTAGCATTCGTCGTGGTAACCGCTTGTCAAGCACACAGCCAATAAATAACACTGGTGGTATAAACACAGCGATGTGATCGGGAAGTTTAAGAAGGCTTAGCAAAGGCCTTTGGGGGTCTTTCAGTTTCTCACACAGGCGTTTTTTCCTCCCTGCAAAACTCCAAGCTATCTCTACCAGCCCACGTGGGAGAACACTGGCTTGGCCAACAATTCAGCTCTATTCTACAGATTTTAGTCCCACGAATCATTTCCAGTTCCGCTTTCCTGTCTCAAGCAATACTATTGCCACTGCCTTCCAAAAGGGAGCAGGCACTATCAAGAATACCCAACACTGCTATTGTCAGTGTTAAATCGAATGAGAATAAAGTTGAAAAAGCTCTTTAATGTCCTCCTGGAAGCCTGAACTTGAAAAAAGAAATGCAGCTTTTTCTACACTCTGGGAAGCATCCAATAATAGTCTGCATCAGGAGTATGGTTGCTGAATGGAGTGGACATTGAGATCAAGCCAGAAGAGTAATTCCTACTTTCCTGTCACAGCCTCCTTCCTCTTGGGACTGGAAAATGAGCTCAAAACCTTAAGAAGCATGCCTCACTTTCGTTGTTGGCTGCCAGCAAGTCCAGGATGCCCATGCATCTCCATTCTTGTCCCCATCCCCAGCTGCTCCACATCTGATGGCCAGACATCCCTGTTTGGGCATAACCTGCTGTGCAGGGACACCTCCACCAGCCCCATGCTGCTTGGCCACCCACATCCATCTCTTGGACAGCTCATCCCAACTCCTCTTTATTTGAAAGCAGAATTTTTGGGCAACATTGCTGCCCCATCGTGTGGATCCTGGGCAACATGAAGCAGTTTATTAATGATTCGTTTTGAAGGATTTCCATATTGGTGATTCAAAACTTTGGGTATAGTAACAATGAACAACGACAAAAGTAAATTTTAAATGTATCAACTGACTTTTTTGTTTAAACAGAAAGTAAATTTACCATCTTAATTAGAAGTGATCTTTCAAAGTTAGTGTATATAGCAGAGTTACATCTTGTTGATAGATCTATCAATAAAGATCTCCACAGAAGTCTAATCCTACTTTCATCATAACTTTACTGATGTACAATATTTCTCTAAGTTAGAAGTTAGATAAAATAAACTTGGCTTGTTTAATTGTTTAAATGGCTTGTTTAATTGGCTCCTCCAATAAGCTAATGAACACCTAAATAAAGAGTAGCAGTTTCTATGCTTTACCCCAACCCACTGCAACTCCAAAATCCAAATTGCTCCAAAGGAGGGAAAACAAATGTGTGGTTTTGTATAGCCTCACAGATGCCAATAGATCAGCTTTTATTCGTGCCACTTGTTAACGCTTTTTTGTAGAGTATTCAATGCAGTTTTTGTTCATCATAAGAATTAATTAATTGAAACTTGTATTGCTTGGGAAAGACTTGGCTTGGGGAGAGATCTGATGGATGTTCTGGGTAAAGGATGCCTTCTACACCTGTAGAAGGGCTGTCTGGGGAGCCTCAGCATCCGGAACACTGAGGCCCCCAGGCAGGTTTTGGTCTCCCCGATGCCTCCCATGGTATTTACATGTTATATCCATGTGGGCTGAAGGCTTTTGTTGTTTACCCCCAGATTTTGGCTCAAGCAATGGCCAAGGCAGCTGTGGTGATTGGAGACCTCATGCTCTCTCTGGGGGATCAGGAGCAATGGAATTTGCGTTGACGCAACGTCTTTTATGTATATATTGAATAGAAATAGATGGATTTTCAGCTATGGAAAAGGCTGTCAGCATGCCTGAACTTACAAGTCCTCTGGACAGCTGGAATTAGGTCCAGATATAGATTCCTGCCAGCTGCTACACAGATGTGTCTGTCCAGCATCTCCAGGAAGGCCACTAACCTACATTAACTTGTGCTAATAAAAAGGTGCACTGCCTTTCAGTCAGAGTGGTGACACCTGACATTGGAGCTCATATCAAATGCTGTTGATTTCTAACTAACTTTCAAAATAATAGCAACATAGAACATCCATGATTATAAAGTACAATGATCTACGGAAGAGAATAGCTGGAATATGAGCCAGAGCCTGATTTTGATCTAAGCTATGCTGCTGTAAGTCCGGAGTTACTTTGAAAAGAATAAGAGCAATATAACAGAAAGTGGCCATGGGAAGCAGCAGAAGTGCTCTGAGCAGGCAGAGCACACAGGCTTATGATCAGATTTGCTAATATAGAGTACAAGTGCTCTGCTGTGTGGGAACATAGTGGTGGTTGCTTCTCTACAAATGAGCACTGGTGGGTTTTAGAGCATCTCAATGGAAAAAAAGACCTGGGAGCCCAGGTTCTAAACAACTGGGAACAACTGTGCTGGAGCCTGAACTCCCTTCTGGTCCCTTATCCCTTCTTGCAAGGGTTAGGGAAAGTCCCCCCATGGCAGAAGCAGTTCTTATTGCACACGATGAGTACCTGTGCAGAAGCTGCTTTTGAATTAGCGCATTCAATTACAGACATTGCCACTGACTATATGAAGGAAAATTATTCTGAGGCCAAATCCTAAACCAAGAAAGATGCCCAACAAAGTCCTGGAAAATTCATTTGGATGAGCATTACTGTGATTGAGCCTAACTATTTCTCATTGCTGTTCTTCACCTTATTGTATCCCCAGTTATTTTACCTGAATATGAGCACAGATGTTCCCAAATGTATAAGGTATTTTGAGTGGCACACAGAGAAAATCCCAATCAGGGATGAAAGATTTGTAAACTGCTGCTGAACTCTAACCAGTGCTGCATGCAAATGCAGAAATTGATTGTTAAGTACCATGTTCAGTGATAAGTGTTTTGACTATGGTCATTTTAGCAAATTGTAATATGTGGATGTAGCAAGATTGGAGGAATATTAGCTCCACCTTAGGTCATCTCAAACTTTGATTCCAGTGGGAGATAGAGAAAATCTTTCCATGAAGTTTCATACAACAACAAAACATGTCATTTTTGAAAAGTAAAAATAGTAGTATATATACATAACAGAGAATATGCATCACTGATTTCTGATGTTTTAATGAACTCTGTGGTATAACCCTTGGACAGAACAACTCCAATTAGCCAATTTAGGGTGATGACAGGCTCATAACTGAATCTCATAAAATTTTCTATTCTTCCTCTCTGTTGCATGTTCAGTATACTCTATACTCAGTGAACAAATCACAGGGCTGAAGGACCGTCTTTGCCTTTTCGCCAACTTTTTGTGAAAGCCAACAATAGTAACCTAGGGCAGAGTAAGAAAAAGAATAATGTGGAAGTCTGAAATTGTCCCCATGTTGCTGAATGTGGAATAAGGCTGGAGAATCTATGAGAGGGAAGATGGATGGAAGACGAGAGGCTGGAGATGCAGAAGCTGGAGGAGGGTGGACCAACAGGAGTGGAATGGATTCACAACAGCAACGTGCATGGCCAAAGCCAAGCTTGGTTTTGATGTCCAAGGCTCCAAAGAACCTCTCTTTCAAAGTGTCACTTCACTGTGGTACAAACTTTGAAGTATTTTTTTTTTTTTTAGAGTTTCAGTAAGTGTTTAGAGTGAGATTATTCTTCTGTTATTTGGTTCTTGACTAAAACCAGACTTGGGCAGTGGCCAGGACCCTTCCTGGATATTTGTGTACAGGTACACACGACACCTCACAGAAATGCTTGGTGTCCTTTCCACATTCAGCACACCCACCACGGTAGCTGCTTTTTAATGGGTTGTAAATTCCCACCCACACCTTGAAACATCCTTCCATCCACTGCTCAGACTTGGATGCCATGGTGATATGTGTCTACAAGGCACTATGCTGCATGTGTCTAAGCTGCATGGGGACCAACTAGCTCTGCACGAGTTGTGCCAAGTGACAAACTACTCAGCTGAATAGCTGGAGAAGCCTCTCAAGCACTGCAAGGACCATTCCCCAGCTGGATATGTTAGCCTGTGTCGAGGTCTACCCTACCAGTCACATAAAGGATGTCATTATTAGCACGAGTACCTCAGACACCCAGTAGATCCATGATCAACAGGTTTAATGTCAGAGAACAAGCTGCTGGTGCTTTAATAGTGAAGTGGATTAAAACCTCGATTACCCCTGATTGATGGGTTTTGTGATGTGCCTAGGATTGGCTTCAAAAAGAAGGCTTCCTGTACTCAACCACGGCCATTAATGGCAAAGGTTTGCTGGCCACAGTGAGTACATGAATATATCAACTGAACAAAATGCTGCGTGATCATTATGCTGCTCTTAATCAACTGGAAGGCACCTATCTGAATGCAACAGATAAATGCACCAGATGGTGCTGAATACTCTTTCTTCTCTCCAATAATCAACAGGACATCTGAGTCCAGGCTGATTTTCCAAGGCCTCATCCATCTCCTGCTCTTACTTACAAGATTAGATCCAGTGCTAGGGCACTGAAGAGAACAAGTTTAATTCCACAGCTGGGAGTTTCAATGCAGTTGATCCTTTAGCCCTGCACATCCTACCCAGACAATGAAGGAGTGAATTATTTTTTGTTTAGAGAATAAAAATGACTTTCAGTTACCCTTTTCTCCCATGTCTTTTATCCCTGAATGATGGCAAGGTCACAAGCTGTTACTTTTATCTACTTGGTATGCTTTCGTTTAATTTCTACACATCAGCCGCTAAGAAACAATCAGCAGGAGACCTGCCAGCCCCCAGACATGTGGTGATAGGGATTTCAGACTTTGTTCGTAAAAAAATAAAAATAAAAAAAATGTTTAGAGAAAAAGTGATTTGGGTTGTCAAAGCCAGTACAGCAACCAGACACAACTTTGACAAATATTTTTCTAATATTTTTCAGACATGGGATTTGTTTAAAGTTCTTGACTGGAACAGGATGTGAATTTTCCATCTTGGTGGTGGAACACTATCTATGTGAGGGTGATTTTCTTCAGCATGCTTGAAAAGATCATCAAAAATTGTTTTGCTGGTATGAAATCAGCCATTGCTATCTGCCTTGTACAAGGACAACATGCCTTGATTTCTCTTGCATAAAGAAAATTTCAAGTTGCTTTGTGCGTGAAACTCAGAGCAATGGTAACTTTCTTGCAAACAGGCTGCAAAACTGTATTTACTAATACATCTCTATCCATGCATGGCCTGGACTGAGAGGACCAGGAATTCAGTACAGCTCTTTTAAGAGCTCTTATCATTACGTAAAGTCCCTGGAACCACTAACCTGGACTACCTGGGTCATTTGATACCAGCCAGAGCATAACTGTAAAACAGCCTTCTGATTTGAAATGAAATTTGTTGATACGACTGACAATATTGACGATAATTAACATGAAAGAGTTGCACAGAGAGCCTCGTGTAAAATGTGTAAGATATTTGCAGTCCTGTCTACCCTATCCGTAATCCCACTTCTTCAGTGGGAAAGGTGACCCTCTGAGAGCATCTCTTCAAGCTGTCCTTCCTGCAACTGCCTTGGGAAGTTGGAAGCTTCCTCTTGATCTTGGACTGACCACTGGGAGGGCATCACCTCAGGCTCACCGACCTATCTAAGACAAGCCCAAGGATGTCTGAAAGCAAAGCAACAGCTCTTCTGCTATGTCCCCAGTTCAGCCAAAAATATGATAGCAGAATGAAAGCAAATTTCTTTGGGGATTATTGCAGAGATGCTGAACCCCAGCCCACCACTGTGCAGTGATGCTGTCCCCCTCTCGGTCCCTCCCTTTATCAACCTACCTATCTTTTAGAGGAGCTTATAAGAACCAGCTGCCTCAGACACTGTTTTGAATCTAAAGCACTTGTGAATGCTTGAAGGTCTTTAGATTAAAGATCGGCTAATTAAAAGCTTCTATAGAAGTAAAACAACATGCAGTAAGGCTAGGGGTAGCTTTCTTTCTTCTCTTTTTTCCTTTCTTTTCTTTTCCCCCATTGGTTTTTAATTCATACTTTCTATTTTGAACAATTATGTAAGTCCACGAAACCTTTATGACAGAGAATGAACATTTCGTACTAAAATCAAAACAAAACACTCTCCACTAAAAATCCTCAAGATCTCTTTAAACAGCAGAACGTTTAGTCAGATATTCAAATCCAGGTGAGAACTCGACCTATTGCCATCTGCCTTAAAATTTTACAAGTCAGTATAAAAACGAACCACAAATTCATTTCAAGTAGTGCAGGATGCACAAACACAACAACTTGAAAGCCAATTGTTAAACAAGCAAGTGCTCCCCTAATTGTGACTAGAAGAGAGCACCATAATACAAGGTGAAAATAAACAGAAAGCAAACAGAACACACCATTGATTGAGTCCTTCATTATCTAGCATAGCTTTTAATGGAGGAACCTGCATGTGTGCCGTTGTTCTTATCTCACTAAAGGCAGTATGCACACACTGTAAAAATCAGTCTCTTCATTTTCTGCTTGAAAAGATCATTGTGGAGAAAAAAAAAAAGTGTCAGGGAGTGGAGGTCATGCTGATTTATTGGCAATTAAACCTGCAGGATTTCTGCATTCCTTTCAAAACAAAGTATCTCTGGGTAATTCAGCCTGGCAGATTACATAGTGGGCTATCTACTAAAATGCATGAATCTTTTTGTTTGTGCACAACAGAAACAATTGACTTGGTCTTATTTAGGAAATTGCTATTATTTTCTGTAAGGTATTTCTATTACCCATGAAGAGAAGGAGGTAAGTTATCTCTTAAAAATGCAAGATTCTCTCCAATAGCAAAAGTGCTGGTTTTATTTCTCAACCATTGTTAAGAATAGAAAGCCCACAGATAAGCTTCCTCCTGCTTAAGTGTATATAGATGGCTCTGCAAAATGCATAGCACAAATGCTAAGGGAGACCACATTTGCTTTACTCCTGTTTGGTTTACCCATTCTTGAGGAGGTTCTTCTGCACGGGTTTTGAAACCAGGCTGATCTGGGGTCTGCTTTTCTAGCTGTAACATTCAGAAGTCTGGGAAATGTACCCTTAAGTGACATAGCTGAACTGGCAAAATATACACTATTCTGTTTTGGCAGAATCATCTCAAGCATGTTTGGGCTTCTGTAATTTTCTGAGATAGCATTCCAAAAAAATAAATACAAATATAATTGATATTCCCACTCTCACATCAAGAATGTCAAGGTCTTTCTAACATAGATAACTTACTGGCTCCAAGCAGTTTTAGATATCCAATGCTTTAGAGTCTCAGTGTTTCAATGGTCATCCAAAACATGCACATTGGTTCTTAGAAATGCAGCATGCGGTGCAGCAGGGATACAAGCAGAAATCAGCTCTGGACACCTTTCCTGTCAGTGTGGTTGTATCACACTTCGTATGGTTTGTAAACCACTAGTAGAGTGTTATTTACTCTCAGAATGATATTGCCACTATGACTTCCTTTATAGATATTTGCTTGTATGAGCTCTTTAGAGGTAGACTGTGGTGAAGGGTGTGTTTTGGGAGATGTTTGGGGATCCCCTCCTCAATATTAGCGGGGATTTTTAAGGGAAGAAGAAACAGAGAGCACATTCAGTCCCTAAAATGAGGGAGTTCTGACTTGTTTGAATGTAGCTACAACCAGTCTGGAACAAGCATCTCAGCACTGAGTCCAATTTAGGACACAGCAAGAGATGAGGGGGAGCCGAGGTGTCAGGTATAGAAATGGTAAAGATCATGCATTCTACAGGATCAATTGTGACCTTGCCCAGAGTGAGGGAAGAGATCAGATGTAGCAGATGTGCAATGACACAAGTGGAATGTTGCCATGTGGGAGCTGTTTAGGCAGGCAGACCAACCTGAAGAAGCAGGAAGTCCCTTTGAAGTCATCACTTCAAACAAGTTGTCGATGCAAATCTGAGATGCTCCTAGCAAGCAGAAGTCCTGGAAGAATCAGGTGTCCAAGCAGAGCCAGAGCAGTGTTTCTCTAATGGCAAGCAGGGGTGTAAATCCCTGGGCAGAAAGAAAGGTCAGCAGATACTGAGAACAGCACTCTCACTGCTCTGGAGGAGGCAGTGCTGCTCCTAATGTGTTAGTGCATTACACTGTGATGTATGGCTGTAGGTTACTGGGACTAAAGGAACAGTGGTTTTGTGATGCCAGGTGAGGAGACACTATAAACTCAGGTTGAGACTTCACATGTGTTGCCAAAATCCTAGCATGGTAACATGGGCTTGCTGGCTCTGTGCCAGTCTTACTGTCACGTGTCCATGCCATTCCAACTCTTGCCCCAGTGCAAATTCTCTGCTTACCCTTCCCTGCTCTCCAACCTCTCGGGCTGTAAGTATTCCTGCACACTGACATCTTCCTCTCCTTGCTCCTCAACTGACAGACTGCACAACAGCTGCACAGACCTGGCTCCAGAGCCAACCTGTACCAAAATGAGAGCCAGCTTCACAACGTGGAGTGCCCCTGCCCCTCTGCAGCCCAGCCCAGACCTCAGGACTTGCTGTGTCTCATGGAAAGCATCAGTCCTGCAGGCTCTTGCTGGCAACAGACAGGGCTGTGAAATCAACAGCACCATCGTTGTGCTATAAATCTCAGGGTGCAAGCAGTGAATAGTTTGCCACTATCCCAGGAAGGAAAGCCATTTTAGCAGTCTCATTAATGCTTTCATTTTTTTCTGATATCTCTTTCTGGGCCTTCTGCCAGGTCTCTGCACTTTGCCAGCAGATCAGCGTGGTGCTGGCTGCACCCTGGCCCTGCCTCGGTCCCCACTCTGTTCCATTTGGGAAGGAGGTGTTTCATCAGATACAGCTGATAGGACATTGAGAGTCTCTGCCATGTCCCTTCTCCCAGGAGAGGCAGAAATGGTGCAGGAGCCCGGAAGGGGACACCTGGCGACGAGTAGCCCTGGAACAACAGGCGTGATTGTCCTCGAGTGGGCAGTGCCTTCAAGGACAGGCCTGGAGCAGGGCAGCAGCAGCAGCAGCAGCCTTTGCTCAGTCTGCTTGAGCTCTAAGAGGGCAACAGCAGAAGGAGGTGGGGTGGGAGGGCACCTCCTGCCACTTCCTCAGTATCTCCCTCTGCTCCACCTTCCCTACGCCTCCTGCAGCCGCCTCTGGATCTCTGCAGGAAGCAGTATGAGCATCCTGGGGAGCTGTGTGAAGGCACCATGGCCCACGTCTCTCCTCTATTTTGAAAGTCTGCTTCCTTGTTATGTTTATCAGAGGAGCTCTGGCTTTCTTGGTTGATGCTTTGCTGTAGGTTTTCTTCAACAGCTCTCATTTTTTGCCAGCATGCAGTAGAATATCAAGATGCTCTGGAGTCCTTGTGACATTGCTGGGGGAGCGAGAGGGAGATCGAGGCAGTGGAACAAGGCAAATTGCAGCAAAGAAAGATTGAATCCCTTCAATCCTGAATTTCAGAACAAACTGCTTTCAAGGATGTTGCACAAAGCAGGCTGGTGGGTCAGCCTCCATGCTGCAGCTCCTCACGGCTGAGCGGATGAGTGGCAGGGCATCACAGGTGGCCTTGGCTCTGCCCAGCGCCGCTGCTTCTGGCCCTCCACCATCTGCTCCCTCTCGCTCTCACAAATTGCCCACAGGATGTAGCAGGCAAACTCGTAGTGAAGCAGGGATGAAACTCAGTGGTGACATCAAGCAGGGAGGTGAGAATGGATACCATCCTCAGTGGCTAACAGCGGTGCTTTCTTACATGGAAAATATATGGAAGTATCCTTTCAGGTGGCCAACTGACACTCTCTGACTTCTGGCTGAGTGTGCTTGCTCTGCTGAACTTTTAAAAATGCATGGGCCTCGTAGTCCAAATGATGTCAGGTGGGAACGTGGCAGCACAGGAAAAATATGGAGATTTTAGAGAGGGTCCAAAATGGAGGAGAGCATGAAGATGCTCAGAGGGCTTGGAGCACCTCTTCTATGAAGACATGCTGAGGGAGCTGGGCTTGTTAAGCCTGGAGAAAAGATGGCTCCAGGGAGATCTCACTGTGGCCTTCCAGCACTTGAAAGGAGCTTACAATCAGGAGAGAGACCAAATTTTACATGGGCAGATAGTGATAGGTGAAGGGTGAAGGGCTTTAAACTTAAAAGAGGGGAGGTTTAGGTTAGATGTTAGGAAGAAATTCTTCACTCAGAGATTGGTGAGGGCCTGGCACTGCAGCCCAGAGCTGTGGGTGCCCCATCCCTGGAGATGCCCACGGTCAGGTTGGATGGGCTCTGGGCAACCTGAGCTGGTGGGGCAGCCCTGCTCACAGCAGGCGTTGGGGTCTGGGGAGGACTTTAGGGTCCTTTCCAACCCATAGTTCTATGATAAACAGAGATATGATTCCAGCAAATGCGTGGTGGGGGGATTTCCTTGAAACACTCACACTTCCCCATCCTCCCTCACAAAAAGAAATTGCTGCAATGCATCAGGGGCGAGCGGAGGCCGTGTCCTCGCAGAGGCTGAACAAACTTTTTGCAGCAGCAGATGGGCACGAACCAAAACTTGTTCCTGCCGCCTGTGAACGAGTTCCCAGCTCCTATCATTATGTTGTAAAGCCACAAGCGCACGCAGCCCTGTGGGCTCTGCTGAGCAAACAGCCCTGCAGAGCTGAGAGCAGAAGGCACGGGCGCGCACAATGCAGGACATGGCAGAGCAAACATGGCAGCACGCGGGCGCTGCAGCCCCTATTCTTCGTGCAGTTGACATAAGGAAAGAAAAGAAAAAAAAAAGAAGTGGTTTTAAACTGTGGGGAAGGAAAGCCCCGCGCTGTGGTCTTCAGGATAAAAAGAAATAGGCAAAAAAGAGGCGAAAGCGCACAGTTGGGCAACTAGGGATGCGAGGGAAGAAGAAAGGGAAGTAAAACTGCCAAGATCCACGTTTCTAACTTCGCTGCATGCCGTGCGGGGGGCGTTCATTTATGGGTTTATTCTTTAGGCAAACGAAGCCGGGCAGAAAACTCGCGCCAAGCGGCCGTGCCTCCCTCCGGCCGTCCCGGCTC
>JAOWBP010001760.1:7028486-7039724 GCA_028571105.1 Tragopan temminckii | reverse complement strand
AGGTATTGAAAGGCTGCAATGAGGTCACCCCGCAGCCTTCTCTTCTCCAGGCTGAACAAGCCCAGCTCCCTCAGCGTCTTCGTAGGGGAGGTGCTCCAGTCCCCTGATCATCTTCGTGGCTCTCCTCTGGATCCTCTCCAACAGCTCCCTGTCTTTTTTGTACTGGGGGCTCCACACTTGGACGCAGTATTCCAGATGGAATGATATCTGTTATGATATCTGTTTAGTAAAGGCATCACCTTAAAAAACGCAAAATGTTCCCTTTAGTCCTCAGAAGAAGAGAACAGGATGGGTTTAACAGACTGACTTAACACGTAGTTCTTGACTTCATAGTACCTGTGCTGCTCTGTAACCAAGTTTATCCCTGTGTGTTTGCAACTGCACGAGTCATGCAGTAGGTATAGGAAAAAACCACAACAATTGCATCCACAACTGAAAGAGTTTAGGTTGTCTAGTTATTATTTTAACCACTGTCACCAAAGCTTGGGAGAGGAGGACTGGATTGGACTGAGTTATGCTGGGGATATGGCTTTGGAAAGCAGTCTGTCTGGATGGCTGGGCTCAGCAGAGTCATGCTGAATGGAACTGGTGGCTAGTCACCAGCAGCATTCCCCAGGGCTCTGGTTTGGAGCTAGTTTTGTTTAATATTTTTATCAGCAGGCTGGTTGAGGAGATTAAGTGTAGGCTCAAAGAAGAGCACCTGGCAAGCTGCCCAGCAGAAAGTGACCTGGGGATGCTGGCTAATGGCTGACTGAACGTGAGCCAGCAGTATGCCCAGGTGGGCAAGAAGGCCAGTGGTTCCTGGCCTGCATCAGGAATACTATGACCAGCAGGATGAGGGAAGTGACCTTCCCTCTATACCTAACCCTGGTGAGGCCTCACCTTAGAGTACTGTGTTCAGTTTGGGCCTCTCAGTACAAGAAAGACACTGAGTTGCACATTCAGAAAAAAGCATCCACGCTGGTGAGGGAACTAGAAAACAAAATGTGTGAGGAGCGGCTGAGGGAATTGGAGCAGCTTAGTCTGGAGAAGAGAAGGTTGAGGGGAGACCTCATTGCTCTCTACAGCTGCCTGAAAGGTGGTTATGGCAAGGTGGGGGTCAGTCTCTTCTTTCAAGTGGCAAGTGGTAGGATTGAGGCAATGGCCTCAAGTTGTGCCAGGGGAGGTTTACGTTAAACATTAGGAATAATTTGTTTACCTAAAGGATAGTTTTTACCTGAAGGATAGTCAAGTGTTGGAACAAGGCTGCCCAAGTGAAGTGCTGGAGTCCCATTCTGTGGAGGTGTTTAATAGATGTGAGGACGTGGCATGAAGGGACATAGTTTAGTGGTGGGACTCAGTAGGTTAGGCTGATGGCTGGGCTTGGTGATTTTGAAGATCTTCTCCAAGCTAAATGGATCCTATGATGATTCTGTGATCTTTTCTGGCCATAGCTAGAATTCCATAGTACAATCCGTTTCCCCATCTACCACATTAAACGCAGGTGACTGCAGAGGTCTGAAGGATGTTCCACAACATGCCCACCCCTCTTGGTTGCCTGTGCAGTAGCCAGCACTGAGACTTGAGGTGATGTAGCACTGTTCAGTACAGTCATTCTTGGCAGTTGCAGAATTGCACCCATTGTCACAGCTACACCAGCAGCAGTGTGCAAGCTAAGTAGGGGATGTCCATGTAGCCACTTCTGCAGCACAGACAAAACCAAAGGGAAGCTGCTCCTAAGAAGGAATGAGTTGTCTTTTAATGTGGACGCCTGCAGGTGAAGGTGCCTTGCTGAAGCTCTAGGAGGAGCAGCTTCCTGCTGAAATATGGTTTGAAGCAGAACTCAGGGATGTGTGTAGCTTACATCTGTAACTAGCTGGTGTGCTCACTTCTGCATCCCTTGGGTTGTTTTACTGTTTATTTTCAGGGAATTCTTGCTGAATGCAGTGTTGTTGTCTTCCTGGTATCCTCTTCCTCAGCCCACTAGTATCTACCTACTCTTACAGGTTTTAAAGACTGTTAAGAGTTTGAGAACTTGGCCATGCTTTTCTCCTGCTTTCACTTTTCATGAGGAAGAACAGCACACCAGAATCAGATTTAAAAAAAAAAAAAAAAGGTGAATTTAAGATGGAAATCTGTTTTTCATTGGTAGACAAGTGCAAATAGAAGTAGCAACAGCTGCTGAGCAGAAGATGGTTACTTCATTTTCACAGTTTTCCTCATTTTACAACATTGTATTGGGCCTTTGTACCAGAAGGAAGCTAGGCAGCATGCTGGGATATCACCACATTTCTTTAGAAGCAGGTCTTGTACCTCGGTAATAAAGATTAATCCACTGACGGTTTGTCCTCGTCAAAAATAAAGTGCTGGGAGGCGAATCACACTCAAATGTTAAACAGCTGATTCCTAGAAAAAGTGTGCATTGGTTAATTTGTTGTTGTGTTGTTGTTAGAGCTCTTTCAGAAGGATAATAAAATGCCATCAACAAAGCAGGGCTGCAGCAGCAGGACACCCAGCTCTGTTGAGATGAGAGGCTGCTTTTAGTCTTCAGCCACAAACCAGAAGCACTGCTTGGGCAGCAGAGCCAAGGCTTTAAAGGCAGAGCCTGTCCCACAGGTGATAGTGACCACACATCGATGTAGGGGTTCTGGCTGTGCTGTGGTGGTAAGGAAGCACCCTTTTCTGCTGCAGAGCTGGTGGGTGTCCCCTGCTTGCTTTCACGCAGTACTGAAGGAGGAATATGTTTGCTTGAGCAGACCTAGGATGCTCAGGGCTCTACACAGTGTATAAGAGATCTCTCAGTGATTTTGCTGGTGAGTCCTAAGACAGATTTGGGAAATAATTCTTTATCAAGGAGAGCAATTGCCAGGGAAGCCAGAACATAGTAATGGTGATGAGGAGCACTGGTAATTCTTCAAGATGAATGAAGTTGCTGCGCAACTCCTTCCTTTTTCTTTGGGGATGCTAGCATGCAGAATGTATAGTGCAGTCAGCATGGCCAGGGAGGTGGTTGACCCTCTGTATGCAGCTCTGGTGAGACCACACCACAAGTATTGTTTGGTTTTGGGCCCCTTGCTACAAGGAAGGCACTGAGGTCCTGGAGCACGTTCAGAGAAGGGCAACAAAGCTGTGAAGGGTCTGGAGCACAAATCTGATGGGGAGCAGCTGAGGGAACTGGGGGTGTTCAGTCTGGGGAAGAGGAGGCTCAGGGGAAACCTTATCACTCTCTACAACTGCCTGAAAGAAGTTTGTGGCAAGGCTGGGTCCGCCTCTGCTCCCAGGAAACTAGTGAGAGATGATGGCCTTAAGTTGTGCCAGGGGAGTTTTGGGTTGGATATTAGGAAACACTTTTTCTCCAAAAGAGTGGTGATGCAGTGGCACAGGCTGCTCAGGGAGGTGGTGAAGTCAAAGTCCCTGGAGGTGTTCAAGAACTGTGGGGATGTGGCAATGAGAGATAGGGATTGGTGAGCATGGTGGGAGTGGGTTGGGATTGGGTGTGATGATCTTAGAGGTCTTTTCTAGTCTTAATAATTCTGTGATTCAGAAACACCACTTGCAGGTTGTAGTGTTTTGTTAGTGCCTCCCATTACTCGTCAGTGTATCAGGGTGGTGTTTCTGTACCAGCACTGTTTGTTAGAAGGAGTCTGATGGCAAGTAAGGAGTCAGACTATTTCACTTGCTGATTACGGAAAGTGAAAGAAAGTAACTGCTGAAGGTTTTATTTCTTTTTGTCAGTTGTACCGTAAATGGCGAATTATGACTTGTCAGTTCAGTTGCTCTGTTACTGCTAAAGCAGAGAACAAAAACATCTTGCAAGTGCAGTGGAACAAGACCTTTAAGTACGTTGATTTAGAAATTACAGAAAATAATGGGGAGGGTGTATGTCTTACAACCTGTGTTGGAAGCAGCAGCTCATTCACTTCCCATGTTGATAAAAGCCAACGTGGTGTTCTTCAAATTTCCCATTGACTGGAGTGAGGCTATCAAAAGCTGTGTGAAGCAAGGAAATCAAATCGGCAATTCTGCAGTCTCCCTCCCAAAATTCAGTCCCACTGAAGTTCGGTAACACAGCTAATGCATGTAGTGGAGTGGTGGATGGACTGCAAATGGGATTGCTGATGTTTCACTTCAGCAGCTCCTTTCGCAGCAGCAGCTGAGCAGGATGCAGAGACCGTTCCACTTAATGCTGGCACTTTCCAGCATCTTGTCTTCCAGCCCCACTTCTCTGCTTGTATTCCACTCAGTGCAGCAAAGGACAGCATTTTACAAGTAGTGTTTGTCACCATAACTAAATCACTACTGTTCATCTGAATCTTTTTTAATTGCCTATTTCTTATGCATATCTCTATACCTTCTAGATGGAGCAGTTCTGTTCTTTTTCCCCTTTGTCTCCTCTGTTTGCTCCATTTTACGTGTTTGTAGTGTGAAAAATTCTGTGAAGAGGGCACTTTGTGCTGAGGTAATAGAAATCAGAAAACATGTGCTGAATTAGTGCTGTGTTTAACAGCATTCTTCAGTCTTGTGCATTCATAGGATGAGGGTATGAAGCTGACTAGGTGCCTTGTTTTGCCATATGTGTTATCTTTCTTTATCAACAAGTGGCTTTTGTTTGTAATATCATCATCATATGAGCATTTGATTAATGTTGCTGTTTCTTGGCTTCAGATGTGGTTATGTGAATTCAGTTAAGTAAGAATTCAGCAAGAGTTTAGCGTTAGTCGGGTTATCGTACTTGAGATACATGGCTATTCTGTAGCCACATTGCTCATACAGTGCCACTCTGGATCACTATGCCTAAATTTTTTACCGTACTAGAATCACGCTGGGTCTGAATCCTTACATATTTTTCTGCTGTTCTTCATAGTAGACCAATGTATGCAGATATATATATTCTTCCTGTGTTCTAGAGACCTAATTTTGTTAGTCTTACCCGAGTTGTAACATTTTGCTGCTTTTCCTTTGCAGAATCTGATATTGATGCTGCTACTGCGATGATGCTGTTGAATACTTCGATTGAACAAGGGATGCTAGACTGTAAGCATAAGCCATTTTACTGGTTTTTCCTTCACCCCGCAGCTAAATGTTTTCTTTAAAGTTGCAGTGGTGGATCTCACCAGTAGTAAGAAGAGTCGAGAAGCAAATCTGTTTTGATCATTCTTTATGCTAGCATTAGTTTTATAGGACCACCTTCTCTTTTTTCCTTTTTTTTTTTTGTGCAAAGTTCTTCCCTTGCCCTTTCTGTACTAGATGCTAAGAAGATTCTCTTAGCTACTTCTCTGTCTCCATCTTTCATCTGTGATTAGCTGAAGACCATTGTCTTCCGTGGATGGCAGGAAATGTGCACAAGAAATTCTAGCTCTTAAGTGCTAGTGCTAGCTTCCAGCTTATTCTTTGCAGTCAGCAGCCAAAGCGTGGGTTTTTTCAAAAGTGATCTCATTGAGTATATGCTTACTGATGGAATTCATTTTTAATAGGTGAGAAACCTCAGTCTCTGAAGACACCTAAGAAGAGGAGTTATGGCAGTGCGTTTAATCCTTCCAGTTCCATAAATTTGCAAGAAAATGATTCTGCAGCCACCAATATTGATCCGAAGGAGGATCATAATTACAGTGCTAGCAGCATGGGTTCGCAGCGTTGTGCATCTAGGTCCAGTGTGTCTTCCTTGTCCTCTGTTGATGAGGTGTATGAATTTATCTCCAAGAACAGCCATGCTGGAAGTGATGGCAGTGAAGGATTTCACAGTGAAGTGGATACAGACGTTGACTATGAAGACGATCCTCTTGGAGACAGTGGCTATGCATCACAACCTTGTGTAGATACCTCTGAGAAAAGTCAGCCTAGCAACAAAGCACTCAAGGAGTTGTGTCAAGAAATTGATGAGGAGCTGAAAGAAGCAGCGGGGTCCCTGCTCCACCTTGCTGGCATCCAAACGTGCTTGGGTTCCTTAATAAGTACTGCAAAGGCCCACAGTCACAAGCAAAGGAAAAAATAGTATGTTTGTCAATGTTGAATATATACATATATTTTTTTTAATTGTGGCAATACTCTTCTACTTTTACCCTTCACAAGGGAGATCAAAGCCATAAGAGGACTCATTGCTTTTTTATTTTTGGCACTAACTGTAATTTAGCCATTTATTTTTAAATCACTGCCTAAAAAGAAAAAAAAAAAAATTAAACTTCTCAGATTAGAAGAGATGCATGACTTGTGAAAACCTGAAAGCATACTTCTTAATGATCACTTTTTTCCTTTTTTTTTTTTCTTTTAAATAGTTTTTTTTGTTTTTTCCAGAGTTATATTTGCTCAGATGCATGTTATGGTTCACGTTGACATCTCTGCTGGCCCCATCTGCAGAGGTGAATTTTGCCCTGTCTAAGGGCTCTGACTTCCATGTAAAGATTTAAAAAGGAGGAGAAAAAAGAAAAGAAAAGAAAAGAAAAGAAAGAAGGGAAAAAAGAAATGTTCTGGCCTGAATTACCTCCTCCCATGTGCTCTCTCTCTGCTCTTCTAACCGCTCTTCAGTGGAAATGCTGCAGAGGTAGCTCCCAGTGGCTGCAGTTTTCAGCCCATCCAGTACAGTGTCTGAAAATTGCACCACTGCAGGAGGTGCTCTCAGCAAGCTGTAAGTACTCTGGGCAGAGGGAAGGAGTACAGCCCTCCCAGGCAGAGTGGACAAGAGGTAGCTGAGGTGGGTGCCACCCTCTGCTTTATTTTTCTTTCCTGCTTGTACCCCCACTGCCAACCTGCTGTCTGCAGTTCAGGTTCCTGAACCTGTTGGTTTTGTTGTTGTTTTTTTCCATCTTAAGACATAATGTCTTGGGGGGCAGAGGCTAAGGGTTGCTTTATTACAGATGTGCACACATCTTGGGTGTAGCCAACAGTGAAAGCTGCCATTTGCCAAGCTTGATGTCCTCTTATCACTGCCACTGTTGAACATGTAGTAGAATCGTACAACTGTGGAATATCTTGAGATGGAAGGGAAAAATAGGGATCACTTAGTCCAACTCCAGGCTCCACATAGCACCACCCGATAATCAGACCACATGTCTGAGAGCATTAGCAAAGTTCTGCTGCTGTGCCACTGCCACATCTGCTGCCTTGCTCCCCAGTGGAAGAGATGGACTCAGAGAATAAAGAACAGCATCTCATGCTGTTAAATTGGAAGTAAGGTAGAGGTTTTAGGTGGTTAGGTTATGAATGACCACTGAAAAGAGGATTTTCACCCCTAACCTGAAACAAAGCCAAATAGCTTCCTTTTGAATTACAGAACACAGAAAAGCAATTTGTGTTTTTTGGCTGCCCATACTCTGTTTCCCAGATCAGCGTGCCTTCTGTTCTGTGAATCCTTTAGGCCTGCCACGTGCAGTGCATCTAACAAGCAAGGTGAGCCTTTGCCCCTTGGATGTCTGTAGTAGCTCTCTGTTTTGGGAAGGAATTCCTTCACAATTCATTTTTGCAATAAAAGAATCTCTAGAGTTCCCACACATCTTTTGGCCAAAAAAAAAAAAAAAAGTAGTGGTATGGTGAGTTTTTTCCTCTTTAGTTTACATAAGCGATGGTTTCTGATCTTTTATTGTTTTTTTTTTGTTAAAGAAAAAAGGTTTTCTGTTCAAAAATGGGTACTCAGTGCTGTTAGAGTGGGTTTTAACTGTGCTGTAACAATAAGGATGCCTTAAGTATGTTTCAGAATCTTAGACAATATAAGTGGTCATCTTTCCTGTTTCTGAAGGGCAGTGCGATGTGCCATAAAGCTTTTAGCTAACACGTTGAGCTGTTGTTTCCAGCAGTTCTTGGGCAAAGCTGAGTAAGAATTAGAAGTAGGAAACCAGCGTCCACCGTTTCGGTTGTTGAAGACAGTGCTGGGTTCAGCCAAAAGGTAACTTTCCCTAGCGGAATGTTCTTCTGGCTCTTTGGAGGCCTTTTAGAGATCAGTGTTTTTTCTTATTTGTCAATCTTTTCATGAGTACTGCCATAAACGTCTACTTTAAATATGAATACAGCCGTGCTGCTGAGGGTCTGTTGCTCTAAGGGCCTGGTTCAGTGCCTCTTGAAGACAATAGTGGTGCTCCCACTGATTTCATGGCTGTAGGATCAAGCCTGAAATATCTGAGGTTCTTTTGTAGCATGTTTGGAATTCAAAGCCAACTTTCTTTTTAAAGCACAAACACTAGAAAATGTCTTTTTTTTTTTTTTCCCCAATCACTTCAGTTTTAAGAATGAATTGTTTTATTTCTTGAAAGGGAAGAACTCTGCTGCATTCCTACTTCGTGTTAACACCCATTAGTCTACGCCTGTAACAGAACAATGTTTGTACAGATGTGTATGTCTTCTGGATATCACAAGTGGTGCATTAGCCAATTAGATCTGATATTGGATGGTACTGATGAATAGTAGGGAAAAACTTGCTATTTGAAAGAAAGTTACAGATAAATGCAGTGGTTCTTAGGTTTTTTGGAAGTGCAGATGTGAATGCTCAGTGGAACTACTTTTTGCTCATAGTTTGCTTTTGCGTTTTGACTGAATACTGCAAGGGGCAGAGTCTGCATCAATGCAGGAAATGAGGATTCACCTACAGAGAGATGCTGTTAGCAGTCAGGAGTTTTGCTCGGTGCCATGACTTCAGTGGAGTGCTGTTGAAGAAGGGTGCCATTCAGCTCGTGCTGGAGTTGGTTGCAACTCTTCTCTGGCTTCCAAGGAAAGCTGGATCAATGTCCGGTCACTTGGGAAACCGTGCCAATATCAGCTCCATGTTGGGTTTGGTTCTGAGCTTCTTTTGGCCTTGGATAAAACCCGAGGAGGTTGATACGTAACTAGGAGCATGGCTGTGCCATGGCTAACCCTGAAGCAGGTGATCGTGGCTTCAGTGTTACTGAAGGTGTGGGACTGGGAAGCTACCAGTGCATTTAATGACCACATGCAACAAGCAATAAACCTACGCTGGTGAGCAGCTAACAGTGAAAGCTGCATCCACCCTCGCAGCTTTCAGCAGGAGAGAACTGAAGGTCAGAATAGTTGCGGTTCCTTTCGCTTCCATAGCTAGAATGGGGTTTGGGTTTGTTTGCCACCTGAGTTAAAGACCCTGGTGTATATAGTATAAATGGAGTATAATTAAAAGTTATTTTGACTGTTGGTGGGTTGGTTTTCTTTAGTGACATATGTAAAATGTTCATGCCAATGGTTGACTCAAATATACTTTAACAGCAGTTAAAAGGCAACAAAAGTATTAATGAACCACCTTCTTTCTTTAAACACAGCAGAGAAGTGCACGGGACTGGTGTGGAAGGGAGGCTGCTCTGCTTTGGGTAAACTGTGATGCGGATACTGTGCACACCTGTGCTGGTTTTTCAGACCCAGATACTAAATTATTGCTTTTGTGAAAGTTGCCTCAAATGTTTTAAAATCCAATTTTAAAATGGAGGTTGCCTAGTTTGCAGCTTCTCATTAGGCTGAAAAGGAAAAGCTTTGGTTAAAGCAAACTACACTCACACGTGTTAATAACGGTGTAGTCAAAATATTTATTGGAAAGAAGACATAGAGTATTTTAAATGTTGCACCTGCCATTCTATCTTAAAGCACATTCTTCACAACTAACTGCCAGTGCCATTACCAAGTCTGTTTTATAAATGTACATTTCTTCAAACTAAAAAGTGCATAATTAAAAGTATTATGTTGCTGCCATATAGTGATATAAAACATTTTATAATTGCCAATTCATTGTAACTATTATTTATTTAAAAGTGAATTGTAAGAATGCTTTCTGATCAAATGAACCAGAGTTGTTTTTAAAATGTTCCCTCTAGCTTGTTTCTGATGTAGCATAAGCAGCGTCCTTGGGTTTGGTTAGGATAATTTTGCCCGTAGGTGACCAATTCTAACCCTTTTTCCTCCACTTTAGTCCTTTACCCGTTTTAAAGAATATTTACAGAAGTTTAGTTTTTTGTATGCTAATCTCTGTTAATTAAAATGTTTATAAAGTTTATTTTTACCAAAGAGATGCAATTCATTATGACAAAATATTGCAGAATAAACTTTGTTTTATAACATTTGTGACTTTTCTGCCCACATTTTTCATTCAGATGATCAAAGGGGCTTTTATAAAATAAATGGCATTGCAAACAAAGTGCTGCGTTCTCTCTTTATCTACAGATTGTGGTGTCGGTCCCAAAGGGTGCTCGGAGAGCCCCCCGCTTTCCTTTAAATCTGCTCCACAAGAGTGGATTTGTTTGGAAAAACAAAAGCAAGTGTAATTGGCTGTAGGTCTCTGCTCGGCTAAGAATGTTGCATGCGCGTGGAAGTAATCTGTATGGTAACACACAGCAGCATTTGTGTTCAGGCAAGTTCATCCATAACTGACCATAATGTTTGAAGTATATCCTATTAATGCTGGGACTTAATGAAACTCAAGGATTGTTCTGACTTACTGGAAACTGCTGGAATACTACTGCACACCTTCTGTCCTCGTGTGAGACATCTCACCTTGCTATTTTGCTTTTTGGCAAAAAACTCAGGTGGTTTTCCGATGATTATCTATGATTATTTTGTTCTTTATCTGTATTGCTGCAGTTAAGCTGCTTGTATAGCACTCAGAGATCAGCAACATAGTATAGGATGGATAATTGTAAGAACATATCCATGGATAAAGCTGCATAGTTCTCACTTGATGCTCTTTCCTTTAGCCGTTCTCGACTGTTGCATCTTTATCCATAAGGCCTTAGGGAAGGCGTACCAGTGGCAGCACCCTCCTGCAGCAGCAGGAGCAAAATGCTCCCATCCCTTTTCCACCTGTCTCAGCTTGCAGCAGATCCGTCCCACTGACAGGGTGCTTGGATGAGCACATGTGCATGAACTCCTCCCAGCACCTGGGAAGCAGAGCGATCAGGAGGTGGGAGCAGAACTGTATAAGTATTCACCTCAGTGTAGTTCATAGAGAAATTACTTTTCTTGGACAAAATCACAGCTAAGAATCACATATTAATGACATCCAATTTTTATTCACAGTACTGCTGTTAAATGTCAGAAAGCATCTTCCTCTGTGACTTTGCTGGGAATTATCTTCTGTGTGGAGCTGCAGCTCCTGGAACAAAGCATTCACCAAAGCAATTACCCAGGTATGCCACCTGGATTTTAAGGGCACTTGTTCAGGAATTACTTCTTAGATTGGATTTATTTTGGAGAACGCTTGTCTAAATTTGACGCAGAATATGCTGATACTTTCTTAGATCTTTAGTTTCCGTATACCTATATGTTAATTTGTTACCT
>JAOWBP010001760.1:6987745-7000474 GCA_028571105.1 Tragopan temminckii | reverse complement strand
ATCACAATATATGGCAAGATGTGATATGATTCAAGGGTGTGATTTAAATATTTCATGTGGTTTGCTGCTGGAGTACCTATGCCTTGCTATACAGGAAGCTAATCTACAAATACAACTGTGGAAATTAGCAGTGTTAATGAAACTTTAAGGTGCAAACAATCAAGATACAGTTGGCAAAAATCAAGATGAATTCATGATGTGAATTCTGTTTTCTGTGCTTGTTCATCATAAAGCAAGTTAGTCCATGGCCCGATATGCTTACAAGAATGCTGCCTGCAGAGTACTGCAGTAAGCTTGGCTAGTGTCTCTCCCCTTCTGCGTTCAGGGTAAGGCTACAACTTTTCTTCTGCATGCCCTCAAAATATGAGCTGATCTGACTTCTGTTTTTAACTCTCCTAAGTGAAATGAGATTAAATATGAAGCAATAGTCCACAACAGCAGGTAATTTTCCCAGAGTGATTGTAGAAACCTGATAAACACTGTTCTCATTTACTGTATTGCAAGAAGGAGGAGAAAAAAATCACAATCACATGCTCCCTTCAGAGCAGGCCAGGTCATGCCACCAATTCTGGGGCTGTCACTTTGTCTGTTTCTCTCCTTTCTTTAATTCTTTCCCTCGAGTTTCTTTGTATTGCCATCTGGTATTTGTTCTGTTCTATCTGTATTTCTCTTTCCTTTTCCTCTCTTTCCTTAGCAGTGCTGCATTAAATGGCTTCCATTTGTTGAAAGTTCTTATTTCTGAGGCTGACTCCTTTGGGAGGAACGACGAAGAAACCATTTTAGGCTGAATAACTTAACCTGCAAAGAAACATAGGCTGTTACAGAAGGTAGCTTGTCTCTACTGCAGCTACCTCAGGGGGCGTGTGTGTATGCGTGTTCATTTGAAAAAGGTTGAACCTGTCAAGCTTGTCTGTAGCATAGCTGCATGCTTAAGAAGGACTGGAAAAGTAACATTTCTTTGCCTCCACCCCGTGTGGCAAAACGCTTCTAAACCATAGCAAGGAATTTGACTCAAGAGGGGAGAAAAGCTTGTATGAAAAGACTTTGTAAAAAATATATTTCATTTGAGTAAAGGCCAAATAGACAATTTATTTGTATTTTAAATCCTTGTATATGAACATCAGAGATGCAAGCATGTCTGCTATTAATAGAATACTTCCTTATTTTTTCTATTTCTCACCTTTTTTTGCAGCCTGTCTAGTGCCTGTCTGTGCTTTCTGAGAAGTGCTTTCTGAGAAGTGCTTTCCATTGCCTCTGCTTATGCATCTCTTCCTCTTTCTATTTTAAATAATGTAGGTAATTTGGAAACTATTACTCAGGAAGGGGATGGCACTTCTTTTTTTTTTATGCTTATTGCTGAGAATCCAAGCTTTTGTAATCTATTCACAATCTGAGTACTCGGAAGATGTAGCTATGATTAATATTATCAGTGGTTGAGCTTGTTCTGTTCTTTCATTCTTGTTCTGTAAGCACAGAGCCTTTCAGTGGGGCCAGTCAGAATAATCCCCATTATTCTCAGTTTTCCTTCTGCTGGAGATGGTTTTTAGGATGGGATGAGGTGGGGGAGTGCTTTTTTTTGTGCTTGGTGCTGTAGATTTGCAAGAAGTGCTATCTGACCATAGGAGAATGGCTCTGGTTGTGGTTCATCTGGTGGCTGTCTGTTTTAATCAGCCTTTCGTCCTCCTTTGTCATCAGACGAGCCTTCGTGCCACAGAAAAATGACACCACCTGCAAATTATTTTAGGAAGTGGTGTGTTGGGGAATTGTGTCCAAACTGCTGCTTTTGGCAGATGCACGCTCTGATGGTAAAGGCAGGCTGGAGAAAAAAATTCTGGTAACTTCACAAGCATTTAAAAACGAATACTAGGATCTCTTTTGCATTCAGGTGAATCTAGAACAAAAATAGCTGCATGTAAACTCCCCCCCCAGCAATTGCTGTTGGACTTCTTGTTCAAATGAGAATGTGATTTTAGCAGAGAACATTGGTCTTTGTGGATTTGTATGTGAAAAAAATTAAGATACTGGGTTTTGAGGTTTCGCTTGGTGGGGAGAACCTTGGGGAAGAAAATAGAGGAGCATGGAAACAATCCATTGGGCAAGTCTATGTGAAATCAAGCTTAATAAGATCAGAAATGCAGGAAGGATGTAATTTTGCCTGAAACTTCACCGTGCATACATTTTTTTTTTTCCTGATCTGCAGTAGCAGTCATGCAGTGTAGTCAGCACTGTGTGTTGTGAGTCCTGTCCAAGCAGGAAGCTTAGCAGAAGTCAGAGTAACCCAAACCTGGAAATATTTACACATCCACTGGATGCCCACTGACCTGGTTAGTGTCTCCTTGGCAATGACTCCAAAGGCTCCACAGGTTAGAATGACGTTAAAGATGATCTATTACACACTGGAGAAAATTTTAAACCGCAGGCTTATCAGTAAAATGTATTACAGCCTGCACAGTGATTGACATCTCTTTTCTGTGAGCCAACAGCTTAATCCCCACTTCAGCTGCATTACAGCTCAATAAAACATAAACTGAAGTAATATTGGATGCAATATGGAACTTGAATAAAAGACCACCCCCATGGACTAGGTGAAGACTTAAAGATTTTAATGAAGATCTTTGTACTTTGATTAAAAATTATTGTTAAGGTCATTTAGGATTTCCAAATTATGAATTTGTTGAGGTGAACAGGCCTTTAGCTATGTTGTTTTTTTGTTGTTTTTTTTTGAAAGATCAGTGTTTCAAATGCAGGCGAGCAGGCTGTTGCATCTGATTTTGTCTTAATTCTAATTGTCAGGAGAGCACTGAGACTCTAATGAATAGCATTGGTAGGACACAGCCTACCATCCAGGAAATGTCTGTATGAACAGCTCATCTACTGTGGGACTGACTGTATCTGCAGCCATTGGAAGAGACGTATATTAGCACACTTAGAGGGAGGTTCCAGAAACCACAGGGCTGCAGAGATGCCCTTGTAGTCCTGTTTGAAGCTGCTCTTTGCCATAGAACATTGACTAGGTGGCCTTCACAAGTAGTTTGGTGTCTTTAAGACCCATGCATGCAATTGCACCTCAAGATGCTGAGGCCATTTTTGTTCGTGCTGCTCTCATGGGGTTCCTTTTTTTTTTTTTTTTTTGTTAAACACAGAGGAAGAAGCTGCACTTCCCAAAGCTGTGTGCAACAGAGGCAACCTGCATTTGCCCCATATCCAATAAAGGGCTTTTTTTTTTTTAAGATGTTAACTGGGAAAAAAAAATGCACAGGAGCCCTACGTTACTTGGAACTGGTTCTGGGTGATCAATGTCTTTTGGCCAGGCAGGTCTCAGAGCTGCTCCACATTTATTCCTGCCTGCAGCCAGTCCCCCACCACATACATGTGCCCCAGGTATCTGAGCAGTTTTCAAGCTTGCATTTCAAAGAGCATCCAAATGGCAGCATTACTGATGCAGCAATAGCCTCTCACCCCCACCTAGCAAAGCCTGCAGAAGTGATTTCATTAGTGTGGAGCCTGGCACTGAGTCCTCTGTCCTCCGTTTGTCTGAGCCTGCGGTCTCTGCATGCTGCAGGCTGGCAGCAGTTTTGAGGGTCATCTGGAATAAAAGCCTACACATACTGGCACAGCCAGCTCTTCCACTGTCATTGACAAGTAATGTTTTATTTCTGGAAATGAAGTGGGTTTTTTTCCCAGTGGATTTTACCAGTTGTTGTTTCCCTCTAGCATTGTGTGCCTGTCCGGCTCTGTTTCTCAGAAGAGATAATGATTTTGTTTTCCTGCTCTGTGTACCAAGGCATATGTCTAATGGATCTAATTAAGCAAATACAAAAGATCCCAATGTTATCAAATATTGTCCCATTAGGGAAATAATATTTGAAGTCTTGTTTTTATTGGCTGAGTTATATTCTAAGAGATAATGGGTTTCTACTGAAGATGAATGCAAGGAGAAGGCAGCATGACCACATCTGTTTCTTGTTGCTTAAATGCACCTACCCAGCCTCTGGAAAAAAGCTGCAGTCAGTTGCTCATTGTATGATGCTCCTAAGCCATGCTTCCCAGGAAAAAATGCATGTTATATCAAATCTCAGGATGTGCAACGTGAGGAGAATTTTCATGTCTGACAGTCGTCTCTTAAAGACTCTACTTGTGAAAACAGGCTTTATGGTGCCTTAGTCACTTCAATGAGTAGTTGTAGTAATGTAAATGGAATTACTTGCTGACAAAGTGCAGGTATATGTTCCTAGAAAACCTTCCTGCTCTTTGTTAGTTGATGATTTGTATGCTGAAGTAGTAAATGACTTGTGATAGCCAGTACAAACTGGAACTGGATCCTACGTAGGTTCTTTCCCTTGGTGCCACAATTCTAACACAGCACTTGGTGTGTGACTGAGGTGGGGCTGTGGTAGATTCTGCACTGTAAAGCTTATCTGGATTAAGTGACTGTGATATATGCCTCTTGAACCAGTGCTGGAAATAATTCAGCTGCAGGAACTGGTGGATAAAGTGATTTCAACACCTCAAATTCCTGAGGAATTTTCAGTAATGATGCTGAAATCTGTGCACCGTTGTTCTCAGAGAGTGAAATGCCCTTCATCTCTGCAGTGGGACCAGACAACAGCTGCTGGCTGGCCTGGTCATGCTCAGTGCTCATTCTTGTGTGTCCAGAGAAGGGCAACAAGGCTGTGAAGGGTCTTCTGGGGAGCAGCTGAGGGAACGGGGATTGTTCAGTCTAGAGCAGAGGATATACGGGGATGACCTCATCACTCCCTACAACACCCTGAAAAGAGACTGTAGCAAGGGGGGGGATCAGCCTCTTAGCCAGGTAACAGTGATAGGACAAAAGGAATGGCATTGAGTTGTGCTAAGGGAGGTTTGGGTCGGATGTTAGGAAACATTTCTTCTCCAAAAGAGCAGTGAGGCAGTGGCACAGCTGCCCAGGGAGGTGATGGAGTCACCATCCACAGAGGTGTTCAAGAACCGTGGAGATGTGGCACTGAGGGATGTGGTCAGTGGGCATGGTGGGGATGGGCTGGGGTTGGGCTTGGTCATCATAGTGGTCTTTTTGTGATTCTAAGCTCCAACTGCTGAAAAGCACAAGAGGAAGACCTGTAATCAGATGGTTTTATTTGTCCTTAGTTATAAACACAGAAGAACGGCTCATGCTTCAACTTTAAATAAATCCTTAGAAATATCAATAGGGTGTATTCTCTGTAACTTGATATTCTGACTATGCAATAAGGGAGCATTGTTAAAAATAATGGAAAGAACTATTTGTAATGCTATCCAGAATGTAACTGAACTATAATTTTTAGCCAAGTTAAATTAAAACATTTCTTCAAGTTTAAAAAAAAAAAAAAATTAACTGTCAGCATTCATTTGGGCAACAGAGTACAACTATGCTTGTTTAAAGAATGAGCTGTGTAAGTCTTTGTACAGTACAAGAGATGAAAGACCAGCAAAGAGCTTAATTGTTCTGTCATTCTTTGTAGCGTATATCTGGTTTCCTGTCTCATTATGAAATGTTTCCCAGTTAGGATGAAGAAGAATATTATAATGAGTTGCTGCTGTTTAGTTTCTTGAAAACCTTTATAGCTGATGTGCTTTGTTGTGGAATATGAAAGAAAATGTCTTCAGTCATATCTTTGTGCGGTTACACTGAAGTATAACTCATTGATTGTCTGTACTCTTTTCCAGTTGATATAATTTTCATTTATTTTAAAATGAAATTTTAGATAGTAGTCTTGATTGCAAGCTGAGAGAGATTCTGTTCTGAACAGTGGGCTGTGTTGGTGTGTTATTTG
The DNA here is from genome assembly GCA_028571105.1 of Tragopan temminckii. Lineage (NCBI taxonomy): Eukaryota > Metazoa > Chordata > Aves > Galliformes > Phasianidae > Tragopan > Tragopan temminckii. Next base: position 6,994,682 of record JAOWBP010001760.1, on the reverse strand, counting down.
AAGCATATGCTATATGATATATGTTCCATCACAATACAGCTATGGTTTCAGAGCTGTGTCTCTTACATCTATAATAGTAAACAGTCTCTGTTTTCTGTACGTGTGTGCTCCTGTCTGTGAGAAAAAGATCTAAATGATTGCTAATTGTGACACGTGGCTTCGCCCTATGCCTGGTGTGATAGTATTTTGGTAGCAAGTGTGTATATATAGCAGTATACTTTTTCTATGTGAACGTATGGAAGTTTTAAATGCAAGACAAAGAGAAACTTGACTCCCAGTCTTTTGATGGTCTTTGCCAAACAGGCAAGTTTCACTGTCCTGCACAAGCCCTACTTAAATTTTCTGTCATCTTTATGCTTAAAACTGCAAGCTTGATTGTAAGCTTCCTCTTTTAGCTGCACTTAGAAGTCAGATTTATATAATATGTCAAGCGAAATGAGGAACTTCGTGTGGTTTGTTACTTTTCTACCAGCTTAGCAAAATATTGCTAGAAACCGTGCTGTATTTTACTAAGACTTGTCATGGAGGTGGTAAAACTTGGGGGAAAAAGTTCCACAAATTATATATGTGAAATATTTGAAAATTATAAAATCAAGCACACAAGAATGATCTGGTTATTTGATTCACCATTAATTCATGACACCTTTGCTTCATTCAGTGCAGAGAACATGCTAGTGTTGGTTTCTGTGTAGGAATGAAACAGAAGGCAGTTTTCTGCACAGCTGAATTTTCTGCACGGCTTAGGGGAGGCTGAATCTCAGGCTGATCTTGGTCTTGGCTTACAGAAGGTGCTGGGCTTTAGGATCATTTATTCACCTCATTCCTCCCCTCGCTCCTGTAACCTGCGTGAAATATTTATCTAAAGGAAAGCTGGTGTCAGAACACACAAACAGGTCTATGCACACACGCAATAATATGAAAAATATTATAACAAAATATGTAGGTGGCTCTGAAAGTACGGCCTCCTATTTATTTCCGTGGAAACTAAAACAGCTACAAAGCATGATAATACTATTTGATAGGGCAAATTCTCAGCTACAAAACCCTGTTTTTCAACACAGTCACCACCATTAGCAATGCATTTTCCCAAGCGATGAATGAGAGCTTGGGAATGCCACTCCTGTACAGATCTGTAGCAGTGGAGGTGACCCATTGTCACCACTGCTGAAACGCACCACCTACCACACTGTGCTCATATCCACTGTTTCATCCCTGTAAATGTTCAACAAGTGTTGATGAATGTCTCTGGGTGCCACTGTTTGCACATGGAGGAATTCAGTTCCATCCCTTTGCTTCGTGTACGCTCTCCTATCAGATGCTGCTCTGTCAGACTGGCCTTCTGCTGCCATCAGTCACACAGCACCGAAATGTAGTGTTGGTGGGAAGGTTCAACCTCTGCTGCCATACCACCAATGTCATATCATAGGAGGCATTACTTTTGGAGCAGCCTTATATTTCACACTGCTGTTCATAGGCAGGCCTCTTCAGGAAAATATGCGTGAAAGCTATGCGAGTCTAAATGGTTCTATTAAAACAAAAAAAAAAAAAAAAAAAAGAAGTTTTTTTCACTCATGGGATCATTAGATTTTAATGTTCCTCCAGATAAATATCTTCATGATAAAAGCAATCAATATGCAGATACAGTGAATTGAAATATACAGAATGGTATGTTAGACATGTCAAATTTTAAAATAAATTGCCAGATGCTCTGATTAAGCTGGAATTTTGATAGGGCAGAGCAGTTGTTTCAAGTACAGGTAGCTGTTTATTTTCTTAATTGTGTAACAGATGGCAACTGATCCATCTTGCAACTTTGGGAAGGCAGAGCTTCCCTCTTGAATTAAACAGTACCCAAGTTTCAGGAGGCAGATCTTACACTGGGTGATAAAAGGCTGAATCCTGTTGCAGATCACGAGGTGTGTGTTGTGTTTTGGAGGAGGATTTGCTTTTGATTTGCTTTTCTATTGAATAAACTCACAGTAAAAAGGATGTGGTGTATCTGCTGGAGATAAGTGTGTGTTATTGTTGGCTTCAGTTGCTTCCAAGCAGCAAACCTCCTGCTGCTATTCTCTGCCACTTGCGTGATGTGCGAGCTCTTTGTCTGGGGCTTGTTCTGCTGTTGTGTTTCAGACTGTCCTGATATGATGAGGGTTGTGTGCTTTGTGCTCTGTTGGCTGGCTGCTGCAGTTGCCTCCTTGCTACTGGGAGGCTTTGGGAGTGAGACTGGCACTTTGCTCATCATTGTGCAGGTCTTGTGTCTGTGCCAGGCCTCGTTTTGAACAGCAGCTTTAAAAGGTGCAGGTATATTATGTTTTGCTTGGAACGTGCTGAAGATTATTCTGAGAGTTGCTGAAAAACACCTGGAAGACAGTGCAGTCACTGGTCGCAGCCAGCATGGCTTCACAAGGGGAAAAGTCCTCTTTAACCAACTTAATCTCCTTTTATGGCAAGGTTACCCACCTCACTGACTGGGGAAGCCAGTTGACGTAATCTCTTTGGATTTCAGCAAAGCTTTTGTGCTGTTTCTCACACTATTCTTCTGGACGAAATGCCCGGCATACAGCTTGACAAAGCCATTGTGCGATGGGTGAGCAGCTGGCTGATGGTTATAGTAAATGGGGTTACATCAGGCTGGTGGCTGCTTGCTGTTGGGGTTCTGCAGGGCTCCATTTTAGGGCCACTTCACTTCAGTGTTTTCATAAATGACTTGGATGTAGGACTAGAAGGGGTTTTGAGCAACTGTGTAGACGATACTAAATTGGGAAGAGTTGTTGAATCCCTCAAGGGGAGGGAAGTCCTGCAGAGAGATCTAGGCCAATTAGAGGGCTGGACAATCAACCAGCTGTATGAAGTTCAATGATAGCAAGTGCTGGATTCTGCAGAGGGCTACAGAGATGAGGAAGGGTCTATGCAGAGTGGCTGAGGCCCCCGGGTTTGCTCAGCGCAGAGCAGAGGAGCTGAGGGGAGGCCTCATGGCGGCTGCAGCTCCTCACAGGGAGCGGAGGCCAGCGCTGAGCTCTGCTGTCTGGAGGGAACAGCATGGAGCTGTGCTGGGGGGAGGTTAGGGAAAGGTTCTGCCCCAGGGGGCGAGGGTCACGGCATGAGCTGGCAGGACTTGGAGCACTGGGACACTGCTCTCAGACTTTGGGTTTGGGTGGTGCAGTTTTGGAGGTAGGGGTTGGACTTGGTGATCCTTGTGGGTCCCTTGCAATTCAGTGCAAGATATCTTGCAAGTATCCCTTGTAAGGCATTTAGTGGTCCCGTGTTAAACCAGGAGCATTTCGGACCAGGGGCTTTGTACCTTACTGGTGACCTAGAGGATACAACAGCAGGAATACAGCATCAAGGAAAATTAAATTGATACAAGTCCCAAGATTTTTAGCCTTGTATCTTCTTGTTGTGCTCTGTATCCATGCGTGCTTGGAGGCAGCATGTTTGTTGAAGATGAGTCACATCCATTTTGTGTGAGTATGAAACAAGTGTCTGCTTGAAATTACAGTGAGAAAACTTAACCACAGTTTCCTCTCACGTCCTGTCTTCTCTTCTCTTCAGAGCTGTATTTAGCAACCACTGCCAGTTAAGCAATGCAAATTTAAGGCTATATAGAATTATCAGCTTTAGAAACATTGGTGGAAAAATTGTGAATATTGTAATCAGCTGGGGTTTCTCCCAGTTGGTCCCAGCCTTGGCCAAAGGCATGCCCGTGCTTTCCTGTTTAACAGACCATCAGGACAGCAGTATCACACCAGATGTCTGCCCTAGCCACCCAGTACAGACCAGTTGGTATCCTTAGGGCATACTGAAGAATATGGCTGAGCTTGCAGTGAAAACGTTCTTGCTACCCTGTGTTTCATACCCAAAGGAATTCCTGGTTTTCTCCTCGTTGTAAGAGATCCAGCTGTCCTGAGGCAGGAGTCTGGGTTAAGCAGTGTAGACACTTGCAAAATGAGTTCTAGTGGAAGTTGTTATTTCCATGACTGAGACTTGCCTGCACTATCCTTCAAAAATACATTTGTAAAACCTTAAAGATACAACCTTCAGCTTAGAATTTTAAAGAGTACTAGTAAGCAAGCTTTTCCCTTTCTCTTTTCCTGTTTTCCCTAGTCAATTGCTTCAGCTGATATGGATTTGAATCAGCTGGAAGCTTTTCTCACTGCCCAAACAAAAAAGCAAGGTGGCATCACGTCGGATCAAGCTGCGGTCATTGCCAAATTTTGGAAAAACCACCGAGTGAGGATCCATGAGAGCCTGGTAAATCAAAGCCGCTGGGATAATGTCTTGAAAAACATGAACTGGAGAGTGGATTTGAAGTCACAGTCAAGACATGTTGATCAGATAAATACTCCAGTTGCAATAGTTGAAATGGAACTGGGAAAAAATGGTCAGGTAAGCTTTATTTTGTGAAGTATGTTAACCTAACTTAGTTATGTTTGTGCTGAGATATTTTGCCTATTGCTGAATTCTCTGCCTCCAAACCAATTCAGTAGATTTCTCACCACTGGGCCCTTAATGTTCTTGAACTTGTTTCATCTTTGGACACCTATGTGGTGAACGCAATGTTTGCTTATGTTTTATCTTTGTACTTATGATTAGAGCTCTCCTTACTTTAAGCTTGGAAAATATGAGAACATAAACCTCAAATACAACTGCTAATATGATTAATTTTATATTAAATTTGTATTTAAATTTATAATTAATAAATTTGTATTCCACGTGCTGCAAAGTCAAAGTCAGTTGGTAATTATTTAAAAACAAACAACAAAACTAATCAAATACTAAAATTGGATAATATCCGGCAAGTGGAAGCTGAAAAGGAATAAGATTCACATGTCAAAAATGATTGAGCATCTTCACATTTTAGGACAAGGGAGGGGGAAGACTCCTCTTTATTTTACTTAATGCCCATTTTCACCTAACAAGTAGATCTTTTATTACTGGTTGTAATAAAGATCTGGTCATGTAATAAAGATTACATAATCTGGTCTTAACTGCCGGAAAAAGATACGTTGCTCTATCAGTGTTGAACTCTGCATTTCTTTTTAGTCTTTATAACCAACATCTGAAGGCATGGCTTCCCCTTTTCAAATTTCTTTTCCTGGCAGGATGTATTTTTCAGTTTGCTATATTTTGCCTTTGCAGGGCATTACTGAATCTTAAAACTCACTTCTTAACAGTAGCCAGTGCAAGCCATACTGTGAGCATACTTGGGTTTTTGATGCTCACAGTTAACACCGAGTGAATTTCCTTTGGGCTTTGTAATATTTTGGTAGCTTACAGGATGTGGAGTGTACCTGTGCAGACTCACTGGTTTTACTGGAACTGTCTGGCCATACCAAGGCTAGAATGAAAGTACAAGTAAGTTGGGATCCTGCTGAGGCAGTATGTATTGTTGAAGGTACTTTTTTAGCCTGCTTTTCCTCCCTTTATTTTTTTTTACCCTCCATTCCAATGGAGGAGGGAAAAAAGGTTATAGTAAGTACATCAGAATTAATTAATGAGCAAACTGAGAATACCTGTGTTGTTTAAAAACAAACAAAAAAGTCCACTCAACTCAGAACCGTCACTGTATTTCATGAGGGACTTATGCAGTTAGAGACTCCTATTCAGAAGATGTTTTTCCCCAGTAATGTATTGTTACAGTAACATCAATCAGTAACTACATTTGTAATTGCACCACCCTGTGCAGAGAGATAAAGGGGATGTGAAGATGAATCAAGAATAGATACTTCCGAACCACTGTCATTTCTTGTAACAAAGAACACTGCAGCAAAACCAGAATGAACTAATTTAGCAGTGTGGTGTCATTTCAAATATAGGAGGGGATGTAACAGGTAACATCTTTGCTGAGGACAGTGCAGCAGTGAGCTGTCAGCAAGCCTGATGTCTGGTGCAAAAAGGGTATTAAGAGACTGTATTTACAGAAATAATTGTGGGGTAATTACTGTTATCACAACTTGAGTCAAAACTTATATTTAAGAAGCCGCTGTCTCACATAGTCTTCAGCTTTGGATTAAATCAATTCCCAGCTGAAAAGCTTTCAGAAGAATGCACGCTTGTATGATGGGCTGAGGCAGGGGAGTTGTAGGACCTTTGGGACCGAACCAGTAGTAATCAGCTTGTGAGATTGCTTCATCCAGCTCTCAGCCTCTGCCCACGTATCTGGGGACTCCTGGGAAGGTGGAAGCAGAGACTGCTATTGGAGGATGAGCAAGTTGTTCTTGCATGCTGGATCCAGCCCATAAACTTGAAACTCTTCATCAGCTTTTATAGCCTTTTTATGTATTTTTACTAGATTGTTAGCACACTTATATCAGTTCTAAAAAGCCAGTTTTGTAGCACATCAAAAGTACATATGCTAATATCTTTCTGAAACAGAGAGAGTGGCGTTTCTGAAAGGTAAAAACTGCCAGTCATAGATTTGAGTTGGTGAATAGTGAAGATATTAATCTGTAGAAGAAAGTGGACTGTTTCAAGAGAATAGGCAGTTTTCATTTGGATGTTTGAAAGCAGGGGAGTATACAACTGCACTGATGTGCAGCGAATTAACATGAATATTTTATGTTACAACAGAAGCAGAGAAATCCTCTGTAGGAGCTATGCCTTCCCAGTGTTTGAAGTCACTCTGATTCTTCTCTGTCTCTGTCTAGATTGGGTTTAGGTCACTGCCCAGCAGAAGACCAGGAGGTTGGGGTGAATGTTCACCTGCTTCAATGAGTAACCACTTTCTTCTTACACCTCTGAATTGTCATCGATCAATTCTTCTGTGATGGGAAGGAAGAGTTTATATGCAAGACTTAATATGGCTAGAAAAGGGGAATTTTAAGTATCTGGTTCATAAATAGGCCAAGTTTATGTACGGTATCATAGAATCATAGAATGGCCTGGGTTGAAAAGGACCATAATGATCATCTAGTTTCAACCCCCCTGCTATGTGCAG
>JAOWBP010001760.1:6967719-6979551 GCA_028571105.1 Tragopan temminckii | reverse complement strand
TGTTTGTCCTATTCTCCAGTTGTTTTCTCTACTGTTAGGTGGGAGATAGGATGAGCTGAGCCTGCTGGTCTGACTGAGTTGCATGGACTGATACTGAAAATAAAGAAGCGGCAAGGAGGAGAGCTGAGCAGCCCTGTGGGTCTTAGTCACAGCTTTAACAAATACTTTCTTTTCATTTGCTGTTACAAGTTGATCGCTGTCGAAGATTTCATCAACAAAATAGAGTGCCCTGTTTCCTTGTGTGCCTCTTTTCCTTTTTGCTTGTTTTAAAATACCACTGGAGCAATGTGTTGAAGTGCAGCTCTGCCTGTTTTCTCTGAAAGAAAACAGGAGGAGATCCTCGAGGTGCTTTTGGTTGAAACGCTGTCGTGCTTACTGCTTTAGGTATTCAGAGAATGACTACTTTGAGCATCATTCCAAGATCAACTCCTCTTCAATTAGAAGGAGATTCTGATTTTAACTTACGAAAGACACAAACCAAGCTGTTGATTAAGAAAGCTCTCTAAGCTATGATTTTGCATAGACACTGACACAACTTCCTTTTTTGTCCTTCTTTCAAATTGTTGGTTGTAAAACTCTACAGAGATAATCAAACATGCAAATCTGTGATATCTTTTTAGTTCAACTCACTGATGTATATTCATTAATATGTTAATAAGACAAGGGAAGCATAATTTAAATTACATTTGCATAATTTCATTAATAAAGCTTGAAATATAGTCCCTACAAATGATGCAACTTTTTCAGGATTTCAGTCATCTTGTTTTAGTGACAGAAGTGCAGTTTACCCTCACCCTGCCCAACCAGAGAGCCTATGAACTGAATTCTGGTCCTCTTTGTGTGCCTGGTCACATTTCTAGCGATTTAATTGCAATAAATGGCACCAGGGGGAAGTTAGTCAAGTTTATCACGTTGTAATTGGGTGCCTAACAATGTTAGGTGGATCTTGGTAGGCAGATATGGGATGGGAAAAACAAATTTTCCTTGTGCTTAGGTATGGCAGGGCTTCCTCAGTGTAAATCAGTGATGTTCCCTCCCAGTATGTTGCATTGGTCTAACCAAGTGAGATATTAGCAAATTACTACTGAAATTACAGTAAATTCTCTGACAGCTTCTGAACCTTCATTGAATGTGCCAGACTGCTAGAATAACTATTTCTTTAAGCGTGTGAAGTGATATTTGAATGCTTACAGGCAGTAAACTTCAAGTCAATTGATTTCATTTCCATTGATTGAATCACTCTCAAAAATGGAGCTGTGCTTTAAGTGCTATTATTAAGGGGAAAAAAAGCTGAATTTAATCATTAAGTATGCCACAGGACTTGAGAAAATTAGTTTGATAATAGCTTTTTTTTTTTTTTATATAAAGTGTTCAGCCTGGAAGGCAGCATATTAAAAAGAGTCAGCGTTGGGGAGGGTCTCTAATGGTTGAGTTACACCAGCCTGGCTTACCTGGTCTGAAGTAATGAGGTGTGACAGCGTGAGAGCAGCGCATCATGCTCAAACCAATAACCTCTTCCAGGAAATTACATTTCTGCTCTAAGCAGTCATTCTGAATTATCTGCAGCTAATTTTAAGCTGCCTGCTTCTATGGAAATGGAGCACTTACATTTCCACTAAATATCACCATGATGCTTACAGGCTGCTGTAAAGTATGACTGCCTGGGAAAAAGCTGAAGCCCAGTCCAACTTAATTAGGCTGGAACCTGTTTCTGCCTTCAAATATCTTTGTTATCCAATGAGAACAAATGTGATGCTTGACAGAATTGGCTTTTGTGTTACCCGTTGTTGTGAGGACTTGAAGAAGAGCTGTTGTCTTACTGGTGGCGCAGGCACTGGTGCAACAGTGTCTTCTGCTGTTTCTCTTACTGCCTCTTTCCCCAGTAGCAGAAGATGTTGATTGAATCCAGGAGACTTCCATGTGTACTGAAATGTACAGGTGAATCCTGGGTCAGTTCGGCTTTCTATGTTGAACCACTCCCTTGTACAAAGAGCATGTGTCTTCATGGACTCCAGAAGAAAGCAAATATTACTGCATTAGCTGTAGGGCCTGAGGTTTGGTGAGGTAAATCCTGCCCTTTGAACTGGGGTGGATTAATGGTGGTTAACAGCCACCCTTCTCAGATGAACACTGTCAGCAGAACCTGGTTGCTTAGTTCATCTTGGGTCAAATGGGCAGGCTGGTTTCCCAGCCTTCTTTCTAGGAAGCAGAAAAGAGGGGCAGCTTCTGCTTAACCCTGGGGGAAGTGCTTGAGTCAATGTCATTAATCTCTGTCTGCTGGGTGACAGCAATCTGGGTTTGGTTTAGCTTGTAATTCCTGGGGTAAAGTTAATACAAGATATGAATGAAAGAATAAAGAAAACTTCTTTGAATAGATGGGTGTTTTTCTTAAGCCATACTAAACAAACCTGGACTTCTAGGACCAGAGGTACTTACAAGTTTAAGCTTACCAAACACTGTGTGACAGTTATGGTGCTGATAAGTAGTAACCCAGGTGTGCTGAAATACTATAATTGTCTGAATATAGTGTGTGACCTAGCTGCTTTGTGTCATAGCATTTTGCTCTGCAAACACCTTTAGTTGAGCTTGGTGGATGCCAGAGAAGAGCAGATAGCAGGCAGACAGTGCTCTCAGCTAAGGACGAGGGTTTGGGCTGCAGTGGACAAACAGATCTGTTTCAAAGACTTTGAGCTTCTGTCTCCTGGGGTTGAAGAGAAAGTTTCAGACACTGCTTTTCTTAGTCACTGCATATTGGAAGAGCACTTCTGCAGTTAAAGGTGAGCTAATCTCTCTGCAGTGGCAGCTTGCGATGCAAGGGGCTGCAACTCCGATCACGTGGAGAGCAGGAGAATGGTGCTGTGCTCCAGGACTGTGATACAACCTCATCTTTTCAGCCCCTTCTTATGTACTCCCTGCAGCTCCCACTAGCAATCCCAGGAGATGATGTTGACCGATACCCTTGCAGAGCTCTTAGGATGGAGGGTTGAGCATTGCAAGCACTCATACCTGCAAATCCCAAGGGGATGCACTGTCCAGCAGCTCTTCCTCCCTTACCCACTGCAGGACAGGGCTTTCTCATTCAGGCGAGGAGCTGTCGGTAGTGCTCTTCCCTTGTCATCTCACTGCTTTTCCCATCTGGCCTACACAGTTTGAATGCAGTTCCTCTGCATGCTCCCACAAAGCCTTTTGCTTGGCTGTGGTTGTATTTGTTTTCACTCCCACACTGTCACCGTTTCATTCGCTGCCCAGAATAATAAGGGGCTTGTTGAAAGGGTGCTGTTAAGTAGCTTGTTGTCTTCATTTGTTCCCTCTTATTTATTGAACATTCTTTTTCAGTGTACTCTGAATGCAAAATTATTGATTTCTTCATGTTTTATTCTAATAATGTTTATTACTGGGGAGGCTCCTAGGCAAGCCAGCTAACTATCATAATCCCATAAATACAAATCAGTTATGATAGTATTGCAGTTCCTATTTCAGAGGTGCAGTCTGAGGACAGAAGATGCAACTACAAAGATTTTCACTGATTTTGGCACTCAGTTTGGAGAACACTCAGACTGAGCTTCCAACCGTGGTAGTACAGCCAGAGCACATTTCTGATGGCACACCTGCAGCTGTGACACTGTGTTAGGTGTGATGCTGCTCACCAGGCTTTCCTGTTAATACACATCCTGGTTCTCCTGGTATTGCTGTTTTAACCATGAAGTTTTGCTTTTCCTCTTCCTGCAGCTTCCCATCTGCCTTGCCCCATGCTTTCCAGCTTCTGCAGTCAATGACCTGGGCAGAGCACAGCCTCAGTACACAGCCCTGTTTCATTTCTGGCACGCCAAACACCATGGATTAGTGGGATCTGGTTGTCACAGACTATAGCAGTGCATGTGCCAAAGGGCAGAATGTTGTTTAAGGTTGCCTGGCAACTCTAATTCCAGTGTTTTCTGTGTTTTGAGTTGAAAAGAATTTAAGATGCTGTGCTGAAAGTCCTGGCTCTGACTGCCCCTATGTTTGCAAGAACCCGTGAGCAAATAAGTTTACCTAATGGTTACATGCAAATAAAGGCAGAACACTTAAGATATTCATGAGCCACCAGAGAAAATATTCCTGAGATTCTTTCAGCCAAAGAAAATCTGAGTTGGAGGTAGAGCAGAGCAAAACATCAATGCCTCCCTGTCCAGAACCTGGGAAAGGGCTTTTAGTGCCTCTCTCTTCTTTCCCTGTTGTTGCAATGCAAGTGAAATGGTGCTTTTATCTCAAGTGGTTTCCCTAGATACTAGATACTTGTGCTCCCTGTGAGTGTGTGTAATATACAGCCTCTTCCTCCTAACATCTTTTTTTTTCCAGATTTGGAAGTGCTAAGCAATAATGCTTCATACATAGTGAAATGTAACCTTGGTTATACTGGATGCTGCCTTGACAGTGAAGTGAATCTATGGTTTAAATAAGTAGGTAACCATGGAGAAAAGCAATTACCTGTGTAGTAAGATACCTGTAATACAATGGTGCATTTTGAAAACTGAGGCTGCCCAGCTGCACCAGAAGTCTACCCTGGACAGGTGCTGCCACTCTTTTCTTGGCTAAAATGAGCATTCTGCCACATTAGAAAGCCAAGCTGGGAGCACACTATAAAGCAATTAGCCTATAGGAATTACTTGGCACCAAATGCTCCAATGTATTCTATTAATAAGCTTTATCGGGTCGGTTTATGTATTTGAGCTGTATGATTTTGTACATAATGATGCTTAAAGTGAGAATCAGCTTTGTCCTTGGGATTGGTACAAACAAAACCCAGACTTGTTACCCTGGAGGTTTCACTAGCAGCAGTGCTGGGGCTGGGCAGAGTGCAGCATTGCATGTTTGCATTGTAAGCAAGCTGCATTTGCTGTGAAGGATGCAAAACATTCTATTAAAATGAGACATCAGACTATACAAATGATTTTGCATACTAGGGATCCACGTGACTGTAAAGCCTGTGAGGAGACAGTTTTTTCTTTCTGATGTTTTTCCCCCTTTGACTTTGGATCATGTGGCAATCTCTGCTTAAGCAGGGTGCCATCAAAGGGCTGGATAGATTAACCAGACTGAGAGAACTGGTGTGTGCCTTGGATGCAGTCTTTGTGTGTTTCATTTAACGTTAGCTAACTGGAGGGTCATAATCTTTTTTTAATCTTATTTTACTTCCCTTTGGACTTCATCTGTCATCTGTTAGCAGCCTGTACAAAGGTCTTCCTCTTTTGCCCTCTGCTCTCTAATAAAAAGGACTTATTTGAAGATAAGTTCTGAGGATTGAAGATCAACATGTATGAACAAATGGGTCCATTTATTTAGAGAAGACTAGCTCTGTATGTTGCATGCTGAAATAGATTTATTTTTTTCCCCTTTCCCCAGTGGTAAACATAATTCACAGTACAAGCATTGTTAATGCCAAGCGCCTGCCCAGCATCCTGTTGACACTTGATGGTATTTTTGAGAGAGATGAAGGTTGGGTCAGCAGAGCGGATGGAACATCGCTTCTTGTGCTGAAATCAAGCATGTTCAAGTCTGTTTTGCTTAATATCGTGAAGACACATTTTGTCTCTTGTTTCGTTCTCCCCTGTTCAAATGCATCTTTATCTCTTAGGCTTGCTATATAGACTTGGCAGGTGCTAATTAGAGACAGACTAGGTGGAAAGCATTTAAGTCAGCTGCTGAGGAAAAGATTTGGCCTTTTTGGATCAAAGCAAAGTGCTCTGTGTATGCAGTTTATCCTTCTGGATAAGCAGGACTTGTCATGTGTTTCCAGGGAGGACATGTGTTTGAATATTGAAGTGATAGAGTAAAAACCCAAACAGAAAATGTATGTCTTCTACAGTTACGGATATGTGACATCATTAAAACGTTGTGCATAGGGGGGCGATGCACTGCATAGTTAGATATCTGTGCTCATGGGAGGAAAATGTTATACTTTGCAAAGCTGATAAAGTCTGTGTACACTTTGTTTCATATGCAGGCACTTATTTGCATGAAGATTTGGCAGTAGCAGGCCATCCTGGCTTTTCCTGCTCTCCATTTTGCCTCTGCTTCCTCATCTCTGAATCTTTCACATCCTTGCAGTGCACTGGCTACTCCTGTAACTCACCTGCTCGCAAACAGACATGCCTGCTGGCACTCAGACTTTCATCGTTTTTGGAAGCCTGCATTTAAGCAGTCAGTAGCTGGTCCCTTTTGGAGGCTGTGCCCCTGCCAGCTTGGTGCACAGGCAGCAACTTGCTGCACGTAGGTGTGCTAGGAGCTGGTTAGCAGCTGCTGGCACCCAGGGAGATTTCCAGGGTGGAGAAGGCTCCAGAGATAGCCAGGGAGCTTCCTGCAGGACTAGAAGTCAAGTAATTTCAATGGAAATCCAAGCCATTAGAAAGAAAGGCAGAGATTTGTTTTACTCGTGATTAGATGCGTTCCTGTTGATTTATTTTTGTTTCATATCAAAAATGTCACATGTGCAATTACTAGCTTCCATGTGGTGCGTAGGTCCCAGCATAGGATCAGGATAGGGATGGCTATTTCTATGCTGAGCATGGAGAAGGCAGTGTGGCTCTTAACCATTTGCTAGCTCATTATGGAAAGTGCACTTTGCACAGGTGATTGCTGTGGCAGCTCCTACCTGTCACTCCTCTTTTTGTTTGTCTCCTTCCTCATAGGTGTGCAGGGAAATGGAAATCCTTTACTTCTTTTTAGATGTGGGAGAGATCAGTCCTGTATGTCTTGCTTGTGAGCAGCCAGCCTCATTATGCAGATACCATTGTGGGGTGTATTTGTGAATCACAGAATAGCTTGAGTTGGAAGAGACTGTAACTATCATCTAGTTCCAACCCAATCTGCCAAAGGTTCTATTTCTCTTCTAGCATATTTGTTGCAGGCGGCTTAAACCTAGGGAATGTTGTATTTAAAAGGTGGGAAGTACAAATTGCTTATAACTTGCATCACCCTAGAACTGTTTTGTCCCTGTGGACTTTGAAGCCAGTGGTCTTCATGAGGTTTTCGGAGTGCTAAAGGGAATCATGATATTTCTTCCCCAGTTTGCAGGATCTCTTCTCTTGCAGGAAGGAATGTTTTTCTTTGGACACTTGTTTTCTTCCAGGCAAAGAATCAGAATCCAAAAAGCAAGCCTCAGAGCTTGTCTTGTCTGAAACTCCTACAGATTCCTGGGTTGCTGTCACTGCGGCAGCGCTGCAGTCAGGTACCATGGTGATCTTAAACACTGCCACATCACCTGCATGTGCTTGTCAAATAATTTCTGCTACATTGCTTTGATTCCAAGATGATTAAACAACAAACGTATAATTCCCACTGCAATGTCACGCTACTTACCTTATAAGAAATCCATCTTAAATGGTTTGCTTACTGCTTGTTAACATCTTTTTGTCATATTTTTACTGCGTTAGCCTGAAGGAGAACAACTTGTGACAGGTGTAGGAATCTGCCTCTGTAAAAGCATTCTTACTGAGACACCAGTGGGCCCTTCTTTTAGGAATTTGTTATAACAGCATACTGGTAAGGAACTCTTTCCTACTTCTACTTTGAAAGTAAAGATAGTAAATGACACAGTATTGTCCCAACTTCACAATTTTCCTAGTTGTTCAGGAAGCAATTCCTAATGATCTTGTTCTGAAAACCAAAACAGTATTTCCTCAAAAACAGCAAAATATGTTGTGTTTGGACCTTAAGGCCATGACAACAGCAGCAGAACTGCTTCAGAATTGGGTTTAAACTTTGCTGTGGGCAGCAGGGGCTTTCTAATAGCAGCACCACAGCTGAATGAGGGTTCAGTCCTTTTTCCCCTCTCTGCACCTTTCCCAGAAAGCCATTTGCTTGCTTCATAAAGAGAATTTTCTGCCAGAAGTCCCCAGTGATTCCTGGAGGTGGCACAGGGGAACGACTTGTATGAGGCTCTGGGGTTGGAGCTGGGGGAGGCTTGCTTGTGTTTGTGGAGGATCTTTTGGAAAGGGGAAAAGGCCTCTGTCTGTGGCTCAGGGAGCTCTGCTGGAAGCTTGTTGTTTGCTGGCTGTCATGGCCCTGGGTCAGCAACCACGTGGGTTGGGTGGCTCTCATGGAACCAGCAGTTCTGTCACGACTTCTTTCTGACCTGAAACACACATTGGTTTCAGCAATCACAATAAGCTAAAAATTTATTTGGGGGCTGTTAAATTTGGTAAACTGAACAAACAACTTAATGAGAACATTAACTGTATGAGCATACTGTAATACCATAATTATTTTGCTTCTGTGTGATGGGTCATATAAAATTCTTGCCAAGAGGCAAGAAGCACTATAAACTATAAACTGACTGCATACTAGGAAGTCTGATGGGGGGGAAAGGGGAGAAACCACCAAATAAAATTCAGTTGAGTGGGATAGCCTTCTTCTGGGATGATGCAAAGGACATAAGCATTGAAATGCAGAAAATCAGATTCTTCTGTGTTTCCATAGCCCGTCATGTTGGCCTGACAAGGACTGGTTTTCAGTATGTGAAGAAAAAAGGGTCTTTTGATTTGGAGGGAAGTTACTCGTTTCCAATCTCAGGATTTAAGATTTAAATTTTTTTTTTTTAAATTTTTTTTCCCCACTCCTTCAAAAAGAAAGCCACAGGCATGTCACCATGGGTTTGAGGAAGGTAATCCTATTGAATTTCAACAGAAAGGACTCTCTTTCATCGTGGCTTTATGAGGAGCTTGAAAGAGGGAAGCGAAGTCATATTGGCAATAATTAGACTTACAACTTTAGAGTGATCTAAAAAAAAAAAAATCAGCTGCTAGAAATACATGGAACTGATTGAACATAGCAACACATGAAAGACATGAAGTGCTGTGCCTTTACTGTTCCTCAGTGGCAGTGCGTGGGGTCACGAGCTTGTTCCAGGGCTGATGGCATGTATCACATCAGGGCCATGGGAAGAAGGCCTCTGCATTGCATTCAGTGACACGACGGTGCTAAATGCAACACGAGGAACGGAGCATGCCAGATATCAAGTGGTGGAGTGGGTGCCAGCTTCATGGCAGGACAGTCTCATGTGAGTGATACAGAGGTGTTTGCAGCCCTTGCCATCCAACCCTCCTGCGCCAGAACATGCAGCACTTGCCTGGGCCAGGTTTCAGTTAAATCTCTGTCTATAATCCTGTCCTTGCTCTTCCTCAGAGCGCTGCAGCTGATAAATGACAAGTCCGTGGTACTGCTGGCTTGTGTTTCACTAAGGGCGTAGCTGCATTCTGGCAATATCAGTTGAGCAAAGAGCTGTTGCTGTAACAGAAATTTTGAAAACGTTGCACTGATGTGTTTGCTTTTAAGAGGACTTTCATTCTCACTTCTCTGTGTGATGCTTGATCTTCCCCAGGCTGGTCTCGCCACACCGCATGTCTCTTTCCTGCTGCCGAAGGCTTGCACTATTGTCTGAAAATGTGACTTACAGTGAATCGAAGGGAAATGTTTGGATTTATATTTATTTCCCTCGGCTAAAGGATGGGATTTGTTCATTTTTCTCCACATTTTGGAGCTTGGTGCCTGGCACAGAGAGCACTTCCTTGGTGCTGCTAACACATACCTGTATGCCCTTAGAGACGGCCACTGGTTATCCCTTCCTGTCCCATCTCCCCCCAGACGCACCAGTACTCATGTTTCTTATGGCAGCATTTCCCCACTGCTCCTTAGAGGGTCACGCGGCGTATATAATCTGTTTGCTAGCAGCAGCAAGAGGCTTGAAAAAAAGGCTGTGCTCTGAAAGGAGCTTTTAGTGAGGTGTTTCTTTGTGTTCTCTCACTGACGCTGCAGGAGCTGTGCCTGTAACATCATCCTTAAATAAAAGCAGGGTGTTTGCCCATTGTTGCCCTTGGTGCTGGAGGAGCCTTGTTTCTTTCCATCAGTGTGTCTTTTACATTTGACTGCTCGGAAAGGTTTTAGAACAAGATGGAAATTCACGATGAGTGTAATTTTGTGATAAAGGTTGCGCATTTATAGTAATACAAATAATGGAAAAATACTCTTCTGTTTATCGAAGGGGAAAAGAAAAGAGCTGGCTGAAGAATGTGTCCCTCTAACATTCTAAAAGAAACAAAATCTTCACACAAAAGCCAGTCCCTACTTGCCAACAAAATATTGCTGTATGTCTCCAAGTAGTTTTCTAAACTTGCAACCAAGGATATGAACGCTTCTGCAAAAACAATTAAGGCTCTTTAATTCTTTTTGTTTCTCTTTATTTCTTCTGCAGGAGACTGTTATGTCTCTGTTTACCTTTGGTACTTATCTTTGTCTTAAAGCATGGAATAATGTATATTGAATACAGCATCAAGATTTTAACAGCAAATGCTTGTTACAGTAAGTTAACCTGTGTTGGCATGCTATGCATGTATTTGCATGGCCAAAAAAAAACCCCAAACCTACCAAAAAAAGGCAGTGAGGTAATGGGGGATTGCTGAGCAGCGCGGCCCTGCGTGGTGAGCAAAGCAAATTCTTGGCATTTGGCACTGGGACAGGAGGGAATTACAGCCTGCTGGTGGGATCGCTGCTGGCTATGGCTTAAAGCTTTGCTTTTTGTCTCTGCTCTTCCCAGCACGCCCAAAGCTTTGCTTTCTGTAGTGTGTCTGAAGGACAACTGGCAAGTAAGGTTACATTCTTTCAGGACAAGTTCATTGTATTTGACCTGGAAAAAAAAAGTCTCTGCTTATCTCTAAAGTTTTAAATAAGATGCTTTAAATAAAAGCTGAAGGAAAACAATAAAGGAGGCAGTGCTATTCCTGTCATTTGATGTTCTGCCTACTGTCACAC
Organism: Tragopan temminckii; assembly: GCA_028571105.1. Lineage (NCBI taxonomy): Eukaryota > Metazoa > Chordata > Aves > Galliformes > Phasianidae > Tragopan > Tragopan temminckii. The sequence goes on along the minus strand of JAOWBP010001760.1, from coordinate 6,968,766 downwards.
GTGCTGTAATTTGTTGTTTCTCGTGCAGTTGAAGAACATTAGTTTAATGCTCAGAGTTTGCAAGGTGATTTTGTGTACGTATTCATTGTGAATACACGGGTGTGCACATGTGCATAAAGCCTGGGAGGAGGAATAAGTGCTTTTCCCGGTCTTGGCCACGCGTGTGCTTGTGGGTCAGACACCCACCTCTTTTCTGCTTTCTTTATAGCAAGGGAAGAGGCGTTTTCCTGCAGAGCTCGGCCGCTCTCCTGCTGTTCCATCTTGAGGTGCCTCATGAAGGAAGAGCAGCAGTAAAGAGGATCTGGTGGAGAGCTGGAACAGTGCCTCTTTTCTTTGTGGTATTTAAATTTAGTGCCTTTTGGCTTTGCTACACTAAAAATGTAGGCCTAATCTCTGAAACCTAGCTTGCCTTACGGTGACCTGCATAAATCAAGTATTCATCTTGCTCATGTGGAAAGGAAAGGGCCTTCTATTGTGTTTTTGGCTCTGAATTGAAGTCCTTTTCTCAGTGCTTGATTATAAAGTCTCATCACCCAAGAAAGGCATTTTTGTCTAGCACAGAGCAGGAAAGGCTCAGCCCTGGCAAGCAGCACAGCCCTGCCAGCCGGGCAGCAGCTGGGCATGCTTGGTGCTCAGTGTGTGCTTTCAAAGTTAGGGTGGTGCCTGGTAGGGGCAATTCCCAGCATCGTCCTGACGACTCAGCCGTCACAGTGCTGATGCATGTGGTTGGTTTACAGACTGCTTCTTGGAAAATGATTTGGAGCTGGGTGTATTTGTGGAGGGAGAGGGCTTGTTTTATCAGTGCTTCCTTTGCACTTGAATAACTAGTGCTGTTTGTGCAGTTAGTGGCTGCAGGCAGCATTGGAGAGTCTTCTTTAGGCTGCAGGGTTGCACAGAAATGCGGTGAGATTTGCACAGCTCCTGGTTACCTAAAGGTGGAAGTGATCTTTTTTTGTTCATTGGAGTTCACACACTGTACAATCAATGGAAATATAGATATTATAAATGCCAAAAAGCTCGGCTAAGTTGTTAAACCAGAGCAAAGAA
>JAOWBP010001760.1:6942999-6967619 GCA_028571105.1 Tragopan temminckii | reverse complement strand
GCATTGGAGAGTCTTCTTTAGGCTGCAGGGTTGCACAGAAATGCGGTGAGATTTGCACAGCTCCTGGTTACCTAAAGATGGAAGTGATCTTTTTTGTTCATTGGAGTTTACACACCAACACTAAGTAATATCCCTAAGCAGTACTGAAACCTTCTAAGTTTTACTAAAACTTCACCTAGGCACAGCAGTGCTCTAAAATGGGTTGAAAAGGACCACAATGATCACCTCGTTTCAATCCCCCTGCTATGTGCAGGGTCGCCAACCACCAGACCAGGCTGCCCAGAGCCACATCCAGCCTGGCCTTCAGTGCCTCCAGGGATGGGGCATCCATAACCTCCTTGGGCAGAAGTTGGGTCAGAAGTGAGAAGAGAGGCCCAGAGCACCACTGTGAGAAATCTCAGGAGAGTTTTGTCTTCAGCAAGTGGGAGATGGAGACCCAGGAGGTGAGCTGTAGCTACAGCACTGGACGTGCTCTGTTGTCCTATTGCAGCTGCATAGCTCTCCTGCTGTTACCCAGAGAAGTTGTGGATGCTGCAACCTCTTGTCTCTTCACTTAGAAATCTTCAAGAAGACTGCAGTCTCTGTCCTTCAGTGATGCTCTTTCTTCTGGTTCTTCTGGGTTGACATGTATGTTCTTGCACTGCTGTTTAATGTTCAAAGACACCGCGTGTTCTAAAGCTGTGTTTTCTTTCTGTCCTGGGGTGGTTGCTTCTGTGTATTATAAACAACAGAAGAGCAACTGGAGGTCAGATAGACTTTCTCATACCCTATCCAGTCTTTTGTGTATGTTTAGGTTTTCATTCTTGTGCTGAGAAAGTGAAATTTTGGACATATCTCCTTCAAAAAATGCATCTGACAACTGTTTGGGAGAGTTTGTGTCACAGAAGTTAGTGGCGAGCATTAAAAATAAAGATTACAAACTATTTTTAGCTCTTGATGTTTTTTCCAAGTCCTGGACAGCTTGCCCAGTGACAGCACTGGGCTCTCAGCATCACACTGGTTTCAGTCCTCTGTGTGGGGGCTGCACTCCCCAGACAGACCCTGTGGGCAGCAAGCATCCCTGCATGCCCAGTCTGAAGGCGATGGGCTTTGCTTTCAGGAATGGGTTGTAAAACATCTGGGGATTTCCTGTGCTTTCCAGTGTTTTTGCTTTCTTGTGGCATCCCAGCCACAATTCTGGATGTCTCAGAAATTCTTCCTCACTTGTATTATTCTCTTAGAAACATGCTATCAGCCAGATGAGCTTCGTTTTTACTTGCCTTCAGTGAACAGCTTGAAAAGAGCAGTAATCTCATCTCTTCTTATAGCCAAAGAGATTCAAGGTGCTAAATCACTCTGACCACTGGCTTCAGCAGAGCTCTGATGGAGTTGCTGGCTTGGTTGTATCCTCCAATACATACCCTGAGTGTGCTCACTGCTGCTGGGCCTTGGTACCTGCATGGCTCTGTGTGAGCTTGACAGGGTGCAACACAAACCAGTCCTGCAGTTGTAGGATGCTTCTGTGAACAGAGAGCACTTACAGCTAAGTAGCCTGTGTATAGTTTGGATCCTGCAAAAGCTGTATTTTGTGAAATCATCAACCTTTTAAAGAGAAAATTACGACTTTGGCATTCACACATTTTTTTGTATGCTTGGAATGAAAGTAACTATTTCTAAGAATTCGCTTTATTCCTTTAGAGAGAAACCTATAGAATGCAGAAGTCTTTAATGATTATGGTTACTCAGGAAATTTGAAATTCGTTACAAAGGTAGAAAAATATTCCAGTGTTTTATGCTGATTTTATTACTAAGCTTTGCAGCAACAGTATTTTTTTATCCCTTCAAGTGATACTTAAAATTGTTTGTGAGTATCCTCTGTCTTTAAGGAGAGAGACACTAGTGTGCTCAGTGTTTATCCAGCTGCCTTCCCACTGCTCCCGTGAGTTCTTAAACCATATGCAAATAGCCACTTACGCTTCATTTTGCATCATTTTAATTGCAAGTGTTTCTTCTTTCTCTGTAATTCTCTGCCTTCAGGTATTGGCTGTTCTCCCAGTTTTCAGGCTCTTTCTGGAGAGGCTGAATGACTCGTCCCTCGCTTGCAGAGATGAATTAAAAACACTGCAATAAATTCATGTTAAGAATCTCCTGTTAACAGTTTCTGTTTCTGACTGTGTAGTAGGTAGAAACGCATTGTATACACAAAGAGTATTTCTCACTGGTGTCGTCCAATAAAAGCAGTAGCTTTGAGGCCAAAATAAGCAAGTCCAGGAACTTGGAGGTGAAGTTTTGTCAACAAATGAGCTGTTTTAAAATAGTGCAGCAGATGGACACAGTAGACTGGCAATCTGCAAATTGAGGTTGATTTCCAGGATTTTGAGGGCTGGGATATCTATTTCGGGTGAGATGCTCAAATCCCACCGTGACACTGGCCCTGCAGGAATAATACACTTTTAACAAAGGTTCCCATGGCATGTTTGGTGTAAATAAAGCATCAGATTTTATTGCCAGGAAATATCCTGATGGTAGCGGAGGGAGTCTCTGAAACATGGAAATTTATGTGAACACTGAACAATATTCAGGATTAATGCAGGTTGTTCAAGCGTGGATGTTTTTATGAAAAGCCTTCTGGAAAGGTACTGTCTTCTCATGCGTTTCTTCTCTATTTTTCCCAGCCTCTATTACTTACATATTTTCAATCTGGGGTTTGTTCTGGAGTTTATTCATGATGCTAACTTCACAAATGATACCTGTAATCACAGAATCATTATGGTTGGAAAGGCCACTAAGATCATCTAGTTCAACAACCAACCCACCCTCACCATGCCCACTGACCACGGCCCTCAGTGCTACATCTCCATGGCTCTTGGAAACCTCCAGGGGCAGTGACTCCACCACCTCCCTGCTGTGAAGGCCTTCAGTGTGAACACCTGATAACCCATGAACAGGAGCTGAGGTTGAACTTGGGTTAGGATTGCTCAGTTCTGCTGCCTCTGTGTGTCCTCCAGCCCTTCAGGGTGCTGGGTGGGCTGACTGACCATTGCTGGCATTCCCTTTGGAAGCTTCTTAGCTCTGGCTCTTGCACTGCTCCCAGTTGCACCTCTGCTAGGAGCCCTTAGGTCTGGTAGTTTTCACAAATATAAAACTGCTATTTTTGTTTCCAGTTCCTTTGGCAAGCGTGAAGTTTTGAGAATAATGAGGGAGTGATGCTTATTAAACTGGATAATTTGTTTTGGTCAAAACTCTCTTAGGGGCAAGCTATTTTTAGAGCTGATCCGAGGCACAAGTTAACAGAGGTGTTCTGAAGCTTGCTCAGAGAGCAGCATGGATTGTTTTACCAGCAAATGTGAAGGGCTTTGTTTTGTTCCTTGCAATTTGTGTTTAAATGCTCTACTGGTGTTCTTGTGGATCGTAGCTGTGATGAGACGCAGGATGTCGGTATTCAGGGAAGCTATCAAGGGAAATGTATTCTGCACCAAGGAAGCAGAACTGAGAGGGCTGGGGAGATGTGTCCTGCTCTTTTTCACGTTTACTGCCCAAAATAACTTTGTTTTTTATGTTACAGAATATTGATTGGTTTTTAGAATTTGTTAATAATGCAGTAGGTCATCTGTTTAAGAACGTGAATGAATAAACCCAATCCAAATGCAAAATCAGCCCTAATGAATATAATAAAGCTTTTATTAGCGAATTCCACAGACCCCTGCTTCTTAAATTTTTAAAAACAAATATGTAAATAGGCATAAATATACAGAGCTGTACAAAGGCTGCAGCTCTCAGATCGTACTAAGCTCATTTCATACGTACAGGAGGAGGAAATCAAGAAGGTTGCAGCCAAGGGGAGGGCCAAACCTCAGTAGAAGCCCCAGTAGGCTGCAGCCCGAAGGCTGTCCTCAAATGAACCTGTGGCTTTCTCTTCTCTTCCATTACACACTCCTTAACCCATTTTGCTGAGATCGCCAGACTTAATGGTTCATGGTGAGCTCACTGGCAGCATCTTGAAAGCTAGTGCATTGGGTGCTGCACTGATTATGGCTTGGAGTGCTTCACTCTGTTAGTCGTTAACCTGCTAAACTGTCCAAGATCTACAAGTAATGAGTGTACTCTTGCAGTGTTCTTGGTTTTGTTTTTTTTTTTTTCTTGAGGAAAAAAAGTACTGGTTGTTAATTCAAGGTATAAGAAAAACAGGCTTGTTCATGAACCCTTCAAATGGGAGTGAAATGCATTGGAGCGAGGCACTACACATCAGCTTAGGCGTTACACTGGCACTTGCTTACTCTACAGAGGATATACAAGTCTCAAATTAATCAAGATTGCTGGAAGTAATAGTAGAAGTTTGTAACCTCAGGTTTGTATTTAGTTTATTTTTCTTCTTCTTTTTTTTCTGCTTCTAATGAATTTGGAAAGTGCACTTGGATTAAAGGTCTGATTTTAGAAGCGCACACTGTAAAAAACCCTAGAAAGCAGGAGAAAACTCTCTGTATGGTCAGAAGCTTTCTTCATGAAGTTTGATGCCCCCACCAGGAGGTATGCCTTAAGAAAAACAAAAGTCAAATATAAGTGAAAGGGACTTGAAATTCCTCCAGGCTTTTGAAGGCAGTTCTTGGATGCAGTTTTTCATCCATAGGTTTGAGGATCAGAAAGATTCCTTGGCCTTAATCTTGAGTCTTTCACATCTCTTCACCTTCCTCCAAGTTTTCAGATGCAAAACCTGTTTTGCAGCTATGAAAATTAATCCATGTCTGAAGTTGTCCATTAACTGCTGTTTGTCAGCTTGTGTTGCCCCTTGCTAAACTGTGACTTAGGAACGAGTCCAGTCTTTGTCATCTGGTGAAGGCCATTGATTTGTGCAGTTCCTCCTTGCTTCCTGAAGTTCCTAAAGGAACTTGTGGCTTTTTTCTTAATGGAAATCAATCTGATTTGATAGCTGCCATCATTAATGGATGATGAATACATATAAAATTAATATTAAACTCACTCTGAAGGAAAAAAGTGAGTGTTGCAAAAACTTTTATGCTAACATTCATTCATTGCCAATTGCAAATAGCATCTCTACTTTCTCATCAGCTCATCTCCAACACTTAATGTTCTTTCTTTTACAGAATGGGAACCACAGTAACGTTTTTAGAAGCTAGATTATAGTTCTGAGCAGATTGATCGTGGTGAAATCCGTTTACATTCCAGTTTCCTCTGAAGCTTATGTAACAGGTTTGCAATCTTAGCCAAACTGTTCTCACACCAAATGCATTACAGCATTATGTAATGGAGTGTGATGCTGTGCGTAAATTTTTTAAAGCAGGAGCTGGATAATCCATGACCAGAACAGTAGGGGCATTAGAATAGAATGGAAGATGACTGACTGCTAGTGGATTACTGAATTTCTGATTTTGAAACTCTAAAGGTTTGCCCTTTGGACTGACATCTGTTTCGAATAACTGAACTGGCTCAGGCACTAAATCCAAAGCTTAATGAGAATTTCCTTGTTGTTTTAGTTCCCAAATGATTGCTGTATTCACATTATCAAGATTGGGGTGTTTATTGTCTTCTGCACTACGTATGAATACTGCAGAATATCAAATTCTGGGGATAAAGTTTATCCTTGATTATACAATTAAAATATGCCTATGCCATACTCTTCCAGTTAGTGGGCTGCAGTGTATGTGCTTCTTGTCTGTGCTTTTCCTAAGAGCTGCACACGCACACACTTGCCTTGAGCTTGTTGGGTTAATCGAGAGGAATCTTCCAAGCAGCAGCTGAACCCTTTGAAAGTTTCACACGGAGGTTGCTCCAAAGCAAAAGTGTGAGGTTAGTTTTCTTAGCTTTCTCTCATCTCTTGCAATTGCTTTAGGGATTCCAGGATAAAACCCGTTCCATTAGGCATGCTGATAACACTTCTCTTCTCTAGCTACCCAACTGCTAATGGAAAGCAACAAGGGAAGATTAAGAGGAAGAAAGAACTTTTTTTTCTTTTTCATTATAAGTGCCGTGCTTCTCTGTTTGGCTTTTCTTTCTGCTGTCATTGCTGTAATCCCACAGCTGTCGTGGTAGGAGTAAGTGCTACATTACAATGTAAAAAGTATAGATGTTTTCCTGGTTTCCTAAGTATTTCAGAGAGAGCTCTGCATGGCTGAGAGATGGGTGGGAGATGTTTCTGGGGAAGAAAAGGGAAGAAATCTCAAATCTGAGTCAGTGCAAAACATGTACCCAAGGCTTTCCTAAGGAAGGAGTAGTATAAGCAGAATGGGAGGTGATGTTTATTACTTACAGTTCTGGGCTGGTGGGGAGACGATGCATTAACGAGAACATCTATGGGAGGGAAGCTTGTGGTATTGATGATGTGAAGTAGAGACTGAAGTGGTAAACGGGAAGCTGAATTTCTTGCATGCAGTCTGGGAGGTGAGGTAGAGGAGAACCTACAGAATACAGCTCTGGGTTGGGTAAGAATGAGGTGGAATAGGACAGAAGCACAGATCCATAGGTTTGACCAAGCAGCTCAGCTGCTTAAGTGGTGTCAGGAACACCTGGAACATGGCAATGAACGAAGCAAGACAAGGTGGCTAAGCAAGTGCCCAAGGCAGTACATGCTCTCTTCTTTCATTTCTCCCCTTTCTGAGCTGTTTTTGTGATCTGAAGTGTTGGATTTAATCCTCAACCAGCTACTTAGTTAAACTCAATTCTAGATTGCAAAGCAAAGTGATGTTTAAGTCAACAGAAAGAACAGTGAGCAGCTCTTCTGATGCTTCATTATATATTTATAAGGTTTCTGGGCTTTTAACACTGGCATTAGAGCTGTTGCTCGCTGTTAGAAAATGTCAGCATTTGTGCAGTCATTACCTCAAAGTAAAGAAGTTACTGAGGTTGGTGTTTCAAATATGAATCAAATCTACCATATTAAAATGATTGTTTGGGGGGCAGACTCTCTCTTCTGTGAAGAGGAGATGCAAAACTCAGCTCTACAGAGGTGCTTCTTTTCCCTCTTGTATGGCTGCAAATTGCATTTCTGGCTGTCAGTGGAAGTCCCAGAACACCTCTGAAACATATGAAGACAAGCAATCAAGCAGAGAATCTGTGACCAAAGGAAAAGGTAGACCACAGACTAACCTCAAGGCTCAGCCTAAGCTGGCTCTGTCTAAGCTATAAGAAAGAAGGGGACAGATTCTTTAGCAGAGTCTGTTGTGAGAGGACAAGGGGAAATGGTTTCAAACCAGAGAGTTAGACTGAATATAAGGAAAAAACATTATACACTAAGGGTGGTGAGGCACTGACACAGATTGCCCAGAGTGATGGTGGATGTTCTGTCCCTGTCATTCACGATCAGGCTGGATGGGGCTCTGAGCACTGTAGGTGTCCCTGGTCATTGCAAGGGTTTGGACTAGATGGCTTTTACAGGTGCCTTTCAACTCCAGTGATTCTATGAAATGGCAAATTAGGAAGTACGTTTAGGGAAAAGTATCCCATAGGCTGCACAGACCAGATTCCCCAACCCTCCTTGGAGGAATAAACCAAAACTTTTCATTGAGTAAATTCAGACCTGTGTGAGCAGCTATGTTTCTTGCTGGCTTTGTTTGGGAGCTGTCAGCTGTTGGTGTGTGTTTCTGTTTGTGGTAAGATCTGTGTAACAGAGTGTCTCTATGATCAGTAAGGGAATGAGAGGGTAGTGATATAAATGAAGCTCCAAATATGTATGTTAAAGCTGCTTTTCTGGCCATTTTACCTAATAGCAATAAATCTCACTGAGCAGAGTGCATCACGTGTCACTGTGGATACAGCTGTTCTGAGACAGAAGGACTTCAGACAGGGCTCCTGGCACTCAAGACCCAGGTACCAGGGTCCTTTTGCTCCTGAAGTCGGGTAAACTGTAAACTGTAGTGGGTGAGGCTGTGGAGACCAGAACATAAATGCTGGCTCTTTGTTATAGTCAGGTAAAAGGGTTATAGATGGAGAAAAGTATCATGTTTTGTTCTTCAATGACAAGAAATGACCTCAGTTCTGTTTCTGGTAATACACTATCTTCTAAATGTTTTGTTTGGAAAAAGTCTTACCCTGGTTTTAAACACTACATCTTTTCTAATTACAACTTATTTCTTTGTTTTTCCAAGTAACTATTCCTCTTAAGCTATTATTTTTAGCTACTGGAATCTCTTCTTGTTTTTTTAAAAAAAGTATGTAACTTGAGGTTTAACTCAATCAGGCCAGTAAATAAGAATTGTTTTTCAGTTTCCTTCCCTTCATCCTGTGTGTCAACAGCTTCTGAAGGGGATCTACATTTTTATTGTCCTGTACTGATGAAAATGTCTCGAGTTATTATACCCATTACAAAGGGTGAGCGATGATCTAGATGGCCTTTATTGTCCTTATCTTGTTCATGAATGATTCAGAGAATAGTATCCAGTTCCTGGAAGCTCTAGGACTTCATTTTTAACTTCGACTGATTGTTTACTTGAATAATAAGTGATGATAACTTCAGTGCAGTCCTGAGGCACCCAGATCATTAATGGCTTGCCATAAGTTTAGCAACAGTGAAAAATACGCTTCCCCACGATTCTTAAAAGTCCGCATCATTTTGCTCACAAAGAATATATTATTTACCGTAGGAATAAGTGGAGATGTTTTTTTATTCTGTCCCATGAAAGAAGGATGGACAGTGACTCCATAACCTCTTCTGTACAAGGTGATAAACTATACTATACTATATATTTTGCAGTGGTCACACTACATTTAGTCCCTTACAGGATCACTGACTCTTTTGGAAGGATGTTGGAGATTTCATCACATGCATTCTTCAGAAGCAGCCCTGGAGAACCACTGGAGGAGGGAGGACTGTAATTCACCCTGGTTAGTTAACATGTAGAAGAGGCTTCCAGCAAGGGAAATCATTCATTGCTTCCCTCAAACAGCAACCAGACAGATTAGTTCTCCCACTACTTCATTTCTCTCTCTTGAGAGGAAGTTCTGTAGGGCCTTGTGCTGCCTGAACTTCACATGCAGTCCCAATATTCCTCAAGATCTGCTGCTGGGTCTCCTTTTGCTGGGGGTGCAGGCTGTAAAGAGTGATGTCTGCTCATCTCCCAGTCCCGCCTTCCATGCAATGAGGCACTGGGTGCCTCTAAGCAAACACATGGGACTGGGAGAGCTTATTGAGAGCAGCCCTGCATAGAAGGACTTGGGAGTCCTCGTGAACGATGAGAAGGACATGAGCCAGCAGTGTGTGCTTGCAGCCCAGATGGCCAATGGTATCCTGGGCTGCATCAACAGAGGGGTAACAGCAAGGTGAGGGTGGGGGCTGTGCCCCTCTGCTGTGCCCTTTTGAAGCCCCATCCGGAATATTGTGTCCAGATCTGAAGCCCCCAGCAAAGAAGGTTGTGGAGCTGTTATAGAATGGGTCTAGAGGAGGCCATGAAGATGCTCAGAGGGCTGGAGCACCTCTCCTGTGAAGAAAGGCTGAGGTAGCTGGGCTTGTTCAGCCTGAAGAGAAGGCTCTGAAAAGATTTCATTGCGACCTTCAAGTATTTAAAAGGAGCTTATAATCAGGAGGGAGTCTGACTTTTTACATGGTCTGATACTGATCGGATAGAGAGAAACGGTTTTAAGCTAGACCAAGGTAGATTTTGGTTAGATGTTAGGGGAAAATGTTTTTCTCAGAGGGCGGTGAGGCCTTGGCACTGCTGCCCAGAGAGCTGTGGGTGCTGCATCCCTGGAGATACCCATGGCCAGGTTGGATGGACCCTGGTCAGCCTGAGCTGGTGGGGGGCAGCCCTGCCCACGTCAGGAGGTTGGAACTTGATGGACTTTAATGTTCCCTTTCAACCCAAGCCACTTTGTGATTCTATGACATACAAACCCTTAACTTCTCTTCCAAATTCTGGCTCCTCAGGTGCCATGGGGCTCATGGTCTACTGAAATGTGTCTCCTTTCTGTGTACTCTGTGCATGTCCTTCTGCAGCTCCTGAGTCTATCGATGTGTTGGTGTTGTGATTAAAATAGAAAAAGCGTAGCCAGCCCTTAGCTTCTATTCCCTTCATGGGCTTGTTTCCTGTTGCTGTAATTTGAGCAGAGGTGAAGGTGCTCTGCACACTGCAGCACTTACATGCTACTTAAACCCATTCTTCCCCTGATCCTAAATACAATCGTTATTTTCCCACTGTCCACACTGACTGCAAATCACATCAAGGCTGTTGTGGTCAAGCTGTCTGAGGCCCAGTTTATAAGGTGATATTTTTATTTCAGAAAGGTCTCCACCCGTGTCCTAATATTAGGATATCCTTCATATCCTAAGATACGTCCTCTTGAAAGCTGAGAGCTTTGGTGTGGTTTGGATGAAGCTTGGAGGTTGTTCTGTGGTTAGAACAGAGGAGATCTGGAGTTCTTCTTGCAGATAGCACTGGCATGGTGGAAACTTGGAAGTGAAGGCAAGGAAACATCTCCCTAGTATTTGATGCCTTGCCACATGGAGCTGAACAGAACACCGTGCCCATATGAACAAATGTGCAGAGGCATATGTAAGACAGAGTGAGTCCGCACACACACACTGCTCAGTCTTTGTTGGCTTTTGCTCTTAGGACACCTTGAAATACAGACTAGACATCTTAAGTGCTGAGGAGGCCAGTGAGCTATGACAAGGGAGAATGTATTCAGGGCATAACACAGTGTTGTGTGAGTAAATTGGTGACTGATGCGCCTGGGTGAAACGAAGCAAGGTCACTGTCACTATTGCAGGCATCTCCCCAGCTTGTCTGATCTCAGCATCACCAGCATTCAAGCCTTTTGTAAGGGCAGTACTGCCATCAAGTTGCAGAAGACTACCTGGTGGGGCAGTGAAATTTATGAAAGCCGAGGATGCAGCAGCCCCAGGTCAGTGAAGCGCTCCTTGCTGGCACAAGAGAGGTCAGGCAGCATTTTGCTGACATTTTGCTATTCCTCCTCCTGAAGAGTTCACCTCTCTGTGAACTTTTGTGTTTGCCTAGGGATTTGTCATTTTTCTAAGTTAGATTCAAAAGTGCTGAGTCAGAATTTCCTCAATTCCACTGAGGTAATACTTTCTGCATACCAAGATAACCCTATCAGCATACCTGCCCAAGAGAAATTCAAAGAAAACTGTTGAACAGTTTGCCCGCTCTTCCATCCATCTTTTACAATCTGTGTTACAGGATAAACCCAGTGAGCCTACAGAAGAACAAGTCTGAAGTTGTCTGCAACTGTTCTATTGTTCAAAATTCATCAGTGTGCTAAAATCAATATTAACCCCTTCAGAATAGCACAGCATTCAACTGCGTGTCAGAAGAGCTTCTTCCACAAAGCATCTGTGGGATGCTTTTTGGCACAGATGTAGCGTCCTGGTTTTGTATGTGTCACAGGTGGGTCAGGTTCAGCAGCTTGGTTCTGTTGCCTGTCCTCTGTCACTCCCAGGCTGTGAGCTGGCAGGAGCACAGCCTGGTTCTTTGTGGAAGGCAGTACAGCAAGTGCTCGTGGTGCCCCGTGTCCTCCTGCCCCAGTTGTGCTGTCCCAATGACAACAAACAAGCAAAAGCCATCACCGACACTGCAGCAGTCTGAAGTGAGGAGCTGAATTCTGTAATGTCAATGTAAGGTATTTTTTCAGTGCTTAATTACAGCCCTTTGTTAAGTGGTTGTGTACAAAAGTAGCACCAACACCATTAAATGGGAAAGTTGATTCCTGATCCAGAACACAGTTTACTGGAGAATCAATTGGAGAAGACAAAAATGCCATCTTTGTCTGCTGATTATTTTAGCAGCTCATTATAGCAAGAACACCCTATTCATAAACCATGCTGATATTTTAGAAAATACCTCTGTAGTAAAACTTTCTTTACATGTTCACAACTTGGTACAAAACCTGCTATTTGGGCCTGTGGGGATGAAGGCAGTTCCAAATGTAGAGCTGCTTGATATACAACATACTTGATCTCAAGGTAATCCTTATCCAAGGAAGTTAAGGTATGTTTCTGTAGTGGCCAGTGGCACGTTACCAAGTCTACAGTAGATCACAATTAATGCAATACAGCCCAGCGTGCCACCATGAATGTTCTTTCTTGGAGCTCTTTTAGCTATTCTTCAAACTCTGTTTTAAATTTATGAGCAAATTTAGCCCTCCTGGAAGTGAAACGCTGCATAATACAGGCAAGCTCATTCCAGCCTTTGCCGTGCAGTCCTAGCAGTGCCCCTCTCTCTTCACCTGCAGTACTGCTGATGCACAGTCCTGCATTCTGTCCTAAAATGGCTTGGCAGGCTGGTGGAAGTTAATCAGTGTGGGTTTTGTGCTACATGCAAACAACAGCTAACATGGGCTGAACCCAGCCTTGTAATTAATATTAGCCAAGATAAGTTCTCCAATTTCTGGAGGGGAGGTAACAGTTCTGCTGAGAAGGAGTCATTTGGATCTTGTAAACCTCTCTGAGGTTTGAGCTGTGAAAGTTCACAGGAGATAGAAAAGGCTTGAGTGCTGAATGGTCACTGAAAATCCCCATTCAGTTTCCAACGGTGAATCCCATGATAGCGAGCGAGAGAAGCGGTAGGAAATAAAGCTGGACAAAACAAAATAAAGAAGCAAGTTCATATGTTTTGGTTAAGAGTACAGCAGACAGACCAGCAATCAGCACAAACCTGTAGGCTTGCAGGTTTGGAAGGAGAAGAACCACATTTGAGGACACTGGCCCACTCAGATATTATATTATATATCCACTTCAGTGCAGCTTCCTAAAAACAGGCACCAGCGCTCAGTATTGCACATTCTCCTCTTCTTCCTGCTTTCTTACAGAGGGAGTGACTTTAGATTTTGTATTACAGCTCTCACAGAAATGGGGAGGATGTGGGATGCATCCTTTTCCTTGCAGCCCTAAAGCAAGAACGATGACTTTACGTCTGCCAGGGAAACTGGTTACAAACTGAGGTTCTGCTGATGCAGGAGAACAAGGCTGTGGTGTTAGGAATTTTGTGCCAGTGAGAAATGTGTGTGCCATGGGCCCCCCAGCTACGTGCTGATGTCCAAACCACGAGTCCTGACTGAAAAGTAAGATTGCTGCTGTGGATAAAAAAAAGAGAATTCTGCTCTGCATCAAAGGCGCAGAAAGCTCAATGAGTCATTCATATCATCTCCATTTTCTTCTGGAGAGCTGGTTATGTTCTTTTGTAACACGCAGCCCTCTCCTTCCCTTGTTTGCAGGGAAAAAAGAAAGAAATAGCCAATTAAATGTCTGGTACGGAGGAGCTGTAGCCTTTCTTTGTGCAGGAGTATCTCCAATTCCCACATGCTTATTTTTACATTCAGTTTCCATATGCTGAGTGGTTCACACATTAATTGTTAAATGGCTGCTCTGCAATTCAGTTATGGAAATGATTTCCTGCTTCTGCACCACCTGCCCTTGAGTTGAGAAAGAGAGGTCAACCAAAATTAGATAACTTTCCTCTGAATCTTTTCTCTTTCTAAAAAAAGATGGTTCAACGTAATGCCTGTCAAGAAGGCTATGAAGTGCTGGGCATCAAAACAGTCCTTGTGACAGGGCTGGTTTTGTGAACGTGTTAATAACCAATGTCCTGGGCTCTCCTGATGAGTCTTTCAGAAAGACGCAGCAATGTGAGGTGCTTTGACTGTAATGCAGGTTTCATATTTTAGCCCTGTCTGCATTCTCTTCATAGAGATGAATGTGGAAATTGCAGCATCAATAAAGCAGAGTTGTAATATTAACTGAGCAAAGGGAGCTGTGTGGGCAGAGCCTTGGGCTGCTTGACTTCAGTGGGATTCTGTGCAGGCACAAGTGTCCTCCCACGCTGAGCTCTGCGGGGCTGGAGCTGCAGCTTCAGCTTTCATCGTGAGCCTTTGCTTTTCCTCTCACACAGGGAAAGAAAAGAGGAGGTGAGCATCATGCAGCAAATATTAGCAAGCACGTACTCTGTGTTTAAAAGAAAAAAAGGAAAGCAAATGGCAAGTCTGCAGCTTCTGCACTTTTTCAGCTCTGTTCTGTCAGTATCGCCTTCCCTGCACGCGGTGCCACTATTTCAGTGCGTTGGAACCAAAGGTCACCAAAGCAGCGCTGATTCCCACTAACCTTAGTGGGCTTTGTGCCGTGCTCAGCAGGAGCTGCCGTTGCAGTGATAAATCTGAGTGCGAGGTCTGTCCCACTCAGTATGGGGCTGCCCTGCTTCTCGTGGGAGGCTTCTCCTGCTGAATTAAAAGAGAGCACTTCGCATTCTGAAAGTAATCTGGAAAAAAGAGTGGTTATCAAAAATGAAGTAAAACCACTCTTTTTCCACTTTGGCTTATTTTTCCCTTGTAAGATCATGCATTCAAATTCTTAAAGAGAAGCAGGTGTCGTTATTTTGGTCCCACTGAGTATTCATGTTTGCAGTGGCAACAGAACTCCTGAGTAGCCCCTCTTGTCACCATAAAATCTATTTTCAGACCATTGGAAAGAGTGTAGATAGATGTCCAAAGCACCAAAAACAAATGAACAAAAAAGCCTCTTTGGCCTAAGTATATTACTGTGCTAGATATTTTAAGAAGAATCACAAAAACCCAGCTGAATGCATGCCGAACTGCAAGCCTGTTTTCAAGGCCGTGGTAACACCGTTTTTGTGCTTTCAGATGAGCCCTTCTGTCCTAATTAGAGTGACGGTTCACTCTCCCTTTCGTGGCCCATTTGTGTGTCATTCTGGGTCTGTGTGACTCACAGTGTGCTGTGGCAGAGGCTCCGTGTTTTGGGCTGTGATGCTGCTGCCACTGCTGCGTGTACAGCATCTGCTGGGCCAGCCTTCGTGCTCTTCCTCTCTAGGTAGTCATGTACCCTGGAGGAAATTAATGCCTGGCATTGCTGTGTTGCTATAAACACAGCGGGGATGGATGTGAGTAAAGAGGCCCTTGAAAAAAATAATTTTCCTCATGAAAAACATTATTTCTTGGACGTGGATGTATTTGTTTTAGTCAGGCCAATCCCCAAGGTACAGGTACAGGAATTCAGCTGGGATGGGAATTCTGGGGGACACAGCTCCTTGCTGCTCAGGGAACAAAGGCATTGTTTGGCCTTAAATAACCATTTGTGAAATGTGCAAGAGAGGACATCTAGGGTAGATGTTAGGAAGAAATTCTTCACTCAGAGGCTGGTGAGGCCCAGGCACTGCTGCCCAGAGCTGTGGTGCCCCATCCCTGGAGGTTCCCAAGGCCAGGTTGGATGGGCCCAGGGCAGCCTGAGCTGGTGGGGGGCAGCTCTGCCCACGGCAGGGGTTGGGGCTGGGTGAGTTTTAGGGTCTCTTCCAACCTAAGCCAGCCTTCTATTATTTTTGTTTGAGCTCTGTGTTTTAAAGTGTTTCATTACTGTGCTCTGCGCTTCCCTCATCTGTTCTTCTATTTCAGCAGAGCCAGGTGCCTCTTAGACTACAGTGCCAGCATGCATGACTCAGAAGGGGACAGAAAAGAAGGTTTTCAACACATCTCATTCCAAAATGCTCATTCCAACAGGAGTCAGCATCGTCTGGTGTCCTGGAAAATACGGCCACTTGAGCCATCTGAGACTTCAATTCCAGTCAGCTTTTATTTTCAGTGTAATACTTTTAGGGAGGACATTAATGGGTAGTTGAGGCCTTTATATAATATGGATAAACTAAAACATTAAAGAGCTGTGAGGGAACAGGAGAGATCTGGTTTGGGGGTTGCTACCAACCTGGTAATTATGCAGGCTGGTTGTGCTCTCAGCCAGAATGTGCCAGGGTCCTCTTAAAGGTTAGCTCCTTTACTGAGCTTCTGACTGTATTCTTTGATAATGTGGGTATTTCTAAATGCAGATTACTTAAATTGTGTGTATGTAGTTTATATGAAAGTAACTCTCACTGCTTGGTCCTGTTTTCTTTCTCTTTTTCTGAGAGTAATACTCTTCAGTTGCAATTAAGCGAGACGACAAAACCTTAAAGATATACTTAAAGCATAAACACACATCAAGAAAGATGTAGATGGATATTTAAGTTTTATGATCAGGTTTAAAACAAAAAATCAAAAATACAGTGCAAGAGAACAAGTACAGATAGAAAAAGAATATAGATCAGCACAGAAAGACAGTGATCCTAAGTGAGGAGGGAGGTTTACCCCAAAGGTTCCCTACAGAGCACCTCCAAAGGAAAGCACATAACCTTGCAGTGGTGCCACTGAGAGCTGTGTTGTTAGAGGAGAGCTGACACAGCAGAGCTCACATACACTGCGATGGAGCTCTCTGTTCTTTGGTACCCTTGTGAGCATTGGCACTGGGAGAGCTCCCAGGTGGGGCAACTGGAATGAGCTGCAGGGAAATGGCTTTGGGAAGTAAGATGAGAAGCTGATGCTCTGCCAGAAACAGAGCGTATTTCTGTAGTTTTTAAATATGTGTATTGATTCAAATGTCACAGTGATACAAAGGGAATTTAATAAGGCTTTATTTTTAGAGCTGTCTCTAATGCTTCTCTGTACAATTTGGTGAAACTTACGGATGTTGCTATATTGCTTTTTCTTTTAAAACCTCTTCAGCCCTGCCAGGTATGCTCTAGGGCATTCAGATGGAGAAAGGTGAATAACAATGTTAAACATAAAATTCATTATGTTTTCCTTTAAGATTTCATCTTATGACAGGCACCGGAATTGCATAGGATCCCTGAAAGCTCTTTTCAAATGGAGGAACAATGTGAGACTCCAAGAGTTTTCAGTCTAATTCACACTTTTCAGATGACTGGGGACTGCAGCCATGTTTGTTACAAAATGAACGTGATTCCACATAAAGTTTTTATGTA
Source organism: Tragopan temminckii (assembly GCA_028571105.1). Taxonomy (NCBI): domain Eukaryota; kingdom Metazoa; phylum Chordata; class Aves; order Galliformes; family Phasianidae; genus Tragopan; species Tragopan temminckii. The sequence continues at coordinate 6,950,877 of JAOWBP010001760.1, read as the reverse complement.
CCATCTCCTACATGGGGACTAGACCAGGGACTTCCAAAAGTGACCACAAACTTCACCTAAATGCTCTGTAGACGTTTTTTAAGCTTGCCTAATGGAAATGAGGTGTGTGTAAAGAAGAGTCAGAAGACAAACGTAGTTCTTAAGTGGTGATTTTGACTCTTTGTTTGCCTTCTCTTCTGCATAATAAGGCTGGAGACCCTCCCAGGGTTGTACACCAACATTACCAAGGAAGTGTCAGTGGACTCAGGAGGTGTGGTAATTTATTTTGTGTGCTGTTGCACCTATTTATCTCAAGCCAGTCAAGCAGCAGGAGAACGCCCTGTTGAAGGTTAACCATCCCATGCTTATTTTTGCAGGGCTTGAAAGAACCTTGAGTTCAGCTCTGCTTTCAAAGATGCTTTGATTTGGCAAAACCAGAGAACAGCAGTGACATGCTTTATGTCCAGATAGTGTTTGGTTTAGATACAGGAGCGTCTCTTCATTTCTGCACCAGGAATTAGAGCATTATGCTTTCTGTTCTCTTACCATGACTTCATTTCTGCCTTGAGAAGACAACAGTGATGGCAGTACCTTTAGCTAGGATTACCCAACCCTGTGTTCAGGGGCCTTCAGCTCTGACCAGCTTACAAGGTCAGCATCTCCTCTGCCAGGCTGGAGTCTGGAGGAATCCCTCCCCACAGTGGTTTGTTTCCAGGATCAATACCCAAGGTGAACAGCGTTTGGAGAATTTCTCCTTAAATATCTTTCCATACAGGAGGTACTTATGCCACTGTGTTTTTGGAGGAAAGGAAAATATTAAGATAAGTCTTCCAGCAAAGTCAGGGAGGCGTCTTTTAGTACCTTATGAAAAAGTTGCCACAGACATATCAGGAGCCCCTCAAAAGCTTGTTTGTGCATTCTTGGTGAACATTTTATGCAGAAGCTCAGCTCCTAGAGAACTTGACCCAAATTCAGCGCATTCCAGAGTGCCCCTGAATTCAGCTTTCCCTCACTGATTATCAAGGTTTATCAAGGGTTATCAAGGTGCTAGGGTTCATGTAGGGGTTCCCCACATGCAGGGTGCAGGTAGAAGAGAGCTTCCTGCTGCCTCCTGCCTTGTTTCAGTCCACAGAGCCCCTCTCTGAGACTTGGTGGAGCTGGCTCCAACTGAGTCTCTCTCAGTCTTTTCTCAGGAAGATGCTCCTATTTCTGGACAGAAGCGGGCAAATCCACCAACTGCATGCTTACACTGAAAGCTTGTTGGAGCCATGTTGAAACGGTATGGAGCACTGTTAGAAATGCTGACACTTTCTGAAAAGTTAGGGAGCAGATATCCCAAACTGTGAGCACAACTGATGGACTGTCGGTTCTGCATCTTTTCTGGTTTACTGGTAGTATATCTTGTAATCTTAACTAAGTGATGTAAAGGACTGATTGTATAATCTTTCAGACATAAACCACTGATCAAGGGGTCCATTCTGAACTTTGAGACTCAGCTGAAGGGCTTTCCTGGCAGTTCTGTCTGACCCTGTTTCCCTATGTCAAACAGTCAAAGTGACCTTACCATTGTTAGGCCTGAACTCTCAACAGGCAGGAGGCTGCAGCACTATGCATGTTCCATACATTTAGACATGTGGCACTTGTCAGCGAGGGACAGCTGAAGGGGTTTCCATCCTTTTTACCTCCTGTGACAACCAATGATCTCAACATGTTTAGGAAGGTATTTTACGCGGTCATTTTCTCAACTACATGAGCACGTTGTAAAAGACTAACAGAGGAACCAGGTAAGCAAGTAGCCGTTGATCAGATATGCCCATATAAAAAGTTGCAAGTATAACATTTCAGGAAGTCATCTGGAAATGAGAATTAAATTTGCATTTTGACAACAAGAACAGATACTGTTTTGTGCAAATTATATTAGCCCCAGCAGAGCAGGGACTTGTATAACCTTTCCCTTCCCCCCCCCAGCAAGGTGCTGTATGAATTGGCTCAGCATTCACATTGCTTCAGAACGTCAGGACTGTTGTGTTGTGATTTTAGAAAAGATGTTTGAGATGCTTTCTGTGAAACAACAGAGGGTTTCAGCTCCTTTGAGTCAATAATGAACGAGCAGTGTCCTAGCAATATCTGGAACGCCGTGCTTGTGACTGAGTGCTCCCTCAGCGCTGAGACGAAATGTGAGATTGCTAATCACAAATGCAGGATAATTAACTGTGAGACACAGACAGCTTGACTGTGTCAGACTGTATTTATACACGGTGGTATTATGCTGTTAGGTGGAAGTGTACATAAGTAGCCATTGGAAGAGTTTGTGTAGGGAGAGCACGTGGCAGGACGATGCTCTGGGAAAGGGATGCGGGCATTGCATGAGGTTCAGCAAAGAAAGCAGGCACAAATCAAAGGGACTGAAAAAAAAAGAGAGAGGAAGTTGGAGGGCTTACAGGTAAAATACAGGGTAACATCACCAGTTTGAAAACAACATAGCCATATGTGAAGATATACACCTTACATAAAGGTATTAAGCTGTCTTTAGTAATTCTTTATGATGTGAAATATGAAAGATTTTCAAAGTAAGCTTCCTTCTAATTAGTTACACTAATATTTTTTTCCCCTAACACCTTCTGATAAGAAATCTGTGCTTCCAAAAGGCGTAAGCACCAGCAGGGTAAACCACGTGTGTCTCTGCATCCATAAATAATCATCTTTCATTTAGGGCTCAAAATGCTGAATGGAATATTTCAGTAGGTCGCTAACATATGAGCAATGACATCACATTTGCTGCGCAGTATCAGAGAACTGGTCTTAGTGCCTGGGATTATTCCAATTGCTGCAATGCTTTCTATTTAATCCACGGTATTACAGGCTTGATCTTACATTAAAAGAATTAAACAGGAATCTGCAGGACGTTAAACTTTTTTTTTTTTTTTTCTGAGTTGATGTAATAATCATTAGCTGAAGAGATTCTTGGTTCATATAATACCAAAATGTCACAAAGGAATTAGGTTGGTATGGTAATAAATATTTCTGCATTATTTTATGCAGGATCATGGAAAAGAACTACGCTTTGCCACAGTGTTTTTGAAGGCCACAGTTGTAGTTTTGTTGCAAAAGTAGTTCTGAACTTGATAAACAATAGTGAACTTAGTATTGTCAGACATGCTTTTTTAAAGTCAGTGGATCACCGTCCATTCCAATTTGTCTGGAATTACCTACATTAATGATGTAAAAATAACTTCCAAGGTTTGCGGTAGGATCACCGTTGATGCAAAGTGATAGCAGCTTTGATGCAACTTCTCCTATTTTATCTTGCTAGCTTGACTTGTGGCAGCACAGCTTTGGTTTGGTTGGCGTTTTTTCCACTCCCCAAGTTTTCCTGATCTGAGAATCTAAGCAGCAGGAGTAAATCACTCTCTGACAGTCAATATTTCCTCTTAGCATGAATCACCCAGTTCAGTGTGCTACCACTTCAATTCTTTCAGAAGAAAAATAAGCTCAAACCCAATATTTCCCTTCTTTTTGGGTCATCTCTTTGTACTTTCTAGAACATTGTCATGGTAACTCATGCATTATCTTTTATATTTTTGTAGCCTGAATTATAACGCAGGTCATTTCTGGCTCCCTCTTCTGACACTTATGCTGGGGCACTGGAATGGCAAGTACCACAGATGCTTGCATGGAAGAGACAGTACAGCATCCAAAACAGAAGTAAACCCACTATCTTCTAAGCATCCAGACTCTCAGTGCCAAGATGAGTCACATTTACATTGTGTGCTCTGGCTCTCAAGGAGGGGCCTCTTCGTAGAAGAGTTTGGAAGCAAGTAATAGTAGTAAGGACAATATTAAGGTGACTTTGTTGAGATTTGTTTATGAGGGATTGTTTGTTGCCATCTGACAGTGCAGTAGGAAATCCTCACACTAATATCACACAAGAGTTAGTCTGAGGTTTCCGTGGCAGAGCTACCAGCATCGTTGCAAAAATGACTTAAGAACGTGTCTTTTAAAAAAAAAAGCTTCCTTGCACTGTTCTTTAAAGCGTCTCATTTCCAATTCTGATTCCAGGTTGGACTGGGATTTTATTTCTTTTCTGTTGCCTTCTTGGGGATGTAGGATTGTTTGGAATTGTTTTGATGTTCACTGATTTTGTGCTGTGTTGTGTTTTATTTTGTTTTTCCCCCAAGATTTGCACTTCTTTACCATGCGTGGGTCCTTTCTAAGCCTCAAGGTTGATATCTTACTATTTCTGCCTGTCAGAGGAAGAATTCTAATACACTGAATATCCTTAAAACTGTCTGGCATGGGTGGGGAGCTGCCACAGCTGGGGCACACTGTGTGATGCCTAAAACAAGACTCAGAGACCTGCAGTCTCTGTAATTTCCTTACCTATGGAGTTTGGGTGCTATTATTGCTGTCAGGTCAGTGCCACCCTTCTGCTTGTTCTTTAGGTTTCCTCACTGGCTGTTTCTAGAGGCTTTCTTTTCAACTACAATTAGAACTTATTAATGATTAAGGAATAAAAAAGGGCAGTGCCAGGACAGCTCTCTCCCCACTTGCTTAGGGATCCCAGCTGGCTTATTGCTTTGCAGCTTGATTTGCTTGTACGGTAAATTGCACAATATTCACCTGGTGTTAAGACACCACTGATTGAACCCCAGATCTCCTGCTTTGGTGGAAATAAACCTGTGATTAGAGTCACAGAATCACAGAACTGTTACGGTTGGAAAAGTCCACTAAGATCACATCCAATCCACCCCCACCACATCCACTGACCCACGTCCCTCAGTGCCACATCTCCACAGTTCTGGAACACCTCCAGGGCTGGTGACTCCATCCCTCCCTGGGCAGCTGTGCCACTGCCTCATTCTCTGTACTGCACCGTCTCTTCCTGCTGCAGGGAACCCAACTGGCTGGGCACCACGTCTGGCACCTCACCCTGCAGCCCCATCCCTGCAGGAGGACGTGTCCCCACTGGGTGGACAAGGCAGGGCAGGGCTCGTATTCTCTCTTCCCGACTCCCTGCAGAGCTGCATGCTCCGGCCCTGTGCTGTGCAGGGTCTGGCTGGTGGTGCCCAGGCCAGGCGCTGTGTGAAGGTTACCTTTGGCCCGTGCAGAGGTGACCAGGGCAGGCATTCAGGTGGAAAACTGCATGGAGTTGTCTCCCAGTGTATCACAGAGGCTATTTCAGTGTTTTGAAGGTATCCTTTGCTGTTCTTCCTCTCCACGCTAACGTAAAATGCTTAGAAGTTTGACCATCATGACTTCAGAGTCTTTATTTACCAATAATGTACTTAATTACTTATGTAACGTGCGCGTGGTATTTTTCCTGGTTAACAGAGGAAGTAGAAGATTTGCTTGGCTGCAGAATATGCAGTGATCCGTAAGGAGAAGTGCCACGTAGAAGTAAAGAACTTGTTATTTATTGCTTAGCCCTGAGGAACTAAGAGGTCTGTAAAAAGCAGCAAGATTGATTTCTATAGGAAATATGTCAGGAATTCGATTCAGTCTTCCATAAATCTGATTAAGTTAGAAATGAATTACTTTTGATTTCAGTCACTTATTGCTGAATCGTTGGGCTTCAGCCCTCCCTTCCTGGAAAAGCCACACTTCTAAACTCTTAAGACATATTGGAAATCTGAAGGCCATCAATTGTATTGAAGACATGGCTTCCACAATTCTTTAAGTTAAGAAAAAAACCTTCATAAACAAGGCACTTTAATCACCACAGTATCAAAAATTGTTAATAGAGATAACATTCCCTCCCTAGCAAGGGACACAACAGCACCACAACAAAACGTAACGGGATATTGGTGGGAAGGTTCAGTCAGTACTGCCATCCCACCAACATCCGCCTCTGACAAATGAAACAGGAGGCATTGCTTTCAGAGCACCACAGCTAGATCAGGTTGCCCAGGGCCAGGACCTGGGCATCTAAGCTAAATCCGCTGTTACATAAAGCAGTAGAAGAGCTGAAGTCAATGGGAACCTTTTTAATGAGTGGGTCCAAATGGTGCAGTAGAGAACAGCTGTTTTGTTTTGTTTTTTCTTAAGTTTCAAATGTGTAAGAGTTGGTTTTCTCAAAATGAGGCTTTTTTAAAGTGTAGTTGCTGAGATACAGACAGTTGTGCTTCTGAGTATTTTTCTAGAGGACAGCAAGAATGCTGGTGTTTACAAAGATGTTCTCTTGTATAAATATTTTTGCTACTCTCTGTTGTTACTGAAACAAACAAACCAACCTGGCAGATCTGATTCATGGCTGGGGGAGGGCGTGTTTTGTGGATGTTGGTTTTGCAGCTCCTTTTTATAGCCCAGGCTCAGGAGGGAAATGGGAGGAGGAGTAGGATAGCGTGTGGGGAGAGAACCAAGAGGGCTGCAGGAAGTGGATGCCCACGCCACAGCTTCCCAAAAGGCTCAGCTTGACAGTGGCAGAGCAGTGGGGTTCTCTGTGTGCATCGAGCCTGAGAGTGAGTATGCACGTGCTGTTCCCATCACACAGCAGTGCTCTAGCAGTCCCACTGACACAAATATACACTTCTGCCTAAAGACCTTTTCTGTTTCCACAAAGGCTCAGCCAGTGCCAGCTTTCTGGCTTGCAGGCGAGTGCACCGTGCTTCAGAGCTTCACGGCACTGCTGCTTCATACCGCAGGTACAAAAATTGACTGCTGCAGGTTCCCATACAGTGAAAGGGCTCACGGTGCTGTCATTGCGTGTTTGGTGGCTTCAGGTCAGCAGTCAGCTTCGTGCTCAGTAGTCTGGTGATGTTCCTGTTTGGTGGCTTCTGGGTTTGCTTCTAACGAATGACTTTTTCCATTTTGGTTTTGTTTAATTGCAAGGCATCCAAATAGAATGAAAATTTTTATAGCGCTCAGAGATATCAGAATGACTTTTTCCATCTTGGTTTTGTTTAATTGCAAGGCATCCAAATGGGATGAAAATTTTTATAGCGCTCAGAGATATCAGAAAGGATGCCTTGTTTCTTCGTGAGGAACGGCAGAGATACCGGATCTGTCCTGCTGCTGGAGGACAACTCAGGGGAGTGATGCGGAGTTTTGAGTTTCAGAGCTCCATCTTCTTTCTTTTTTATCTATCTTTAGAACTTTGTGGACTATGTAAACTAACGGAGTGTTACATGAAATTAAACCCAGCTCTGAGCAGCCTGATTTACTGCCCCCTCCTTCACATTTCAGGTTAGTCCACATGAGAATGTGGTAATTACACAGCTATCATCCCATACTTGTAGTCAACTTTTAGCTGCTTTATAGACAAAAGTATGCTTTACGAGTACGCTTAGACTTGCATAAGGTGGCACGCACAGTCTTAGTATAATGCAAGAGTGTCCTTTTGCTCAACTTACTTCTCTTTTAACAGAACCTGAAGTGGGGCAAAAAGCTGATTTATGCCTTAGGCTCCTGCAAAACCACTTCCACCAGAACTGGGAGCTTGGTTCTGCTCTCACTCACCTTGTGATTAAGCTGTAAAATCAGCTGATGCAGATCTTAAGGGTTGCATGGGCAGACCTTGCCTTGGGGAAATCTGCTTGGGAATACAGGCTCACATGACCTGAGGTACGCAGTTGTGACTGGAAAGCCCGAGTTTTCAGCATGACTCTGGCGGCAGATTCATCCTGCTGAGGACTGTGACCCAGGGCTGCATGTGGTGCCGTCAGTCCTTCCTAAAAGGTCTGCCCTGTTCTGGTCATTTCAGTAAGAATGATTCACTCCATCGTGGGAATGTGATGTGGTTTCAGTACGATGCTTCCGAGAGCCTCAGGTTGTAAATCACAGAATCACAGAATGGCCCGGGACCTCAAGGATTATGAATCTCCAACCCCTGCCACAGGCAGGGCCACCAACCTCCACATTTAATACTAGACCAGGCTGCCCAGGGCCCCATCCAACCTGGCC
>JAOWBP010001760.1:6897644-6921451 GCA_028571105.1 Tragopan temminckii | reverse complement strand
TGGGGCCCTGGGCAGCCTGGTCTAGTATTAAATGTGGAGATTGGTGGCCCTGCATGTGGCAGGGGGTTGGAGATTCACGATCCTTGTGGTCCCTTTCAACCCTGGCCATTCTGTGAGACCGGCCCAAGCATTGCGGTGCTGCTTCCTGTGGCCAGCACCTGCCTGCTGCTCTGCTCATCCTCCTGCGGCTGCTCCCCATGCGCAGGCCTGTGTTGGAAGTGTTCCTTCTGACAGAGGGAAGCTGTGAGACCTTCCAGCTGTGCACGGAGGTGCTTTTTCAGAGGTGTAACAGCAGCAGCAGTGCTCCTGTAGTGCTGGGGTAGCTGTCTGCAGCTGTGTTGTGGGCCATAGTGAGGAACTGATAAGGTTGGGAAATAACCTTCCCACATGCTCATCTTCAGTGCTGTGTGATGTAATGCAGCTAGCTATGCAAACGTGGGAAAGGCTGTTCAGTGCAAGGAGCTGCTGGATGTCGGACCAGTTATGCTGTTCTACCTTACTTGGGGAATGATTTTTTATAAATCAGACGAAGTCAGTGGTAGTGAAAGGTGGTCTCGAAGTTGAACGATGTTACTGCAACCTGTTGATTTGCTTTTGAATAAAAATAAGAAGTGAAAGAGATGCAAAATGTCTGGAAGTCAGTGACTTAAACCACTGTCAGTTACAGCGGATACTTGATATTACTGTGCAGGTACCAGGTGCGGAAGTTCCTGGTTGGATTTAGAAGGTTATATGCTTTTCTGCTCTTAACATCAGCGGGAATGAAGCGAACGGAAGTTAATTGCTTAACCTGCTTAAGAGCCTTTTGCAAAATCCTTGAGGTATTATACGTGTCTTTAGCTGCTTACAACTGGGGGAAAATTTGCTCCCTCTTTTTGAACGTGATAGGTTGGAATGAGATCTGTGTCTTGTGTTTTGCAAGTTCGAAGGAGGAAAATGAACTTCTGCATTTCAGAGCTCTGCTCGTTTTCTCAGCTATAAATGAATCTTGCAGAAAGGTGGAAACAGTCTTCTCTGCATTAGTTAACTACACTTGAAACACAAACCAACTAAGGGCCAAAATCTTTTCACGTATTTGTGTTCTTAAACACTTATTTAATTTAGTACTGCAAATAGAGAGGCAAATAGAGGCAAATCCAGAAATTTGGGCTGATATACTCACATCATTAATCTGGCTCGATTTGGCACGTGGTTGAATAACTGTAGCACTTACATGGGCTGGGAGAGATGGCCTGAGATGGCTGGGAAGGTTGTCAGCAGCTCGGTGTCCCATCACCTGGCTGCTGGCCGCAGAAAGAGCAAATCCTGGAAGCTGAATTGCGTGTCTCTCTTAACCCTGCGGTGGGATGGTCTGGAGGTAATTACCTGGTTGGGCATACCGAGTTACAGCATCTTGCTTTAAAATGTGGTTCTTAGTAGTGTGGCTTACGTTTATCAGGCAAGAAGATACGGTGGGAGTGATCTTTTAGGTGTGAAGCATAGTGCTTAATGGTTTTGTTAGTTGACGGAATGATCAGCATTGTGTGAGCAGGTATAAGGGTCATTGGAATGTGGCTACGGCAGCAGTAACTACTGGTTTTGAGATAATGCTGGCTGAGATGATAAGGAAATGATCTGGCTTGTTTGTGGATTTTATGGTTATTTGCATGTTCAGTAGATAGGCTGCATCTTAATTTTTACTGATCCAGCATAAAAGTATGAAGCAGGACAGTGCCTGTCCGCCAGACTGTAAGTACCCGCTGAATGCAGCAGGCAGACTTGCAGTGCTACCCCTTTGCTGTGACAGCTGGCTCTGACTCAGGTGCTCGGTGCTGGGGAGGAGGGTGGTGGGTGGTTATCTGCTTCCTTTGCCTTCCAGCACCTACGGGAGGGCAGCGCTCCAGCTGAGCTTACCACTTGCGGTGAATAACAGCCCATTGGCGCGAGCAGGGGGAAGGGGCAGAGCTCACCGACTGCAGCAGGGAAGGGGCAGAGGTTGGAACCCAAAGGCGAGCAGCTTCTAGTGGCCTCATACTGCCGCTTGCCTGGCCAGCCGGGGGTCCTTGCTGCGTGTAGGGCAACGAGCGGGAGCAGCAGAGAGCTGATACGTGGAAGCAGAAAGAAGTAGAAACGGGATCTGCTCTGGTCTCAGCTTGCCTCTTCTGTGCTGGTGCGGCACAGCGGTGAGTGAACCTGCTGACGGGAGCCAGCTGGGAGCTAATTGCCCTGTTATTGTTAGGTTCTTTTTTCAGCCTCTTCAATTCCCTGAACTGACGCAGCCCAGTCGCTTGGGTGAAGAGTGAGATGGGACTGTGCAGTCGGTATGGGGAGAAATAAATAACAGGAGTACGTCAGCTGTGACTGACACTGCTTTAAACTGCCCTGGAACTGTACCCCGTGGAACTGAAGTGGTGAATGGCAGTTTTCTTCAAAGAATTACTTCTCTTTTTTCCATCCAGTTAAACCTTCTCTCTGAATTCTTTATGATTTACCGCTCATCCAAGATGGAGCCTTCTCAGAGGCATTTTAAAAACTGAAGGTTGTGAATCAGGAGCTGCCTGCTCTGGGTTATTCCTGACAAACGTCACAATTCGTAACTCTAAAGCCTGAACAACATGTGGCCTTTGTGTACCGGGCTGGGAAAAACACATCGCTCTCCCTGCTGTAAGCCCTCAAACACTGAGGGATTCAGCTTGGGTGTTTTTATAGCAAGTGAAGGCTGCTTCGTGGTCGCTATCAGCATATCTTTCACTCATTCTGTAGTGAGAATTGTAAGGTTTATTCTGTAAGTCAGCAGAGTTCACAACACTGGCTGTGACCTACTATATGAAATTTTATTTAGAGAAAGTGCTGCATTTAATATTCTGTAAATATGCTTTGAAGGTGCATTCTCTCACATATCTCAGGTTTGTAGGTTGTGTAATAACCTTCATATGCTTGTCATAAAATTATTTATGGAGTAGCAAATACAACAGCAATGTTAATTTCCAACTTGCAGGTTGTTATAGGCTGTTCCTTTATTGCTGCATTTCATCTACTATGGGAAACGTAATACGAAACAGACTTCTCAGAATGTCACCTTTGTAAAGCAGGAGCTGTAGGAGCAGATGAGGAGGTGTGTGCAAGTGCAGGCAATTGCTTTAGTGCCTGATAAAGTCAGCCAGGGGTTAGAAAGACATTCCTTCATTTTTGTGGTGGTTTTTCCTTGAATGATAGCAAAGGCTGGGATTGTTGCAGAAAGTTTGCAGGCCTGGTTTGGATGACTGAAAGAATGGGCCTTGTGTGTATCACAGTACAGAATCTTAAAGGCTTTTTTCTGAGTTGTTATATTACCATTGGACTGCGTTGTATGTGAGCATTAGATTAGCTTGTCTGGAGTGTGTGAACTACGAGAGGTGGGAGGGAAGCATTCCCGTGACGTACTGGGTTAGTTGCCACATGGAGTGAGATCTTTGTGTGGGGGAGCTGTGACAGTTTATCTTTCCTTCCTGGCTTTTTTTTTTTTAACACTTCAATTGGAAACAAGGGATTTTCACCCATCTGTTTGCAGGCATACGTTTGTTCACCTTATTTTTAGAAGATGAGTTTGAAGCTTTTTATCCCTGTGATTGCAAATGTAAGCTGCTGAATGAATGGAGAATGAATGGAGCAGTTATTTCCTGAAGTCTGTAAGTATCTCCAGTGTTGCTGCTGCAGGAGAAGGCTTTGTTGCGGTTTGGGAGGGGGGGCATTTTAGAGCTGCTTGATACCAAGAGGCTTTACTTTGAAGCAAGAACAAGAGCCTGTATGAAAACCCTTCTGTAGAAAGAGGGCTTTGGGTGGGCTATTGGGAAGGGAGGGACGATGAAGAGCTTTGTCACTGGGGTAGTTCCAAAACTTGAGGTTTGTGGGTGGAGGCGTTTTCTGTTATGTAAGAGGAAGGAACTAAAAGCTTCAGTTCTTTTGTCCCAGTTTCAGACTTGAAAAACTAGCATGCCATGCCACCTCTAAGGTAAACCTATTGTGGAGTTGGAGACGGCCCAAGTTTATTGCTCTAGCTACTGTGAAGTTATGTTTGTGAGCTGGCTGAGTGCGTGGGTCAGGGTTGGAGGGAGTAGCAAATAGTAATTGGCAAGGAGGCAGCGCAGCTGTGGCACAGAAATGCTTCATTAGAAGACAGGCAGCCACCTAACAATCCTACTTTGGTGCTGTCAGTTTCAGGTGAATTTTCATGTTCAGGAAGACTTTCCTGTTTTCAGTACTGCCTCAGAAAAGAGAGAGGGAGAGCTGGTTTGGAAGAGGAGTTGCTTTACTGCCTTTATCCATGCAGTAACATATTAAATGTAGTACAAAGCTGGTGAACCATCTGTGATTCTGTGCATGGTATGTTCCATTTCCTTAAATCGTAGGGCATGGTCTGGGAGTAACTGGTTTAGTGAGTAATACTGGGCTTCGGGTCCTCTTAATCAGCCCAAATGAGCGCTAATTAGTGATAACCTGTGGATGCTAGAAACTGAATCGAGGTGATGTAATGTTCCGTGGGTCACAAGACAGTGGTGGCCTTCCCTGAAGGCATTGATGACAAACTGAAGACTTTGGTCTGCTCAGCATTGGCCTACCTGCCATAAATGAGAAAGCTTCTTAAGCTGATGGGAGCATGCAGAGATGTCTGTGGAGTTGTTATTTCTCAAACTCTGCTTATTTTTGAATTACTTCTCTTCTATTATTACGTTTAGCAAGGCTGACTGTGATATCTCTTATACTAAGTACTGTTGATATGTGTCTCTAACAAGAGTCTTCATAAACTCCTATGAGCTTAAAGTAATAAATGCTTTCATGGTTGCCATATCAATAATGATTTAATAGAAATGGCTGAGGAGGAATGACAGAGACATTCAGAGATGCAAAAGGCTTCCAGAAATGACAAGGCTGCAACTATTCACCTCGCAAAGAAGGAGCAGAGGGTGTGTAAAGGTTTGCTGTATGGTAGTATGGCAAACACAGGGAAAAATTTCTGTTTATTGTGCTTTCAGGGAGCTCCCCTTCTGCTTGATAATAGGAAAGCAAGTCATCTGGAGTTCTTTCTGTAAAAAGAATTGAGAAGCACATTGCTAGTGAAATTCATACAGTTGAAAATGTAAATGGGTTCAAAGAGGGAGTAAACAAAGTGAAATGAGCTTCAGTAACAGTAATTAAACACGGTTCAGAGGTAGTTCTGGCCCCAAAAGCACTCGCGTAGCTTACTGCAGCAAACCAGGTGAGTGTTACTAAAGAAATGCCTCACTGTACTAGCATTTCTTTGCTAAGTTTTCTTTGCTGTTGGGTTGTTGGTTTTTTGGTTTTTTTTTTTTTTTGAGAGAGGAAAATGTTGAGACTGCGCTGAAGATAATCAGTAGGAAACAGAATGTAAAGCTAGATTGGCTGCAGTTGAGGCTACGTGCAGTTCCTTCTGCCTTGAGGTGTTCTGAGCAAACGCCAGCACATCTTCCTGTCTGCTCTGTTTTTTGGATTGCCGAACACCACACCCAGGTTCACAGAATCATAGAATCGCAAGGTCGGAAAGGACCTACAAGATCGTCTAGTCCAACCATCCTCCCATTACCACTGCTACCACAAGCTACTAAATTGTGCTGGTGACTTTTGGTGTTAAAGTATCTGTGAATTTCTCCCAGAAGTAAATAGTCTACTGAAGGATGGTTCAAGTTTGCATGAAACTAATGAAAATTAATGTTAAAATAAGTATCAGCAGCTCTGAATTTCCTTGAAATGTGCTGTTTTGATAACTTTCTGCCAACTGGAATGCTGTTTGTTTGTGGAACACGGAGAATATTGGCTGTTACTCAGTGGTAACAATGCAACACACTTCTACAGAAGCAGAATGCTGACTGCATGCCAGTTCTTCAGATGTTCTTTGTTTGCATTGTGTCGAAGTGGACTTGTGTGAAGTTCTGAGATACAATTGTATGTAGTTAAAAAAATAAATGGTCTTTTAAAGTTGGAAACAACCCAAACGGGGATCTTAAGCTTTTCTTTATATTCTGAAGCTGTTGCTGTTCACACCATGAACAGAAGTGAGGTATAAAAGACCTGGTGCATCTCACAAGAGGGTAGAGGGACTATACGTAACATATGATGCATTTAATGCATTTTTTTATTTTTATCTTCTTGTAGTGCTGCTATTACAGACAGAACCAGAAGCTGTGTGTATAACTGCTGTAAGGAATACCAGGCTACAGAATGAAGTTACGTATTGAGATCAGCCTGCCGTAGCCCTGCTGCAGCTCTTTTCTACAAAGGGCTTGCAAAAAGGTGGAAGGCTTTTAGAAAACTGAATTACAGCTTCGTTTTGACTGCACCTTTTGAGCTTACATGTTGAAACTTGAGATCAGAGAATATCGTTTGTAAGTAAAAGCATAAAGGAAGAATGTTTTATTAGCAAGTGGCTGGTCTTGAAGTCAAGAAGTTAACGTTCAGTATGTCTAGAAAGAGTACTGCTTTCTTTAATACAGCTGTGATCTTGAATGCAAGTGAATGCCCTTCACTTGGTCAGGGTTGTGCTGTGAACCTACCTGCTGGTTGGGAGCTGCTTCCGATGTGGTGCTGCATTGCACTGTGCCCAGTGGTGGTTTTCATACAGACTAGCTCTTTATTTGAAAAGGAGATGATGGAGCCCGTTTGCAGTAATAATTCTTATTTTAGGTGTTAAACAGTTGCCAACAGTCTGTCCAGTGCGTAATTTATCTTGGCCTTAAGTATGGGCAGAGGTACATAAGATCAAGGAAGAGGACTTGTGTTTTTCTGTCAGTATGAAGATACATGAGATAATGATTTTTTTTCACTGTTTTTCAATTTCCTGTTAGAAGTATGCTGTGAACTCCATTGCAAGGGTGGAGCTTGGGATGGGAGCTCGTCTGTGTGCAGAGACTGGTGCAGTTGCAGAGAGCTGCAGGGGAAACTTCAGCATCACAACTGGGCATCACAGTAAGAGGCTCTGCTGCATAAACATCAGGAGTAATCAACAAATGTGGTAACTGCTTGGTGTGTGAATATGAGGCTCTCTGAGACAAGAACTGCTAATGAGGAACTTGTAAAATGAAGCTAGTTCTACTCATTCTGAAAGTTATATTCCTTGAGGTGACGTGATATCTCAGCTACTATGCAGGTAGTTAATGCTCTGATATTGCTAACAATCAGTAGGTGTTTGGCTGAATATGCAGAATGAGCTATACAAACTTGGTCTGATTTGCAAGGGATTTTTTTAAAGTTTCTTGCTTTGTTAGTAAGGTTGGTAGGGTTGCCTGTCAAATTGTGTCCATTTGGTCATTGGTTTCATGTTCATTCATGGCCTTTGTTATGAGGGCATTCTGAAAGAGACCTTTCTCTGTCCCACCTTGAGGTAGAGCAAAACCTGCCGAAATCTCAGTGTTGAAGCAAGTTCTAAGTCTTGAAAATTTCTTAGTGGGTTGATTGTATGGGGCTGCACTCAGTGTCTTTAGATACAGGCGTGTGCTTTGATGCTTTGCTTCAGAGCCAAATTAGCACACCCTCCAAATCCATTGTGCTTCCTCATCTTTATCTGACAGGATTGACTTTTAAACCTTTTTTGTAGCTGCTTCCTTGCAACATTTGCCTCTTCTTCCTACAGCTAAACCTCAGAGACTTTGCATTGCAATGTTTCAATAGCACTCAGGTAATAAATAATGCTGCAAATTGTTGTCGCGTTCTGTGTGCCAACTTTATGAAGTGCTTACTGTAAATAGAATGCTGTAACAGAGCTAATCAGAATTCATCTGCAGTATCCAAACTACATGCGAGGAAATCACATATGGCCTTTGCATACGCTTGGAGGTGCTTGTTCTTGGTTTTGACCTTGGGCTTGGCCCTTCTGTTGGGGGTGCATGACCTCCTGTTCGTCTGAGTTCTTGCATCCATAAAAGAGTGGCTTGCGTGCTTCCTGGAAATGCATGGAGTGCACATGCTCGTTTTATACCAACTCTTCTAAATCTCTTCCTTACAAGCTCCTGGAACATGTTCACTCTTGAGATAAAGCATAAAATAACGCTGTTTTAAAGCAATCAGTGAGCACTTTTTCTCACCATTTTGCATTAAGGTTATGTGGACTTAGTTTTTGTGGATGCTTGGAGTCTTTTCTTGTAACTCGTGGCTTCTTTGTTATACCTGTTTTCTTCTGTTGTAGTTCCACTAGTGTGGCAGCTCACTGCCTGGTCCCACATTGTTGCTGCTTGTCTGCCCAGGTTCCACTTTCCCATCCATTTCTTGATCCCAGTACTCCTTCCGTGGCCGCACAAATGTATTTCCTTCTGTCCACACCTTCTGTCCAAGTTTGACTGAAGTGGAATAGAGCTGAAGGAGGTAAATGTCCCGTTGCCCTCTCCCCAACTTACGCAGTAGGTGGGGAGTACTTTTCAAGTACTGTTTTTGCAGCAGGCCCTTGGTTTACCTAGAGTATGGTTAATATTAACCTCTTTCTTGTCACGTGGATGTTTCTAAAGCCTCTGAACAAATGTGTGCATTTGTGTCAGTACCACTGCACTGCTGGAAGTTGCAAAAGCAGAAATGTGAGGAGTTATACAAACCATAAATGATTGCTAGAATTGTCTTCAGATCAGGGTAGCTGAGAAGCTGAAAGCAAACACTGAAAACCTGTGTGTCAGGTCACCTTTGAATGTAGGTATTCCAGCTGGAACTGGGACAAGGTTTTGTAGGATATCTTTGTTCCCAGGGTTCTGCATACTGACTTTTGCTTTACCAGTATCTACTATGTGCTTGTATTTTACAATCTGTGCAGACTAGCTACATGTGCTCACCTTTTCTATTTTTAAAAGCAAAAACAGCAGGATTTTTTTTTCCCAAGTAAAGTATTGCTTTGTACTGCACTTTTTAGCTCTTCAGTGAGTTTTTATACTGGTTTCTTTGGATAGATGGCGGTGACGCACTGGAGCAGGTTGCCCAAGGAGGTTGTGGATGCCCCATCCCTGGAGGCATTCAAGGCCAGGCTGGATGTGGCTCTTGGCAGCCTGGTCTGATGATTCGTGACCCTGCACATAGCAAGGGGTTGAAACTAGATGAGCATTGTGGTCCTTTTCAATCCAGGCCATTCTATGATTCTGTGAACCGAATCACTTTTAGTTTATTTTCAGCTTCCCTAGCAGATCTTCCATTCTCATCAGTCAAAGGAAGGGCAGCTGGAAGCTTTATAATACAAGTGGTGATGGAAGAAGCTATTACTGGAATAGGAAAAGTGCTTGTGATCTGCCCAGATTGCTGCCAGTAAGCTGTGAGTAGGAAATGGGTGCCCTCGTGTACCCTGTGGTGCTGTTCCATAGCAGCTGTTTAGGGCACACAATCTGCATTGCCATCATGCTGCAGTCAATCATTGCTGTGTCAGCAAAGCAGATGAGGAACAGAGAACAGTAATAGTGTTAAAAATGCTACTTCCTCTTCCCCTGTTTTTATGAGGATTGTAATACTGTGCTTCGTGATAAATCCCATTCCCTTGATGTGAAATGGCCCAGCTGGCATCATCTTATTGCTTCCGCCTTCAGGTGACATGATTCCAGTTAATATTAAACTGCAGGCTTATGTGTTTGCTGGAAATAGCTTTTTGGGTATCTGTTGATTGTGTTCAACTTGCTTTTAGTTCGAGAGCTCAATTTAGTGCTCCAAGTGTTTAACGCAATCCCTGTGTTTTATTTAGATAAAGGTTGCCTTTTCAACACAGCTGTTCTTATTCCTTTTCCTTGTATTGATACTTAATGTTACGCTACCTGTCTTTGCTCAGAAATTTTATCAGTAATATTCTATACCTTCTCAGAAAGCAAGACTGGAAACGATGCCAGAAGTGCTCGTATGTAGGACTGGTAATTTGTACCATACATTATTAGACAGAACTGCTGTGATTTTCCCTAGGCTGGTATTTTTGTAATGAAACATTGTACCAAGTCTTAACTAATGGAGATCTTGCTGTTGCATTTGCTGCAGGGAATTGCTGCAGGTGTGGGAATAAAACAGAGATTGAGGAAGATCTTGTAGGTACTGAATTTGAATGCTTACCCCAAAGACTTAGAGATTGGAAAGATTTTGTTTTGTCATTGAAATAGGCTGTACCAGTGGTGTGTCATTGTATTGGAAATGATCTTAGCATCTAGAAGATGAATTGCAAAAGTGTTGAATGCTGGTGGTTTAGTAGCTAGGGGCAGTGAACAGATCAGCTGCTTAGTGCTACATATTCTGGAAAATCAGGCTGTGACTGAGCTCTTGGCAGTCCTGCATTTGCAATCACTGGGTGAGCCTCTCACCCTGCTGTCTCAGGAGTACAGAGGTCATAGGTAAAGTACCACGTCATTTGTTGCTCCATTGCAGAGTGCTATAAAGCTGCTTTAGGACAAGGTGTGTGAGCACTGATAGATGCTGAGCGGCGGGGAGTGGTGTGTGGGATGTGGGACTGCTGCTTTCCATCCAGCGTGTGTGCTTAGAGACAGAGTGGGGAAAACTGTTACCTGATGGTCTGGTTGTAGCTGAAGCTGCCAGTGTTTTTCACAGTTTGGGTGTTCAGAGTAAATGGTGACACTGGCCACAGATACGTTTTTGTCTTTGAGGTATGGAAGAAAACTACTTTAGACTTAGGACAGCAGACTTCAGGGTTGACTGTGAGCAGGACATGAAGTAAATCTGGCTTGAGCACATATGAAGGTACATATACAGAGGCAACATGAGGGCAAATGAAGGAAGAACAGGCATTTCTCTCCGGTTTCTAGGAAGTGTTACTTTTTTTTTTTTTTAACTTTTTTAACTGCTGATTTAACTGCTGATTTATCTGTTTTATGAAGAGAAGAGTAAGTACATGGTGTACTTCTCAAGTGCACCTTCCTGACTGCTGTTGCTCTCTGACTTCTAAGCTAACATCTACAACTGGGCTTTTGTGTTACTTCACTTGTTTTTGTGATCTTATTTAATCACACGTCTGGTGAGTGAAAGGTTCTTTGTACATCTTAAACGGAGCCTTAATGTAACTCTGTTGTTCATCCTGAATTTTCTAGTCTGGCTTCTGAATTTAGAATGAGTTGGGTTTTTTTTTTTTGTAGTTTTTATATTGCTTCTCTACCCTCTGGGCTGGTAAACAGTTTTAGTATTATTTTAGAGGAACGCTGTTTTGGGTTGCTTCATGCACTGTTTCTGTGTCTTTCATTCTGACAGCTTTGAAGGAGAGAGGCATTGATGCATTTTGTCTTCTCTGTAAGAACTGTACATGGGTCTCAGAATAGCTTGTGCTACAACAAATAGACATAGCCTCACTATTCCTGGTCTTACAAATGTTTGGAACCTCTGCTTTGAATTTAAGTCTCTTCAGTTGCATTTTCTGTAGCATTAATTACGCTTGGCTTTCAGCTGCCATTCTCTTTCTTTTCTACTGGGAGAAAAAGAAAGTCAAAGTTTGTGGTATCTTCTGTCTGCAGAGTTCTGAATATCAGCAGTGCAGCTGGTTGCTTTTGTCAGCACAGAACAGCCAAGTGAAATGGGTGGAAACAAACTATACTTGAAAACTCAGCTTTGCTAATTTTGTAGTTGGAGTGTCAAAGAATACAAGTATAGAAGCTTGAAACTCAATTTTAAAAGAACTGACCGTATTGTATAGCAATTCATGATGTACTTTTAAAGCTCACCTTGCTAGCAAAAAAAAAATAATAATAATCTGCCTCTCTTTGCCAAGCTGAGGGCTCAGATTCTGGAGGTTGGTGACCCTGCCTGTGGCTGGAGGTTGGAACTTGATGATCCTCGGAGTTCCTTCCAACCCAAGCTATTCTATGATTTTAATTACTGAACAGTCAGATGTTTCAAGGAGACTTAAATGAGAATTATAATTTGCTTGCTAACCTTGACACTCTGTGAAATGCTATATAAAATCCTAAAGTAAGAAGTAGGAATTTTACATTCTTACATCTTGTTTGCTGATGGAACCCCAAATGTGACTAGCTGCAGGTATGCATGTATTAGAGGTAGGTAAGTCTCTACTTTGTTGAGTGTAGGTGAACTTTGCCCTTATAGGTTACACGTTCTCTGCAGAGTCATGGTGGTCGGAAGGGACCTTTGTGGATCATCAAGTCCAACCCCCTGCTAAAGCAGACTCCCTACAGGAGGTTGCACTGGAAAGTGTCTAGGTGGCTTTTGAGTCAGCTCCTCTGGAGACATTCCACAGCCTCTCTGGGCAGCCTGTTCCAGCGCTGTGTCCCGCTCGCAGCCAAGAAGTTTTTTCTCATGTTTGCAATGGAACATCCTGTGTTCCAGTCTGTGCCCGCTGCCCCTTGTCCTATCTCTGGGCATCACCAAAAAGATCCTGGCCCCATCCGTTTGACTCTCATCCATTAGGTATCTATAAGCATTGGTAAGATCTCCTCTCAGTCTTTGTCAAGCTGGGGATTCCCAGGTCTCTCAGCTTTCCCTCATAAAGATGCTCCAGGTCCCTAATAATCTTTGTGGGCCCCTACTTAATTTGAAAGTAGTTTGCGTTTTTATGAAAGCAGGAATTTGATAGGAAGAACGCTAAGAATCTGTCGTTTCTTCCCTTTTCAGATATGAGAAATGAGTGTTGGACGCAGAAGATTAAAGCTGCTGGGAATTCTGATGATGGTGAACTTTTTTATCTATGTGATTGTGGAAGTCTCAAAAAGTGGCAGCCAAGAGAAGAATGCAGAAGGCCGTGTTATTATACCGCAGGACAATTTCTGGAGAAAATTTACTCCTCACAAAGCCTACTGGAACAGGCAGCAACAGAAGCTTGAACTGCTGTACAACCCAATTCTGAGTCTGCTTTCCAATATGACTGTGGAAGAGAACTTAATTTTGAACTCAAGCGTTCTCAATTCCTGTGACCCCGACCCGTGGGTCACTTCAGAGATCAGCGACTTTGCAAGTTTGCCAGAAAGGTTCAAAGACTTTCTCCTCTATTTGAGGTGTAGAAATTACTCATTAATAATGGATCAGCCAAACAAGTGCAAACATAAACCTTTTCTGCTGCTGGCTATTAAGTCACTTATACCACATTTTGATAGGAGGCAAGCAATTAGGGAATCCTGGGGCAAGGAAATAAAATCGGGAGATATAACAGTCAAAAGAGTCTTCTTACTTGGTCAGACCCCACCGGAGGATCATTTTCCCAACCTTACAGACATGGTAAAATTTGAAAGCGAAACTCACAAAGACATTCTCCTCTGGAACTACAGAGACACTTTCTTCAATTTAACTCTGAAAGAGGTACTGTTTCTGAAGTGGGTGAGCAGCAGTTGTGCGGATGTCCAGTTTATTTTTAAGGGTGATGACGATGTATTTGTGAATACCCATCAGATCCTGGATTACTTGAAGAGTTTATCAAAGGACAAAGCCAAAGACTTATTTGTAGGTGACGTGATCAAAGATGCTGGACCTCATAGAGAAAAAAAATTGAAGTACTACATCCCAGAAAGCGTTTATGAAGGTTCGTATCCTCCGTATGCAGGAGGTGGTGGGTTTCTGTACTCTGGTGACCTGGCATTAAGACTGAATAATGCATCTGACCAGGTACTCTTGTATCCTATTGATGATGTTTATACTGGAATGTGCCTTCAGAAGCTTGGGCTTGCTCCGGAAAAACACAAAGGTTTCAAAACATTTGATATTGAAGAGAAATACAGAAATAACATATGTTCCTACACAAATTTAATGTTAGTGCATAGTAGAAATCCTCAAGAAATGATTAAGATCTGGACAAGCTTGCAAGATCCACACTTAAATTGCTAGAGCAATGTGCATAAATACTTTATGTCCAAATAGCTTTCCAAGTTTGAATCTGACTTTCTTGGTGAACCATTGAGGCTCTGTTTAATTGTTCTTTTCAAATTTTCTCAAGAAACTTTCCTCGTGTACTTCTGAAAAGTGGCAGTAGTCATACTGAGAGGATGGCACAAAGACTTGGTCCTGTTTTTCCACTGTCCTGGTGGTCATTATGTTTCAATAGCAGTCTAAACAATAAAGAGGACTGGAAGTAACTAGCTGTCAGCTACTGATGCCTACTGCAAAGCATCTTTCATTAGTTGTGATGGTAGCAGATGCATTCTTTTTCCTTGAGCAGTGTTTGTGTGTGGAGACCGCTGTAAATTTGAAACTCACAAATTGGGGGAATGCTCTTTTACTCTATAAAACATTTTTATGAAACTTCAATTATTGATATATATTCTTTTTATTTATAGTTTCCACTCTTTTCTCCTTTACGTGTAGTCTTTTGTGCAAAGTGTGCCTGTGTCTGAAGGATTTACCCTTTTATTAGATGTGGTGTTGTTTGTTTTTGAACAAAAAAAGACATAATATGGTTTCAAACACCCCATGAAAGATCTGAATGTGTAAGGGAAAGAAGGAACAAGTTCTGTTTGTGGCTGGTACAGTTCTGCTGCTGCCCACCCTGAGCTTACATACACGGTAATGCTGACATTGTTACTCATGGTATCTCTGTGAAAGCTACTCTGGTCCATCCCCGTTCTCTGCTTTGGCACTAAAAGCGATCAGGTAGCTGATTGAAAATAACCAAAATTGCACATTGCTTTTAAGAGCATGGTTTGGATCTCCTGTAAAGCGGTAGCAAGTGTAGGATTGTGCTGTTCCTAACAGGTTTGAATTTTGAAATAAAATTTGAAGTTGCATGATGTCTCGTGTAGAGTTAAACATGTTCTCAAATCTCAGATTTTCTTCTGTATTTCCACATCTTGCTTATGAGAGCTATTCTAAGTAGTGGTTGCTTCCTTTGTATATGTAGAAGTGCCTGTCTATTTATTGTTCAGATGGAAGACCAAAACATTTTCTTAAATATATTTTGTGTAACATTTTATTTGTATAGTGTTGTCACTCAGATATTTAAATAGAGCATGATATTTTAAACCTGTGAGATGTGTAATGTTAAATAAAGCTAATTGTTATTTTTGAATTTGAAAAATAAAATGTGATTTAAATATTTCTTGCAATGCTTCGTCTCAGATGTGGTATTGACTAAACTAAATTGACTACAAGAGTTTATCCAGCAGCTTTGACACTTAGGTGGTAGATTGTCAAGAAGATGCTGTTGCAGTTGTCCTTGAATTTGTTAGGTGCTGCAATAGATGAGCAACAAGTGATAGAAAAATCCTGAGGTGAGCAATGCATTTGGTGGTGAGGTCTAAGGAAGGATCAAAGAGTGGATTGCATAAACAAAGGGATAGGGGAAAAGAGGAAGAACTAAATGTTACGGAGTTAGATGGGGTGGAGTGCATGTGTGATACTAACCAGTTAGTGACATGGGTGGGATTCGTGGGTTGCTGGTGTTAAGTCATTACTTTACACCATTCCATGACCATGAGGTGGAAGAAAGGCCTCTTGCGTAGGACTCAACTGAGTAAAGAAAAACAGGCTGAGTGATACTGGGCAGGGGAAGTGCTGAGAGAAGACATCAACCCAGCTTCGAAGTGATGCAAGAAAGGAAAAGGAGGGAAGAGGAGAAAGCTGAGTAAGTAGCCCCACTGGCTCAATAGATAAAAAATAGCCGAGGGGGAATTGGACCGGCTGCTCCTGTTTACCTCCAGGTGAGGGGAAGCCAGTGATTGTCCTGTGCTGTTGAGCCTCCTCCTGTCTGCTCCCATGGAGAAACAGTTCTCCTGGAAACAGCTGGAGTTGGTGGAGTAAAGAGCAGATTGAGAACAAAGATAGAGAAATGGGCTGCAACAAGAAGGTACAACGTGAGTGTCTGCTGAGGAGCGTAACCAAGAATGTAGGGATTTGGGAACAGTTGGGATTGGAAGATGGCAAGCCTTTAAAAAGCAGAGTGTTAGGATGTTATATAGGCTATACATACAGGGGCTGGCAGGTTCCTGCTTTGCTGCAGCACTGGTGGCTCCTAGCTGCTTAAAAAGAAAAATGAGCAGTGAATAACTTTTTGGATATATATTGATTTTCTGTGAAGTAAATTTAGAGTTGAGAAAACTGAGCAAGAATTGATTCTTACTGATAGATTATCAAATGTAGCAATGACTTGTTTGGAATTATTTAGAGAGAAATGGTTTGGAGAATGTACAGAGCTTTATAGTAGGTTACTTAGTTTAAGGGGGAAGAAAGAGTCTGCTAAGGTGGTGTGAGGAAATTTGATTGTAATTAAAGTAACGGGAATAGTGGGCTGTGATAACAGGAATACGGCTCTTAGATTTAAATGAGGGTGAAGTCTTCCCGGAATCCAGCAGGGAAAATGAAGTGCTTCAGTGATTAAATGGCATTGCAGCAGGTTAAGCCTTTAAAATGCATTAGCTCCTTTGTATAAAGGCTCAGGCCTTTACTTCCCAGTGCAGTTGGGAGGAGGAAATAACAAGCCTTGGGATAAGGAAGGTAAGTGAGCTATAATTAATGCACAGATCACAACATTTATCTTCTAGAGGAACTCATCTTTTTTTTTCTCTAAATACAAGTTTTCTGTGACTTGGAACATACTCTTGCGTCTGAATTCCACCCCACTTCCGCCCCTGCACATCCCCATGGTGTATTTATTTTTATGTGTGAGTGAAGTGTTGCACTGGACTGGGTTGGTGATAAGAACATTCTTGACAGTCCTTTCTGTTCTTCAGCGTACTGTTGAAAGCAAGCCAAACTTAAGAAGAGTTTTGGCTGGAGAATAACAGACACAGATTAGAATTTAATGAAACTTCTGTGTTAGATAAGCAATTCAGTAAGGATTCATCGAGGATTCATGCAGGTAATCCTTCATCTGTGACTGTGCTGTGGTGATGAGCAATCCAGCTTTTGCTGTGCTCTGATGTGGCTTTCAGACGGCTCCCTGGGATCTGGTTGCCTTTCCCTTCCAGCTTATTATGAGATCTGGTTGCCTTTCCCTTCCAGCTTATTATGCCTCATGTGCGTAAGATTGTCGCTGTGTGTGTGTTTTGCCTGAGGGCACCAATCCAAACGAGTTCACATCTATTTCCTTTTCACAGGATAATGGCAAACCAACTTAGCAAGCAAATAGGGCAGGGAGCTTCTTAATGGATTCTGGTGTGTGGAGATGGCCTGGGAAGAGGAATGTCAGTCAGCATGAGCACAGAGCATCGCTCTTCCAATTCCCTGCAGGTTCTTCCTGAAACCTTTTAAGGCTGTTGCCCAGTTCATTGCGGGACGAAGGTGAGAACAGGAGTGGAGTGCAAACACTGAAGCAAGCTCAGTTCTGGAAGCCTCATTGTGGCCAGCAAACACCACGCTATGTGAAAAAAGACATCTGCTAGTACTTTTGGAGGAAGACTCAGAACTTCCGCATGTAAGTTTGCAGCCCAGATGCTCTGATCAGGCCAGGAGTAACACGTCTGGTATGTGTTACAGTTTTCTTCCCACTGAAACTGAGACAGATAAGATCACAGAGGCCTGGCAGGTGTGACTCAGTTCTGACTGTAGGTGTACGGAGAAGTCAGTTCTTGAGCTAGCACAGAGGGAATTCCTTGAGTCCTAAAAGACAAGATTTAGCAAGATTGAGATTTCCCCAGTCTCAAATGTTGGAAGATCCCTAATCAGCCTAGGCTCCTTGCCTACCTCTGCTTGTTCATCTAGCGACCTGTATGGCACTCCCCAGTCTGCTGCATCTTTAGCCCCCCAACTAAATGCCTCCACATTGTCATCGTGTCTTTGTTCCTTCTATCTCATATTGCTACAGCTGTTGGTAGATTTCTCCACTCTCCAGTAAACCTCAAAGTTAACTGAGGAACAGAAACAACTCCTCAGATTCGCTGGAATGGATGGATTTTCCACTCTGCAGTTGCATTTTTGACTTCCACAAGCTGAGCAGTCTCGGTACTCAGTGATTCAGTGGCTTCATGTCTAGTGACAGAAGCCTGTGGGTGGGTAGGAGAGATGGGTCAGTGTTCTTTGGGAGTTTAGGTTTTTAAAAAAGCATGCTTTCCATCAAAGCCTGATTCAAACTGTTCCAAATGGTAGAGTTAAGCGGGGCAAAAAAAAAAAAATCAGAGTTGCAAATAAAGTAAGCTTTCTGATTTTTGAAGTTAGCTGTTAAAGCCAAGAACTGCAGTTTGGCTTTGGCTGTGCTTTCGTGTCCTTTTGCTATCCCGCTGGCTCAGTCTTGACAGAACTCTGCTTTATGCTGAACCTTGTTCTTTTTGTGGACACCACAAATGCGTCCTTGCTGGTCTGCCAGCTTAATGCATGCATGATGAACTTCTGAAACTCTTCCATAAAACTCATGTCTTCCTTCCAAGAACACAAGCCGTTCATTGGCACCATGAATTTGAGTTACAACTTAAGTAATACAATGTCATTCTCCAAGTCACCTCTTTCCCGTTTTCCTACTTGCAGGATCACCCAGTTTATTAATGTTTTCATTACACTTTTTGTTGTTTTTTTACCTATCCCCACCCTGATATCCCCTTGCATTCAATGGTGGGCTGCTGTGCTAGTGCTAGGAAAGGTGTGGGATTCACTTTCTGTGCATGTAACTACTAAGCCCAGTAGGGAGGCCAACGAGTGCCAGCTCTTTACAGGAAACAAAACTGAAAGCTCTCCTTGTGTGTAGGGGAGGTTAGAAATATCCACTTTTAGACCAAAATTGTATTGGAAATGAAATGCTACAGTAATGCTACTAAAGAAAATAAAAGCGTTTTCATGTACGTTTTGTCTTTCTTTTTCAAAATCTTCATCGGTGTGTTTGCATTTATTGTCCTGAGTTCAAGCACACAAATGATTGGGGGCAGAGAAGGGGAGAGGCAGAAATCCCCACTGCAAATAGTACAACTTGCAGGTAAAAAAAACAGGGTAGGAAATAGCAGGCTGATCTGAAGGAACAAATAACCCATTGCTAAAATGGGCCCATTGTTACACACTGTGTGAAGTGTGAGGGAATATCTTTGAAGATCTGAAACCAAAGGAGTCTGTCTGCTTTTGTTTCCTTTCAGTCATCCTGGTACATGAGGAAACAGGCTTCTGCTTTAGGTCTGCCCATTGCACAAGAAAACTGAGTGATTAAAAATAAATGTAATGAGAAAATCCATCGTCTTGCTAGTCGCTGACCACCTCTCAGGCAAAAACAAACGTCAGAGAGGCCAGTGAATTATTCTGTTTTTTGTAAATTCACCTCAGGTGGTTTTGATACAGCCTTATCTGCTCGATGAAAATATTAATGGTGATTAGGTGAAGATAATGATGAATATCATAGAAGTTGAAATGCAGGTGATGCTTTAAAATATCTGGAGATTGGGTGAGTTTCAGGAGAGAAGAGCTGTAAGGTCTGGGTTTGTTCATGCTCTGGTTTTCACATAGGTTCCCTACTGGAGTGAGTGTGGGAGTTTGTTCTTACTGTTTGATCTGTCGTTGGTTCTCTGCATAAATGTCACCTGGGTTGCTCTAATTTGTTTATGCTCCAACAAGGCTCGTATTTGGCCAAACCGAGGCCAGGTTGGCCATCGGTTCCCTCATTAGTTTCAGGTACTGACAGTGGTTGATAGCACACGTTTAAAGTATTACGGATCAGAGGAAGCACAGAGCACCTCTGAGAGCCTGGGGAGCCTTTCACCCTGACGTGGTGCTAAGGCCGCAGTGCTTGGTGACGAGCCAGCAGAGCTATCTTCAAGGAAAAAATGAGATGAATTCCTGGAACCTCTCTGCATGCTCTGGCAAAGAGGTTTGCGACATAATTACATGCTGTGTGAAAACCTGGTATCTGGAACTCTGAGAATGAGGTGATTGTTCGTCAGCTGTCTCCTCCTGCCCTCACAGCTGAGTGGACGCAGTTGCTCATCCCCCTTCCCTATCAAAGTAGTCATCTATGCCTGAAAGCCTGCAGGGCTTACTTGAGCAGTAGGAATGTATTGCTCGCTCCGGGAGCTGAGGGGCATCATGGAGGAGGTGTCTTTGGACCTCTAATTGAGCATCTCAAATGCTTTCAAAACATTCATGTTCAGTCTTAACTTTGGAGCTAATTTCCTACTGTTTGCTGCACCGAGACTGTATTCTTTGCTGTGTTTTCCTGGCCTAGCTCTTGAACGTTTCCTGAGCAGTGCTGCATGCCGCAGTTGCAGCTGCCTGCTGAAAGCTGTCCACGCTTAAGGAGAAGTGGAACACGTGCCTGTGTTTGAGGAGGCTGAGCTGGCATGGACCCAGTATTGTAACTCTCAGATGATGTCCAGTCCCTTATCCTACTTTTTGTGCTGGAGCTGTCTGAAAGGTCCCCATTCTGAGCATGTTTTAGAGCTAGAGACAGCACGGAGAGCAGGAGGTAGCATAGGCCTCCTGGTTCTGCTTTCACTTGGACGCATATGAAAGTAACACCCTTTCCCCTGGTTTATTTTTGCTTGTTTGCAGGTGGTCTGTAGTGGATTTTCCCTCTTTTATGATGTATGTTGTACGTAGTTGGTGGTTAACGTAAAGATCTGAATCATTCACTCAGGGTAATTTATAGTGACCTAATTACACAGAAGTTTTGCGCTGAAATTTTTAATGGTAGTTGATAATTAGAACAGTTCTTAATTCCCCACCTTTATGACTCAGCCCTTTGCCTTCCATGCTTCCAAAGAGGCAAACCAGGAGGCACAGACCACTCCTGCACCCTGACCCCGAGGCCAAAACCTGCTGTAAAACTGCTGTGTAGAAACACTGGCGTGGCTTTCTTAAAAATTCCCTTCCACCTACTTCTCCTTAAATTCCCCATTTCTTCCTTTTTATTTCTGGTCTGTTCTGGCTGTCCCAGCGTCTGGATTTCGTCTTTTATGATGATACGTAACATGGCGTGACTCCAGCCTGAGCTCTGGGGAATTTTTGTTCATGTTAAGATTTGAAAATCTTTATAAACACATCCTTGGAGGGAAAACACTCTGGTATTTACGAAAGAGGATAAAGAGTTAGAAGATCTCAGAACTCTTACCAGCTGCATCATGTCTTCCTGGGCTGACATCTTCTGAGGGAAAAAGGATAATGTCTGAAATTCAGGTCCAGGCTGTACAAACAGATGTGAAGATGTGGTGAACGGCTTTTGTTGCTGACCACTCAGGCAGACCTGAAGGAAGCTGGGCGGAAGGAAGGTGACAGCAGTGTGGATATGGCCTAACCTGGAGTCAGATCTTGAGGTTGCTGTGGGCAGTGGTCAAAGCCAATCACACACTGAAGGTGACAAGGAAAGGCACAGGGTACATCTTTATGCCATGCTAAGTCAATGGGTCATCCGTATCTGTATTAGTATGCACACTTTGGGTTTTCTCATCTAAAAAGAGTAAAGGAGAAGAGCAAATGCTTCAGAAACAGACCACAAGGACCCACATCAAACAGGGTTCTGTTTTGGGAACAGCTGTGTTAGGAACTGCTCTTGGATTTGGAAAGCAGTGACAGAAGAGGGGAGTGAGAGTGGCTTGGAAAAGCAAGAAGTGGGGTCTGCTACAGCAGCCACTAGGAGCTGAGAACAAACCAGCAAGTGGGGTTTTTGCACAGCAGACGGTGGGGCTGTGGAACTGCCTGTCTGATGATCTTTGGGTGCTAAAATTTACATGGGCTCAAGGGGAAACTCTACAAATACTTGAATAAGGAACCTGCCTCAGGAGAGTGGTATGTGGGTGCCACTGAGTGGGGATCACAGCTGGCTCAGGAAGTCCCCTGGGCTGCTGAGGGCTGAAGGCAGGAAAGTACTGGGGGGCAAATTCCTCACATGTTTGCCTTGTCCTTGCTTTTCCTTGGTTGTTTGCTTGTGGCCGCTGTGAAGGCACAGGCAGTGAGCTTGGACCATTGCACCAACCCACTGCCTTGCTCCTGGTTGGTCATTCTGTCCGGAGCCAGCCCAGAAATCTTTGCTCTCTTTGCACACAGAATGCCAGCAATTACTGGCAGCATAACATGGAGAGAATCAACGCTCTAACAACTGTGCAGTAGATAATTATTTCCACAGCTTTCACAACAAGCCATTGCATGTACGCACTGCTCATTTACTAAGACTTTGTTGTCTTCATTTGAATGAAACTCCCCAGATTATGGTCCAAAGCTTGGGCTTTTCAGGCCAAAGAAACTTTGGGTCTGCAGCCAACATCTTGACCAGGAAAAACCCAGTAGAGAAAAAGATGAAGCTGGTGGTACTTGGTGCTAGATGTGCACCTCCAGGGACGGTGACTCCACCACCTCCCTGGGCAGCCTCTGCCTCTGCCTCACTGCTCTTTTGGAGAAGAAATGTTTCCAAATACCCAACCTGAACCTCCCCTGGCACCACTTGAGGCCATTCCCTCTTGTCCTATTGCTGTTACCTGGGAGAAGAGGCCGACTCCCACCTCAACACAACCTCCTTCCAGGAGAGCAGTAAGGTCTCCCCTGAGCTGCCTCTTCTCCTGGGGAACACCACTTGAGACCAGCCACCAGCTGAATTTAACTTACTCACCTCCACTTTCTGAGCCCAGTCCCCCAGTCAGCAAAGAGTGTACCTGTCCTAGCCTCAAGCTGCCAGCTTCCCCAGGAAAACACTGTGGGAGACAGCATCGAAGGCTTTGCTGAAGCCTAGGTAGACTACATCAACAGCCTTTCCCTCATCCACGAGGAGGGTCTCTTGATCAAAGGAGATCAGGTTGGTCAAGCAGGACCTGCTGGCTGGGCCTGATCTCCTGGCTGTCCTGCACATGCCTTGCGATTGAACAACAGAAGCAATGGCTGTGTATTTTTCACTGTTGGCGGGACTGCGTTCAGCCCCTGTATCACAGTACATGGGGACTATTTGCCATAACTCGAGTCAGCACCGTGCTGCTCCCTTCCCATGTGCTGGTTTTGGCCCAGACAGCACCAACAGCACACTGCTGTATGGTGAAGCTGTTAGCAGAAGTAAAAGAGCATTCAGACCGAAGGGAGGGAAATTCCCCTCTGCCATCCAGTGCAGCCTGTTGTTTGAGGATGCTCAGGTTCAGTTAAGTGCTGCTGTGCTGTTGGAGGAGCGGGAGCTGCTTGCAGTTTTCTTTCAGCAGCTGAGCAGGTGCATGCAGGAGGTGCAGCACTCCCTGCAGTCTCCCAGAGCTGGGTTATGTATTCTGTTGGCTTAATGGCTCTTTGTTTGAATTTCTCTTCCCTTCCCTGCTCCTCATTGCCAAAACCCCCAGACAGGCCAGGAAGCAGTAGCTCTGTACTGTGATTCATGGTTTTCCCAAAATCACCCAATGAGAGCCACTGAAGGAGAAAGGGGTGACATGTTCTCAATCTTCACTTTTTTGCCATTTCTCAAACCACTTCCTGGCTGCGATTTGCCCTTGGTTCACCCATTTCTTTGCAGCATCATTTTTTTTCAAGCACCAGCAACGTCCGCCTGCACCCTCCCGCACCTGGAAGCTGGAGCAAGCAGCTGCGCAGGGCCTGGTGCCTGTGACTCCACCACCTCCCTGGGCAGCTGTGCCACTGCCTCACCACTCTTTCTGAAAAGAAATGTTTCCTAACACCCAACCTGAACCTTCCCTGGTGCAACTTGAGGCCATTCCCTCTCGTCCTGTCACTGTTACCTGGGAGAAGTGGCCAACCCTTCTTTTGGATTTGGAAAGCAGTGACAGAAGAGAGATATGAGAGTGGCCTGGAAAAACATTTTATTTTCTAGATCCAGACTGGGCTGTTTTAGGGCAGAAGAAGCAATGCAGCTAACTTTTTCTGTTGTGCTGGGAAAACCCCTGTGGCCTGTTTTTTTTTTTTCCTGGGTTGCCAGCACAGATGCGAGGCTGCATCTTCCCTGCAACCTCCCCATGCCCACAGAGGAGCGGAAAGTACTTATTCTCATTATCAGCTGTTGGAACGTAGCTGCAGGAGAGGAAATGGGACTCTGGTCAGCATCTCCTGCGGTGTTTCTG
>JAOWBP010001760.1:6878061-6896678 GCA_028571105.1 Tragopan temminckii | reverse complement strand
CCAGCCGCTGTAATGGGGACAGGGATGCCATTTTGGGGAAACCACCTGCAAAGCCCCTAGGAGCTCCCAGATGGCACCAGCCCAGTCTTACACACATCACCATGGACCCATGGCAGTGTTCTGCCAGCCACAGAGCCAGTACTGCTCTGGCTGTGTGTAGGGCGAGCACTCCCAGTGCACCTGATGTGATTTACAGTCACCATTGGGAATCTTTACTCTGTTTTGCAGAATCACAGGGTCGTAGGGATGGAAAGGGGCCTCTGGAAGTCACCTAATCCAACCCCCCAGATACAGCAGGTTCCCTAGAAAACAGGACGTAGGCACAAACATCTGGACCCTACAGACTATATTACCATCTCTCAACATCACTGCACTGCTCCCCAGATATGTGTTTTGTTTGCTTGGAAGAGAATAAAGAAGTTTTGCTGAGCTTGGCTTTTCCTCTCTCTTCATGCACCAAGGCAGTCACTAGGGGGAGGTAGAATTAATTTACTTACCCGGAGCTCAGCAAAGTTATGCTGCTTTATATACTGCAGGAGTGTAAATGCAAGTAGATTTGAATGAGGATACTCATATAGAAACAGCTACCAGGCAAAGAAACCAATGCCCAGCATGTCAGAGTTCCCCATATATCTATGTAGCAGAACATTAAGAACATACAGGGACTTACCATGCTGTTCAGCTCCTCCAGGACTCCTCAAACCAGGTTAAATCCTTGTGGCTTTATGTTAGGGTCTGGTGAGCCCACAGCTGCTGTAGGACTAAGCCCTGGGGTGGCGATGGGCAGAAAAGCTTAAAAAAAAAAAAAAAATGTATTTGTCACTGAACATCTGACAGCCTGTCAAGCTGTGACAACATAGAAGAAAGGATTTACTATTATTATTATTTATACTGAATTATGATTGACGTGTTAAAGGGTACGTTGTCAAAGCCATACATCAAGCAGCCTAATTGCCTTCTCTGTGTCGCCCCTAATGACATGCTAGGCTACTGCTGCTGGAAGAGCTGCTGGCATCTGGTAATTTGCACACCATCACCTGGGCTGGCAGCTTGCTGCCTTGCAATGTGTAGGCAGGGAGAGGAGCCCTCCTTTCACTGAGTGCTGGGGGAATCACAGCATCCAGCCAAAGCTGGTTCAGGTGTAATAGAAACACTCGATTGTACACCAGGGTGCTTTCCCCCAGTAATTTGAATTTATTTATTTTTATTGTTTTATGGAGGGTGGGAAGAAAAAGCAAGCTGAGCTCTGCTTCAAGGTCTCAACATCAGCAATGCTTTAATTCCAGTTCCCAGCATGACATGTTTGTTTGTTTGTTTGTTTGGATGGAGCCTGCTTACCAAAACAGGGAGGGCAGGACGGATGATGTGAGGCTAATGAACACAGCTGGTCCTCATTCATGACAAACTGATTGTTATCAGAGGTACCTGGGCAATGTATGGGTGCATATATTGGCAAGAGGGTGGAGTAAATACTCTACCTGGGGGAAGCTTGCTGGGTTGTTTAAGGGAGGAAGTGGTAGTTTAGGGGGTATTTGGGTCTGGTTTTAATGTTGTGAGCCTCTACCATGAAGCTTTTGGCCCTCCTGGTGTTCCTGCTCCTGGTGTCCTTGGTATGGAGACCTACATCAGGGCTGCTGTGCCCTGACTGTAGGGCTATGGGGGTGAGTGAAGGGAGGGTACCTTGGCTACTCTGGGAGTGGTAGTGCATTGGCTGTGGCCCTTACAGTATTAGTTGAGTGATACTGTTGCTGTTGGAGGTGGGGAGAGCTGTTAGGAAAAATGAGGTGATGAAGGGAGTGGTGACAGTGGTCCTTGGTCTCAGGCTGTGCTAGTGCAGATGCTGATGCTCAGGTCTGCAGTGAGGCTGTTTTCTTTATAGGCATGCAAGTCCTACTCAGAACATCAGGATGTTAAAGCAGGTAAGGATTAATTCTTACACTAATGTTTCTCTGTCTGTGCCACCCCTCTCTTTCCATTCTTAGTTTTGCTGGGCATGTCAATCTCTGGTGTGGGAAGCCTGGAGCAGTCACCTGGCTGTGGGATGGGAAGAAGGGAGACAGAGCTGCTATAGAGCATTGGGATGTGAGGGCCCTGAGGCAGGAGACTTGGCTGCAGCAAGTTGTTTTTAGGCAGCAATTAAAGCACAATCCAAACCATAATGGCCTTCCTGTAGGGCAAACTCACTGCTGGCTTCTGGGTCTTCTAGCTTGGAGGTAGCATTTCTGGAAAATGCTGTTACTTCTTAACTAACTCAACCATGATGGAGTGCTGATGTTTCTCACCCTGTGAGGTTTCTTGCTTGGCTGAAGCCTTGAAGCAAGAAGGGGATGTACAGCTTTCAGGCCATCTATGCAGGTGTGTGAGCATCCATCCCCAGCTCCTGCTGCTCTTGCGCTCCGCACTGTGGGTTCTGAGAGTGTGGAGCACTTTCCATGGGATGTTTAAGGAGAGCAATTGCCAGCTGCTTTCTGGTTCCTGTACTGCTGGACCATTACTGCCCTCCCTGCAATCAGAAGTGTATAATGTGGTGCCAGGGCTTCTCCAGCTGCCCCAAGGTCCTGTGGAGGTGTACACACTGGTAGGGTGAGAGCTGGTGGGAGGAGGTTTGGGGTGAGTTGCCAACAGCTATGTGTGGAAACAGTACTTGTTGGAGGGATGGCAGATTTGGGAGCATCCCAAGCTGGTGTGTGTGCTTGCACCCTTTGACCTCCTTCCCCTGACCCCAGGGCCTGAGGCAGGCACAGCAGCATGTTCTCCTGCTGACGGTATTTCATGCAAATAGGAGATAGGAGAGCTTGAAGGCAATTTCTGGAAGGAAGGGCTAGTCCCTACCTGGCAGGTGGGGAAGAAGGAAAACTGGAGGTTGTCTGTTGTCTTCCAGGGTCAGCATTTCCTTGGATATTGGCATATGTGCCCATGAGAAGCTGCCACAGAGTCTTGAGGGGCACATATGGGGAGTTTTCTCCTCCAGAGTATCGCAGTGATTCCCCGTTCAACTTGTGGTGTAACTGGACAATCTGGGCAGGCTCCAGGAAGCATATCATAATTTATATTCAAGGCTTTATCACACAGGAGGATTGTAACAGAAATAAAGACAAAATTCTCTTTGAAGGAGTTTCTTCGCTGGTGGAAAACGATGTAGTTTATGCTTGCTGGAAGAAGGAGATGCAAGTTTTTGCCACCTTTGCTCAGGCTGTGCATGTTGTATTGCTGAAGAGGTACTTGCCAAATTGCAGAGATACCCAGTTTAAAGGCAAGTATTACATCTTCCAGCACCAGGAAAGTGAATCTCCCTCTAGGGGTGCTTTGATTCCTGAAACTCTTGCTCCAAAGCCATCTAAGCAAGACAGTGTTTTCCAGCCTGGATGGACAGACCACCTTGGAGGCTCTGCAACCTTGATGCCGATGGGAAGTCCAGTAAAGCTTGTCCCATACCAAGGTGCAAGTACACAGCTGCTGGGCATGCCAGCTGCCTGCGTACAGGGCTCTGAGCCACAGACAGGGCCAAGGCTCTGCCAGGAAGAGGAAGGCATAGCTGGGGGTGCCTGGTCGTTGAGCATGCCTCTGGAAACCCCTTTGTTTGGAGCCTTGCAAGTGGTGGAGCCTTCGTTGCAGCCCACAGGCATGAGCCGGGAGAGCAGACAGTCTGTACTGCACCCCACCCTAAGGCTGGAAGATTTGGAAGACCGCCAGTTTACCATTAAACCAACACGCACAATTCACATGGACTTGGGTGCCGATTTACAGGCTTCCTCTGCTGGCAGAAGCATTGGGTGCATTGGTACCACCCTGTCCCAGGGGCTGGGTTTAAGGGAGGGCAGAAACCATGCCCAGCTGAGCATCCCAGCTGACGGAGCAGCAGGCAGCGGTGCTGTTGGCCTTGCAAGGGGCCTGATGCCCAGCCTGAGCAGCCCCTATGATGTGGTGAGTGGGGACTGCTCACAGCTGCTGCCTGAGAGAGAGCGAAGCAGTTTTGGGGCTTTGCCTGTGACTCAGCCCAGCCTGGGAACAACCAATCTCCAGCATATGGAGCTCATGGATATCTTCCCCCTGGAGAGTTCCAGGGGCAATGCTGGGGAGAAAGTGGTGCCATGTCCCACATCACCATGGGACGTCCTCCAGGAGCATCCTCATTCATGCGACCAGAGCCATCCTGTCCTGCAGGCAGTCCCTGTGCGCCCTGGGAGCCTCCCCACAAGCACCCAAGCATGCAGCTGTCCAGCTGCTGGGGAAACTCCTGCATCCTTATGGGACGCACAAAGCTGCTGCTACCAGGGTGACACTGCCACATGGACATGGCTGGTGGCATCCCCCAGGCCAACAGGTCCAGAGCTTTCTTCCATGAGCAGGTTGGAAATAATCCCTGCACCAGTGCTCTCTCACTCTGACCTTGTTCCTGTAGGCTTTGGCTCTTCCAACACTGCCCCTGAAGGACTTCTTCCCTCAGGAGAACAGCCCATGTCCAGGGCTGTCCCCTTCCCACTGGCAGCTTTGGGCTTGGATCCTGTCAGCCTCAGGAGAAGGGCAGGCATCTCACCAGGAGGACAGGAGATGGCCTCACCATTTCTCCCTCACCATCCATTGGCAGCCTCCAAAATGGGTGTAGATGTGTCCCCTGGCCACCCTGGCCCTTGGGTGAGAGAGAATGTGCTGGAAGAGGGTGGCCAGCAACAAGAAACCCCAGCTCCTGTGAGCCGTCCCTCGCCAGCCTCTGTCCCAAGGCCTCGTGTGGGACCTCCTCAGGCCAAGGACACTCTGAGCCATGGGGTGACACCAGCTCCACTGCAACCGGGTATGGCCACTAGTGGCAAAATGATTTCTGCCTTGCTCCCTGGGACAGTCAAAATGCAGAAAACCATGGAAAGTCTCCAGGTGGGTGTGGGAGAGCAGAGAAATTCTTCCTTGTACGCTGCTCCCTCTGGTCCTCCAGCAGTCCAGCGGGGACAAACAGTGTCGAGAGGCCAGGAACTCCGGGAGGCTGCCAAAGGTCCTGCATCCAGACGCACGGAGATGTCAGGAGGACAGCCACAGAAGCATGCTGGTAGGTCTCAGAATATTTCTTATTTTGGTGTGAGCCATCTTCTGAAGGTAGAACTAATTGATGAGTGACACTCCCAGCAGCAGTCCCAGCCTGGCAAGTGTGGGCCTGGCTGCTGGTGAGAGGTGGACTTCCAAAAAATGCGATGGTCTTGGTTAAACCTCTTCTGGGAGCAAAAGCTCACAGTTCCAGCCCCCAGAGGCTGGCAGAGCAGCTGGGTCCCCAGGCTCAGCTTCAATCCCAGAGCAGAGAGTAGACTCTGGGGTTTGAAAATACAGGGATTCTGCAGCAGTAGAGGATTTGGAACAGGGTATCTATGTCCTGGAGTATACCTGATCACTGATTGTGTTTCCTTTCTGTTCATGATTTGCCAGAGCTGGGACTGCCCTGGGTGATGGAGTACTTCCCTGTTAGGAGTTGCCACGTCATCTTTCAGGATGTGTTTGGGGTGTTCTACCTCCCACTGTATGGTGATGTCCAAGCCAACATCTGGTGCAACTGGACCATCTGGGCAGGCCCCCAGAAACACATTGTCATCTACATTCAGGGGTTCCAGAGCAATGAAGGCTGCGGTAAGAACCAGGACAAGATCATTTTCCAAGGGGTCCTCTCACGTGTGGAAACTAAGCTTGTGTACGCCTGTCACAGCCGAGGTACTCTGATCTTTGCTGCACAAGCTACTGCAGTCCACGTGTTATTGCTGTCAAGAAGTGGCCCCCTAAGCGGCAAATACAAACATTTTAAAGGGCAGTATTATGTATTTGGAGACTATGAAGCTGTGAGTTCTTCAGGTGGTACCGTAGCTCCCCAAGAGCCTCTCCAGGAAACCTCTAAAGGAGAGAGCTGGAGGACGGGGATAACACAAGGTTTGCTGCCCATGCTGAGAGCCTCTCTGAGCCCATCCACTCCACTTACTGCGGGCAAGATCCAGGCTGAGGTGGCAAGCTCAGAGGACAAGGGCCAACACCCCCCTGATCTTGTGGGAGATGCTTGGCTTGGTGCTGACCTGGGTGAGCACAGTGAGCTGCAGAGTGAAACAGAGATGGAAAGAAGCCTTACATATGGTGGCAGTAAGGGGAGGGAACCCACTGAGGATGTGTTGGGGGCTCCATCAGGAGGAAGTGTTGGGCCTGAAGCTGAGTTGCCTGCCTTGGAGGTTGCAGAGGGAGATGTAGAACTGGTGCCTGCTCCAGTCAGCACAGCCTCACCCTTCTCAGCTGATGTCCCTACCTCAGAGGCGATGCCACAGGGTGACAAAGGTGTGCCTGCTGGAGATGTGCTGTCACCAGGAGAAGGACATGAAGATCTCTTTGGTAAGCTGTCTTCTGGGTTATCTGGGCTGAACTGGTGCTCAATGCTGTTCAATACCCATTTCTAGAGAAGCAGCACTCCGTAGAGGTCTTGTTTGAAGATACTGCTGTTTCCTTCAGTTGGTACCCATTTCCTACCATATTCAAGATGTTGGAGGTGGAGTGGGCATAGGATTACATGTTATTTCATGGGTATCTTTGAGACAGTGCTCCTCTTAACAGGGAGAGACTGGCTCCTAATCCCAGGGCTCTGAGTTACTGGAGGAGCAGCAGCCTTTCCTCCACAACTTACACCAGAATCAGGCTGTGTATGCCCATCTTGGTGTGAAACACTGCTGGTACTCTTCTTGTGAACTGACAGACCTAATGTGTGTTTTGCCCCTTGTCAAGAGGCAGAGCTCAGCAGCCTGTCTCTTTTCCTTGCTCTGACAGATCTGGCTTCCATTCTGGCATCTCTGGAGAATGGTACAGCACTGCAGTCCCTGCACCACCCCGGAGGTAAGCAGTGCAAAAACTTCAGCACTTCTTAAAGCACAGCCCTAACCTTGGTGTGCTGGCACCCATTGACTTTACAGGAGAGTGGAGTGCACTCCTTACTGGTGACCATTTGGAAGGTATTTTGTCTTACCCTGGAGAAACCTGAGTTCGTATGCTAAATCTGGCATAAATGCTGGGATGCTGGAGCTCTATTATTGCTGATGGTTGTTAAATACTGTTTTTGTGAAGGTGTTCTATTCTTACTTAAATATATGCACACAATGTCTCAGGACTGTCTCGTTCCTCAGCTTTGCTTTTCAGACTAATGAGAAGAAAAACCTGCTTATGAGAGCATCAGCAATTAAGCAGAGTTGGGTTTGTATGGTAGAGCAAACCACAGCAACGGCTTGCAAAAAGGAATCAATACAGAAGGGGACTGATCTTTGAACAGGGGAGAGATTGAATGAATAGGCTTTAAACAACAGATTTTGGTAAGTGTATGTCAGCCTAGATTTAGTCAGCTGTTTGTGCTGATTCCAAATAGAGATGGGTAAGAGATGAGAGCTTCTAGGATATCACAAATTATGGTGGTATCTTTTAGGAAGATAACTGCTGAGGAAGTTGGAGTACAATTGAATGTATGTTAATGCTTTGTGTACTCTGTTCAGAGATCAAATCCAGGATTCAACACTGAGCATTAGCTAAGATTTCTCTGCTTTTGTCAACAACTTGTTCTGCCCAATGCCCAACACCTGGAAACACTCACATGTCACTTGCCAGTATTTTCTTGTAGCAGTTCTGCTGTTGCTGACATCCTGGGCTAGCTTACTTAAGCCTGTTTGTGGACTTACTCTTGCTCAGAGCTTTCTTTTTCTTTTTTTTTTTTTTTTTGTAGATGTGCTATTTGAAGTAATGACTGAAATCAAACACAAGGACTGGATCACTCCTGGTGGCAGTGAGCTCAGAAGGGACCTCCTAGAATCTATAAGAAGCCATGTAAGCATGGGCATGGGAAGGAAAGGCAAATACTATATCCCAAAAACTCAGCTGCTAGAGATCACATTGTGCTCTTCATCCCAGGGATTTTCTGTTAACATCACATGATGAGCCAGCATTTGAGTTGCTTGTGCTGGTCAAAATCCAAGGCCCAGTGCTGATGCCCTGCAGGGTGCCTGTACACAGTGATGGTGTTTAGGTGAAGAAAGGCACTGCAGAAACGGATGTGACCAGCCAAAGGTTGTAACTTGCCTCTAGAAACAGGGGGGCTTGAACACCAAGTCTAGGAGGGGTTAGACTTACGTGCTCTCAAGTCTTGCTTTCTGGGATGCAGCCTACAGTGGGTGTAGAGCTCACCCTGCTGCCTGCTCCATAAAGCTGCCACTCACACCCAGCCCATCCACTCTTTCTCATCTAAATGCTTATCTGGGGTTTCTGTTGCTCTTCTTAAATTACTTTGTCTGCTTGGGGGAGCTCAGCTAAAGTTAAGCAGATAGGAGGCATTAGCAGTGTCCTAGAGAAAAGGCTCCCAGCACAGGATTATGGGACATCTAACATGTCCTGAGTGGTTTGTGAAAGAGAAGAGAAGGACAGGAGGGAGGACTGAGAAAAGTAGTGGCTTGCTGCTGTATCTGTGCCCACCAAATATCAAATCAACACTGGTCACTTGCCTTCCAGATCCAGCAGAACCTGAAACTCTCTGCCAACAGAGTCAGTGAAATAAAGTTAAAGGAAGCCAAAAGGTATGGTTGTTGGTATGCCACCTTCTTGATAGGCATCTCTATTACCTGTGGTGCTCCTTGGATATTGGCTTCTTTCTCCTCCAGTAAAGCTGTCTTGTCACAAATTCTCTTTGCAAGAGCCTGCAGCACTGTGACCATCTGCTAATGAGTGGAAGGGGCTGTTGCAGCAGTGCTTGGCCATAGTGCCTTCCTCCTGCCTCACCCTTGGCTCTTCCTGCCACAGGACAAGCAATGCCAGCCTGCTGCTCACCTTCTGGCTACACCTGAAGCCAGAGGAGAGAAATATGTCCCTGCTGCTGCGCTCCCAGCTGGGGGAGCTGCTCAGTGCTTCAGTGGGAGCGGGGAAGCTGCAACTCATCTCGCTGCTGGTAGAAGGTGGGTGCTCTGGGCTGGCAGCTGGGCCCTTTCATGCTGAGCCTGATGTGACTTGGCACCTGTTTCCCATCAGATGTGAATGAGTGCAGCTCAGGGGTCAGCTTGTGTGGGGAGGAGGCAGAGTGCTTCAATGGTGTGGGCACCTACCTGTGCCGCTGCAAGAAGGGCTACGAGGATCGTTCTCCTACCAAGTCTGGCACGCTTTGCATCCGTACTCCCCAGTCAGGTAGGTGACACAGTAATGTTCTCATCCTTCTGCATGTCTCATGGTGATGGTACTGAGGAGGGTGTATGATTGTGTATGCAGTTAGTATAAACATTGCATATATGAGTCTCTTGTGCAGCAGCCTCAGCAGTCACTGGCTCATCAGAGTGCAGTGCTTGCCATGTGCAGCTTTAACTGAAATCCAAACAGCCAGGTTTTTGCTATTGCGCATTACATCTCGTGCTTAGAAGTGGCTCTGCAACTGGCACCATGGCTTTAGGAAGGGGGAAGATCTGTGTCTTTGCAAGCCAATTCCCAGATAACTGTTCTCGTAGAGGGGAAAAACAAACAAAAAACACCAGTTTCTTCATGCTCTGGCTTCAGGAGCTTTTTTTTTTTTGTGCTCAGATGTGTGTGGGTTGGAGGCCAACATGGTCCCTTCTGAAGCTGGGTATCTAGGTCAGGAGGTGAGCCTTGTACTGGGAGGACAAATAGTCTTCTCCTTGTCCTGTGCAGGCTCTAGAGGCTCTACTTTCAGAGGTGAGCCTAAATGGGCATCCAAAGGGTGACCTGCATCGGTAACTTGCATCAGTTAACTGCATCAGGCTAAAATACTGCTGCTGCTTTAGTGTAATTAAGCACATCCCTTCCCACAAGCTCCTGAAAGCTGAATGTGAGCTTGCAGTTTAATTGCATTTCTTATTTGTTCTCTCAGCTCCAAATTCATTGACATGTTGCACCATCAAAGCCTATCCAGACTGGTTAGGTAGAGCATTATGTTAATGTTTAATAAATGCATATTTATCTTTGGGGTCCCTGTGTGCCTGGAGGGGGATGGCAGCCTCCATGCAAGTTCAGCAATGGCTCTGTTGGGGAACACCCATCTCCTGTGGGCTGGCCCTTGGTTTAAACATGTCTTTGGGGTGGTGGTTTGGGAGGGGTGCTCTGCCAACCCCAACTCAGGCCTTGACTCTTCTGACAGGGTTGGGCTTCCTGCTCCGCCATGCTGACATCCTGGTGGGGGCAGCCATCACAGGCAGCCTGGCGCTGCTGGTGGCTGCTGGAGCCCTGTGCTGGGCAAAATGGCGGAGACGGCATCCAGGCAGGGCCCTGAGGCCTGAGGAGCCACCAGAGCGGGCTGTGGAGGAGCCACCAGTGATAGAACTGCGGGATCTGGGCGACTGCCTGCGCCTCGACCCCTTCCAGCTGAAGCTGAGGGCAAGACCCCCCGAGTGGCTGTGGGGAGCTCGGGCACACCATGGCCAGACCTACAGAGTCTTCCTGGAGCAGTCACCCCCGCTCTAGGGCAGCCTTCATTACCTGTGCGGTCAGTGCTGGCTGTGTAGGATCTCTTTGTGTGTTTTATGGCCCGCCACTCTCCCCCAGCCCTTCTCATTTTTGTCACTTACTGTTTTTTAAATGCATGCTCCCCTTTGAGAGCAAATGCTCTCTGTATTCTCTTCCCCTTACCCTGTTTGAGATTTGTGCAGAACTGTTAGCATGTAATAATTAAATACTTTTTTCCTTTTTTCTTTTTAAAGAAAATAAGAAAATAAATGTTTCAGTGCTTAATTTGGGAAATTAAAGATCAGCCGTGCACCTGTGCTCAGGTATGCTGCTTTCCTCTGCCCATCATGCAGAGCCCCGTGGGAGCCAGGGCAAGGCTGCAGCTATGTTAGAACCCTCAGCCTCTTGCAGCCTAGTTGAGGAACACACCAGCCCCTGACTTCGAGGTCCTGGAGATGCTGCTGGCCTTCCTGAGGAATGGATACAGCACTTATAATGCTTATGGGAATCCTGATTGCTGAGATGCCAGCTGCAAAGAGCACCGACCATCGCTCTATCCTCCTGTCTGGCAGTACGGTGCAGTTGTATCTCCATTCCCGGGCTTGTAACTTCCTTATTTTTCTATGCCAGGGCTTTTAAAAAGTAATTTTAATAACCTTTTTTTTCCTTTTGGGAAGTGTGTAAGTGGTGTGGCGGCGAACGTCCCACTGGAGGGCACTGTCGGCTACTGAAAATCTAGTGCTGGATCCTCTGACCAGCTGAGCTGGCCCGGAGCTGGGGCTACCAGATGTGGGATGCAGTTGCAGGGGGCCTCGGTGCAGCCTCTGGGCCGTCTTTGTATTTGTTGACCCACTTTCTCCGAGATGTTTTGCGGATACGGAGGCTGAAGGATGTGTGCTCCAATCACGGTCTCATCTAAAAGATGTGGTGCTGGTGGGACCCCTGACTGCAGAATGACGTCCTCAGCCCCAGCTGATTTTAGTGCTCTTTGGCACTGCCTGGGTTTGGTTAACAACAGGCAGAGACACGAGCAGCTCTCAAAGATGTTTTGCTTGTTGCTTCCTTTGCAGTACATATGGGCAATCAGCAAACCACGTGTAGAAAACACTTGGTGAAAGCTAAGTATGTTGTGAATAGCAGAGAATTGAATGCTAGCATCTCCCTGGGAAGCAGATAAGTGTGTGTAATTTTCCATCATAAAGAAGGAAACCATCAACTTGTCTGTATTTGCACAGTGTGTGCTTGTGTTCCCTGCTGAGGTCGAAGAATGCAGCAGGGGCAAAATTAATATTGCACTTGCTGTTGGGAAATGAACTTTCTCAGCCTCATGAGAAATTGGGCAGTAAAAGCTGGGAAAGATGCAGATCAGTCTTTCGTGCCCTCTCTGCATCCTGTGGCCTTGCACTGAGCCCCTCTCCTTAGAACTCATCCTGTACCAAACCAGGGCCCAGGCATGATTTGGCAGAGAACCTTTTCCCCTCTTCCCCTCTCAGCTCTGCTACAGCACCCTTCAGATTAGGTGTGCAGGTGTCTGTGCTCCTCCATCTGCACTGTGGGGAAGCCCAGGGAAAAAACTTCCTTGTACATAGTCTCATTGTTTTGTCTGGCACAAGATGGTTCTTGGTCATGTTCCTTGACATTCTTGCTCAAGGGGAGGATGTGCCCCCCCCACTTTTCTCTTTTGTTGTTGCGTTATCTATGATATAGCGAATGTGAATTGTTCAGAAGAAAAATCTGTTCTAGGCTGTGCTATTCCCAGCCCTGTCTGTAGTAGCTGCATGGTTAATAAGCAGATTGCAAAGAGTTATGTTACTGCAGAGTGCAGCTGGGACTTCTGGCAGTTACATGAAATTATCATCGTGCTCTTAATGTCTCAGCCCTGCTCCAGCTGGGATGTGTGTCCTTGGTGATACTGCGTTGCACCACAATGGTCATAAACCTGTGGGCAGAGCTGGTGCTTTCCCCTAAGCTCGCAGTGGGGCAGCATGAACCCAGGGGCATGGGGCAAGAATGAAGGCATGAGGATAGACATCTGCGTGCTGCAAAAGGCGCCTGCTCTGCCAAAATCTTCCTCATCTGCAGTGGAGTGAATTAATAGACAATAAAATGAGGCAAAAAGTAAATCTGCTGGGTCTGTAAATCTGAATTCTTGCATTGCAGGCTGGGATTGACTGGAAGCTATTCTGCTTCTGCCATCCAAAATGGAT
Source organism: Tragopan temminckii (assembly GCA_028571105.1). NCBI lineage: Eukaryota > Metazoa > Chordata > Aves > Galliformes > Phasianidae > Tragopan > Tragopan temminckii. The sequence goes on along the minus strand of JAOWBP010001760.1, from coordinate 6,884,040 downwards.
TTGTCATCTCTCTGTGCAGCACTGGGCTAGCTCACAGCCCTGGGCCATATGAAATGACACGCTCAGTGGATTTACGGGCTGTGAGACGCAATTTTTTTGCAGTAGGAACCATTCCCTCATGCATTATTGGTGATCTATTGCGGAGTGTGCAGAGGTTTGGGAGAGCCTGTGATTAACTTGGAAGCAGGGAGGTGTCCTGCAGGGAGCAATGGGGAATGTCAGCTGATTTTTTTCATTAAAGAGAGTCGCTGAGCCCTGGTTGAACTCATTTTTCCCAAACACTTCATGCTTTGAAGCAGGTAGGGGAAGGCCTCATCTGGCTGTAGAGCTCAGATCTGAATTGCAGGGCTGGGGGAGAAGACATGGAGGCACTTCCTGATGGAGCATCCTTCACCTTATCCCCCATCCTCTGCCTGACCAGAAAAGTCAGCAAAAAGAGATCTGCTGGTCCTGCAGTGACAATGGCTGGCACCTCAGTGAAAGTGAGAAAAATAACAAGAAGCAATGCAATGGGCTGCTTGTTTGGATGTACAGACTGAGCTGCACATGGAAAGGTTCCAGCCCCCAACACCACAGGCTTCCAGTGCATTGCCTCTGCTTGCACTGCAGAAGGCAGAAACAAAAACGAAGAGTGAAACCCAAGAGAAAAGGCAATATTGATGTTTTTCAAAAATGCAGCCCACTGTGGGACTGGGAGGGTGATGGAAATGACGGAAAGGTTTGGGGAGGCTCCTGGATGAAAAGCTTTGGGATTGGCATGACTTAAAGAGAAAAGAAACAACAGGCTGTGGGAGTAATAATACGCATCAAACTAGCTTCTCTCATGCTGCTGGAATGAGGGGATGAAAATTAATCTGAAAAAGCAAACCTTAAACTCATAACAGAAACGCTCTTTTTCAATCGTGTGTAATGGGGCGGTGGAGCTCACTGGCAGCAGATGTAGCTGAGGGCAAGTTCTGTGCGCCCCAATGGCTCTTAGCATGGACAGCAGACATAGAAAGCTTCCTGCTTCAGGCCACAGATCTCAGGAATTGGGAAGAGGTTTCTTTACATAACAGAGCAAAAATCAGGAGGCTGGTGGAGTCAATGTTGGCACCTGCAGGAAGGTGGCCAGATTACCAAAAAATGGAGGGAGGACGTTGCTTTATCTGCAGGAGCATTACAGCTTTGCATCTGAAGCAGATTTGGAACTGAGCTTTCAGTGAAGCCACCACGTGGTGTGGGCTTGCGGATGGGTGGTGATGAAGGAGAAAGGCTGCAACATGCAGCTGAGAATCATCGTGCCACAATGTGTGGTGGATGTGCTGGGCATAGGTATGTCTGCAGCAGCTTAAATTAACTAGGCAGCGTAGAGTAATGAAGCCTGCTCAGCTGCAAAAAGATGGTGCCCTTCTGCTATGTATCTAAAAGCCTATTCTCCTCTCTTTTGCGTCTTCAGCAAGAGATGCTCCCCGCCTCGCTCTGTAGCTATCACGATACAGCACATGAGAGTTTGATTTTTTCATTAGCACTGCTGCCACGTACCTGGTTATTACCTGCAGGTGTGTGTGTGCAAGCACAGGATCTGCTGGGACAGAGTAGAGCAGCTTGCTTTGTGATGGTGAGGAGTGCTGTCTAAACAGTGAGTTTTCCTGGAAGGAGGCAGTGCACACTGTGAGTTGGGACTGTTCTCAGAGCATCTTAACTTGTAAGTGATTAACTGTTAATTGTTATGTTATAAATTACTTAATATATGAGTACTCTTCACAGCATCTATTGTACCCTATGACATCTGTGTGAAATACACATAATTACTGATGCAGAGATGAAATTATAGTTCTTCCACCAAATTCTTGCACAGCCACTGGTGCTGGGTGCTGCAGGCAGTGCCACCATGTGCTGCTTTGTCTCCACATCCAGTGGTCCTTCTGAGTTACTCCATGAGCTTCCACAGAGAGTTCAGGTGGAACACCTCCCGTACGAGGACAGGCTATGACAGCTGGAGCTGTGCAGCCTAGAGAAGAGAAGGCTCTGGGGAGACCTGGAAATGGCCTTTCAAAATCTAAAGGGGGCTGTATGAAGGAAAGGGACAGACTCTTCAGCAGGGTCTGCTGTGACAGGACAAGGGGAAATGGTTTCAAACTAAAAAAGGGGAGGATTTAGATGGGAAGTAGGGATGCTTTTTACAGTAAGGGTGGTGAGGCACTGGCACAGGTTATCCAGAGACGTGGTGGATGCCCCATCCTTGGAGACATCCATGTCAGGCTGGATGGGGCTCTGAGCACCTGATGGAGCTGTGAGCGTCCCTGCTTGCTGCAGAAGTGTTGGACTAGATAGCCTTTAAGGGTCCCTTCCATCTCAAAAGATTTTATGATTCTCTGAAATACTGCCCTACCAATGTGGCTCTATGAGCTGAACAACCTACACACTAAGCTTCTGTAGTTGGATTTAAAAAAAAAAAAATCTCTTGCAAAACATGCTGGTTTTATCCCAGTTTTGTTTTTAAATACTATTGCTTTTTAAAGCTTTAATAGTTAAAGCCACAAGGAAGAGCACGTTCTCCTGGTAGGGTACTTGAGTTCAAGATGTTTCTCCTGTGACCTAACTTTGTTTACAGCCCTGAAGAGGGAGAGGAGGAGTCTCTTGACTGAGATCACCAAAATATTTGTGCTGGTATGTGTGTTTTAGACCTGCCCTTGAAATTATTCAAACTAATTGCTGCTTGAATTGCTGTGGGTATTTGAGATCTAATTTTCCCCCCAGTTCTTGTTGGCCTGGCTTGCAGTAATTTTCTGTGGACTTGTTTAATCCTGGGTTTGGATGTTTTCAGCTGTTCTGGGGGGATACGTAGTGCTCTAGGTTTGCTCAGACGCAGAAAGGGAAGCAGGGATGGAGAACACAGCAGGAGAACGTTTGCATGTTGCTGAGTGCTTAATAAGTGCAACAGCTTAAACTTATTTAAGAGGTTTTCTAAAATATCGAGTCCAAATGCTTCTCTTAAGGGTTGGCTGCACATCTGAAGATATGTTGCAGTAAAAATGTGGTTGATAGTGTTAAGTGTAGTGGGATTTTGGTCTCAGTTTCCACACTAAAACCACATAATCGCTGTGACAACGTGCACTGTTATTTGAAGGTTTTGATGTTCAACTCGTGTACGTCCCCCAGCCCTTGCCCTGCAATGGGGCTGCAGTGCAGTTTGCAGTGTCACTATATCTTAGTGCTCTGGAGACAATGCTAGTTTAGATTACGGAAAAGACCTGACAGGGCTTCCAGGATACAACCTGGGAGTTTTAAAAGAGGTCAGATTGCATTTTCTGAAGGTGGTACTCGAAGCTTTTTAGAAATTGAAGATGTCATCCTCCCACCTACACCGTGACAAACTATAAAGTTTTGAAAAGGGCTTTTTGTTCAGTTTGCTAGTTGATGTGCTGCTTAAAGTCCAGGTCTATGTGCTCTTGATTTCTCCCAGCTGTAGAGGAGGAGAAAAATAATCCCTTTCCTATCCTAATCAGCTGATGGTATGCTAAGTTACACCCACACACTGCCTCTCCCCGTTGACTAGTCTGGATGCAGGCTGCTTTCCATTTTCAGAGGAATAAAGAAGCCTGGGATAGTGATTTCAGGTGACTCAGGAAGGCTCAGCAGCAATAAAACCCAGTCCACTGAAACTGAGTGCTTGCTCTCCATCCACAGCTTCTTGATGCACTGTAAGGGATCAGGAAGCTATCAGCAAGGATAATGAGCCCCAGATATTACAACAGGGATTTCTTACATTGCTAGCAAGAGAAAAAGTTGGCCTGCCCCTCTGCTGGCAGAAAACAGGATCGAAGGTATTTCCAACAATTGTTTTTCTTCTGAACAGTTCCAGGCAACAGCATCCATGTAAGCGTACACTGCTGACAGCAAAGCCAATGCTTTGATTTTCATCAGTTTTCAAAGCATACTGATGCAGCAGCAGAGAAAATGAAACCGTAAGAATTGCTCAGAATACAGCTTTGAAAAGCACTGTTCACATGTTGAACACATCAAAACCATACAGAACTGAGAGCAGGAGCAAACTAGATGTTAGATGGCCTGTGGGGTATTAATGACATATATTAAATGGGTGCTAACCAACAGTGCTGTCACAGCAAAGCTGTGTGTGTTGGCATATGCACCCAAGCTGAGACACCAAATCAGTTTTATGTGGCTGTTCTGCAGATGAACAGCATAGGGTTTTCTGCAGGGCTGAACCACATGTGCCTGGAAAAGTGTCTAATTCCCATATGAACATGGGAAATGCTGTATAATGAAATTTTTTTCATGTGGGATGGTGATCTGATGGCATACAATGGGAACTGTGGCATGTGGCAAGCAGGGCTGGCCTGAAAGTCTCCAATGTTTGGAGGAGAATGGTCCATCAGCCTTCAGGCCCATGCTGATGCTTATTTACCCGCTCAGAAGCAAAGTGTCTCCAAACGCTGTGCGATTTCTCTAAGCTTACTCACCCTCTAACAGTGAAGAAGGGGAAATTATTTGTTGTCTAATCTTATTTAGGCGGGTGATGGGCAGAACTTTTACCTGACTGAGATGTTCAAAGGAGGGTGGCCTTCCAGCTCTGGTCATGATGTTCAGCTGTAAACCTGGCAATTGCAGTGTCAAGGTGGTTGGGAGAAGTACACCTGATTTCTCACTCAGGTGGGATGGTGCACCTCCTCAGCTGCATGTGCTTGCTCTGGTTTTGCATTCATTTTGCAGTAGTAGAATGAAAGTAAGTTTGATGCAGAGGTCCTGCTCCAGCTCCTGTCACAGCTGGTGATTGCACAGGGCTAGAATATTGGCAACTGGCTGCAAGCCAGCACTAAAACATTCAAGCTGCTGGCTGCCTGATTAACTGCCAGCAATAGAGCCTCGGCAGCCTACAACAGTGGCAGCTGGCCATACGGTGAAATTAAAAACACAAACAAACCCTTCCCTGGATCCCCACGAGAGTCCATCTTTTTGTCAGAGTTTTAATACCAGTTAATATTCTTATTGACAGGGCAACAGCATCAGTGTTTGCATGTGTGCCAAGGAGCCCCTCCGGTCCCAAAGCTGCCTTGTGCTGGGGAGTGGCTTTGGGATGGGAGCACTGAGCACTCGGCAAGGTGGGTGGGAACTTGCTGGCAAAAGAGCAAATAAGAACTGTCCTGCTGCTCCCTTGCCTTTCTGAACCAGCATCAGTCCTTTAGAAACGTACAGTTAAAAGCTATACTGAGAAACGTGGACGTGGCCAAACGCATTGCGGGTAATGTTTAGGACAAAATTATCCAGAACATTTTAAACAATCCCTTGCAGACTATTCCTCACTTATTTTTATTTCTCAAACTCCCCTTGTAACTGTGTATTTCATGCTTAGTGTTTCTGAAAAAATATATATGTATATCAATATTCAATAACAAAGTAATCCAGAGCTCTCCTTTATTTGATTTCCTTTGGTATCCTAAAACGATCTTAATGCAGTAACTGAGGTTTTTATTGTGTCACATTTCATCATTGCTGACTGTGGCCAGCATGGCTAATCCTTTTGCTGCTGCCTTATTGGTATTTTCGTAATACGCTGTTTTTCCATTCTACTTTCATGACTTCTAGGACTTTTTATTTCCCCCTCATTCCCTAGTTGGAAGAAATTTGCAGCTGCACTCTGTGCTTGCTCAGACTGACAGGTGATCGCACACAAATTCAGGTAGGTAGTTAACATTGGGTTGAGAGCCTCTGCATAGGTATTAAGGGATAAGCAAATAAAGTGGATGACATTGTGGGAGTCTGCTATAGGCCACCCAGCCAGGATGACAGCACCAATGAATTATTCTTTAAGAAAGTAAGGGATATCTCTAGATCAGCTGCTCTTGTCCTTATGGGTGACTTCAACCTACTTTCATGGGGCATAAATTACAGCTGATTCTTTTCTCCTAAGAAAGAATGCCCCAAAGTATAGTTTTTAATTGTCAGTTCCTGCCACGCACCCAAGAGCAGGGAGTC
>JAOWBP010001760.1:6861591-6877997 GCA_028571105.1 Tragopan temminckii | reverse complement strand
GCAGGGGGTTGGAGATTTATGATCCTTGTGGTCCCTTCCAACCCTGGCCATTCTGTGATTCTGTGTGATTCTGTGAACTTTTGTCTGTTTGGAGATTATACACGTGTGTTTTCAGGCACAGGGTAATGGTACTTCATTGGCTACTAGAATGAGACCTCTTATTTCTTTTGGTGTGATTAGTTTAAAAAAAAACTTGAAATCTGTGGGTAGGGTTGCCATCCACTAGATCAGGTACTTGGTCAGGTTGCTCTGGATACCATCCAGCCTGGCCTTGAATGTCTACAGGGATGGGGCATCCACAACTTCTTTGGGCAGCTTGTCCTAGTGCCCCACCACCTTCCAAATTTCATCCTAATATCTAATCTAAGTCTCCAATCTTTTAGTTTAAAATTGTTACCTCTTGTCCTATTGCTATCAGACCATGTAAAAAGTCAGTTTCCCTCCTTTTTCTTATAAGCTCTCCTCAAGTACTGGAAGGCCACAATAAGGTAGTCTCTCCAGAGCCTTCTCCTCTCCAGGCTGAACAAACAAAGCTCCCTCAACTTATTTTTCTCCATAGGAGAGGTTCTCCAGCATTCTGATCATCATCCTGGCCTTTCTCTGGACCAACTCCAGCAGCTCCATGTCTTTCTTGTGCTGGGAGCTCCAGACCTGGATGCAGAACTCCAGATGGGGCCTTACAAAGGCAGAGCAGAGGGGCACAATTCCCTCCCTTGCCCTGTTGCTACCCCTCTGCTCGTGCAGCCCAGGATACTGTTGTTCTTTCAGGCTGCAGGTTCATGTTGCTGGCTCATGTCCAGCTTTTCACCTGCCAGAACCCCCAAGTCCTTCTCCACAGAACTTCTCTTGATGAATTCTTCTCCCAGTCTGTATGCATTTGGGATTGTCTTGACTTTGTCTGTGGCCTTGTTGAATCTCACTAGGTTCACATGGGCCCACTTTTCCAACTTGTCCAGGTCCCTCTGGATGGCATCCCTTCCTTCTATTGTATCAACTGCACCACTAAGCTTGGTGTCATTAGCAAACCTACTGAAGGTATACTCAAACCCACTGTCTGTGTCTTTGATAAAGGTGTTGAAGAGCACCAGTCCCAAGACTCACCCCTAGGGGACATGACTCAGCATTGACCTTCACTGGCATGTAGAGCTGTTGACCACAACCCTCTGGTTGTGACCATCCAACTAATTTTTCTTAAACTGAATAGTCCACCCTTCAAAGCCATATTTTTTTTCAGTTTAGAGACAAGTAATCATTGCCAGGTGTCAAAATTGAGTAATGGTTCTTTTAGGTGTGACACACCAACTGAGCATGCTTACTCCCATCACATGCCCTTCAACATGGCAGTCCAGAGTGGTTCACCAGGATAATCCCGTTGCTCACTCTTCAAACAGGAGATGGACCATATTGTCAGTCCAGAATGATCTGTATCAGTCCCAAGCTGGAGTTTCCTCTTTAAGCAACTGGGTACCAGTAGTTGCATGGAAAAGGACGGACTGTTCAAAGCTCCAGTCTACCACAGACTTTCTCTGTGTGAAGTTACATGAAATAAATCCCCCTAGTATTTGCAGTATGAGTGACTGGGTACAAGTATATCCAATGTTCTTCTCACCTTAATGAATTCACCTTAGGGCCTGGCTTGAATAAACTGAGACAGGGTAATTAAACAGAGTTCAAACATTCTTGCTTGAATTTTTGACTCGGAAATGGCATGGCTGTACAAATGTGAATAGAGAAGGGTCTTTTCTACCCCTTAAAGAAAAACAGTGGCTTCTTTCATAGACTGCAGGAACTCCTTCCCTAGCACTGGATGCTCAAGGGAAGTCACTAATACTTCCTCAATCCACCTGTGAAGCCATAGGTTTTAGCACGGTCATTTTTGTAGCTGTCTGCCAGAATTGTTCTGCTTTTCTCTATGGTTTCCCTGTTATGCTCATGTTTCTTGGCTAGTATGTGCTTCCCAAACATGGTATTTCCATTACCTTCAAACCTTGGATCATCTGAAGTAGCAGGTGTTTTTCATAACAAGCATAAGTTGTATTTATTCAGTGAACATGGATTTGTGTCCTGTAAGCTCCTGCTTAGCTTGTGGAATAACGTTTCCCCTGAACCCTGTAAGATTTCAAGACAGTAACTCTGCACACTTGTTTCCTTTCAGTAAATTCTCTGCTCTTTCAGAGGGATCTAATATCAGCATATTCATTTTCCCCATGCTTCTTGAACCTGTTTATTGTTAGTTTTTTTCTTGGCCTTATCAGTTGACCCTTATATAGTGATTTACCTGCCTCTTATAGAAGACCTCTTTATTGTTTTTATCTGCCATCTGATCTTTGTCCTAGAGAAGCAAAATTTCTTTTTCAAAATAAATGATGTCTGAAGCCTTACCTAGCTATCAAATATTACTATTGACTATCTTAGCAGACTGAGTAATGGTGCCGATTCTACCAACTTCATTAACTGTTTAAATTTAGATTAAAGCTAACTCCATTCTAGTTCATAAGAGACAATGGCAAGAGTGAAATGTATGATTAGAGTGAATTATAGAAAGGTCATTGCTACACCCTTTCTTCTACAAACTGTCTTTTTATCAAATCTGTCCCTTATCTCAAGTCTGCCTTATCAGATCTGCCTAAGCAAGGTACACAAATGAAGCTTCTTCCAAATTTAATTTCCCTTTCTCAGAAGTCCAGCCTACTATTTAAAAAAAAAATAATAATAATCCTTTTACAATGTCCATTTCTGACAAGGAATACATGCTGACTCTCAGCAGCAATGCCCTTGAATGAAAATAATCCATCTTCAAATTGGTCAGTAATCTAAAAATAGAATTTTAAAGCAATATGCCGGTACTTCATCTTTAGTTAAAGGAAGAATGTCAGTACAAATTTCCTTTCAAACTGTCTGTTGACATTTCCTAACTTGCTGAAGTAATATAAATGCAGGGGTTAGTTCTTCACAGGTTTCTGCCATTCAAAGATCTCCCTAGTGAAGGGGAACATACTGATAGTTACTTAGATTATTAAAAAAACAATAGTGGTTCTCTGTGCAAATTGCGATGTGACAAAAAGGTGCTATTGTACAGCTTACTTCCAAAACTGTCTAGCTGCTATTCAGCTTTATGATGAACTTACAGTGCAGTTTCCAATGTTCTTAAGCTTCCCCCCTTTTGTAGAGGAGAAAAAACCCACTGAAAATCTTTGCTTCCCAACAACCTGCTTTGCTGCATTTTAAATCCTCCCATTCTACTCATGAGTGCTTTGCACTACGAGACAGATACGTGCTTCCTATTATGGGCTAACACACCTGCTCATAGTTACCTGAGTAACTAAAAGAAGACTATTTATGAAGGACTCTTAGCCTTCCTGCAACACCCCTTGGAAGTTCTCCCATACTCGTCACTGCTTCCAATTTGTTCTGGCAACTATTTCTAATCTTCATAAAGCCTTTTTATTTTTCTTTAAGACATAAATACCTTTATTGTTTCTCTGTTCCTGATGCATAGAAGTTCCTCCCTTTACACTTAGTGTGTAAGCACCTTCTGTAGAAGTTTTCTTTTTCTTCTCCTCCTCATGTATGTCATTGGTTTTCAATATGTTTATTGAAAGTTTCTGAAACTTGCTTTTTTCATGTCTGGAATCTGGCTGTGCTACAAGTAACTAGTATATTTTCTGCTCATATTAAGATTCACCAGTTCCTGGGAAATTTAGCACCTGAAGGGAAAGTTTCATTGCAAGTCCTCATTCACTGCTTTGTCCTCCTGAGTGTTACTGTAATTTTCTTTTTCTGCCTCTGGATAGTGGGAGTGGGAAATTCATGGAAAAATTGCAGCTGTAGACTCAGAATGTGAGTTTTTAGGTAGTGGCAGGCTGGCTTCATAATTGAATGTGTACGCTGGTAATGAAATTTAAAAAAAGACTACCAGGTTTGCTATGAAACCTGAGTAGTGACAGTGCGGAGGTCTTGGATTTACCAAGTATGTTGCTGAAGTTTTATGTCCTGGACTGGTTTGTACCTTCAGCATTTCCAGGCAAATCTAACAGTTGGTCTGAATGCTGTTATCTGTATCAGCACATCAATATTCTGTTTCTCTCCCCAGTAGAGGGGTGTGTACCCATTTATCTTTGGCTTCCAGTAATCATCTTGCATGGCAACTATCTTCCAAGCCTATGGTTTCCTTATCACTAAAAGCAAGGATTTTGAATCACGCCTTGCAGCCCTGGAGACCAGTTCCTTGTTGCCAATATTAGTAAATGGTTGAATTTTTTTCAGCCCTATCATGTTGTATGTGATGTATTTGATGTCAAAAGCCTTCCCACTCATTACACTCTTACCTTAGAATAAATTTAAACTTTTTAAGATGATACTGGAGGAAAAACAGAATGTGGCTTTCTCTAGTGCAAGCCAGAGATTCAAATACTATAGGCGTATCACTCTGTCTCTTCAGATCTTAGTTTACTACAAGTAGGTGCACATAAGGAAAAGATGCTGCTTTCTTTGAATCTGTATGTTCTCTTCAACAAACTATTGGAAGGCATTGAAAACTAGCAGTGCTCGACTTTCCCGTTGTGCTGTTAATCTGTACTTCTGTAACACCCAGATATTCTTACTGGTGGAGCTGAGCTCCTTGGAGGTCTGCACTCTATCCTCTACAGAGAAAGGCAGTCTCTGGAGTCATTCTCATTGTACTGGGTCAGGAGGAGACTGTTTGCCTACAGAACACTAAGACATTTGGGTTACACTCTACAGTTATTGGGAAAAATAATCTCCAAGGTTTATGATGCCTCTGTTTGGGCTGTTAGGGTCTGTTATGTTGCTATCTGTCATTGTAATGAATCCTACAAGTTTCTCCTATACCTCATCAGCCCTGGCCTCAGTACTCTGCAGCAACGTAACTGATATGAAAATATGCACAATGTTCCCACTGCATCGGTTAAGAATGTCTTTACAAGGAGTTTCTAATGCTCTTTTTCTGCACAACAGCCAATTCTGCTGTTAGTAGAAGCATTTTGTTTAAAAACGAAGGGGTATGTGCCTCGATAGTATATAGTCTACAGTAACAAAATAAAAAAAGGAAATTCAATAGAATGAGTTGTACATTCACTCATGCATTGAAACAAAAAGTTCTGGCATAAAACAAAGTGCAACTCTTTCTTTTTTCACAAAGGTTCTATGAGCTTTAACCATACAACAGCTTTAAGTATACTCTGCCTTTTTCACATCAGACTTCTTTACCTTTCTTCAAGCAGTCTGGATGTTTGTACCAGCTCTGAAAATTGCTTACTTTTGTCCTACTGAAAACTAAGGAGTCAGATGAAAAATGTATTTTATTTTATCCCTCCCTGACAGAAAAAAATGAGCATTCAGCAATTACTGAAACTGAAGAAGATAGTCTAGACATCAGTACAAACAGAAATGAGAGAACTGTGGCATATGTAGTGGCCTGTAAGAAACAGTCAGTGACATAAACCAATTTTTTTATGTCTAACAATTTTGCTACATCTGACTTATCGAATTTTCTGGGAAAATTGCACCATTCATTTTTGAATGGATTGATAGTTAAAACTCCAGCTAAGCCAAAGAGGAGGAGTGCAGGAGTTTTGAGCAAAAGACTTTCAAAACTCCACCCTAGTTTATTAGTAAGGAATTCCTAGTGCTGGAATTATCTGGAAGACCACCTCAAGCTGTAGTCTCTCATCACTGGCACCCCTACTGTTTTTTCTAGGCTTCAAGATTCTTGCTTGTTTTTGCTTAACTAAATATCTATAGCATCTGGAAGAACAGACAAAAAACTGATGTAAATACAAACATACAAAAAGGATTTATTGTAAACAAAATATGTCTGTGCAAACAGTTAGCAAAATAGATTTTTGTTCTCTAGAAATGGCACATGACTTTTTAAGATGCAAAACCCACCAAACCTACCCTGTAGGTACTTTACCCAGTAACAGTGTGCAAATTAATTGGTCCATTCGGCAACTTACATCACTGGCTCTGATTTTTCTCGCAGAATGGAGCTCAACTCTGAGGTTTAATGTTGGCACTTACGGTCTATTTCTTAATGTCTCTGAAATATAGATAATGACCCAACAAAATGGAACAGAGCTGTAGCATCATAAGGCCTGCCTCTGTTAGTATCTCAGGCCTGATGTGCTTGATCCCCAGCCCAAACTTGTATGAAGCTCCTCAGCATGGACCCATACTAGCCATGGGAAGTATATTCTCTTCTTTACTCGGGCCATAACGATGACGCACAGGGTGTTCCTCTAGCCTGTCAAATTCATTAAGGTGGAAGTGAGTTGCCAGTTTGTTTACCATTCTTTTCAGGGTGACAAAGGCTGCAATAACTTGGAAGATGAGGAAGAGGGCAAAGATGATATTAACTGATCTTTCCAACGGCTGAATGTTCAGACCTTCATTAAATAGCAAGAAGAGAATTACAGGTAACTGCAGAAGGAGAGTCAGGAGCCAAAACCCAGCCAGCTCAGGGACCTGTAAAAGGGAGACATTACCATCTGAAAACCAGCAGTTAAAGATGAGGGGGGAAAAAAAAGTGAACTAAAGTTTGTAGAGAAAACCATTTCTCCAAAATCTTCCAAAAGCCAGGACATAACGTGAAATGGCAAAATGAGATGGTTTAATGTTTCCGTATAATGTGTTTTTAACAGAAATTATTTCTTAAAAAAATAGTTCTAAGGAGTGAGAGTGGTCACCTCAGAGGGAGAAATCCACAAAAGTTAATGGAAGCTGATGCCAAGGTAATAGAAGGTAAACAATATCACTTAGAAATAACTATCTAATCAACATAAATCTCTCAGATGACCTGGTAGTCTACTTTACTTACGCTCAGTTGTAAAAAGCTCTCCTCTACAAATTAAAATGTACATATGGTAACATACCTTCTCCTGCAGGTTGCCCATGTATCCCAGGTAGAGTCGAATGACCTCTATTAGAGAAGTCAGGATCATGATTGTGACCAGGATGAATTTGTAGTAATCTGACAAGACTGGATACTACAGGGAAGAAAAGAGTAAAAGCTTACACTATGCTTCTTTATAACATGCACTCTGAGGTTAAATGAACACACTGTATGCTGCTGTAAGTTGACAGTGCTATATCAGTTTTCAAATATTCTTGAGACTCCAGTTTCAAGGATTCCCCAAGCAAACCTATACAATTCTAAGTCCAGTGGGCTCCATCTCTGTATTGGGGGGTTTTGATAAGAAAATTTACACTTACAAATCATTATTTTCCTTCAGGACTCACCTTCAGCTGGAGCATAACAACTGTGCTGAGCCACCAAAATGGGAAAAAGTAAACGTTGAAATAGAGGGACATCTGTAGTGGTAAACTGGAAAGTATTTCATTATCTGCAGATAAAGAGAAGTCTTCATCACTCCTAGTTTGTTCCATACCTTCCTTCAGTAACTGACAGAAAGTTTGTGCTCCTTCTTAGCTTTAAGCAGGGTATTAACACTTCTCAGTCAAATTAAATATTAAAAGTATTTTTTTTAATCTATCTCATTTTAGACTATATTATTTCCTACCATCTAATACAACTTCCAGTTCACATGATACAGAATTTTTATCACGTAGTCATAAATTCAACTTGAGAGTCTGACTGTGGAATAAGCCATAAAATACCAGATAGTCAATAACCTTGACTGATAGGCTAGCTCAAGTACTGCTGTATACTGATACTGCAGAAATAGAAAGTGCTAATTTTATTGCTGCTCTTAAGAGGATGGTCAGAGTTTAGATGAGCACATATTGGATTATCTTCATTTTGTAGATGACCTTCCTGAGCAGGGACTTACTACTAGATTCTAGGCTTATAATGCCCATTCTTGTTTTCTGAGTCTTCAGTTAAACACGGATAAAAGTAACATTGAAAGAAACCTGTAATTGTTTTAGATCTTGATTAAAGAATTTCAAATATGTGTCAAGCTAAAACTCATCCTTTAAAGAATGGTAAGAACAAAATATGTTGATACAATGAAGAAAACAGCAAACAGAATTTAAAGCCCACAGAATTCAGTGTATAGAATTTAATCATAGTTTTAAAAGATCAAACTGAAAACAAGGAAAAATTTTAAGGGCGTTCCAATTGAATGGTTCATTTTTAACGAACCATTTATTGCCATGTTAACTAATAAGTTTGTATTACAACAAATTTACTTCAATTACCAACAGACCTTACATTTTTCTCAAGTGAAGTCTGTAGGTGTATCTTCACTTGGTACCATCTAAACATGTTTAGAAAGTATTCACTGTGACCTGCTTTGTATTCAAGTCTTATTCCCCTGTCTGTCATGATGATATTCAATAGGAACTTAGCCCAACAGCCAGGTTTTTCCTTCCACACTCAGAACCACCCCTCGTCTGACACTGTCGTCTCTTTTTGTACCAACTATTTCCATACCTGTTGTTGTTCCATCTCAGCCTGGCATTCCTGTTTCCAGTTCAGCCACATGCATCCTGGTACAATCTGTTCCAGAAGTCTTTATGCCAGATGCAGGAGCATTTATTCAGGGTAGCTACTAGACTAGATGGGAGGGGAGGAGTATTTGGGAATAGAACTGGGACAGACCTTAAGGACAGGGTGTGAGGGGCAGGAATTGATTAAACTGAAATAGAAAGTGCAAGAAAACCAGTATCTATTTTTAATAATCCCATTTTTAAGCATCAACACTTTGCTACATCTACAAAGGAATGAAAATCTATAGGTACTTCAAAAACAATTTTACTGTCTGTCTAAATTTGTTTCAGCTCTCCTAACAAATCAGTCTGGATCTGTGAAGATACTCAGATACAATTTTAAAAGATGTTGGACCAGGCTCTGAGCAACCTGATCTAGCGATTTGTCCCTAAGTTGAACTTGTGCTTATTTTCTAGAATAGCAAAAATACAGGGAAATGCCAGACTGTATTGCACTGGCAAATCTGATGCAACTCCCTAAAGTATGTGAGTGTGAAATTTAGACTTGAATGCCTCAAAGAAATTCATGATACATTTGCCATTGCTTTCAATAAGCTGAGGCTTCTCATAAGAACTTTCACAAAAGAAAACTGAAATGACTGAAAGAGAAGCTGTTCTGGGAGACTAGAGAATTGTTTCAGTGTTGTCTGATACACGAAATGAGGAACGAAATGTGTGCTAGCAGTGTAGCTACGCTGGCACAACCACATAAAGTTAATGAGTGCTCCTGTCTTGAAATGACTTTAATCACCTTGGAATGGATTTATTGGCTGAAATTCATGTTACCCTCCATGAACATAACCTGCCTATGCAGACAGTTTATTTCCATGGCCCCCATCACTGCAAAGGCATAAAACTGCAGGCTGTTTGCAGGTTTCCCTGGTAACAGGACAAAGGAAAAACTCTCATTTCTTATGGATATGGATTATGTCCTCAGGGATGGTCCTTATAGACTTGGACGAGGGAGGAGAAAGCAGGTACGTTGCGGTCTGAGTTTCTGCTACTGAAGTCCAGCTTACGGGTACACCTCTTCACTGCAGTCTGTCCTCTCTGCGAGGGCTGCTGAGCTCAAAGCAGCAGCTTAGTTCTTCTATTTGCTCTTGATGTTCTCTAAAACCACGTACGCTTTTCGTTCTGGCGGTCCGGCAGCCCGGCGCCGGACTAACAACAACCCGTAACGCCGTACGCAAACGCACAGGCTCTTAAAGCACAGCGCGCCCCGCCCTGACGGCCGCCAGCTGACCGTGGGCGCCGCCATCTTGGCTCCTGGAAGGGCTCCGCTCCCCCGCCCCGGCTGCTCCCGCCGCCATTTTTGTTGCTGGCGGGCGGCCGCGCTTACCTGCGCGCTCGCTGGGGTACTGCGGGCCGGCGCGGCGGCTGTCGGTGAAAACGGTGCGGCTGAAGGAGCCCAGCCGGCGCCGCAGGGGCTCGGGCAGCGACATGCCGCCGGCCGCTGTCGTCCTGGCGACGGGGCGGGGGCGCGCAGGCGCGGTGGAGACGTGGAGCTCCGCCAGAGGTGGCGGGGCGAAGCGCAGTGCGGGGCCGAGTCCTGCTGGGAGCAGGGAGGCGCGCAGGGCGTTACGTGCCGCATCGCCAGAACGAAGGAGCAGCTCGTGCCCTGCGCTGCAAGGAGCGATAACAGCAGTGGTTTCACTGTGCCTAATGTGACGCGTCACTTCTCCCAAATCCCCCCCATTCCCTCTCTCCCAAAATCGCATTTTGCTACTTTACCGGGTGATCATTCTCGAGCATGACTCAATTACCTCTGAATAATTTAAAGCCTAGTTTAAATTTAATTTCTTTCTATCCCACTGGGAAAACTGCAGAAAGAGGCGGCCGATAAAGCTCGAGTTCTGAGAAATCCATTTGGCTTAGAGCAGACGGGCGGTGCGGTATGTGACTACAGAGATGTTGCATGGAGTTCTGCAAACAAATGTGGCAGCGGGAATCGGCACCAAGCCTTCCCCCCCAGACAAAAACCAACCAAACAAAAAACCAAAGCAAACCAACCTGAAGACCTTCAGAAGAGATGAGGAGGAAGTGGTTTTCAAATGACGGCAACAGATTGGAAGGGAGAAGGTACTACAGATAGCTCCTAATTTCAAGGGGTGCTGTGCACGTCCCATTACAGGCAGGGAAGGCAGCAAGCTTTACTGCGTGCGTGCTCTTAACATAAATCTTAAGGTGCGGGTGAGGCTTATTCCTATTTTGCAGGTTAAGCAGGTGAGGTTTAATCTTGAGAAATGCTCTTTGCGGTTTCTGTTGCAAGCCACAGAAAAGGGCACATCATTCAGCAGATGTCCTGGACCCAAGGAAGCAGGTCATTCAGTGAAAAATATTCCTTACAAGCATCAAAACATAAGATAAAGGAGATGGGGTGCCTTTTGTCATGCAAGATTAGTCTGTGGAGCAGTGAGCACAGCTCAGTGATGCTACCTGTGATCTAGGTGGGTTAGGCAAGACAAATTATGAACAAATATGAACAAATAATTTAGTGAAAGCAATGAGCCTGGGTGTATGTCCAGTTTTTTGGACCTGACTTTCTTTAACTTTGCAGCCTTTTGTTGTAGGCATAGTGATGGCAGTGCTTGCAATAGTTAGTCTGCTTCAGGGGGGAGTAAAGCAATATAAGCTGCAGTCACAGAGGTACATGTAGTTGTGTTCTAGCTGGATGTGGACCCCTGAGCTCTGAGCTATGAGGGCACTGGAGGTATGCCACAGTTTCAATGATAAAAATCTGGGAGTGGATGGCCAGCTAATTAGCTAACTACCTGGTAAATAATTGAAGAGCTTAAAAATGACTTTTATGTACCAGGAAACATTATGAAAACCAATATTAATGTTAGGTAGGCTTCTGAGCATTAACTGGTACAATCTATATTTGTTGTCTTGCCAATTTCCAGTAGGTGCTAGGAATGTACTTCCTGCCAGACTCAACAACTGTAAGGGTGACTTTTGCACTGTCTTGCAAATCTCACCATAAATCTCTCAGCTACAGACAGTGGCGAGATGTATCTGTGTGATGTTTTCAGTGAGATTGCTTGAAACTTTGTTATGCTGCCATTGCCTTTGTCCTGATCTTGTTAACTCCCTTTAAATTAGGAGGACACTGGTCACACGCTCTCAGTTAATTGGACACAAGGAATAGATTTATATGAATTAGAAGTATGGCTGTGTTTTGATTAAGTAAGATCCTCAAGGAAGTCTCAGGGTTTTTTTGTTGTATAAGCTGGTGGCCCATTAAGGTTCAGTCTTTAAGGATTTTCCTTTTGATTACTTTTTCAAAAATCAAGGGAAGAATTTTCCCAGAACTGTACACCACTATTCCTTTCCAGTTGCCAGTGGCTTTGAGAAGGGGCCGTGATCATGCACCCTGATGTTCTTACATTCCCCAATTCTAAAATTATGTCTAGCATACACCCTGCTAGCAGCTCTAGAGTAGTCAGTGGGACTTTGCAAGATTGGGTTCTGCTCTTTCAAAAACTGTGAAGCAATCCAGCTTAGCAGTCACTGAAGTGTAAAAGTAAGTAGTCGGTCAAGGAAAGGCTGGTGGAATGCAGACACAACAAGAGATGCATGGATTTGCCATGTGAACTCAATTTCCAGATTCAAGGTGTGAATCTGTGATATTTGGCAGCCTTACGTTTTCAGCAGATGGCCAAGCATCCAACGCATCCCTGTGAAATAAAATTGTGTGCATTTTCATTTAATATTTTTGTCTGTGCAGATGCTTAAAATATTCTGTGAAGATGGAATATACTCTTTGTTTTTACTAATTCTGTTTTTGTTTTTGTTTTTTTACACTAAGGCGCACATTTTTTGCCCACTTTATGAACGGACTTCCGATTTTCTATAGGACGAGTTGGAGAGCACCTACTCAAGTTTCAAGCAAGAGAACATTAAAACTTCATGGATTAGAACACCCAGACAGGTCAGAGTTTCCTTGTAACATAAGGATATCAGTGTGGGCCATAAGGAGTGGAAGGAGGAAAGAGGTTTAACTGTTAAGTGACTGTAACAGTTATGATGACCATTTGTATAAATACATAAGTGGCTAGTGTTTGTGATGAGACTGTTCTTGGCATTTTCTTTCTTTGTGTCTATCCCTGTCTTAATGTTTAAGGTAGAAATAACCGGATTTCCAACTCTGTGCTTCAAAATAAGACCATAATTGCACAGCATATTACATGACCATTTTATTTCTCTCCACACATGCTAGCTATAAATAAAACAGAAATCTCTGAAAATCTGCCTGAAAGCTTTAAATCAGAGGAATATTGGATCTTTGTGTATCCACAGTAGTCCAACTAAGTTGGTAGACACTGGCTTGGCTCCCAGACCGAAGCTCCTGGGGCTCTCTGGCAACAGCTCTAAGCCATAAACACCAGATGCAGTATATCTAATGAAATTAAATATCAGCAGTTTTTTACAGTTGGCATTTCAGAAACACAGAGTTCATTTAAATGGTGCCAGTGGTTTATCTGTGTACCTGAATTGTAATCGCTGTATTTCTGAATTTGCTGATGTGGAATCTCAGAAATGCTGTTTTCCCTGGGATGCTTGTGCTGCTGCCCTTCATGTAGTTGCAAGTGTGCAGGCAACAGAAATAACACACTTCTTTGCCTGATCCTTAGTACCTGCACAGTGTTTTGGTAGAAATGCTGTAAAATGTAAAAAAGTGCTGGTGGGTTACAATATGAGCAAGCAAACAGAACGCAGACTTGCTTTCTCCTCCTGTTCTCAGAGCGAAGTGACAGATTGTGAGTTTGAACAAATTACAACTGCCACGAATGCATGTGTTTGAAAGGATCATGTTATGAGCTGTGACAGTGCCTGTCAGAGAAATTCCACAGCTGTGCTCCTGGTGTGCAGTACCTCGAGACAATCTTTTCTGTATGTCACTTGTACATTAGTCCCTGGTGTTTGTTTAAAACCTACAGGGCATTTGTGTCTGATAAACAATTATTGTTTCTGATGAGACCAGTCTGATGCTCCTGTTCGAAACATTACATATTGCTGCTGTCATTCTGTGCATTAAATGTAGCTCAGCTATTTCAGTCCTAAGCATAAAGACATTAAAGGCATCAAAAACAACAACAAAAAGGCTATTTCTTGCACCCATGGATTGATGTCCTTCTTGTACTTGGCAACAACAACAGCTCCCCTGCTTGTTTTATTTTGTTGATTTGTAGTTTTGCCAAGCGTGTTGGGAAAGTCTCAAGGCTAGCACTGCTATTAAACAAGTTTTACCATTTGTATTGCAAAAATACTTGGAATTTGTATGATACACGAGGAGACTACAGCAAGTGTGTGCATTTTGAACTAGATTCTCATGTCCACAAAGATTCTCGATGAACACCTTCCTGTGAGGACAGGCTGAGAGAGCTGGGGCTGTTCAGCCTGCAGAAGGGAAAATTCTGGGGAGTAGTGGTCTTTCAGTATCTAAAGGGGGGCTGTAAGAAAGAAGGGGACAAACTTTAGCATGGTCTGTGGTGATAGGAGAAAGGGAAATGATTTCAAACTAAAAGAGGGGAGACTTAGATTGGATATAAAGAAAGAGATTTTTACACTAAGAGTGGTGAAGAACTGGCACAGGTTGCCCAGAGAGGTGGTGGATGCCCCGTCCTTGGAGATATTCAAGGTCAGGCTGGATGGAGCTCTAAGCATCCTGATCTAACTGTAGGTCTCCCTGTTCATTGCAGGGCAGTTGGACTAGATGGCCTTTATAGGTCCTTTCCAACACAAAAGATTCTATGATTCCATGAGTTTCTGTATGACCTGACCAAAGCAGATGAGTCCATTCTTTTCTAGAAGTGGCTGAGGAATAGCCAGAGAACAGCATGTTATAGCACTGCAAACAGCTTCAAGTTTTGTTTTTCTCATTATAAGCTTTGTCAGCAAAGTGGTGATCATTCTGTGCTTCCATCCTCTGCTTGGGGGATGCATTCTGCCTCAGTTAGACCTGTGCACCTTAGCAGGAGTCAAGACAAGTAGGCTTGAGACTTGTTCTTTCAGGATATACATAGGAACTTGGTAAGGGCTCTCAGTTATTCTCAGCAAAGCATGTTTTGTCTGCTCTGCAGTTAGAATAGCTAAACTGTTCTCTCTGTGCAGAAATGCACTCTGAGAATCCTACCTCAGATCTAGAGTCACTCTGCAGACCTTGGCAGCTTACAGCGAATTATGTGTTAGAGGGTCTGATGGCTTCAGCCTTGGCCCCTTCTTTGCGTGCACGGGGAGGTGAGGTCAGCTTTCTGGTGGTAGTTTTAACTATCCTAAATATTATGTGTACAATCCAAAGTCTTCATCTCTCTGATGGGTTTCCCCAGAAAGCTGATCTTGGGAAGGAGTGGTGCATTTGCTGCTTATGTTTGTTCTGTCCTTGTTATGTTTGTGCTGTAGCAGTGCCCTAGAAATTAGGCTGGTTATTTGGATATTCAGATATGCATTTGTGTTTCCAAACAAGAGCAAACTCTCCCTTTCCTTTGAAGCTTTGTTGAATATAAAGGTACCTGTTGTGTTGTCAGGTCAGCATCAGCGCATTTCCATTGTCCATACTTCATGTCCAGACTGATGATTCTGAGGATGGCTGGAAATACCATAGAGGCAGAGTTCTGGTTCAGCACCTTTAGTTCAAGCATTGTGCATTAAGTTTTTGGGGATGCTAGTGCAACACTGCTGCAATCTATGGTATATCTTTGTTAGAAAATGAATTAGAACATGAATGTGTATTTTTGAGCTATAGTCTGTTAGGTTTAGGCTCCTGGCTGTGTTTCCAGGCAAAACAAATTTCTTCAAGTTCTCAAGGAGTACAGGAGAAAGAGTACAGTGATTTTCTGGAGTTCTGAAGAGCACTTAATTTTGTCTTTATTGATTTTCGATTATTTAAGGCAGAGGCTTCTTATTTGTGTGTATATGTTGGCTATATGCACCGTTCTATCTCAGACTCAGCTGTGGTACCAGTTGCTGTTGTAGCATGAATGATCATTCTGAACTCTTCAACCAGCTATCTCTGAAATATTAAATTTCTGTTGTCATTTGAAGATGAGGTTTCTGATGTAACCAGAATCTGTGAAGTGGTGTTTAAAACTGGAGAAAGTCTAGAACGATTTTTGCTCTTAAGATGGTGTTTAAAATCAAGGATTTCCTTTCCTGCACGCTGAGTTATTAACATTTGTAGTGGAGGAGGCAGGGTTGAAGGATCTAGTCTAGCTTGCTTTCTTGACCTCTCTGTCCCTGAAATTCTTCATTACAGGACACAGTTGAAAGCTTTCTTTTTTTTTTTTTTTCTTCCCCTCAGACTTTGTCTACAAGATCTTGCCTGCCTACATGAAATACTGGGTTTGTAACTACAGCATTTATTACAACAGTATCTTAAAACATCAGATGCTGGTGCAGAAGCTCTAATTAGAAATGCACCAAGTATAAGCGATGGCTTGTGTTGTTCTTCAACTGCAGCATCCACAATGAGAGTCACATTTAGCCTGTGTTTATACATGTCTAAATGACTAGAGCTATCAGTGAGAAAAGCTGTGAAGTGCCATAATGCTGTGATTTATTTCTCCCGAGAATTCTGCTTTCTTTCACTAAATTACAGTAGTTTAGCTGAGAAAGAAGACCTGTGCTGAGGTGCTGTATACTTTGTATTATGGTGTGACATTATGCATTTTGTCAACATGGTCGTTCAGAAGTAATTAAAACGGAAAGTAGAAACCAACAAAGTCAGTTTCTACATGAAGGCACTAAACTAGTTTCTCTCGCCTTTAAAAAATTTATGAATGTCCATCAGGTCTTGCCTCCTGTAACTTGGCGTATCTGTGACTTCTCTAAAATCCTCTTTGTAAATTGGCAAGCCCCGGAGAGGAAATTTCATTCTAGGCCAGGCCAGCCCTGTCCAAACCACGCCTTTCCAATGACAGTGACTACTCAAGCTG
>JAOWBP010001760.1:6833142-6861491 GCA_028571105.1 Tragopan temminckii | reverse complement strand
AGAGCTATCAGTGAGAAAAGCTGTGAAGTGCCATAATGCTGTGATTTATTTCTCCTGAGAATTCTGCTTTCTTTCACTAAATTACAGTAGTTTAACTGAGAAAGAAGACCTGTGCTGAGGTGCTGTATACTCTGTATTATGGTGTGACATTATGCATTTTGCCAACATGGTCGTTCAGAAGTAATTAAAACGGAAAGTAGAAACCGACAAAGTCAGTTTCTACATGAAGGCACTAAACTAGTTTCTCTCGCCTTTAAAAAATTTATGAATGTCCACCAGGTCTTGCCTCTTGTAACTTGGCATATCTGTGACTTCTCTAAAATCCTCTTTGTAAATTGGCAAGCCCCGGAGAGGAAATTTCATTCTAGGCCAGGCCAACCCTGTTCAAACCACGCCTTTCCAATGACAATGACTACTCAAGCTGCATGGACGCATCCATTCTGGTGCTCAACTATCCATGTAATTACAAAATGAAGTACTAGTATCTAACCTAAGCCACACTTTCCTCAATTTCTACTTCTGATCCTACCAAGTATAGACATGCTGCTAATTCTTTCTCCAGCTACATTCTGATTTCCGTATTATGTACTTCCCCAATTGCTCTTCTATAGATAAAACAAGTCTAGTTGAATGGATCTATGCTCCTTTATACTAGATGTTTGTCGCAGTAGGTCTGCCCTGATGTCACTGAGAGGAAACCAAATGGGCAGAAAGGGCAAAAGATGTGGGCGATGAACATAATAGAAGTGTTTCGCTGCACACTGCAAACTGCCTGCTGCAGTACCAGAAAGCCCTCATTGATCACGACTAAAGGACGTGTTCTTTCCTTAACATTAAGTGTGGCAACCCACTCTACTAGGACTCAGGACTGATATTTCTGTCCTGCCCAGATTAACAGATGCCTTGGGAGGCGTATGATTAACTTCATAACTACATATTATAAAATCATGGGCAGTGTTCTCACTGTAATGTATTTTCCCTGAAGGAAAATATGTCTGAGTACAGAAATCAGCAAGAACTTGATGCCAAATGTGAAATGGAAAGGAATTCCTAAGGCTGGAGTCTGTCAGCAGTTTTTGTGCATGGTCTTCTACTTTGAGGAATTAGTTGTCACCTTTCTTCTTATCCTCTGATTTCTGAACTCTGTATCAGTTTCCTGAAACACAACAGCATGTGTCATGTGCATACATAGCATTTCCTTGGAGACTTTTTACTGGTCGCTGCAGGTGAATTTGTTTAAAAAAAAAAGCAAGCAGAAGGAATGTAAGTCAGTGGTTGCTCCTGTGCTAAAAGTGGATTTTTCAGAATGTAATACTGTAAAGCAGATTATTTTCCTACAAGTCTGTGAGATTGGAGAACCCTGGAGGTGAATTTTAGCAGTCCTCATGAAGATTGTTTATTGTAAAAGTCTCAGTTATCAGATGTGGAGGGCCTTTAACATCAGATCTGAGTTAGCTGCTTGAATTTACAAATCAATCTTAAAGCTGTTGGCACCGCCAACTTGACATTCAGCCTTGCCTCAAGGAGTCCTTTTAAGAGCATCTCAAAAAAATTGCTAGGCAGTCCCTCTGTGAAAGTCAGCACTGGCATAAGGTGCCATGCTGAGAGTCTATTCCTGAATCTCACTGACCCTCACTTGTGGGAACGTCTGCAGGCAGCAGACATGGCACAAAAAAGCTTACAGATTGCCCCAGCTTGCACAGGCGACTGAACAGCCGCTGGTTAGAGGTGCACAGAGCTGCTTCCTGCCAAGGATGCATTCTGCACTGCTGGGAGGGAACGTGCTGTATTCCAGTAACTAAGTCCAAAAGTCACATCCTTGTGAAGGGTGAATTCAATTGATGGAATATCTTATCCTTCTGTTTTTTCCATTTTGCTTTCCATATGTCTTTCTAAGAGTGAATGTTTGCCAGACAAATATTTGGGAGTAGCTTTTCGCTGTATATATTTCAAAGCAGAGAGAAAGAAAAGTTAAATTTCACAATTTCACACTACTGGGGGAGAAAACTTACCAGCTAGAGCTTTGAGTGCAACAGGTAAGAATCTCTAATTTCTTGGGATGAGCTTATTTTTGCTAAGAGTAGACAACTCTTGTAGAAACATTTTCAGTCCTGAAATTGAGTGAGCCCCATCAAGGTCCTAATGGCACTAAGCACTTTGTTTAGTGGGATCAGAAACTAGGACAATGTTGAGCATACGTTAGGTAGCAATGAAAAGAGACAGCATGAAGAAAGATATCAACATGCAGTCTTTATCTAAAGAAGAATTTTTCATCAGATTCATTTCCTTACGTGTAAGTGCTTTTCTAGACTGGGATACTGAGAAACTGTCAAAATTCCTTTGCTTACCAATACCTAAGTTTTCATTTAGAACTTCCATCAAATTTAAGTACTATCCAGTTTGCAAGTGTTGGCTGGTGTTTAGGCTTCTGGGCTGATTAATTTCACATACTGCTATCTGGAAATTGTAGTGCTCCATTGCACAGCCAAATATTGGCTTAGAGTCTGGAAAACGGCTGGTGATCCAGCTGCTTTGGGGCTCCCAGCTAGAGATGCAATAAAGAGGTCTGTTCCTCAGAGAGGCTTCGCTTTGTGAAATTAAAGTTACTCTTGGGTTTTACCAAGACACAGGCCCTCAAGATCACTGCTGACTTAAAAAACCTCCATGATCACAGACAGTTCTATGTTGCCCTCCTAGTATTATACATCTTCATTATGGCAGTGGGTTAAATCTAGCAGTGGAGTGTAGGGACAAATGCTCCATGTGAGTGCACCTCGATTCTTCCTTGCAGATGATATCTCAGACAGCACAAGTATATGGTGATCAGCGTGGCACTGCTGGGATGCTGTATATGATATGCCCTTGCTCTAGTGACTAGTGGCATAGTATGCTGGAGGGGCTCCTTAGTTGCCATCAATCCTTGTGCTTATGCAGTAATCCCTTATGCACACTACCAGTGTGCTCAGAGTGGTTTCCTTTCTGATGCACCAAGGTTAAGTCATTCAGGAGTACTCTCAATTGTAATCAGCTTTTGTGGTGAGTACAAGGTCCTCCAGCAATTAGTGCACTGGTTAGGTATGTCTGTGACCTGCAACTGATACAAGCGATGCCACTGGTAAATGCTATACAGATTAAAAAATCCTAGAACTGTAGCTGATCAAGTCAATCCAAGCCCCAGACTTCTCATCTCTATGCCATGCCATAGGATATTGAAGGCATGCTGAAAAAGCACAGTCCTGATCCAGCTGTGCTACTTATACATGATGATAGCAAGAGAGCACACTGAGACATGCACACAGAAGTAGTTTGGACCGGATGTCAGCAAAATGTCCATGGGTAACTCATGTAGTCCTGCTCACTTTGATCTGACTGCTTGCCTTGGTATGAAGGTGCAAAACCCCGTAGCAGAGGGTCAGTGCTGACACTGCCAAGCTAATTTCAAATGATACTTCCTCAGTGTTGTACAGAAACGGTGAGGACTTCCTAAGCCTGATGATGAGAAACCAAGAATCAAAATCAATGGCTGCCTTTCTGCTTTTTGGACAGATTTTTTTCTCACTGGATAATCCCTTCGTAGCTCCAGGGAAAATTTCTGGTAAGTTGTGTGTGTCAGCGCAGAGTCTGAGCAATGTGGGATTTAAAGCCTGAGAGATGAAGCAGTTGCTTACAATTTTGCTCTGTGAGAAAAAGTTGGTAAATTTTTCTCTCTGATCTTGTAGCTTGTAAGAGAGAAGGAAATAAAAATTGACTATTGAACAGTTTAATGCATAAATTACTCAACACTTTGTTTTTCTGTTTTCAGACTTAAAAAAGAACAACAAAAAACACACTAAAGCAATCAACAACAAATAAGCAGAAGTGTGTTCAGTGCTTCCACCCTATCATCTATAGACAGGATGAAGTGTTTGTAGACTTGGGAGAAAACTACTGAACTTGACAGGTCACTAACCGGTGTGTGTCCCCATTGCTTATGCTCCCCATTGTACAAACACTGCTGTACATGGTGGTTTTGAGCATCGCTCCTTTCAGCCACTGGACACAAGTGTAGGAAACCCTATTATCTTAGAGACTGACCTTGGCAAACTCTCCAAACAGTGGGAAGCACAATGGTCAGAACCGTAGAAAAAAGATATTTTCCAGGCAGCCAGCTGATACAGTTTGGCACAGCTTCCACTATGGAGATCGTATCAGAAATTGGAAGTAGTATTTATTGTCCTTGATGTAGATTGTAGTGAGAATCCAGTTAGACTGTACTTCTTTGATTTGTGTGATAGGGCCAGACTTCAAAACTGAAGTCTGCAGCTGTTTCATTAAATTGATAGAAATGCCATTTCTCAAATAGCATGTAGAACTGACAGTGTCTGACATTTCAGGATGTCTCTAAAACTCAAGTCTGGGATACATAACATCTGTAAGCCATCTGTGTCTTGCCTGGCTTTCCAGGTATCTTTCAGGAGGTACCTTAGAATATAACTGTCATAAACTAGCCAAAGTAGGGCAACTGTTTATTCTAAGGAAAAAATCTGATCCTGCTGAGAGCAGCAGAAGTTAGGTTGCTGGATGCCGTATTTTTGCCTGATTTCTCATAGCTGTATGAGACTGTATGTACTGTATGCTTTTTTTTCACTTGTGCTGCTTTGTTTTGTTTTTGGGGAGGGGCGTTATATCCCTGAGCTCCCTCAGTAAGAGGTCTGTATTTACATAGCTGGAGCCTGAGCGTGGCTCACCAGTTAGAACTGCTATTTCTGTCTGTTCTGAGTGAATTCAGATACCAGCAGTCAATGGACACAAAGGCTACCCACTCCCGTTGAGGCAGTTTGCTACCATGGTTAGCATGCAGGACCAGAAGCATACTGTGTTCAGCACGCACAGGATTAAATTTGGGTTGTTTTGTGATTAGCATTTTGTGGAGTACAGAGGGATGGAGTTACATTTATAGTCAGTTCAGAACTTTACCCTGAAATATGAACGTGTGCATAGTTTAAGTGACTTTTCAAGTGAGTCCAAAAATACAGAGGTTATCTCCAATCTGAAAATTTTAACAGAAACTCTTTGAAAAATACTGTTTGTTTTAGACACCCCTCTGACTCTTCATTGGAATTGATTATTGATGTAGGCTTGTTGATTTGTGCAGCTGAATATTTCATTGCTAGAGTTCAAAGGCTCCTACAGAATGCTCTGGGCAGAATCAAAGCTGGATTCCTCTACTAGAAATTCAGAGTAGTTTCACTGACTTAATAAATGCAGAAGCAGATTTTTTCTTTTCTGAAGGGTCCTCACACTAAGTTACATGATTTTTCTCACCATTTTTTTCTTAATTTGGGAATTTGGCAGTTGTTGAGCTCATCCCACAATGATCTTGGCCTGCTTCTTGAAGATGCATATAATTGTGGTCTCTCAGCAGTGACAACTGTGTAAAGATGAATTCCATATTCTTGTTATGAGCTCAGCTATTTTGCTGACCAGTGCATTTAGAAATCTGCTGTTATTCTGGCTGCCACGTGTCAGTAGGACATCTTGAGTTTTCTCAGTGCTCCTCTTATCATTTATTCTTGCATGTCAGGTAGTGTTTCAGCATAAACACTTACCTCCAGAATAGCTATTTCTTCAACCTCATCCTAACCCCAATCATGTTCCAATGTGAATGCTGATTACAAAGACACTGTTTGACTTGTTTACAACCTCCCAGCCTCCTTGTTCCCTCTGCTTCCTGGGGCTCTCAAAGACCTTTTTTTTTTTTTTTTTTTTTTCCTGGACATCTTCTTCTTGATGTAGTTAACATATTTTGAATTATTTTTGCTGCACTTTATTCTTATGAATTTTTCTTTTATTTTTCTTTTTCTTGTCCAAGTCGGTTCCTCTGTATTAAAGACACGTGGTTTGGATTTATGGTGCTTGAAATGAATGCATGTTTGGCTCTAAAACACATGCCCTGCCATACTTCTGGGAAGGACTGCAACTTTTCTGTATCTCTAAAGTAAGTATTTCATTGAACTCAGGCAGGTGTATGTGGCACTTATGGGCCAGAGAACATTTATTTAATCTCCATGAAGAGAGGCAGAGAATGAAATCTTAGATCCATCCAAATCAGTGGGGCTTTCCCTAGATTCCAGCTGAGCAGTGCCTTTATGTTTGCATTTGTGATCTGTAGTTTGGCCTCCAGCAAAGTGTGACTGAAAACACAAAGCAGGATTTTTAGTCCCATATTCTGGGACGAGGGTCGGCTTACTACAGTAAGGGATGGATGATTTGGAGAACCAGGTTTTTTCCTGGTCCTCAAACTGGTCCCTGGAAGATACTTATTTAAATTTTAGTGTTTGCCTACCTGTAAAATAATAATGTTCTTCAACAGCACAGTACCATTAGAATGCTTAGTTTTGCTGGTGTGTTGCAATTGTGTTTGAGGTTCTGGAGAAACATCTCCTTCTGGGGCATGCTAAGCCCGCAAAGCAACAGATAAGCTTAAGCTACAGGTTTACTGAGGTGCTGAAGTGTGTTGCCTGGATGAGGCCTTAGTTTGTTCCCTATGAATTGCGGTGGTGTGTCCCAGTGGAAGTTATCTGGTTTGGTGACAAGCACAGTTTATTTTCTCAGTAGAGAAGTCTGCCGAAATCAAAGGTGGATTAAATGGTTTCTCTGTATTCCCATCCTCAGCTGAAGAGCAGTTTAAACAACAAAAACTGTCAAGAGTGCTTATTCAGAGAAGCAATGTTGGGAGCTGAAGATAAGAGCATTTATCTTCACGTCAAAACTACTCAGTGTCTTTGATGGACTCCCAACACACTTTAACAAGGAGCTTAGGCTGGAAATGCTGGAATGTGAGGGGTCTGGGGGATGGTGTTTATCCCAGCGAAACGTGGCATACATCAAATCAATTACACGG
The DNA here is from genome assembly GCA_028571105.1 of Tragopan temminckii. Taxonomy (NCBI): domain Eukaryota; kingdom Metazoa; phylum Chordata; class Aves; order Galliformes; family Phasianidae; genus Tragopan; species Tragopan temminckii. The sequence continues at coordinate 6,854,608 of JAOWBP010001760.1, read as the reverse complement.
TGCAAATGTATTTCCCCCCGTCACCAGACAGCATTGCAAGCTCAGAAAATATGTTCTCGTAGGCAGTAGAAGAGCCTTCCCTTAGATGCTGATTTAATGTGAAATGTATATTAAAGGAGAAAGAGACAAAGAGAGAGAGGGAATCTCATATGTTCTGCAGCAGATTGCCACATTGATCTTGTCATTTAGGCAAACACAGCCAAACCTGAGGCTATGAGTCTGTGGGATGTGCTGTATTTCTGTCATGAGCTGTCAGCCTCAGAGAAGCACAAGAGAGGCACCGTAACCGGGGTGGAAAGTGTAGTAATAAAGGGATCAATGAGCCATTTAAGAGCACATCAAAGCTGGTGCCAGTCTGTGCCCGCTGGTTTGGCTTGTGCTCGCCTTCAGCAGCTAGAAATGTGCTCTGCTTGTGCCTTCTCCCCCAATGAAGTGCTGATGGGGAAGAGGCAAGACATGAAGGAAGGACTTGTGTTTCCATCAGAGCTGCTCCCATGCATGCTGCTTGGCATGAATGCAGCTGTTCTGTGTGGCTGTTGGTACCAAGATCCCAAAGGACGCCTCTCCCTGCCTGCCTTTGCAATGGACAAGCAATGGGCTGCGCAGCCTTCCTAGCTGCCATCTCTGGATCAGCTCCTCAGTGAGCATTTCTCCTCTGAGCTTGCACCCCAAAGTTAGAACCAGAGTTACACATTGCTGACGGTCTATTTGGGAGCTGGCAGGAACACACCCCAGTTCTGCAGCAACGAAATCCTGGATCAAAAACTTTCCTGGAATAATTATCTCAATCAGTGGCTTAAAAGCCTGGTTTTGTTTAAATGACCCTTTTGGGAGGCATTGCAAGACTGGTGAGGGTCACAGCAGGACAACCAGAGTAGCTTCCACCAGACAATTCACTCAGACACACTGGCAAACTCTTCCTAATTAATAGCATGCCTCGGGCATCCCACTGCCTGGGTGTTTATACTATGCTGTCTGGAATGGTGTCAGCACCTTGGGATACTTGGGTTTCTCTGAGCAGAACAAAGACACTAGAGAGCGCCGTGTATTTGCAGATTTAGAGCCGGGAAGTGCGGTCTGATGGTGTGAGCGCTCCCTGAGGAGACAACATGGGGGGTTAGTGATCGCAGGACCCAGCCTGGTCTCCATGTCACTCTCCACGTGGGCTCTGCCATCCTCTTCCTTGTGGGGAGGAGTGAGAAACTCAGTGATTCACTTATTCCAGCAGTGCTGGAAAATAACTGTCCTTGCAGTTACACCGTGTGCTGTCCTATATCTTTTCCCATTACCTGAGGTCCCCAAGCTGCTCTTTGTCCTAAATTGGCAGAGAAGCAGTTTGTATGGCATCACATTGCTGATCATGCAATGGTGCTGACTAAACTTCCATTAGGATAAGTTTTTGTTTTTTTTTTTTTCCTTTTTTTTTTTTTTTTCCGGTGGAATGTTTCCTATAGAAAAAATGAGGCTTCACCAAAACCTGATTTATCTTTTGGAAGATGCCTTGCTCCATGTATTCAGAAGTACCTTTTAAACAAAAACTTCCACAATTTTTTTTTTTTTCTTTTCAGCGGAGTGATATATAGATATTTCAGAATTTAAGTTTGCCATGTTTCTCCTCCTTTTCTCATATTAGTAAGAGTAAAACGCTACGTGAAGACATGTAGTTGTTTTTCCTACTTCATCTCTTTTTATTGCTTTGTGAATGTTTTCATTATCTTGCCATTTCTGAAAACATTTCACACTGGAAGAGCTCCAAAATAGTAAAAGGCAAAGACAAGGGTAGAAAAGGAAAAAAGGTGACAGTGAAAAGATGTTCAGGAGGAACCATTTTTATTGCAATTTCCAGCAGAAGGAATAGAGAAGAGGGAATACACTTTTTTAGCTCATCAAAATTCCTAAGGGTGTAGATGTTTAGAAGCTCAGTTAAAAAGAGAAATCATATTTGGGCATGTCTGAATGGATGTATTTTTTCCTGTTCTGTTTTGACCTTCCTTGACTCTCCTTGGCATTACTGCTGGTCTCCTCTGCCCCTTAGGCTGTGTAGGAGGCAGCTGGAAACCGCAGATAAGAAGGATCCGTGTGGTAGTGCAGCCTGAGAGCACTGACCATGGGCTGGGAGGCTGGAGTCGTCGTGCTCTGGGGAAACTGCAGCCATGAGGTGCTGCTCAGAGCAGCTCCTGCCCAGAGAGAAGCCACAAATAGGGAGCCTGTGTACTTTGAGAGCTGCCCCTGTGCTTTCCATGCAAGGGAAGTGTGAGCTGTCAAACACAGATCCGGGATGGTACTTGCATGGAAGATGATGAGCCTGGTAACAGGAGGAAGATTACTGACTGCAGAAATAACTTTCCAGGAAGTGTCTGTAGAGATTTTATCTTTTTGTTTGGAAAATGCTGGGTCTCTGCAAATCACTGAGCACAGTGAAAGAAAACAACTCTGTGAACAACACTCTTGAAATGAAGAAAAATTAATCTTAATTTAGAAAAACAGGGCAAAGTGCTCAGCCCACAGCAATGTCATGGAGGTAGAGTTTGGTGGAGGAGGTGGCAAAAAATTTGAAGATTCCTTCCCATTTCCTAGTGCAGCAGCTGAGACACTGGTAGGAAGCATGATGTGCCTCTCTGAAGGCTCAATATCCTGTTAAATACCGAGTTAACTGTGCAATACCAGCAAATGTTATTAATTAAACAGAAATATAGATTTAACACCTGGTACCTTGTGAACGATTTATTGGAAGCCTCTCTGCACTTAATATCTAGCAGATAAATATGCATATAGGATTCATGTTAGTCTGATTGCTTACACTCTGTCTTTCCTTCATCTTTAAAAGCTCTGCCAAGTGTTGACCAATTTTGATCAAATTTGGCCAAGGAGTAGAAGTCTGAAAAATACTTTTTCCTGGAAATCTGTGTCAGAGGAAAAGAGACCTATGGGAGTATGGTCCTCAAGGAAGGACATCCCTTGGATCCTACAGCTTCTACCTCTGTTATCCAAGGAGTTGTAGTAGGAATAAAGATAGTAGGAGGGAGCTGGAAGGTTTTGTGATGGGAGTATTGCTGAGCTGCAAGTATCCTACAGACGTGACGGCTGGAGGGAGTGAAGCACATAGGATATAAACCTACAGAAAACTATTCCTCAGAGTTCTGCTGCTCGGAGAACAATGTGATTTCTGGGAAGGCCGGATTACAGTTGGATTTCTCCATCACAGTGGTTGGCATGTGTTGTGTTACAAGCGGGCAGGGGCCTTTTGCCTGCAGTACACTGAGGAGTGCAGCGCTATTAATAGTTTCCTTACTCAGGATGGCTTTACTCCAAGCCTCTGGGTAATTTATATCTCAGGTAGGCATGCTGTTGTTTAACAAGGATAAACACTGAGAAATGAGAGCCTGATGTGGGACCATATGCTCTATAAGCAGCAGCAGGGTTTGTGAAGGGTAGTTCAATATTCTTCATACTGCAGGAACAAGCATAAGCAGATTTTTTTAAATTGGATTTTGAGACGAAGCACAGCTGGTACAAAGCTACAGCAGGAATTCAAATACTGCTGTTTATTAATGCAGTAAGTGATTATTTACAAGTCCTAGTTTTTTTTTTGTTTACTGTTTAGTACTCTGACAGCCACAGACCTCTGCAAAAATCAACTGCTTGTTCTTGCAAAGCCACTAGAATGACAGTGTTTTACCTATAGCCTCTGGAAGGCACTTGACAAGGCAGGAGAACTTGGATTACCTCTGGAAGGCTGTGGCTTCTATCTTCTTTGGCAAAGAACGGGTGGGAAGCAAGAGACAAAGCATGTGTAAATGTCCTTCTGGTTAGCACAAAAATAGCAAGTTGGAAAGAAGTCACGCACAACTTAACTATTTCTCTTCTGTCTGCTTAGGGAACTAGAAAAAGTGTGTTTGACAAATGAGTTGTTTTGTCAGCCCTTCAGCAAAAGAAAACCTTTTCGAGCATGAAAAGCACCATCTTTTTCCAGTTACTTTGTTGTTCTTAGTGTTTTGGGAAAGATGGTCATTCAGATATTTATTTTTTTTTCAAGCTTGGTATTGTTTTCTTTTTAAGCGGGAAAAGAACTAGCATATATAGCATGTAGAGACATTAACTGGTTGCCTCTTCCCTGCTTAAGACTGTATGTGGAAAATGAAAACCCAGCAACCATCCGTAGTGCACATGGGCTTCATAGGCTCCATAGTATTTGGCACAAGGCAGTGTGCAAGATGAAAGTGTGTCTCTTGACAGCCAGCTTCATACTGGCAGCCTTTACTCCAGGCAACAAATTAATCCACTCAACTGTGTTCTGCATAATTGTTGATACTGTCTTAATTGGTACCATACGTTTCTCTATGTCGACATGTCTGTCATGCTAATGTCTGGGGACTATTGTTTCCTGCCAACTCGGGAACAGCATAGCCTGCTCTATCCTAACTAAGCCCCTACCTAAAGAGCCTCAATAAGAAGTTTGACGTTATGGCAAAGGGAAAATCTAGAGCCATGTTGAGACGTGACTCAAAATTCACGCAGAGGAGACTCCTGATTTCAGTAGCACTTGGAGACGAGCCAGCTCATCCAGGGTTCCCTGAAGACAATCCAGTTCAGATCAAGTCAAGTCCAAAGGCAAAAGAGGTTATTTGCCTGCTCCCAGGACACGTGCAGTGGGGGCTGGCAAGCATTTTCTAAGTGTGTCGCAGATAAGCTACAGGGCAAGACAGCTGCAGAGCTAATTGACCCCAGTACACTGGTGGCTTTGTGGATCGGGATTAGCATTTTGAATTTTACTCATTAATGAAGTGACAGCCAAGGCAAGTGCAGGCTGCCCTCCTTCCCACTCCTCCATATGCTGTGGTAGAGAAGATCCTGGGGAGGTAGAGCGTTGGGTGCAGCCCAGGTGGAGAGGACTGTGCGTGAGCATTGACAGAACTGGCTCCCAAGAGGAAAAGGCCATCTTGTTTCTCCTGCTGCTTCATCTCTTAGATGAGAATAAATACCATTGTTTTGTTTCACCAAAGACAGTTATTAAAGTCTGTGAGCAGTCATGATCTGTAGAAGTAGATATCTCACTGAGGACCATATAGAAAATGAATAGTTCTGTGTTCAGATAAATGCTGGAACTATGATAGTAGACAAGACATGGGCCAACACCCTAAGTGATGAGGATCAAATGTTGAACAACTTTTTATTCATTTGGTGCCACCTCCGCTAAACGCTGAATTATCTGGCATGGAAAAAAATGTCAGTGATTGTGAAATACAAGGCTCTGGCATAAGGTGGGGCAGGGAGTGCAAAAGATGCATAGATGTATAGGCAACCTCATTTCTGACACCTCCAGATGCTGGGTTACTAGACTTAGTTCTGCAGTGAGTTTTTTTACTGTACTATAGACTTTGCACACACACACACACATACACACACACACATGCTGTCCCATTTCTTCTTGTTCTGCTCACACAGTTAATTTGATATGAACTGCAGTAGTTTATATCGTTTTATGTGCCATCATCTCTTGTTCAATCTGTTGGCTAGTTTTTAGACAAAAATGTTTACCTAGAGATGAGAGAAAGAACACTTCTCCCTGACACTTCTGAGAATATTTAGGCTACTGCTAGGCTTGAAAAGCTCATTTAAGAGGGCAACAAAGCAAACGGAAACATGTTTTGTGGAGGTTTTAAACTCATGTTGGCACTTGGATTTAGAGAAGGGAAAATCAGGAGGGGAATAATGAAGAACTTTTGCATGGTCTTTTTCAAGCATAACTAGAAAATAGGAGAGATGCTCCAAAAGTAATGCCTCCTATTTTATTTTGTTGGCCCAAGATGTCAGAGGTGGATGTTGGTGGTATGGCAGTACTGACTGAACCTTCCCACCAATACCATTATCCATGTTGTTGCTGTGTGAGACAGATGGCAGGAGAGGGGCAGTCTGACAGAATGGCATCTGACACAGAAACGTATGTGAAGCAAAGGGGTATCAATTCCTTCATGTGCAAACAATGGCATCCACTAGCATTCGTCGGTGCTTGCTAAACATTTATGGAGACCAAATAGTGAATGTGAGCACAGTGAGGAGAGGGTGGTGCATTCCAGCAGCGGTGACAGTGAGATTAAAGACAAGAAATGTTCTACATGGCCATACAGATTTGTATAAGCATGGCAAGCAGGCTCCTGTTCATCGCTGGTGAAAATGCATTGCTAATGGTGATGACTGCATTGAAAAATACTGCTTTGTAGCTGAGAATTTGCTCTATCAAACAGTGTTATTGTGTTCTTTGTATCTGCTGTAGTTTTCATGGAAATAAATAGGAGGCATTACTTTTGGAGTAACCTACGTATGCCAGCTGAACTACTGTGTTTTATTTCTGAGTGCTGGTGTCCTCAGAAACCTGGTTTTGCATGTGCAATGCAGTGGCAGTGTTGATAATCATATTGCTAAAAACAAATGTCATTCTTTAAAAAGCTGCGGGCTGCCTCACCCTTTGTGGTTTCCAGAAACTGGTAAAAAAAAAAAAAAAGCTGCTTCAGCAAATTGACACAAGAGACAGATAACTTGGCTGAACTGAAGGAAAACTTTAATGCAAAAAAAATTCAAAATGGGACCTCCAAGCTGTTTCCAGCAACTCCATACACTGTTACTGTGCCAAAGCACATTTGCAGTGCTGAGAGCGTCCTGTCTGACACAGCTCTAAACAACCAGGCAGCCCCACAGTTTCCACTCTGAATCCTTTCTGGCCTTGGAGATGAAGGGGTTCAGATAACAGCTGGATGTTGCTTAAGCGCATCAGGGAGCCTTCCGTAAGCTCAGGCACCGCAGATAGGTGCAGATGAGGAAAGCAGTGTTTCTGGACAGTGGGGATAGATGTAGGCTCCTTGCACAGCAGGATCAGAATCACTGAACTCTTCTAATGAGGAACAACCCAAGTGGAGATTTGAGACCTCACACAAAGCGAGTGGGCTTAGTGGCCTGTCTGCTGCTGGGGGCTTCTCCCAGTCTCCAGAGCAACTTCCTCTGTACACAGCAGGTCCCTCCTTGCCTTAGTGCAGCAGTCACTGCAAGCCATCTCTATAGTCCTGACAGAGCTGGGAGCAGGGAAGCAGGTGGGCACTGAGACCATGATCATGCAGGTCTCCTCTGGGAGAGCCCCAAGGGGACATCCCAGCAGGTGCCGTGGGGTCTGCAATGTCAGGTGTTGCCTAAATGCCATTTAAGTCTCGGTGCTGATTAACAGCTGGCAGAACTGCGATGTAAAGCAGTTTGAAACAGAGATCAGACTTGGAGGAATTGAGTGCACAGTTAGTAAGTTTGCAGGTGACACCAAGTTGGGAGGAAGTATCAATCTGCCTGGGGGTAGAAAGGCCCTACAGAGGGATCTGGACAGGTTGGATCACTGGACAGGCTGGATCGCTGCGGCCAAATGTGTGAGGTTCAACAGGTCCAAGTGTCAGGTCCTGCACTTTGGTCACAATGACCCCATGCAATGCTATGGGGCAGGCTGGAAAGCTGTGTGGAGGAAAAAGATCTGGGCGTGTTAGCTGGCAGCTGACTGAACATGAGCAAGCAGTGTGCCCAGGTGGCCAAGAAGGCCAATGGCATCCTGGCTTGTGTCAGCAATAGTGCAGCCAGCAGGAGCGAGGAGGTGATCATCCTCCTGTATGCAGCTCTGGTGAGGTCACACCTCAAGTTCTGTGTTCAGTGTTGGGCCCTTCACTACAAGAAAGACATTGAGGCCCTGATGCGTGTCCAGAGAAGGGCAACAGAGCTGTGAAGGGCCTGGAGCACAAGTGTGATGGGCAGCAGCTGAAGGAACTGAGTCTGTTCAGTCTGAAGAAGAGAATGCTCAGGAGAAACCTTATCATCACTCTCTACAACTGCCTGAAGGGAGGTTGTAGCAAGGTGAGGGTCAGCCTCTTCTCCCGGGTAACAGCGATAGGTCAAGAGGGAATAGCCTCAAGTGGTGCCAGAGAAGATTCAGGTTGGGTGTTAGGAAACATTTCTTCTCAGAAAGAGCAGTGAGGCAGTGGCACAGGCTGCCCAGGGAGTGGAGGAGACACCATCCCTGGAGGTGTTCAAGAGGCATAGAGATGTGGCACTGAGAGACGGGGATGGTGGGGGTGTGTTCATGGTTGGACTGGATGATCTTAGTGATCTTTTCCAACCTTAATGATTCTATGATTCTATGGACTAAGTATCTTTCAATATCTTTAAGTTTATGCCAGCAGAGACAAGATCCTTCAAAAGGAAATAAAACCTATCCAGTCATGATTACTTCATGAACTGTCCCCCTCTTTATAAAGTGATGTCTGGGGAGCCCTTCAGATTTCTGCACTTGTCTTGTGTGCTTCAACCTGTGAAGAAATCATCCTAGCTAGGCTTTCCAGTGGGCTTTGAAACATTTATCAATGTAGCAACAACTCTGTAAAGAATCATCAAAGATGTATTTTGCCAGCGTTTGGAGATAACATTGTCTTATAATAAAAGGGTATAAAATCAAATAATAGCTGTATCCCATTTCATAATGCATTTCACCATGAGGGAGAGTTGAACTCTCCATCTGCTGATCAGATATTCAGGACAATGCTGCCTCATTCCCCTGCTGCTTCAGTGGCATGTGGTAGCAGTTTTGTAGGACAGGAAGTTTATGTTATCTTTTCCAATTGAGACTTTATTAAAGTCTAATAAAAAATTGAAATTTGGATAGGATACTGTATCTAATGTCACTTGAGAATTTTGAAAGATCATTTAAGGACCTCAAAGGATGACAAACTGGGCTGCCTGATTCTTCTAAACTATATGTTGCTTTTCATGAAAATTCCCTTTAAAAATACATTCCTGCTATAAAGTGATGACTTCTTTTCCCGCTTACTATCCAGTTCAAGCAAAATGCCACTGTTTTCTCCATTCCTTCTATATTTCCAGTAGTACTTTTGCAGTTTTCTGGGGAAGAAAAGGTCACAAACAGATCTGGCTCAAACACTGTGATGGCTTTTGTTTGCTTCTGTTTTTGACCTTGTCTAAGCAAGCAGCCACCAACTGCTTATCTCCAGAGGATGTCTCTTGTGGAAATGGGGATGCTCTTCTGGGGCTAATACTGGCCAAGGGAGGAGCAGTGCCTTGGCTTATAGCTGCCTGCAGGCTGTGCTGCTGGGTGCCTGCCTGCTCCTACCTTGTCCCTGAATGCTTTCTGACAGTCTGTCCTTGCTCAGTTTTTGAGCGTAACAGTTTCAGTCCAAGCCAGAACCACTGTAAATCACATATTAAAAATGTTTTACAAGCCTATGTGCCAAATGGGAAACATGCACACAGGGTGCATTGTTCACACATGGCTGTAACTGCAGCCAGAAATAGTGGGAGAAGGGGAATGGGACCGTGTAAAACTCAATGGAAACACTCTCCAGTCACGCAGTTACAAGACCACAGACCCCTTCACAGCTCACTGGCTCCTGCAGCTGTGTTTGGCTCCCAGGCCCAAGCAAAGATGCCCCCAAAGCATCCAGGAGCCAGACAAATTAAAATCCCTGGTCAGTGGGTAGAGCCTGCAGGTAGCGGCAGTGGCTTTGCCTGGAGCCTCAGGGCAAAGAAGGGTCTAGGCAGCAGGGAGCCAGGGCTGTGGGAGAAGCAAGGGGAGGAGCAGTTGGGAACCTTGGGGATAAGATGGGTTTGAAGGATAGGGCAGTTGAACAGGGAGCAACAAATCAGCATGAGCTCCAGAATCAAGGGGAAAGCATACCCAGTTAGGCAGACATAGGACATAAGAAGGTTGTGCTTTTGGCCTGGCCCAGCTAAACCTTGTCTACTTGTTTTTTTCAGGTGTGCATACAAGGCCAGGGACTTGCTAAATGGGAAGCAGTAACATTATGTTTAACATAATTACAGCATTTATATTTGAAGAAACAACTTGAAATAATTTTAGCTCTAACAATGACTCTAATATTTTAGACAGGCTTTTATCCATGCTCATGAGTCTTTCTTTTTTACCCCCAGGTTAAACTTGAACTTCATAATCACTGATGATGTGAAAAGATACAATTAAATAAATGTATCTGAAAAAAATTTAGTGTGTTAGGATGCTGCCAAGCGCTGCGCAGGGCTCACCTCTCCTAACTCTTCCCTGGTGTTGCAGGTAGGCTTTCTTCCAAAAGTTTTTACACCTTGCATAGTTTTCTTGGCCTCACTCAGAGCTCTACCCCAGTAAACAGCCATGGGAGATCCCATGCTGTGCCTAGCTGGGATAGTAACATCTGAAATGACAAAGCGGTATGAAGTAAGTGAAACGTGATGACTTTCAGACCTGGTTTGAACACTGTTGAAAGACAGAGCAGGGCAAGGGAGATCTAGGCTGCCTTTGTATTTTTGTCGGCTGTTGGTAATGTTGGCTGCCTGTGCTCTTGCTGCTGCCATGTGTTGTGTGGTGCAGAAGAGCTTCACATTCTGCAGCCCATCCTCTGCAGCTCCTGTGCCAGGGAGCTGAGCAGCCATCTGCTCCTGGCCTTGGCCTCTTATTTTGGTCTATTTTGTAGACTTCTGGATTTGGCAATCTAGAAGCCAAAGCCAGTCTTTAAAATAACTTTTACCCTAGTTCCACCCAAGCTTTTTCTTAGGGGCCACTTGGTTGGAGGTCAGTCAGCTGGTACAGCGGTATCTTCAGCAGCCAATCAGTGTGGATATACTGGTACAAGGGGCAGGCAAGAAAAGAAATGAACAAAAGTACACTTTTGAGATAACCAAAGGACTGTAGAATTGTCACATCCTGCCCATAAGGGGAGAGAAGGAGTGCCTAGAGGCTGGTAAGAGTCTTTGCATCTACCTCATCCAGTCCCTGCTGAGCAGATCCAACTGCAGTGAGTTGCTCAGAGTCACATCTAATTGAAGTTTGCATATCTTCAAGAGCAGGAAGCCCGCTATCACCTTGCACCCTTTGTGGTGAAAAAACTTCTAACATCCAGGCAGATCTTCCTGCCTTCCGTCTTGTGCTCGTTGCCTTTTGTCTTCCTCCTGTGCACCCTGGAGAGGAGCCTGTCTCCACCTCTACCATAACCCTCCAGCAGTACGGAAGGAACAGGGCACTTAGCTGGTTTCTCAAATGCAAGATGAGATGAGTGACTAGCTCTGTGAAGTCAGCCTGTGTTCTGTGCATGAAGAGAGTGATATTGTGCTGATGGTGCCAGAACTTTGCGTTGGAGAGTTCATTATTAATTGTGTTATCTAGACTTTAATGCTCTCTTTGTGGTGTACTAAACAACCATTGTTTAACAGTGCAAAGCACTCCGTCTCTGGGTTAAAGAATATATCTGGGTTCTGTCTCTCATTAAATTTGTTCTGCTGTGTGTGCACAGCATTCCTTTCCACTTAGCCAGTCATCCTCATAGGCTTTTAAGCCAGGAAGGCCATAAAAATATTTACATTTTTTCTATAGTACTTGGTCTTTACATAGTCAAACAAGCATGGCACTCAGTAAGAAGTGGTGGGACTTGGGTTCAGCAAGAGCATGTCATATGGGGCTGCAGAAGGCCGCCTTGGCTGCTCCCATATCTGCAGTGAGAGAATCATCCCCTTTGGAGTGAGGCTTCTTTGCAGTTGCCCCAGAAAAAAGCTTTGGAGGGAAAGTTCTTTTTTAAAATCTAATTTAAAGACAGATGTGGTGCTCGTTCATGACAGGTCTGACACTGTTAAAGCGTCATATAACGCAAGAAGGCTGTGAAACATGGCCTCAGAATTGCTTCAGGCTGTCAGGATAGCATGAGAATCATCTTCTCTCCTGAGTCAGTCTTGATCCTTCACCCATTCCCCTGCATGCTGCTTGTGTCACCTCTGATTGATGGTGAAGAATCCGGCCTTTAGGGCTTATCATGCTGAGCAAAGGTTTTTACTTCTATGGACATGTCTGTTGTTCTCTGTTCTTTGTACCCAGGTTTTGGAGCAATCATGGCAGCTAGGTGAAAAGTGAGCTGGGAGGGAGGAACCAGGCTGCAGCACAGATACAATCAGGGGAGAATGCTCCAGTCCTGCAGCACTGCCAGTGCTCACTGGCGGAGGAATTTGCTGGATCCAGGTGTCCCAGTTCCACTGAAGTTCAGTGGATGTCCTGGATGCAAGCAGTCTGTCACATACACCATGCTGTTGCAAGTGAGTCTTAAGTAGCTGCAGGGATTTTTCAGCATGCCTGGGCACCTTGCTTCTGCTAATGTCAGTGTTAGGTAGCAGCCTTGGCATGTCTGGAAATCTCACTAGACGTTTACTGCAGCTCTACTCACTGAAAGCCCTCAGTCAGGCTCCTTTTCCTTTTGGCTGTACTGGGAACAGAGTGAACAGAAGTGAAGGAATCAGGCCCCAAAACTGCTGAACCTAGTTATCCTGAAAGGCAGAAAATCCTTTCCAGATATGAAGAAAAGCAGCTTATCTCTCTTCCTCTATTGCAAGGCAAAGCCTTTAACTGAATTTATATATGTATTTTTACAACTATGTGTATATATATATATAGGTATACTTATATAGCAGTGTAGTTGTGTATATAATTTTGTATAAGCAGTACACATTATACTGCCTGACATATCCACTCTAAGTCAAGAACCAGTTTCTATAAAGTCACAAAGTATTCCTCCATTCTACAGAAAAGATATATGAATTCAATTTTATCTACCTTTACATAAGTATGTGCATATAAATGCATAAATACAGATCTACGTACTCTTATCTATCACTCTCATTGTAATTCCTACATATCATATGCATGATCTATCTAGTATAGTTCATAAGTGGAAATATAGATATGTCTTGTACCTTGGCAAAGTGTTGGCAGGCTTTACAAAAGTATTTCTTTGACTTTAGTTTTGCCACAGACACATGGCACAACTTCCCAAGACATCCCTTGAGGAGCACAGGGAGCACTCCTGGGTGGTACGTGCAGCGGGAGGCACACCTCGAAGCCATCCTGCTGAAGCTAGCGCTGATGTTAATTGACTCTGTGCCAATCACACTACTGCAGCAAATGCTAAATGAATTTGATGTTGAACACTTACATTCTTACCTTTCTTGATAACTCGATGTTAATATTACATTAATTATTCCTGAATTACAATGCTGTTGAATGTTGATAAAGCTGAATTCCTTCTTGAAATGCTGATCCTGACAGTCCTGTGGCAGGCACTAAAATGTGCTTTCCAGGTCTTAGGGGAAAAGAGGAATATATTACTACTTCTGATGAGAGGACTTCAGAAGAAACATATTCTAGTCACATCTTGTGGAGCACTCGCCTGAATCCCTCTTGCTTTCAGTAGCAGATGCCTTTGCATAAGACATAAAAGGAATATACTCATCACTTTTTTAGTTAAAATTTTATAGTGATTGCTGATGTAGAATCATTTCAGTGTGTATGAACTGTTCCCCACAACAACGGTGCTGTGTGCGTACAGAGCTGATCCTTGCCTCATGAGAGCTGATGCACAGGAGCAAAGCTGGCAGGACGAACACAGAGAGATCACTTCTTACCGGTATCACCTTCTCTGCAGTTTTGGATCTGAGCTCTCTGACAACTCTGTTAGAACTCATTTGTGCACTCCTACTGTTCACCTGAGACATCCCTTGTGTAATACTACAATTTTCATGCTGAACCGCGTGACAGAGTGAGACTACCAGATCTGGGAAATTACAGTACTTAATTTCCAAATGACTGTAGTAAAAGATTGGAAGAAAAGGGGTTTGGGATAAAATTACCAGAACACCCACATAGCTTAGGAAGTCCCAGCCACAAGTAATTGAAACAATCTCTGTGGGGACCTCAAGTACTGAGATGCAAGTACCTGCACAGGCCAATGCTCTGATGAACACCCATCAAAGGCTTCAGTAGCTGTGTTAATGCAGTGTCCCATCAGCTACATTCAGCTAAGGTGGTCCAAAGCCCCCAGTCTAGGCTCCTCATAGGTGCTGTAGGGGAAATAAGCAGCTGTGACATCTCTCAGTACCTCCACACCTCCCCAAAGTCCAGATGACTGGTGTGGCAGGGGAAGTGATCAGAGGGGGAGGAGAAATGCTCATAAAGTGGGCTTCTGTAGTGGGTGCATGAGTTGTTTTTTTTTCTTTAACCTTCCACCCTCTTGCACAAGCACCCAGTGTGGCTTTCACTGTAGGGAAAATGTTCCATCTCTCAGGGGATGTTTGAGGTTTCTGTTTATTTGTTTATTAAAAAAGAAAGCATCTGGCATATGTGTACAAATATTAATGAATCATTTAAAATATTCTCAGTGCTGCACTAGTGAGACTAGCTATGAGAAGGAAACGTGATGGAAGGGAGCAGGCAGACCCCAAAGGACTGCTTTCCAAGCATAGGATGGGGTGAGAAATTTTTTTTTAACTTCCTGCCTCTTCTCTCCTTCACCACCACTCCCAGGAGCATTTCCAGCTCTCCAGAACTCCCTTGGTGAGGACTTTGAGTTTAAATAAGTCTCCTTGTGCTTTCTGTAGAGAACGTGACTCTGGCGAGTGGGTCTCTCTGAGAAGAGCAGTTTATTTCCAGAGCTGTGTGGGACCACAGATGGATGTGCTGCAGGGAAGAGAGAAGTGTGGGTCACTGTAGCTCTGTCCTTTTGCTGAGGCAGCCAGTATCTGGAACCAGGAAAATCAATTAAAATTTGTAAGTATTCAAGAAATAAGGCTCTAAGAAGAGTTGTCTGCTTTCTCGAGTGATATAAGGAGCACAGCAGGCTGAAAAGCTCCGGCCAGAGGAATGTTTGAAGGCCAGTGGACACGAGGATCCCTCACAGGGCTGGGGTTACAGGAATATCTAGCGCTTCTTAACAGGAGGCAATATCCTGGTATAAATTGAAAATTTAAATCCGCAGCAGTGTAGCACTTGAAGAATTCCAGTTTGGTGTAAGCACTATTTTCCTGCTTTAGATTTGTCTCTGGAAAGAAGTTATAAGCTAAGCCTCTCAATAGAAAGAGATATTCGTATATCTGGTTACACTTTTAACCTAAGTTGTGTTAGAGGTAGCATAGTTATTTTCTGTTGGCTGTCCTTCTCCAAATGAGCCTGCATGCTCAAAGAGTGTTAGAACAAAAATTTTGCACCATATACAAAATGTTTGATTTTGCTCACTGCTTGATTTTGTCTATTCCTGCTTCTCAGGCCTTTACTACAGAGTGGGGAATGAGAACTGAATCAACTCCAGCACCTGGGATCCTTTTAAGAAGAAGCGAGAGGACTGTGTGTGATCCAAGCATTCAAAATCCATGACACAAATCCTCAGAAATGGCGAAACTGCCTTTGTTATCACCAGACTCTATGGGTAATAACTTTTGCTGGGGCCTTTTGGTGCCTACATTTTCATACTTTGGATTCTAGTCTTCTCTGAACTTTCCTCAGCCATTATAAGGGCTAGGAACTCAAAGTACACTGAAGTAAGAGTGTAACACACGGCTGCTGGAACTGGCACTCCCAAAAAACGCCTACCATTTTCCATATCTTTGCCACAGAAACCTAGATAAAGGCCAAGCCCAGTCTGGCACTAAGAGCAACAGAATTTGCCTCACCAAAAACATCTGGATGTGCTTGATGGCAGTGGCGAGATAAAGAGACCAGGGAACACTCTGAAAGACACGCAGTTCCAACCTGTGGCTAAAACCCATTGCTCAAATGCTGAGAGGAGCTTAGAGATGCATGTTTTGAATCTTTCCTGTTTAGATATTTGTTAAGAGATACTTAATCAATTATCTCCTTATCTTGGAAAGATTTTTTATTATTAAAAGCTACAAAGAAGAAACAAACTGGGTCCAGATTCCAAGAGACAACAATGGACCTGTTACAGCAAAATATAGGAGGAGGTTGTTTTGCATGCTTTCTCCAAACACTGGATAGAAGCAGATGTGTGCAGTTTCATGAGTCAGGGGAGAAGGAGGGCAGTTCTCCCAGTGATTGCACATCCTGCTACAGCAAAACCAGTAGTAGGAAGGTCCTAAAAACACCTAAAGCCTAAGGTATATTGTGATTTCATTCCCTATACAAAATGAGCAAGTATAGAGCTAAGCCAGGAGGTAGGAGGGCTACACTGTGCATAGATGGCAATCCCACCAATAGGGACGTAAGAGTCCCTATTCCTCCTGCTTCTCCCAGGGCTGGAAGAAGCTCCAAACTTACCCATACCTCAAATAGGAGCTGCATCTGCTGAAATGTCCCCACTCACCCAGAGAGACGCTCTCTCTGTTGTTCCCTCTATGAACTCATTCATCTTCCCAATTGCTTTTTGTAGACAGCTGCTGAATCATGCACAGAAATGTTCATGGGAGGGAGAGAAGAGAATTACTTCCTCAGGCAGTGCTAGCAGCAAAGGTCAGCCAAGGCAGGTTTCCCTGGCTGCTGCTGCAGAGGAGGCTCTGGGCATTGCTGGAGACCCCTCTTAATGGCAGCAGCTTGCATTTGACAAAAATTTTTTTAAATTTATTCTCACTTTAGATGCTTTAGACAGAGCTTATTTTCTCTTCCTTTTGGTAAGAGCTGTACTCACATTGCAGGGAACACTTCACTACTCTGCTTTGGAGGCCCTTTCTGCTGCACCAGCATACATGTGTTCTTGCAGCCACTACATGCAGACAGACCCCTGCATTCTTCCATCTTCTGGCAGTGTCAGTGGACAGTTGGGTCCAGACCCCAGAATACGTATTTCAGTTTGCCAGGACTCTTCTGAATGATGGAGTAAGAAGAGCTGCAGCTGCTTCTACTGTGGTGGAGATTCAGTATTTCCCAGAGACTGCTCCTGGGACTATTGGTTTTACTTCTAAATGCTACATGCACAGTGTGGCCAGGGGGTTAGACCTGAGCCATAGAAAACTTTCTGCGAAGGAGAAAGGGACACCATCTCACGTGGTTAATGAAGGGAGCAGGGTGCCTGGAATGGCACATTGTCGCAGAGAGGTGTTTTGATGATTCTCTTTGTGCTGCTTGTGAAGCTGAAGAAGGACAGATGTCTGGGCGAAAGGTAGCAGATAGCCAGCTGAAGTGGAGTGAAACCGCAGGAGCTAGAAATCCGAGGGGGATAGCTTTGCTCCGGCTGACGGAAGGAGTGGGAGAAGGGATGTGTTTCCTTGCAGACAGGAGTGGCTGCTGAAGGGAGTGCAAGTCCATGTTCCTGCACACACGGTGGTGTGATAATCAATCTTTTGTGATTCTGACAGGTACCTGCAGAGAAGCAGAAACAAAGATCACACTGACAGTGATTAATGCATTGCTGGCTGTCCGACTAAGAATATTGGTAGTGGGTAAATAAGCACTAACCCCAGAGAAAGCTGCAGAGGGTTACAGTGCTAGGGGGAATTGGAGCTCAGCACTTATTTACCACAAACACTTTCTCTTTTCTATTTCTTGTTTGAAACCACTCTGCTTCCACAACAGGAGGAGAAATGGATGCAGGATTTCTGAAACAAAGCTATGCCTCCAACCTAGGTTATACATGAAAAAGTGGCAAATGATGCAGCTGACCCCAGCCTGGGTTGCCCTGGACAAGATCTGGCATTGTTTTAGACACTGTGATACAGCAGACCATCTGCAAAGGAGGAAGACAGTTCTTGCTGTACGGCACCACAGCTTTGGATAGCTTGAAGGTAACTTAGGGCTCCATCACTCTGTGCAGTGTACTGCTGAATGCTTCAGCCTCGATCTGAGAAAGGCTTTGTAGCTGCCCAGTGCCTGGTGTCTCTGCCACAGCGTAGGCTGTGCTCCCTTTCACTGTCACCATGCCTGGGGCTATTTGTGCCTTGCTCCCTGTGTGGCAGCTGAGTGCTTGAGGGGCTGTTGGAGAGTTGTGTAGCGTGGTACTTGGGGCAGGTGCTCCCTTGGGCTGCAGTAGCAAAAGGCATTTGTAGGGGATGGCAATGCTCACTGCTGTGCTTCATGCACACTGCCTCCTGGGCTGAGGACAAGGACAGCATTGGCAGCCCTGGGTAGTGATGCCAGGACCTGGCACACTCAGGTGTGAGATGGAGCTGAGATGGTTGGGCTGGAGCAACTCTGGACATGCTTGGGAGCGGGATAACAGCCTGCGGAGGCTGAGATCCCAACCAGGAGGCAGGAGGCAAGTTGAGGCATCTCCGGGGCCAGGCAGCAGCTGAACGGGAGTTGCAGTTTTCAATTGAGGTGGCCACATTCTGCCAAAATCTTGTTTAATATGCCTATTGTATTTGTAGGTTTTCTTTCCTTTGTAAGAGTGGCAGCCTTTAATCTTGGTGACTTGCGTTCCTTTTGTAAAGTGGAGTTACGAATGTTCAGCCCCATTTAGATCACTGATATCTCTGAGTGAATGTTCCTGCAGACAACCACAGTATTCAAGATATAGCATTGTGTACTCTGCCTAGTTCTCACATCAGTTTCCAAGCTGAATCCATGTACCTGAGGGCTGAGATGTCTGTTGGTGAGGTTGTAGAGTTTGGTGGTTTTTTTCAGGGATGTTTTAATTGCTCAGGAAGTGCTGGGGACAGAGGATGGCTGTAAAACCTTGTTAACCCTGGTGGGTATGGCCTGCCCAGGCTGGGGTGTTCACACATCCCCTCACCTCCAGCATTCAGCACCGCACAAGATTCGCTGCTCAGGGATGGGCACAGAACCAGTATTTTAGGATTAGTTATAGTTGCACACAGCTGTCATGTATTTGCCAATATTATTCTGAGTGGCTGAATTCAAGTGCTTTAATCCTTTTGGTTAATGGAAAGAAAAGCGGATGGCACTAGCTGTGTCTGTCTCATGGATCACTGTCAGATCCTGCATTCCTTGATGCCCATGTCGGAGCTCTCTTGTGCCTCTGGCATTTCTCCTCCAGCCCCTGCTCCCCATTTTGTTCCTAACATGTTTTGTTTTGCTGGCTGGGCATTTCCTCAGAAATGCTCCCAGCTCCTATGCTACTCGGTTGTCGTTCACTGTGGCTGTTCCTCCCCGGAGTGCCACAAAACAAGCCCACCTCTCCTAGCCCCACTGTCCCACTCAGGGCTCCCAGACTGAGCTGCTGAGGCTGCTTCAGTTCCAGGACCAAGCTCCGTGCCATGAGAACACAGAGTTCTTAAGTTGATGTAAACTGGTGAAGCTCCGTTGATGTTGATCTACCTTATACAAGCTCGAAATATGGATGAGAGTAAGTGAATAATTCTACTGAAATATAGCCAGTGCTGAAGCATACCTGTTCTGTGGGGATGCTGAGATATGAAAGACATTTCCACCCCTTTTTGGCTGATGATCCACAAGTGAGTGCAGAAGAATAGCTGTGGTGTAATGCATGAGTTAGTTTACCCTCTCTAAAATGTCACCAGTTCTGTGGAGAGATGCAGCAGCAGTTTAGTAGCATGTAGCCCATGTGGCAGAGGTGCTCCTGTTATTTATATGGCTCCATAAGTGAACTCAGTGCAGCCTATCCTCCAGCATTTCAATGCAGCTTGCTCCTGAGCAGGGCAGCATCAGGCTGCAACCAGCCTGGCAATGTTGCAGGGAAAACCCCAATTGCTCCCAGGCCTACAAGGGGACAGTGCAGTGTCCCCTCAGGGCCACAAATGCTTGGCAGAGCAGCAGAAAAGAGGTGGATTAAGTGCCAGGAGAGGGAAGAGGTTTCCCTCAATGTAATTCTATCCCTTTAATGTCTCTCTCCTTTCTGTCCACTATGGTTCTGCAAAACACGTCCAGGCAGCAAAGCTTTCCTTTCCTTATGCTTTCTTGCGGGAAAGGTGAGGAAAAGAAGAAATGTTCCATCTTGCAGCTTTAGATGTAAGGCACGGAGGTTAAAGGGCAGATCTGAAGCAGGTTTAGGCCTATGTAACCAGAAATGCTCCAGGACAGGTTCCCTTGAGGGGGACTGGAAGGAGAAGGGGGTTTGGAGCTGATGCTTGAACTGGATGATCTTGAAGGTCTTTTCCAACCTTGGTGATTCTGTGATTCTGTGATTCAGGAGGGATTTGCTTTGCTGCAGTAAGATGCCGTCCAGGGCAGTCACTATTCTGTACCTGGAGTTGAATTAACATTGTTCAGACTCCTCTGGTTTCAAGGGGTTGCAACATCTGCTGACATTTTCTGCTTTTTTTTCTTCTCCCTCCCCTCCCCCCTTTTTAAAAATATTCCCTCCTTTCTTAGGGGGAGCCCAGTTTGCAGGTTCCAGGAGGCTTCTCATGGTTGGGGTAAAGACTGGGGCTGCAGGACTGTGGGCTGTGCCCTCCATCTTGAAGGGAACAGAAGGGCCAGGTTGTTGGGCAGGAGGATGTGGAGCAAGAGGCTTTTCCCAGAGTTGTTCTTGTATGCAGTCGTGAGGTTTTCCCAATGGGAAACACATCAGCAGCGACTATTTGCTGGGGTGGGAGCAAGCACTGCCTGCTCTACAAAACTACACCCTGGAAAGCACTGCCTTGACCTGAAAGCGGAGTTTATTAACTCCAGATTTTTACAGCACAGCTGGCACGCCAACAACACTGTCTGAACGCAGTGAATCACTTGCAGATATAAACTAGGGGAACACAGCTCCAGTGCTGCGCCAGCCTGAGTCACGCGCGGCCGTTGTGCCAAGTGCCAGCTGCTGAGCGGCAGCGAGCTCTTGGCTGTGCAACAGGCACTGCACGCAGGGGCTCTCACCGGCTGCCTGATGAGCACAGCCAGCGGTGATGACAGCTGATTTGCTGAACACAGAGCACAGGTGCCTCGAACAGCAGACTTGCCTGTTACTTAAAAGGAAAGAGAGTGCCTGGGGCTAATTGGTCATTTAGCAGGGGGAGAAGGAGCTACAGGTCCTGCTTAGCTGTAGAGAAGCTTTAGAGGATAGCTGTAGGATTTACCTCTGATGAAGGAAGCAGGGCGGTAGCTATCACTGTCCTAACCATCGCAACCCTTTTCCTGCTTTGAGACCTCTAGAAACACATTTGCTGTGATATCTGTCTACAGGAGCAGATAGAAAGGCTGGGAAGACTACCTCCCACTGCTGCTTGCTGCTGTCTTTCAGTGGAAGTAACCAACTGTGGAGCTGAGCTGGTAGAGTGAAATGTACTTAGGCTCTACACCTGCATGCCCACAGCATCAGCTGTCTGTGGGAAAGCACCAGGGACTGAGCACCTCTTGTGTTGCTGCAGCAGGCTTCCACTCACTCTGCAGGTTGAGGGCTTGAAGCCCTGCTAGCCATTCTAGGAGGAGTCTTTTGTAATGTGTCCATAGGAAAGGCTCAGGAGGGAGCTGGATGCAGCAAGAGCAGCTGGCAGGATGGAGAAAGCAGGAAACCCTCTTGCTGTGTTCCTTCTATTGGATATGATGTCTCCCCTGCAAATGCTGCTGGAGATCTTTAGCATGTGCAGGAGACTGGGGAGGTGAATGAGTTAGTCCTGTCTCTTTTATGCCTATGGGCTGAATTTAGGTCAGATTGGAAACTAGAACTCTGAAAAAAAACTTTTCTCCCCCCAAATGGTGCTGCAAAAGCCTTGTACTCAGGTAAAGCGTTATAATTGTTGAGCACTGAACAAAATTCAGCTGCTTCTA